>CM061142.1:216119409-216719409 GCA_030789695.1 Scilla litardierei | reverse complement strand
ACCAATAAATCTGCGCATATTCCATACCCTTGTCTGTTGACCCTTGTGTTTCGTCATTTCCGAGTCCCTCTCCCTCCTGACGATGAGCGTCCCTTGGGTACTCCTCTAAACGCGACGGCCGTTAAGAAATCTCTAGCGGCGCTTCGTCACGTGCAGAGGTCTACCGCATCTGCTTCCCAGTCTACTCCGTCAGCTGCTGCAGCCCCCGCTCCTCCTGCCACATTAGACGATGTCGTACGCCTTCTTCGTCAGCACGACTCTCGTTTGGCTCGTACTGAGGAGGTCGTCTGTCGTATGGCTCGTATGATGGGGATTGATCTTCCTCCTTCAGTTTCTGAGGCCGAGGAGATGGACGATGAGGAGCTTGACGAGCTTGTCACTTCCTTAGCCCGTGGCGATGAGGCCACTGCTGCTGCTACCACTTCAGCTCCTGGAGATGGCACCACTTCCGGTGCTCCAGAGACTTCTGCTTCAGCACTTCAGACTTCTGAGCCTGCTGCTGACCCTGCTGTCGAGCCTACACATCTATCACCTGCTGATGTTGAGACCCCTGCTGTTGCGACCCCTGCTGTTGAGCCAGTTGTTTCCACACCTACCCCGTCGATCCCGTCTGTTGAGACGCCTCTTCTCCCTGCAGAGCCTGAGTCCACTCTGTCGACTGGACCCACGGAGACTGCAGATTCAGCCACTTCCTCGTGATCGTTTGTTCTGAGGACTCTCCACTGCTCATTGGATGATTTACTTTTTTGAGAGTGTTTTATTTTGGGTTAGGATGGAGATTGATGGTTGTTTTTGATGTACTTTTGAGTTTTCTGGATGTCGGTGTTGGGTATTTTGATGTACTTTGGATATTGATGATGATGTTATATTTTGATGTAGACGATGATGTTGTACTTTTTGATGTTTATATAGATGATGTGTTGCATTTGATGTGATGTACATTTTTATATTTGATATCTTTTTGGATGTACTCATGATGTTATCATTTATATATATTCATCGATGTTCATGTTGTGATATTTACTTCGTCGTGCACATTAATTCTCATTCGATGTCCATGCTATGTAAAATCGTCGCTCGACGATTGAAAAACTTGGTTAAATAGAGTATATTTCTATATTTGTATAGAATTGTTTTCCATGCACAAATTTAACCAAGAATATTGAATATTGGAGAGTATGTTTCATTATTCAATAAATAAAAAAAATTAATTACCAATTTTTTTTTATGATTTTGATTATCGCTTTTTGATAATGGACAATTTGGCACACCTTGATTTGATTTCATCATTTTTCCTTTGGTGTCAATTAGTTCCATCGTCATTGTCTACGACTCCCGATGTTGGATTTTCCATTTCCTAGTTGTTGTCGTTGTATGCCCCCCATTTTTGGGATAATGCCAAAGGGGGAGAGATAATGATAATAAATAGCGCAAATGAAAATTTAACTCAATTTCCAAGAATCTAGTTTGATATGTTAGATTCAGGGGGAGTTAAGATATATATAAGGATTTTCAAAATCCGATATTTCGAAAATCGATTCTCTTTATTTATCTTACTCATCTGATTGATGCAATTCATATATATTCATTTTGGAATTAACGTGTCATCAATGCAGGGGGAGTAAGTATTTTACATTTGAATCATTATTTTTTATTATTATTTATGTTGGTTTTTCATCACCAAAAAGGGGGAGAATGTTGAATATTGGACTCCCCGGATTTGGTTTTGATGATGAGCAAACATAAATAATCCATGAACTAACAATTTGTGAGCGCAATATTGGAGATCGTCGCCAAATTCACGAGAACATTCAAAGCGACATCTCAACACTTCCCAAAGCTCGTATTCATGCCTAAAGCTTCGTTGAAGCTCTTGCGCCGTTTTGGAAGTTATGAAGATTCAATCGAAGCTCTCAAAGACCGTTTATTTAGGTTTTATTTATAGTCTTTTTAGCTTCGATATATAGAATGTTAAGCCTTGAGTATATCTTACCATTCTAACTTCATAACGCTCATATCGTAGCTCTAGGATCTTAGTACAAGTTCATTCTAACTTCCTCGAAGCGTCGCGCTTCGATTCGGACTTGTATGTGCATGTTAGTTGGTACAAGAACAAGTACTGACCGACTAGATGGTGATCTAGTCGGTCAGCAACTCTTCTTGGACCGACTAGTTTGATTCCTTAATTTCTTGGACTTTACTGTTTACAGTTAGTCGGTCTACGTTGACTCACCGACCGACTAGTTTGTGAACTAGTCGGTCAGTGATGCTTCTTTGACCGACTAGTTGTGACTTACTGTTCATGCTTAATTTCTCCTAAGCTACTGTTTATCGTTAGTCGGTCTAAGAACGTTTGGTGACCGACTAGTTGACAATCTAGTCGGTCAACTTTTGTTCTTGGACCGACTAAGTCAACTTGTGTTCAGACTATTTCATTTTGCCTCTTAGTCGGTCTACGTTCACTGACTGACCGACTAGTTGTGAAACTAGTCGGTTAGAAAGTCTTCTTGGACCGACTAGATTTCTAGGTCTGAAATTCTCTTTCTTCTCAGTTCCTCTCTTAGTCGGTCCATGCTGTTTGACTGACCGACTAGTTGATGAACTAGTCGGTCAGTGATTGTTCTTTGACCGACTAATTCTCACAGATTTCTATCCGTTGGAGAATGACCTAAGTTGTTTTTATGGGACCCTATAAATACGAACCTAGGTCATTTCTATCTAGGTCAGAGCTTCCATTCAGAGATTCATTGAGATCAAAAGAGATAGCTATTCTCACTCAAATCAAAAGCTCTCTTCCTCACAAGAAACCCATTCTCTCTCATTTCTAGATCTAGAATCCATCTAGAGAGAAGCTTGTTCTTGGTGAGCTCTTCAAGCTATTGCTTGATCCAAGTCTCCAAATCATCCCTAGGCACCGATTGCTGGTCATTTCCTTGGTGCTAGGTCTTGGTGACTTCATCTTCCTCAAATCCTCCATTTCACCTATTGGGTAAGAAAAACTCAAGGTATAGGATTTTGTGGTAAGTTTGCTTATTTCAATATAACTCATTTATATTGCTTGTTGATTCTCTCGGTTGTGAGAGAAGGTTGTGATCCCGGGTTGTGGGATTCACTATTGTCGTTGTTGTATGATATGATCTTGTGAAGGTTTTTCACAAGATATTCATAGTGGAAATCTTGAGTTAGGGTTTCTAACTCAAGTATCCGGAGGGGATCCGGGTGGTTGGGACGTAGGATCACCGGGAACAAGTCGGGGAGACTTGGGTGGATCCGAACCCATTAACATCATTTGTTTGCATTGTTAATTTTGTTGTTGTCATTCAATTTAAGCTTCCGCAAATTGATTTGGTAGTTGTTTGCAATTTAATTTGGAATTATACTCCTTATTATTTTAAAGTACTATTCACCCCCCCTCTAGTACTTGTGCAGTAGCTGGTAGGGCATTACAATTTGTGAGATTTTTAGTGAACGTCATTTCACGGGTCGTTCCCCTACAAATCAGCTTTGAATGAAGGGGCGTTTTAGCCTCTAGACTTCATTGCTTAGTTTTTATTTTTATTTTCATTTTCGGTAGGCTTAGCTTGTGACCGGACCCCGTATTCTCGATTCTCTCGTCGTCACGGTCGTCTCGATATTTTTTTCATAATTTTCGGACACCGTTTGCTTGGTCTTTCACACTAATTACCTTCAAACCCCGATTAGCCTAATCCAATTTCGAATTTCAAACTTAACCCAAATCTTTTGGGATTCTTATGTATCAGGAAAATTTCCTGGGCTATTCTCACCCTATTTCTACCCTCCCTCTCTCACACACACTCTCTCCCACTTTGCTAAACTACACTCCTTTTAACCCCTAAATAGCAATCCTTCATGTTAAAAAAACCAAACCCATGAATAACCCTAGCCCAACACGCAACACCAGCCGCCCCCTCTTCTCACACGTGTGCCCGACCTCCTCCCATCGCCGCTGGCCTCCCTTCGGCGACCTCCGGCCATCCCGCCTCTCTCCTCTCTCCTCTCTCCCTCCTCGCTCTTCTCCCTCTCCATTAAAACTCACCCAAAACCCCCATGGCCGCACAAAACTACAGCCAGCCCTAATCCGGGGGCCAGCCCATTTTTCGGCCACCTCCGGCCGTCCTCCAGCCCCCCTCTTTGTCGGCAACTCCCTTCCCTTTCTCCTCCTCGCTCTCCCTTCATCAAAACCCCTCAAAACTCCATTAAAACACACAAAAATCTGCCATTGCCCAGGTCTGTCCATCGCCGGAGATAACCCACGCCCGGCCACCTCCAGTCACCTACGGTGACCACTCCATCACCATCGGACTCCCATAGAACCCCCCTATCAACTGCAACTCCCCTTCCTCACTTCCCTCATCTCTATCTCCCTCAAAACACTCTCAAACACAACACTAATGGCAGTTTGGACAGATCTGTCCATCGCCGGAAAAACACCGCACCCGGTCACCTCCGGCTACCGCCGTCGACCACCCTACCACTGTTGGACTCCCCTCGAACCCCTCTATCATCTGCAACTTTTATTTCCCTCTTTCCTCATCTCTAACTCCTCGAAAACCCGTTGAAACTCAGCCCTAGCGGCTGTTTTTGACAGATCTATGCGCTACTCTTCAACGCCGACGCCCGGCCATCTCCGACCGCTTCCAACGACCACTCTATCACCATTAGATCCCCTTGAACCCCTTTAACTATTGCAAGTCCCCTTTGACCCCTCTGATCGCTGCTTTTCCGCTGCGACGCGCGACAATGACCGTTGCACGAATCTGTCCTCTTCGTCTTCTCACGGCCGCCCACCACCGTGTGCTGACACCGTCGGCCACCCATCGGACCGAGCAATCCCCCACTGACCTCCTTCAATCCCCGGTAGCCCCCTTTGCTCCTCGGATTTCACGCGTGTCGCCGAACTCGCGTGTTTTTCCCCGACGTTGCCGCCGCCGTGAAGATCCGTTGCGCTACCCGCAACGGGAGAGAGATCACCATGTGCTCGTTGTTCGTGCCTCCACCTCGCTGTCCGGAAGGGTCTCGCTGCGCTACCCATGGTCGAGACATTGCAGATGATGCTGATCCATCACCGTTCAGACCCGACATCCGCTTTTCGATCAACGTCAAAAGGTTAGTCCTCTAACGCGTAGTAAGAACCTCCACTGTAGCAAATCGAAAACCTAATCTAAAAATCGTCAACAATAACTAAATTTCATTTCTGCTCCTTTAAAATGTTGCTAAATTTTAGACATCGACGAAGGACTTGAATATCTGTGCACATAGGATAGATCGTCGATTAGGCTGAACCAAAACAAAAACGTGACTTTGACTGCTAGGATAGCCCCGTTGAACCTAGAAATGAACCTTAATAGGATCAATGATGAGCGTGACCTGACACCGTCGCTTGACTCGTTTCAGCCGACCCATTACCGACGCTCCGACTTGACGAGGCGCTCCTGACGGACGTGCCGCTTGCCACCTCAGGCAAGTGTGTTCACTTGCGCAGTTTCGGCCATGTTTAGGCCATTGTTTCCCTTAAACAGTAAAAAGAGAGAACCAAACGTGAAATGAAAGCGTCTGGGACACCCCACGACAGCCTGGACTTGACGACGAAGTCCGGGCACAACAACAACAACTAACACCATAAGTTTTATCTGTGTGTGCATGTGTGTGGACCCCTAGAATCAACAACAACAACTGCTACCATAGGTTTCATCTGTGTGTTCGTGCGTGTGGACCCCCCTAGAAAGAACAACTCTCATCCATTCTCGTCTTGTTATGTCATGTCATGTATTGCATAAGTCTACGGGCGAATAGGGCACTCTCCAAGCTAAAGAGGGTGATCCCTTGTCACGATTGGAAATGGATAAGCCTGTGGGCAAATAGGGCACTCACCGAGTGAGTGGGTGATCCATTGTCATGTCTTGTCTTGTGCACTTAGGTTGGGGTAGGGTTGAGCGGTCGCACGGGGAGATGGTTTGATCCCCCTCAACCCGTAAGGCGTGAACCCTTCATGACACACACTTGTCTTGTCTTGTCTTGTCTTGTCCTGTAGCCAGTAGCACATGCTATGGCTATTGCCTATCACGTTTACTTTTCAGCGTTGTCTTTACTTTCTTGCACATATACATATCTGTCATGATGTTGCATCATCATCATGTAAACAACCTTTAAAATGTCCACCTTAAAATGGTATACACCTTGCAGTGGAGTCTTCTCACGTTTACTTGCAGATTTCGCCTGACGTACAACCACTTTCTCTTGGTGTTTGTACGTCAGGTACCGAGACAGAGTTAGTGGGCCAGGAGCCGGTACCAGTGGACTTGGAGCAGGAGTACGTTGCTGATCAGGAGTACGACCCAGGCGAGGACCAGTCTTAGAGGTTCCTCAGTTGCTGACTTTAGAGGTTTAGTCGTTTCATAGTGTGGGTGCGTAGCATCGTTTTGCTTTCTGTTTTAGGTTGGGTGCGTAGCACCAGTAGTTTCCTTTTCTGATGTTGTAGCCATGATGGGCTTCTTGTTAGACTTTTGTACTCGCTGGATATTATCTTTTACTTTAATGAATGCATTTTCCTTATTTGTACTTTTATTCCTTTGTTCGGTACTTTTATATGCAAGAACCTGTAACTTCATGGCATCTCACAGACGCTTATTGGGTCCGAGCCTCACAGCTCCGGCCCAAGCGGACCTTAGTCACGCTTCGCCTCCGTAGTTTTGGGAAGCGGGACGTGACACCACCAACCGAGTAGTCGTCCCAAAGTCCGACAGGGCCGACTCTCCTCTCCCGATGATGAAGGGAGGCTGATGAGGTTCACCTTGAACATGTCCAGAGGAACGAGAAGAGAGCTGGTTGAGCAGCAGAACTCGATCGAACTCCGAGGGGATCGGGCTGACCAAGGGAGCAGATGATGCGATACCGTCCCATGGCCACTTGTCCAAAAGAGGAGCCACGGGGGTCTCAGTCGTCCCCTGAGAATCGAGAGTGGCCACCTCCCGACATTTTACCATGGGTGAAGGCGGAGGGTTTGCCTCCTCGACACGCCTTCTTTTCTCCGACTCCTCCTCTTCGTAGGAGGATGGGCCCCGTTTCTTGCTGACAGTTTCGTTGGGCTCAAGAACCACTACGATATCAACATCTTTCACCACCAGCGGCTTCGAAACAACAATGGAGTCAAGGGACAGAATAAAGCAAATGATAGCTCGACTCGGAGCCTCCCTCGAAGAGGCATAGGAAGATGACCTCAAGGTCTGCCTGACCTCACCCCCCAGAGGAAGAGCTCTGACTGATGGGAAGGAGAGATCGAGTGCTTGATCCCTCAATACTCTTTTCCTTCTTTCGTTGCTCTCTCCAAACTTGGCTCGGTCCAGAGTCAACGTTTCTGTGAGCTTCGTTAGTCATATCTACAAACAACGAATATAATTATCATGAGTGATTGTAATAAAGACACAAAAGTGGTGTGCATTACCCGGACTCCACAAAACGGTATTTAGTCGATGGCCATCCAACAAATACGAAGCCGACCTCTCTCACCACGATTGACCCAGAAGGAGTTTTGCCGCCTCGACCTCCCCCGGCATCAACCTGGCCTCGACCTCTTCCGATGTTAACCTGGACTCTTCAACGAGCTCAGGGCTCGGAGAGCTCCAACCATTGAGCATTGGTCCTAGGTCAGGGAGAACTACAAACACGAAAGTGTCTTTCCAATTAGGATCAGAAAGCGAGAGATCATATATGAGCCTCATTGCTGAGCGAGCAATGATATGGTACCACACTTTGCCAGGATCGACTATTACCCGGAAGAAATACTTAAACAGCCAAAGAGATGGTCGGACCCGACAGAGCTCACAAAGCCCGATGAAACCGACTAGGGGAGGAATGGCATGGGGTGCAAGTTGACAAAGAGAAAGCCCTAAAGAGCATAGAACCTCTATGATGAAGGGGTGAAGAGGAAAGCGAAGCCCAAGATGAAAAGCTCTGAGATACACTCCAACCTCACTCTTCCAGGGACAACAAACTCTCTCGTCCAAATTGGGCATCCTAACCCTAAAAGGAGGACAGATACAACCCGACCAAACCTCAGAGACCAAATCAAGGGAAAACTCGGGCACCATCTGGTTCGATGCGAACTCCTTTCCCTTTACCAGGAACTTCCTCGCATTGAGGAAGTCGAAGGCGCGCCACGAGCTCTTCGTAGGACGGCTCATGTATCCTAACCGGTGGAAACATGCCTATATGGATCTAAAGAGGAGTCAAGATCAGATAGGAAAGGTACATTAGAAGAATCATGCAAGCTCCGAAGGAGACAACGAAGGAATCAATCTTTCGAAATGAAAATGAAGGTGGAACAAGAAATTTTTTTTCTTCCCATCCTTTTCTTTTATACGGAGAAGCTCAACCAACTTATGGTCGATGAACGATACGTGTCTGAGACCGGCCTCAAGAAGTGGTGAGGATAGATTCAGAAACGAAAGGTTTTTGGCGGCACAAATCAAATCAAACATTTCGAAAACTGTGCACATTTAAGGAGATTACACATCATGCAGTCTCAATCAGCGTAGTTCCTGAGACACGAATGATGGGAGCCATTGTTAGTGCAAGGGTATGGATCATGAAATAATGTCAAGATACACGACCCATTTCGTGCCTACGACCCGAAGTCCGTCATTAAGGCGGAGTACTACCCAGTCAAACGAACGGCTCACTCGACCGTTAAGCTCCCGCTAATACTCAGGGGGGAGTTAATGAGACCAAGTAAATGGGCAGTCGTTATCACCAATCCCGGAGAAGATCCCGCCTGAATCAATGATGGACGGTTAGTCGCAATCACCGGAGCACCGCCTATAAATACCTGAAAAGACAATGGTAAAAGGGTTCCAATTCCCAAGGTACGAGATCTAATACATAGACTCTACACATTACATCTTACATTTCTGCCACAAAAGAGCTTACGACGTCGGATCTGAGACGAACCTCTGTTGGTCGATCTCAGCTACTCCAACCTCCCTCTCTTTCTTAAGGTCCATTCTAACTTACGCATCAGAGGGGATTTGGGTCGGGACTCAGATCCGACCCACCTGATGTTTCCTTGTGGTGCAGATCGTCGAGTCTCAATCTTCAGTGAGGGTCGCTCCTGAGCTTCCCAGCCTCGATTGATCGATATACGGACCGCTCGAGGGTCGATCGATCATCGCAAGTCAACCATCATCCATCAACGACCCTGGTTCTTCCAACCTAGGGTCCCACTCATCCGACTGACGAGGCTTCGATTCATCAGGAAGGGTCCACGTCAGCAACACAATTGTTTCGGTCATTTTTGGCCTTAACAATAACCATTACATCTTACGTTAAGATATCGACATGCCCCTTCTTCTGTTCTATGAACTTCTTGTAGTTCCTCCTCCAATGCCCCTTCTTATGGCAGAAATAGCATTCTGCCTCAGCCGACGCCCCCTTTCTCCTTCCCTTCCCCTTGTTATCCTCTTCTTTGGTTGAAGGGCCTTCTTCTTCTTTCCTTTTCCTTGTGTTTGGAAGAAGAAGAAGAGCCGACAACTAAACACATGAGACTTGCCCTTCAAGCCATCATCAAATTGCCGAAGTATATTGAGGAGTTCTAGAAGTTCAACCTCCAGTTTGTTCATAATAAACTTATTAATGGATAGGGGAAACTTAGGGGTGAGAGAATTCAGTATAATGTCTGTAGAAAATTTCTGATCCAGCACAAACCTAACTATGCAAGCTCCTCAATGTACCCAATCATATTGAGTACACAGTCGTGCACCGCTCCTCCACTCATCTTCGTGTTAAACAATTTACACGAAGCTTTGAACCTTGCGGCTCGAGATTGTTTCCCAAACAAATCTTTTGTATTGAGAAACATGCTCTAAACATCCATATGTTTGTGCCTCCTCTGTAGCTCATTGTTTATATAGGCAAGTGGTAGGCATCATGCTTTTCATCGTCCAGGAGCCAAATCTTATGGAACCCAATGTCCTCAGCACTGGCATCCTTATCTGATTCCTCATGGACATGGTCAGTGAGGACATGGCTTAATCTTACAAAAGAAAATGCAAGCTTTATACTCCTTAGTCAATCTTCATAATTTTCACTAGTTAGCCTAATCTTTTCTACGATAAGTTTCAGTCCAGACAACATGCTGCATATCATATAAAAACCTTACTTAGCATGTGTTCATTATTTAAATATAGGTAGAATGGTTTTTATCTAACTATATCCTCCCACTATTTTAGGGATCATCTCAACCCCATAGAGATTGGCCGAATAATGACATTTAATGGGAGAGGGACCCAACCACCTTGAGTTTCACAACTTTGGGTTCACCCAACAAAATGTTCAACTCTGTGATCGGTAGATGAACTCTTCATTAATCACATCATATGTGATTTCATATATGTTTTTACCCCTAGTTGCTTATGATCATGAGTTTGCCCAACAAACCATAAAGACTAGTCTAGTTAAACCATTGCTTTCATAGTTTCATGTCCAGCCTAACTTACACCGATGCTCGATTGTGTTCATGACAATGCAGTTTGGGTTAGCGCTAGACTACATTATATGTATGATAGAATTGGTTCCCAAAAGATAACCATGCTACAGCTTAGATTCATCCAACAACCATAACAAGAATCCTCGGTTTCCTAATTCCAAAAGCAAGGAGGGTTACAGCTAATCCAGAAAAGGATTATTAACGTAATTGACTAGAATATAATCAATGTCTGTATTAATGATAATTGGAATTCTAAGGTGATCCAAGTGAACATGACCAGTCAGGTTTGGCCAAGTAGGATCACTTATCCTTAGAGAGGGCGAGCCCTACTAGAGTGATCCATCTTTGACACCAAACGATCTTAGACACTGGCTCGAGGATACCTTAAGAATGTTGTTTATCAAAATTTTGCTCCATCAATATGTTGTGGGGTTCATCAATTAAGTTAATCCTTATTAACTAGGATATTCATAAAACTAACTTTTTAAGAATTAATTTCCATCGCTAAACAATTCACAGTATCAGGCATCTCAAGCAGTTATCATAACAACAGAAAAACCTAGCTTTCAAAAACAGATTTTCGAAAACCCAAAAGTACATATAATTTTTGCAAGGGCTACAAGACCACATTATAGGTTAGGTAACTATGGTAAAGCAGTGGAAGGACCCTTGAAATTTAAAATCATATGTCATTCTACTTATGCCGTGAAAACCAGCAATCAGAAAAAAACATAATCCATATATCACATGAAATAGATTACAATCGTCATTTATTCATGTAAGATCCCTAATAACTAATTACTATATCAGCTCAATGGAGTCCAGCAAGAGGACCACCACTTAGGAACACCTTGCTAAGAGAGTCTTTGGCCCATCTCATCTCCATGAATCAACCGCCATAAGCAATACGAAAGAGCTCCGCCTCCTAAAATAACTTATACAATGCAAAAGGCATCGCCTTCGAAAAGAACAATTAATTACAAAAGGAAAGGCATAGACTTTATTTTACATTAAATAAAAGTGCATACAAACACTATCAAATTACATAATGAAAAATAAAAGACTAGAGAGCTTTACATGACACAAAATTACATCTCAACATCCTACGCATGATTATAGCAGCAAAAAATAGATCAAGGTAAACTCTGCTCTGATACCACTGAAGGGTTTTAAGAAGGAATCTATAGGGATTTTCACATCATCTAACCATAGGCTTAACAGATTTGGGAAGAAAAGCATAAGTATAAAACCATAAAAATCATATTTTTATGAAAAACCATACGAAAAAAATAAAACTCTTTGCATGATCTATACTATTAGGGGTGGCAAAATTGACCCGACCCGACCCGACCCGACCCGAACCCGGCCTCTTGGGTCGGGTATGGGTAGGGGACAATCCGGGTCGGGTCGAATTCGGGTCAACCCGACCGACCCGGATAAAAATCCGGGTCGGGTACGGGTTTGACCCCTCGACCCGGTTGACCCGAATTCGACCCGTATTTTCACTCTTTTCACCCCAACCCGACCCGGACCCGACCCGAACCCGACCCGAACCCGACCTTTTTTGAAAAATAATCATTATTTCACACCAAACCCGACCCGAACCCGACCCGAACCCGACCCGTACCCGACCCGTAAGACAAACCGGGTCGGGTACGGGTCACCCGGGTTATGACCGGGTCGGGTTCGGGTATCCGAACCCTGACCCGAATTTAATTCGGGTCGGGTTCGGGTTTACCCTTATTCGGGTCGGGTCAAACCTGACCCGACCCGAACCCGACCCGACCCGCCCGTTTGCCACCCCTATATACTATCTAGGAGGTGGACGAACCAACCTCACTAATATAGATCTATAAAAACACTGCTATTAAAATAAAGCTAAAGAACATACATTTTGTTCTTGCAGTTGTAAAAACAATTCCTTTAGGGTGATTGTCCTGAAGCGATTCAACGCCTCGTCTCCAAACAACCACTTGTTCTAGAAAGTTTCACCTTAGCTGGAATCCCCACCAAGTTTCAGATCAGATCAGATCTCCCTCTAAGTCTTGCTAGAACCTAAAATGGGAGTAAATTGAAAAGGAGGAAGACCTAAAAGTTTGTCGCCTTAAGATCCAGGTTTGCTCAATTAATGAATGTAGGGTAATGACTTCTCCCTAATTGGTTTTAATGATGAGCAAACATAAATACTCGTGACTAATCTCCTCTATGCAGTTGATTCATTGCCAAATCCAATCATGAAGATCAATTGCAATGAATGACAATCAAGATTAATCAAAGCTCAAAGAGATGACTGAGTGATCAAGACATAGAAAGAAGACTTCAAGACTTCAACTTCAATCAAGAGAAAGAAAAGAAGCTACAACTCATTGTAAATCTTTTTATTCTTATATTTATTTCTCTTAGAGTGTAGCCTTGAAGTATAATTATCTTGGAGCACTCACACTTCCCTCATTCTATCCTAGGAAACCCTTAAAATTCATTTCCTAGAACTCTAATCAATAAAACCCTTAGTTGTGCATTCTGGATGTCTGACAGCTGACAGCTGCTCAAAATCCAGGCGACTGTCTCTGGACAGGTGCCTGTGTTTTGTTCCTTGGTCGTCTGAAATGCACACATTTTTCTTAGGTTTTTAGGCTTTTACTCTTAACTTCTATACATGTGACGGTCGTACACAGTACATGCGCATGTCTATAGTTCAGGCGTGTTAATCATTCACATGTATCATCTTGTCCAAAATCTCACTTTGTCAACTTACGCACTTATGCACTTTCAGGCGACTGTCTTTGGTTTTACAGGTGTCAGCCCATGGCACATGCGCCTGTCAACTCCACTACAGCCGTGATTGCTTCCGGATATACACCCAAAAAACAATGTAGCTTTACCGCAAGTGCACGGTTAAGTGGCAAGCGGGTATCGAATCACAGGGAGGACTAATGACAATACTCTATTTTGATTACTAAGCTATTTGGTGAAAAGGTCGTTTGAGAATGGATGGTGTAACAATCGTTTGAGTAACAATGCAAATTCAATATAATAAAGATGTCAAGGGCTAGAGAATCCCCACTATGGATTTTCAAGTCATCGACGTGAGTTATGAAATACTATGCAAACAAACTTGAGTCAATGTGAACTTGCCGCAACTAATTGGAGAACCAACTCATGCTGTCGTGCTATTGTAGGTCTATAGCACTCTAAACTAGAGCCTCGTTGTCGCGCAAGCCTAGTCTAGACTACTAGCATTAAGATTGGCAATCTCGTCCAATCCAAACTCAAGCTCGATGTCGCGCAACTTGAGTTCGAATCTAGGTCTTGATAGTTCGTATCCATTCACTGTTGTGCAACAAATATGAGTATAGGAGAACAATAAAAATGCTAGCTTTGGTCGTCGTCGCGCACCAAATCTAGGGAATTTCGATTGTAAACCTAAATCGAATATCTGGGGCTGTCCTTGGATCAAGATCCTCTGTCGAGCTCACGAGATCCAAGATAAATCCCTATCTTTCCGTAGTAAATCAATCAAGATGTAACCTTTCAATCAAGCCTAATGGCATAACAATTCAATAGATCTCACAATTCAAACATTAGATCCATATGGTTCATCCCTTTGCCCTAGAAAAAAGGAACTACTCACAAATCATATTAGAAATCGATAGGAAAACAAGATCAACAATGGAATTCATCATGCAATCAAGATTCAATAAGAGATATAGCATAAAAATCAAAACTTGCAAGAGATCAAGACAAACCAACGTCGCCAAAGAAGCTTTCAATAGAAAATTAAGATCCAATCTTCAATCTCTCACCAATACAAAGGCTTAACTATGATTAGAAACTAAGGAAAAATAGTTCTAAGAAGTCTATCTGGTCTCCCCTGGGGCTGGAGACAAAACTGGGCTTAAATACATGCCCAAAAGAACCAAAAAGTACAGACCAAACTGTCCTTGTGCTGCCAGAAACCCTAGTTTTCCCGACTGGGCGTCTGCGCCACTCGGCCGAGTGAGAATGCTGACTCGTCCGAGTACGTCAGTCTGTAGATCATCAGTCGACTGATGGCCATTTCAGACGACTGATGGCCATTTCACAGGCGACTGTAAAAGCTTCATCAGTCGACTGTCTTGCAAATTGGGATGAAGCCCAGAAAATGCAAGATGCGCACAGTCGACTGTCGACCAATTCACAAGCGACTATAGAAACACAGGTGACTGTAAATTGAACATCAGTCGACTGATGCGAAAAGCTCAAGAAGAGTCAATAAAAATGTTGACTTGAGCTAAGCACTATAGTCGACTGTAGAAGGCTCGACAGGCGACTGGAAATCACCCAGTCGACTGTAAAACCTTCATCACGCGACTGTTGGAGAGCCAGAGACTCCAAATGAGTCTTTGGGCAAGATGAGCCTATTGAGTTGGATCTAATGATCCTAAGGCTCACTTAGATGGTTATATGCATATGCATGAGAGTATGACCATCTATCAAGGCATTACGATAATCCTAGACTGAAAAAGAGAGATGCAAGTAATAGAAATTACATGGATTACATATTATATCTCCTAGAGTCTAAGTCTTCAAGCTCACGATACCTTGATGCTCCCCATCATCTCCAAGCTTTGGCACCCCTTGATGATCTTCCCTTCATCAAGCTCCAAGCTTTGTCAATGCTCCTCTAGATGTCCATCCATCATCATGCTCCAAGATTTGGCTTCATTAGATGATCTTCATGACTTCATCCAAGCTTGAGCACACCATCACTCTTGGAGGTCTTTAAGATATCCCTTGTAATATCCTCCAAGCATTATGCTTTGTCTCATCAACATATAATCATAAAGATAAACTGAGACTAAAACATAAGATTGATTAGCACACTAATATAATGTATTGATCATCATCAAAACAACGTTAGTCTTGAACCCAAGAACTAACATATAGCACTCTAAACTAGAGCCTCGTTGTCGCAACTAATTGGAGAACCAACTCACACTGTCATGCTATTGTAGGTCTATAGCACTCTAAACTAGAGCATCGCTGTCGCGCAAGCCAAGTCTAGACTACTAGCATTAAGATCAGCAATCTCGTCCAATCCAAACTCAAGCTCGCTATCGTGCAACTTGAGTTCGAATCTAGGTCTTGATAGCTCGTATCCATTCACTGTTGTGCAACGAATATGAGTATAGGAGAACAATAAAAATGCTAGCTTTGGTCACCGTCGCGCACCAAATCTAGGAAATTTCGATTGTAAACCTAAATCGAATATCTAGGGCTGTCCTTGGATCAAGATCCTCTGTCGAGCTCACGAGATCCAAGAGAAATCCCTATCTTTCCGTAGTAAATCAATCAAGATGTAACCTTTCAATCAAGCCTAATGGCATAGCAATTCAATAGATCTCACAATTCAAACATTAGATCCATATGGTTCATCCCTTTGCCTTAGAAAAAAGGAACTACTCACAAATCATATCAGAAATCGATAGGAAAACAAGATCAACAATGGAATTCATCATGCAATCAAGATTCAATAAGAGATATAGCATAAAAATCAAAACTTGCAAGAGATCAAGACAAACCAACGTCGCCAAAGAAGCTTTCAATAGAAAATTAAGATCCAATCTTCAATCTCTCGCCAATACAAAGGCTTAACTATGGTTAGAAACTAAGGAAAAATAGTTCTAAGAAGTCTATCTGGTCTCCCTGGGGTTGGAGACAAAACTGGGCTTAAATACATGCCCAAAAGAACCAAAAAGTACAGACCAAACTGCCCCTGCGCCGCTAGAAACCCTAGTTTTCCCGACTGGGTGTCAGCGCCACTCGGCCGAGTGGAAGTATTACTTGGCAGAGTGAGAATGCTGACTTGGCCGAGTACATCAGTCTGCAGATCATCCAGAAAACAGAGAAGTCGGCTTGGCTCTCTTCGAAATTTTGGCCTCCACTCTGGCGAGTCGAGTTCTTACTCGGCCAAGTGGAATTCACCACTCGACCGAGTACAATGTGGTACTCAGGCTGACAGATGTCTTCGTGTCAGTCTTGCTCGGCTGAGGAGGCTGCGTCACTCAACTGAGTGAATTGCCTTGCTCGGCCGAGTGGTCTGTTTCAGAGCTCATTTCTTCTCTTTTTTGCTTCCTCGTCGATTCCTTCGATGCCTTTCTTCTTCCACTCATCCTCCAATGCCGTTAACTCTCTGATATGATCATGAGCGATGCTCTGGCACGCGTGTAAGTCCTCTAGGCTCCAAATTGCACCCGATTGCTACATATCTCCTGAAATCAGACGAAAAACAAGAAATAGTGAAAAGTATCGAAACACCGTCAAATAATCATGAAAATCGCGATATGAGCAATCGAAATGGCATGCAAATATGCAGAAAAAGGTGTCAAATATGATCCTATCAAGCCGCCTGTCCATCCGTGTCCAAAATTCTCATTTTGACATGTTTCGCACTTGTGCATTCAGACGCCCGTCTTTGGTTTTACAGGCGCCTATGTATACCACATCAGTTGCATGTCCTTTGATTTCCTATATTCTTGAAATTGTGAACTTTTGCACTTCTGCCACACAGACTCCTGACTTTGGTTTTTCTGGCGTCTGTATGTTAGTCAGGCGCATGTCCAACCTTAAGAAGTCGTCGTCCTACGTGGTAAGTTACCGTTTGAATTCTTACCTACCATCTAACACATTGCAGCAAACATCTGATCATGCTTCATCAGTCGCCTGTACTAGCTGTTAAATTATTCCGTTGGGCCTTTTCGAATGAATTTGGTTAAGGGTTTTGGGAAAACGTTTGGGGGTTTTAAGAGAGCTTATAAATAGGAGTTCTATTGTTTCATTGAGGGCAAATGATCTATCCTCTAGACTCCATTGATTTCATCTAAGCTCTCAAGCTCTCTTGCTCTCAATCTAAATCCAAAAGCCCTAAAACTCCAAATCTTAGCTTGTCTTCCAAATAGAATCAACTCTCATCGTCTAGCTTTGGTGAAGACACGTTGTCACGACCCGCTTCCCTAAAATGGAGGCGAGTACGTGAAAAGGTCCGCACGAGAGTGGAGCTGTGAAGCCCCAAACCCGATAAGCGTCCACAATACAAAAACAGGTCCCTGTAACCACAATAGAATAGCAATAATAACGCAAGGAGAGACTGAAATAAAATTCACATCTCACAAATATTGTCCAACATCACAATTAAGTTCAACATCCAGAAAAGCCACCAGGCTAAAAGAAAAGAGTCTAAAGGCCCAGAACAAGGCCGACAAAAGAAACGACATAACAAAATATAGGTGCTACGCACCGAATACAAAACAACTGTCTAACAAAAGTAAAACACACGAAGACACTAGGACTGGTCCCCAGTGTCCACGTACTCCCCGTCAAACACAAGCTCGGGCTCGGCGTCAGCAAACACCTCGTCCTCAACGAGGTACTCAGGCTCAGGTTCTAACATGTGTCACCCAAAAGAGTAAAGGGGCACATGTCAGCAAGTCTAAAAAGACTTGGGCAAGGAAACTGATAGTAAACTAGTAACCTAGCAGTTATAATATGATGCATGGCATGGCAGTTAAACATGATGCAACAGTTTAAAAGAGAGGCAAGCATGCACAATGTAGCAAAAGCTACCAAATCACTAATCACTTATCATTTAACACTTATCACTTATCACTTAGTGCATAGAGAGTCCACCTGCTGGCCAGCTCGTGGCTCAGGCCGCTTATCTCTATCACTATTAATCACTTGTCACTGGTAAACACTTAGTGCATAGAGAGTCCACCTGCTGGCCAGCTCGTAGCTCAGGCCGCTTATCTCTATCACTATTAATCACTTGTGCACTAGAGAGTCCACCTGCTGGCCGGAGTGGCGGATCAGGCCAACTCGGGGCTCAGGCCGCTTATCTCTTACCCCACCCATATGTGTCGAGCGTTGGGGTTTCCAACTCACTAAGCTCGCTTCTGGAACACGAGCCAGGAATATAATATTGTAGCGTGCGCTACGCAATCACGATGAATAATCACTATGCAAAGACATGAACAGATATTTGCGTACCGTTAACTTAAATTAAACGTGACAGGCAAAATGCAATGACATGGCAATTAAATTGCGTACCGTTAATGGAAGGTAAACATGACATGGTAATTGTGCAACATGCTAAATGTCGGAACTAGCTTCGTTGTCAAGCTAGTTCCCCAATTTGCGCCTAGGCGAGTATCATTTCGTCGCCTAGCCTCTTTTACGCCTACAACATGCAAATGGCCTAAAACATGGCCTAAACCCTAAGTGGCAAGTTTCACTTGCCTATCACCGGGGATGACGATCAACCTCGTCACACGGATGCTATCTACGAGGAAATCGCTGTTTAGGGGGAAACAAACACCAAACACATGAAATTAAGTAGGGTTTCATAAAAATATAGATAAGTTGAGAAAACAACGGTAGATCGATTTCTTACCGAGAGGAGACGGAAGGAACACTCCGGGGAACCCTAGGATCAAATCTGGAAGAGATTGGAGAAGTTTGGGGAAACTAGGGTTTTGGGGGATTTAGAGATTTTGATGGGTTTTGATGGAGATTTGGGGAAGATGAGGGGTAGATAGAGTAGATGGATGGATTGGATGAAGGTTTTAGGGCTTGGAGTGAAGGATTGAAGCTTGGAGGAAGATGGGGGATCAATGGGGGCGATTTTAGGGTTTAGGGTCGAGTTGGAGGGGAAGAAAACGTTTGGGTTGGGTATTTATAGGCTAGGCTGGCGGCTGCCCAGAAATTAGGGTTTTAACACAGACTAGTCGGTCAAAGAACAACCACTGACCGACTAGTTTGGCAACTAGTCGGTCGGTCGACCAACGCAGACCGACTAAGTGTAAACAGTAGCTACAGGTGAAATTAGGCTCTAGAATTAGTCGGTCCATGAACAAGTACTGACCGACTAGTTTAGCATCTAGTCGGTCGATGAACGTTCTTAGACCGACTAAGAGTAAACAGTAACTGATACAAAAATAAGATGATGAGTTAGTCGGTTCAAGAAGCATTGCTGACCGACTAGTTTGCAACCTAGTCGGTCAACCAACATTCTTAGACCGACTAACGATAAACAGTAACTCCTGAGAAATTTAGAAAGCTAACTAGTCGGTCCAAGAAGGATTGCCGACCGACTGGATCGTCATCTAGTCGGTCGGTGGCCCTTCTTACACCGGCTAATGAGCACAGAAAAGTTCCGATACGGAGCGCGAGGCCCCGTGATCGAATCCTAAGACTCCTAGGCTTGATCTAATAGTTAGATATGACCGTTATGAAGCCCGTCACAAACGACGTACTTCTAAATCGACGATCCTAAGGAAGAATCGAGAAAATACGACGAATCGATCGAAAATGAAAGTTACGGAGACGAAAACCACACAAGAGGAGAAAACCCACCAAAACATATATTATATTATAATAAATTCAGATACAAGGAAACCAGTCGTTACACACGTGCAAGGGCTGTTCTCTCTTCAAGGAAGAGATCATCACACTACACTCTTGCCACACTTCAAGTTCTCTACTTCAAGGCATATGTGTTTGTAAGTGTGTATTTCAATTTCATAACTCTGTCGTTAAATTAGATTTGGTCTCGGTTTGTGAGAGTGGTTTGATTGATCCCAGGTTGTGGGAATCAAGGATATCAATAGTTGTATTGATTACACTTGTAGTGTTGCTACAAGTGGGTTTAAAGGAAATCTCAAGTTAGGGTTCTAGCTTGAGTATCTAGGTGGTATCCCGGGTGGTAGGGACGTATGATTACTGGGAACAAGTCGGGATTGATTCGGGTAATATGAACCCTTGAACATCTTGTGTTTGCATTGTTCAATTTGTTGTTTCTTATTATTTCCACATTATTGTTGGTTAGGATTTTAATTTGGCGTAATTTTCTCTTTAATTTTATAAACAGTATTCAACCCCCCTTCTAATGTTTTCCTCATAGCACTGGGTCCTTACAATGAAGAGCTCCCTTAATCTATGCTTGTGTACTTTTGGTTGAAGGGTATTGACCTTATTTATATGGTGAGTTAAGCCTTTCTTTCAATTTTACATTCGATGTGGTACTATTTAGAGAAACCCTATTGACTCAAGTTTTTCCTCTTGCGAAGGCTCACCTTTGAGCAATTATTTCTCCCAATCTGGTAAGTCTCAAAAGTCAAATAAGATATCATCTAGAAGAGATTTCTATGAAGAACGCAAAGAAATTGACTTCACTCATTTTCGAGATCATTTGACCCGTCAAATCTGTCGTTAACATTGACCCAAAACCATGCCCCAAAGTGGCTGAGTCCAACCTCGGTTGCACCCGAGTTTCACTCGATATGCATTCGAGCCGTGCTTGGACATAGCACGAACTATGCTCGGCCTGCAGCCCGAGCATTGGGCTCGGACTGCTAGTTGACTAAGTTGGTGCTTGTGCTGCTAGTGCCCGAGCCCTGGCTCGGGCTAATAGCGCGAGCCTAAAGCTCGGGCTAGCCCGAGTCGAGCTCGGCCTAGCAGCTAGGTCTGGGCGAGCCCTGTACCCCGATTTGAGTTTTTTCTATGCTTTTTAGAATGGCTCGATTTTCACATCACATCCTATGTGACTGAAATCTCATTTGCAACCAATTTGCGACGTTGTAGTTCTTATGCATCATATGCATGTACATTTCATCTCTTGATACTTGGACGAAGGTTACATCCTATGTGAGACCTTATAGCTGACCCTACTACATGTAGGACTCATAACTCCTGACGACAGTGACAGCGAGCAGTATGTGTTGTTCCTGATTTGGTATCATCATTAAATGATCTGCCCATTTGATATGAGTGTTGTCGGGACTACCCTGACTATACCAGTGATAAATGATGCCGTTTTAATCCATTCGTCATAACTATGTCGTTGCGAAGCCTATGGTATGGATTGTCAACCCCTAATAGCTCCACGATCGGGTCAATATTGTTGGTATTAGCTTGTCTTTGTTGGATCCCACCCAACATAACTCAACGAAGGAATTTGCTAAGTACCATACTGACTCTGCGAACTAACTCTCCAAAATGGGAGAGACGAATCCTTATCTTGGTCACTACTCACCTCATACGATCCAAAATAAGCACATGTGTCTCATCTCTAATTTTGCCAAATTGAACGATCATGTCATCGCCACCAACACTTGGTGAAGACATAAATACAATAGTCTATCTGACACATCGATGTCCTATCTCTATGCATCTACGACTACGAATATTTTCAGGCTTATGCTTCAGACGGTCAAAATATTTTTCCATGATCGTGATCTACATCGTGATGTATGCCCTCATATTAAGCCTCATGATATCTAAGTTGTAGACAAACATTTATTTAAATTAACTCAAACAAAAGATACCAAATAGCATACTATTATATTTGAACAAGATGTTACAAATAATTGGCTTCGAAGGCATACATCTCTCAACAAAAAGTTACGACCTTTATGTTTTATTATTCAGCGATATAATTTCTAGATTAGCAATATATTCTGGATATGATAACCAGTTAAGAAAATTTTGAATTTTCTATCTTTCGTTGTATGATCTAAATAGTTTAGATTACTCGTATCATAACCTTACACAAACAACTTCATACATATGTTGTATTTATATTTATAATATAATTATGCCATAATTTTATTATGCAGTAATTTCGTACATATGAAAATTTAAAATTAAAATATAATGATGCTGTAATTAGAGCATGCACTTATTTCATATTAGAATTGTGTCATAATTTCATATTTCAAATTTAACTCATATTTCATCACAACTATGTAAATTTCAAATCAATTTTCATTTCATGCCATGCACTACTTCGAGAAAGAATCATTACGTAGACAAACAATTTATAAACCTAAAAAATTTCTAATGAAACTAAAAAGAATAATACCTTGAACAGAGAGGAGGAAAACATAAAAAGGAAGAAGCTGAGAGGAAATCCAATGTTTTTTGACGGGGGAGGATGGCTCCGTCAGTGGTGGGCGGCGGTTCCAGCGGTGGTGGGCAGCTCTACTTTAGCAAAAATGATAGATGATGAGAGAAGATGAATCCGAGACTTTGGGGCTAGGGCTATATATGTGAGATGTGTTTGGGTGGTGTTTAAATAGAGGGTGAGACGAGAGGTTGAGTGAGTGGCTGAGGGCTAAGTTGGGCCTGCAAAATGATCGGGGTTGGTAACCTCGAACATTTTTCGCATGTCAACCCGGCCAAAAAACTATTAGCTAAAAACACGATCAGCTTACCTACCTACGAGGTATTTTGAGTTCTGTAATAAATTTTAAACTTGGTCGATTTTTTACTTATTTTTAATTTTCGGCTTTTGCGTAAAATCTGTTCTATTGTATATGCCATGCTAATGAAGGGTGGATAAATGCAATTTGTAATTTTGAAGGGATACAAAAGAAAACAAAACTTGAAGAGGGTTATATATGCAAAACAAACCATTAACAATATTTCCCACCGTAATAAATAATTCAGCTCTATATAAATAAAATCGTTAAAACCCTAACGCTTCCCTCGCGCCGCCGTGCTGCTCAATTCTTCAAGTTCGCATTAGGTGACAGGTTCGGCAAGGTCCTAGGCTTTTAGGGGGGTTTCCCCTTCTCGATCGATCTTTCTCCTCAAAAATACGATCTTTTCATATTTTCTCCTTTTGATTCAGAGGTTGAAGAAGCACACCATGGCGTACGCGGCGATGAAACAAACAAAGCCGGGGCTTGAGGAGGCCCCTCAGCTCCATCGCATCAGAATCACGCTCTCGTCGAAGAACGTCAAGAATCTGGAGAAAGGTATCTGATTGCTTCGATCTATCTCAAGATGAATGCTTTGATTTCAACTTTTTTATAAATAATTTATAGGTGAATGATTGTGTTAGTTTGTGCTGATCTCGTGAGGGGAGCAAAGGATAAGAGTCTGGCAGTGAAGGGCCCGGTGAGGATGCCCACTAAGGTCCTCAACATTACCACCAGGAAATCCCCTTGCGGCGAAGGTAATGTTCTTTTGATCTCTCTATCAATATCCAAATTTGTGGATGGACTTGAAAAAATCGATTCTTTTAGTTGGAGCATAAATTTATAATTCTTACTTCTCGTGCTTGATGCATTCTAAGATCTAGTATGTACCTGCTTCTTTTGGGATGGTTAACTGTAGTGGATACATGAAACAAAAGATTGAGATTATTAGCTAATTCTTTAAAAGTTTAAATCTTAACAAGCATATAAAAATGGGTATCTGGGAACCTGTGCAATGAATTAACTGATGCTATCACCCTGTGCTGATCCTATTTTGTGGCCTTCTCAGTTTGTGTTGCTTCGGATGGGCTCTGGAAATAATTTCATGGTTTTGCTGAGGCTATTTCCTTTTTAATTAATAATGATTACTAAGCTTGCCTTTGGGGGGTTAATGCTTCAGCAACAACAGGTGTTGCTATGTTTATCATTATGCTGATGCTATGGTCTTTTCAAACTCTGAGTGTATGCTTAAATATGCCAAGGGGATTTTGTCAACATCACCAGCATTTCAGTTATATTTTACTCAGATTGCTGGTGTTTAAGACATTAGGTCAAATTGTTTGGATTGATGCTATTTGAAGAATGAAAACTGGATAAGTAAAAAACAAAAATCAAAAACCTTTGGAGTGCTCTTAATATGGATGTAAAATTATTATTATTGGTGTTACATGGAAGTCCTTAAGCTATACTTGAGTGAGTTGTCATATTGTTACCTATATAAACAATTCAATGATTTACTAATTATAATGTCTACCACGTTTTTAGAGATAATATAAATAATTTAGTGCACTGGTAATGTGTGTATTTTATAGATAATATGTTCAAGAAATATGCCATTTTCGACTTAAATAGACCGTTGCCCTCTTCGTTTCTTAAAAGCTATTTGCTGAGCATATGATTATCATATGTGAGCATATGATTATCATATATCACTGGCACCAAGTTTGTCTATGAAGTCTTAAAATTTGAGAATTGTAAAAGGGATGGGCATTTTGCTAAGTGAAGCTTTTTGGAGAAATCTAACCTTATGGGGTTGGAGCATAATGTTATTCACGACTCTTATGATCTCCTCATTTTTTCTTTTTCCTTCATCTTTTTGACCAGAGGCAAACCTTATTCAGTATTAAGAATCTTATTAAGAATCTCTAGTTAATTTTGACTGAGATCAATATATGGTTGACACAAAGGTTTGTCCATGTATTTCTAAGCAATCGCGCTTTAAAACATTGTTACTCAATTTGTTCATGTATTGCCCTGCAATCTTTTGAAAGTAGGTTTTAGAACTCTAAAATTTAAAGACGCAGCATCCTTTAAATTTCTGAACTTATGATGAGCTAGTTCATCGAAGTTGGTATTTTCTATTTTTTTTATGATTGGTTAGTCCTTTTAACTGAGCAGACGATGATAATATCATGTGATTATTGCTGGGATTATCTGTGATGTCTCAATAACAGATCATCTTAATTCTGATTCACATGCAACACATGGTTTTTATTCCTTTATTTTTGTTAAACTAAACATTTGAAGTAATAACATCTAGGGTTCAAAATCTTGGATAATAATGAGGATGATTATTGCTATGTTTTAATGTTTCAAACAGAGTCGTGTCTTACATATTACGACAGTTGATAATTCATTTCTTTGTTTAGAGGGTGGGTACTTGTAAGTGATATTTTGGGCTAGGGTCCAGCCAGACCTGATAGTGGGCTCACCGCGCCTGAATCCAAGGGCTACACGCGTCCTCACAGATCGCTAGAGTGAAGCTTGTGAGGTTAGTTCGACCAAGCTGCTGGCACGGTTCTGTAAGTGGGACCTGCACTCCATAACCTAGGTCGGCAAGCAAAACTCACAAGGACGATCGCAGCAGGATCGACTCCTTCAGCATTCACGTTCCACAAGGACGATCTCAGCGCGGTCAACTTCTTCAGTAGCGGCCCCCAGAGGACTATCTGTTTGACAAGGTCGGCCGTCATAACTATTCTGAAAACTCATGTGACACTCTCTCCAATAGTCGCCCGGCTTTCTCTCTGAGCCGTTATGAGAGGTTGACGACCATAACTCACCTGTGCAACCATGGCCCGATCTAAAGAGTCAGTTACACGTGTGTTAACCAGTATCACCATAACTCCCCTAAACACGGCATAATTGACTTCCATCTCTAAAAATGACAGATGAACCTAATCTCAAGTACGCTTCAATTGACATATGTGAACACTCACGCTCAGACATGCACACCTTTTTCCTCCTGCTTAGATTGACTTAAACATCGGAGTCGAATCAAATGCCCATCCTTCGATTCTCTCACGCTCTACTCTCATCTGAAGCTTTTCTCTACAGAAATAAAGCGATCAACCTAGGTTGGGGCCCATGCTGGTGAGACTCCATGGTCCTAGCACCCACCTTTGGCACTCGACCTAGGCCGTGTCACGTCCAAACAAAGTCCCAAAGCCCACGCTGGTAAGACCCACGGTCCCATTGCCAATCTTTAGCACTCGACTTTGGTCGTGATATGTCTAAATCGACCTTTGACACTTGACCCAGGTCGTGACACGCCCAAGTAAACCCTCTAGCCTAGGCTGGGGCATGCGCTGGCGAGACTCCGAGGTCCCAGTGTCGACATTTGGAACTCGACCCAGGTCGTGTCACATCCAAACAGACATCTAGCACTTGACTCAGGTTGTGTCACGTTTAAACAAAGCCCCCCCAACGATTAGGGTGTGCCGGCAAGACCCACGGTCCTAGCGTCAGGTTCTAGCACTTAATTTCGATTATGCTACGTCCAAATCGACCTCTGGCACTTGACTCATGTCGTGTCACGTCTAGACAAAGCATCCAGCTCAGGCTGGGGCTTGCACTGACAAGATTCCAAGGTCTCGGTGTCAACCTTTGGTACTTGACCTAGGCCATGTTACGTCTAAACTGACATCTGGCACTCGACCCAAGTCGTGCCACGTCCAAACAAAGCACATGTCCAAGAATGGGGGCCATGCTGGTCTGATGTCGAAGTCCCAGTGTAGGCAAGCATCACTTCACTCAGGTCATGTTGCCTTTAACAAAAGCCCACAGCCTATGCTGGGGTCCCACGTTGGTCTGAAGTAGAAGTCCCAATGTGACTAAGCAGCACTCCGCTCAGGTCGTGTTGACAAAAGCCTAAGCCCATGCTTGGGCCCCCGCTGGTTTGACCCCAAGGTCCCTGAACAGGCAACAACACTTAGTTCAGGTCGTGTTGCATCTAAAATAGCCTCCAGCTTCATTATTACAATTCAAGCTCCCAGCTTAGGATGCACTCAACTCTAGTCGGACTAAGTCAAGCAAGCCCACATTGCAGATGGGAGCATGTAGATCTGACCTTAAGACTCTGAGTTAACGTCGCAAAAGGACTCTCTCCCTCAACAGAATAAGGGGCCAAACTATGATACATCATACACTCAGCAGAGGTACGTGGTGACTCCATCGTTAGTCTCTTGAGTTCGAGCCCGGGATCAACGACCTCAACAAGCACAATAGTCCATTCAGCAGTGTGCAAAGTGCAAAGCTAGAGATATAAGTATTAGAATGGGAAAGTTGAGATGTAAAATTTTTCAATTTTTAACTACAATGACGTCCCTACAAATTTTGGCTGCCACATCTAGCAGCTAAGACAACAGACAAAACAAAACAAGATCATATATTCTGCCTGGAGGCAGTCTTCTCAACCATGGGGACACTCTGCCCCGAGGGGCTTTGGTAGAGGCTCCATCAACAACAATAGCGGGGGGCACAACCTCGGTGGAAACTTGGGCAGTAGTGGGGGAGGACTCATGCTCTGCCAGGAAGGACAACAGACTGGCATGAGCAGGGTGCGTCTTCAAGAACGCATCTCTTATGTATCTCACCCCGGCCTTAAAAAAGACGTCGGCACGAGCTTCTACTTTCCTTAACTTAGCATAGTGGGCCCTAGCCGCCTTGGCAGTTCGGTCTCTGAAAGTCTACTCAGCCTTGGCGGTTTGATCTTTGTACGTCTGCTCAGCCTTCTCTAGCCTTCTCTAACTGCATTTGCAGCTGAGAAATCCTGTTATCCTTCTCGGCTATGTGCTCAGTAAGGCGTGCAATAGCTTCGGCGGATTCTTTGCATTCCCTCCTTAGCTCTGTCTCATTCTTTGTGTCCCCTAGACAGACCAGCTTCATCTGCTCCCTCAACTCTGTTTCGACCCTCAGTCGTTGACGCTCGTCATCAGCAGCCAGGGTCTGACCCTTCTGAAGGGAATGCACCCCCTGCATGCCACTGACTTCTGCATACCCTGTTGCCAACTCTCGGAGCAGGGCAATCTATTCGGCAAGAGACTCAGCTCGATCCCTCCAGAGATGCAATTGTAGTGGAAGAAGCGCGGCAACTCTTTCTGACCCTACGCAAAAGACAAAGGAGGAGTTAGTCAAAAGTCAAGTAGCAAACTAGCAGCTACGGTAACACCTGACTGATGTATTGGAGACCCTGGGAAAACCTCTCGATTTTTAGCTCAAAGAGGCTGCCCTCCTTGGTTTTCACAATAATGTAGCTGAGGGACGCTTTCCACGACGACATTGTCCTCTGCTTGCTCCTGGACCTTTTGCCCTCATCAGGCTAAAAGTTTTTTGTTGGACCGTCTCAGAGGGATGTGAGCCTGATGGCTGGTCGGCCCTTTGCTTGGTAGATGCCACCATAGGCTTCTTTTGTTGGAGCTCTGCAGGCTCCCCGTGCGACAACTTGGGTGCTGCCTCTTCCATTGCCTTCCGCTTCTCCTTCCTCAGTGTGTGTCTGACAGGGTAATATTGTCGTCGTCCTCCTCATCTGAGTTGACGTGGATCTGAGGGAGCCCCCATGACTTCACCCCAGCCTCTAAAGCTGGGTCAGGGACAATCTTCTCTCTGAGTGGAGTGACATCAGAAGCGACATCAGAAGTGCACTTGCTCGAAGACCCTGGAGCCCTGACCTTGCCCCCACCTTCCAAAGCTGGGACAAACGCGGGCTCCGCCCGGCGGGGGCAGCGATTGACCCCTCATGTTACCTTTGGTTGGACAGTAGAACAACATGGGCTTGCTGGAGGACGGCCTTGTATGCTTGCCTCTTTCAGATCGGGTTCAAGCTAGATCGAGTTCAAGCTAAATCCTCTCAACTCTGAAAAACAAGAGAGAAGTATTAGCAGCAAGGTGAGAAGTTCAAATTTTTCGACTGCTAGGCTAGTACTTGCCAGCAATATGAGGAGTCTTGTCGAGCTTCATGTTCTCCTCTACATGCATCACCTGCAGTGCTTGGATCATCGGCTCTTGCAGTAATGCATAGTGAGATCATGAAGCAGCGAGGCGGTTGGCCAACCACACCCACCATCCCAGATCGTTCTCCCTGACCATCTTTAGGATTATGTCTGGATTCCACTTGCACGTCCACCCGAACCAACACGGCACTCGTTCCTCAACAGCAACATGGCACTGTTCGGAGCTTTTCCAGCTCCTTGTGGCCCATGACCACTTCTCATTTTTGTTTCCTGAAGGCTTCTTTTCGAAGTTCCTCGGGGCTCCAGCTTGGCTGCTGAGATAGTATTAGGTGTCGGAGATTTTCTTCGGACACTGTGTGCACCCGTTTGGCTGACAACCATCCCTTGCCCCAAGAGGAATATTGTCGCCGAAGTGACCAAGCTCTGAATGCTGTTCGGAGCTAGCTGGCACGGTGCCGGGTTGTGCAGATAAAAGAATCACCACAGGAGGCAGTTGAAAGGGGGCAGAGCACTGTCCTCAGATGCACATAACTCCGCGCAATTGCTTCATGAGGATGTCGGTCAGGGGTCCCCACCAGATCGCGCGGGAGCAGGTGTACTAAGGGGGAATCTGATACCTCCCCTGAGCTGCGCCAAGTTAGCCACACGCAGCATAGACTTGAAGTCTTGTGCTCGGAGGTGCAACAACTTCTCCCTGGCTACTTCCCTCCTTTGCCTCGGATGTCAGCAATTCTTGTTGTGTCAAGGGCATCCAGGTCTTCAGGAGCAGAATGCCCCGATAACCTTACGGGGTCGCAAGGACTAGACAAAGAGCCCACCATCAGCTGAGCAGATGTTGCTGGGGTGCGGTGCAGTTGGAGCGGCATGTCTGAAGGGGACAGACGGCATAGCCCTGCGAATTCGAGCACTGCGACGAGTCGACAGCCTCCGTGCTACAGATGCATGGTTGCGAGGCCGACTGACTCCAAATTCTGCAATATTCTTGCACATACCTCAAGGAGTGACCCCCCTTCTCTGCTAACAAAAATCTCCATGGGCAACAACGTCTCATTCGAAGTCAGTATCCATTAGTGTTTAGAGGGGGTTGCTTGGGAATCGGTGGCGTCTAACATGGTTTTGTTTTGGAAAAACGGCGGAAGAAGAAAAGAGGAAGCTAAGAGTTGTGAAAGGAAAAAATTTCCTTTTTTGGCAAAGGCAGCGACAATCATGACGGTTAGAGAGCAATGAAGCACAAAAGCCAAAGGACGAGCGAGAAAAGCTATGGGCAAGTACGACTAACTGTTGGCCTCCATTGCCCTTTTCTACATGTCCTAGGTGAGAGTTAACGAGAGCTGATCGTGGCTGTCCAATGCCCATGATAGCACTGAGCTGATCCCGGCATTTCCATGCTTACAATCTCTCTAGGCTCGAGCTGATCGTGATCGTCCCAACTCCAGATTGGGCGAACATTGGTGCATCACGTCACCACGAATTGAACGCAGCCACTTCAGCAGGAGCGACACCTCGGGTACCGGGCCTGCCCCCTCTTGGATCGCAAGAAAGTGGGGTCACGTCGGCTCCACCTTTTTGGTTTCTGAGCGGGGGCGCTTTACGTCACTGGCGCTTTACGTCACCAAAGCATGATTAAGGTGCCTTCCTTAGGCGTTGCCCTTCAATAGTTGCCAAATCCTGAGGACAAGCTAGGCCAGTCAAATTGGGTATGAGGTTGGCTGTAATGCCCTGACTGTTTTGCTTCTCTTCAGTTTCTTTGTCTTCTCGCCTCTCCCCGACCAATCTCAAAGGTGTAGTTCAGGTCAGCATTGTCAAGCCAAAAGATGCGGGGCTTATGTAAACGATAATTTGGGTTGGGGCCCACCACGGTTGGGGCCCAGCCCGACCTGATAGTGGGGGCCCATTGTGTCTAAATCTAAGGGATACACGTGTTCTCAAGGACCGCCTAAGGTCAGCTTGGAAGGTCAGCTTGACCAAGCTGCTGGCATGGCTCTGGAAGTGGGACCTGCATTTAGTGGCCTAGGTCGGTAAGCAGGACTCGCACAAGGACGACCTCAACGGGGTTGGCTCCTTTAACAGCCACGCTCTACAAATACCATCTCAGTGAGATTAGCTCCTTTAGCAGTGGTCCCCAGAGGATTGCCTGTTTGACAAGGTTGGCTGCCATAACTATCATTCAAACCCAGGCGACACGCTCTCCAGATGTCATCCGACTTTCTTTCCGAGCCGGTACAAGAGAAGGTTAACAACCATTACTATCTCGCCCAACCACATGCTCGATATGGGGAGTCAATTACGCACATGATATCTAGCATCACCGTAACTTTCGCTAAACCTGACATAATTGATCCCCTCTCTAAAAAAATGGCAGATGAACCTAATTTCAGGTACGCTTCAATTGGCATATGCAAACACTTATGCTTAGACCTACACACATTTTCTCTTCTGCTTGAACTGACTTAAGTATCGGTGTAATGGCCGCTTTCCGATCGTTCGTATTTTCTGTGCGTACGACTCTTTTCGTGTGCGTATTTTATTTGGTCTCTTCTTGGATTCGGACTATACGATGTGATACATCGTTGTGACCGTATGGAAGAGTAGTTATTTGTGGGATTTTTAGTGAACGTCATTTCATGGGTCGTCCTCCCACAAATCAGGTTTGATTGGAGGGACGTAGCTTTAGACTTAGTCGCCTGACCTTTTTAGTTTTAGTTCGTTTTCCGTGGACCAAACTTGCGATTGACCACCGTACCCCCGAGCCTCTCGTCGTCATGGTTGTCCAAATATTTTTTTCGTGATTTTCTGACACTCCTAGCCCAACGAAATTACTAATCAAATTCGAAGCCCAATTAGCCTTAACCCAAATTCAAATTCAAATTCTAATCAATCCCATGAGATTTCATACGCAACATGTGGATTTCATCATCTATCCTCACCTAGCTTTCCCCCTCTTTGCACACCCTCCCACACACACACTATCTCACACATCCCTTAAACACATACCCAAATAGCAAACATTCTTCTCTTTAAAACAAAACCGAAACCAACCCAACCCTAGGAAAAACGCAGCCGCCACCTCCCCCTAGAACGCGCGGCTCCTCCTTCCCCTGGCCGTCGGCGATGAGCTCCGGCCATCCCCTCTCTCTCCTCTCTCTCCTCTCTCTCCTCTCTACCTCCTCCCTCTTCACTCTCTCTTAAAACCCTCAAAATCTCATTGCAACCCAAGTTTGGCAGCCCTGTCCTCTTACCGCGCGCCCAGCCTTTCCGGCCGCCTCCGGCCGTCGCACGGCCGCCCTCCGGCCTCTCCACCTCCCTGACAACATCACCTTCCCTCTTCTCTACTCTCTCTCCCTCCCTCACAAACCCCTCTTAAAACCCCTTAGAAACAGCCCTAGCCGAAATTTTTGGACAGCAGGCCGCCCGGCCTTCAACCCCGACGCCCGGCGCCTCCGGCCACCCCCTCTGGCCTTCTTCGCCGCCATCCGACTCCCCTCAAGCCCCTCTATCACCTGCAAGTCTCCTTCCCCTTTCCTATACTTTCTATCTCCCTCAAAACACTCTCAAACACAACACAAACGGCAATTTGGACAGATCTGTCCATCGCCGAAAAAACGCCACGCCCGGCCACCGCCGGCGACCACTCTACCACCGTTGGACTCCCATCGAACCCCCTATCAACTGCAACCCTCCTCGCTCACTTCTCTCATCTCTATCTCCTCGAAAACCCGTTGAAACCAAGCCCTAGCGGCTGTTTTTGACAGATCTGTGCGCTGCTCTTCAACGCCGACGCCCGGCCATCTCCGATCACTTTCGACGACCACTCCACCATTAGATCCCCCTTGAACCCCTTTAACTACTACAAGTTCCCTTTGATTCCTCTGATCGCTGCTTTTCCGTTTCGACGCGCGACAACGACCGTTGCGCGAATCTGTCCTCTTCGTCTTCTCACTGCCGCCCACTGCCGTGCGCTGACGCTGTCGGCCACTCACCGGGCCGAGCAACCCCCACTGACCTTCTGCAATCCCCGACAGCCCACTTGGATCCTCGGAGTTCATGCGTGTCGCCGAACTTGCGTGTTTTTCCCCGACGTTGCCGCCGTCGTGAAGATCCGCTTCGCTACCCGTAACGGGCGAGAGATCACCGCTTGCTCGCTGTTTGTGTCTCCACCTCGCTGTCCGGAAGTGTCTCGCTGCGCTACCCGCGGCCGAGACGTTGCAGACGACGCCGATCCATCGCCGTTCAGACCCGACATCCGCTTTTCGATCAACGTCAAAAGGTTAGTCCTCTAATGCGTAGTAAGAACCCCCACTATAGCAAATCGAAAACCTAATCTAAAAATCGTCAACAATAACTAAATTTCATTTCTGCTCCTTTAAAACGTTGCATAATATTAGCGTTGCAAAATATTAGACATCGACGAAGGACTGAATATCTGTGCACATAGGATAGATCGTCGACTAGGCTGAACCAAAACAAAAGCGTGACTTTGACCGCTAGGATAGCCTCGTTGAACCTAGAAACGAATTCTAATAAGAATGATGAAAAACGTGTCCTGACATCGCCGTTGACCGTTTCAGACGGACCCTCGCTGACGCACCGCTTCGACGGGACACTCTGGACAGACGACGCACTCACCACCGCAGGCAAGTGTTTACACTTGTGTTCTTACGGCCATGTTTAGGCCTTCCCCTTTTAGGAAGTTAAAGAACATTTAAAGAGAACCGGACGTGAAATGATAGCATCCGGGACCCCCTTGACAGCTTAGACTTGACGACGAAGTCTAAGCACAATAACAATTGACACATTCAGGTTTTCTTGTGTGTGCGTGCTTGTGGACCCCCTAGAATCAACAACTGCTACCATAGGTTTCCTATGTGTGTGTAGAATGAACAACTCTCATTCATTCTCGTCTTGCCATGTCATGTCATGTATTGCATAAGCCTGCGGGCGAATAGGGCACTCTCCAAGCTAGAGAGGGTGATTCCTTGTCACGATTGGAAATGGATAAGCCTGCGGGCGAATATGGCACTCTCCAAGCTAGAGAGAGTGAACCCTTGTCACGATTGGAAATGGATAAGCCTGCGGGCGAATAAGGCACTCACCGAGTGAGTGGGTGATCTCTTGTCATGTCGAACTGTACGTCAGGTAAAGTCTACAAAGAAGGGTTAGACTCTACTGCAAGTGTAAGGTAATTAAGAGCAACATTTTACTGGCTGATTAACATGCTGTTGTTATAACATGATAGTTATACTATGCAGAAAGTAAAGCGGTGCAAGAAAGTAAAGCGTAACATGCAGTAGCCGTAATGTGTGCTACCGGCTACGAGACTAAGCTAGACGGGACGGGACAGGACAAGACAAGACATGTGTGATTCGAAGGGTTCACGCCTTACGGTTTGAGGGCGGCCAGACCCTCTCCCTGGGCGACCGCTCAACCCTACCCCAAACCCAAGTGCACAAGACAAGACATGACAAGGGATCACCCACTCACTCGGCGAGTGCCCTATTCGCCTGCAGGCTTATCCATTACCAATCGTGACAAGGGTTCACTCTCTCTAGCATGGAGAGTGTCATATTCGCCAGCAGGCTTATCCATTTCCAATCGTGACAAGGGTTCACTCTCTAGCTTGGAGAGTGCCCTATTCGCCAACAGGCTTATCCATTTCCAATCGTGACAAGGGATCACCCTCTTTAGCTTGGAGAGTGTCTTATTCGCCCGCAGGCTTATGCAATACATGACATGGCAAGACGAGAATGAATGAGAGTTGTTCATTCTAGGGGGTCCACACGCACGCACACACAGAGGAAACCTATGGTAGCAGTTGTTGATTCTAGGGGGTCCACACGCATGCACACACAGGAAAACCCTAAGGTGTCAGTTGTTGTGCTTAGACTTCGTCGTCAAGTCTAAGCTGTTGAGGGGGTCCCGGGCGCTATCATTTCACGTCCGGTTCTCTTTAAATATTCTTTAACTTCCTAAGAAGGGGAAGGCCTAAACATGATCGTAAGAACACAAGCGTAAACACTTGCCTGCGGTGGCGAGTGCGTCGTCTGTCCGGAGAGTCCCGTCGAAGCGGTGCGTCAGCGAGGGTCCGTCTGAAACGGTCAACGGCGATGTCATGACACGTTTTTTATCATTCCTGTTAGAGTTCATTTCTAGGTTCAACGGGGCCATCCTAGCGGTCAAAGTCACGTTTTTGTTTTGGTTCAACCTAGTCGACGATCTATCCTATGTGCACAGATATTCAGTCCTTCGTCGATGTCTAATATTTTGCAACGTTTTAAAGGAGCAGAAATGAAATTTAGTTATTGTTGACGATTTTTAGATTAGGTTTTCGATTTGCTACAGTGGGGTTCTTACACGCATTAGAGGACTAACCTTTTGACGTTGATCGAAAAGCGGGTGTCGGGTTTGAACGACGATGGATCGGCGTCGTCTGCAACGTCTCGGTCGCGGGTAGCGCAGCGAGACACTTCCGGACAGCGAGGTGGAGGCACAAACAGCGAGCAAGCGGCGATCTCTCGCCCGTTGCGGGTAGCGCAGCGGATCTTCACGACGGCGGCAACGTCGGGGAAAAACACGCGAGTTCGGCGATGCGCGTGAACTCCAAGGATCCAAGGGGGCTGCCGGGGATTGAAGGAGGTCAGTGGGGGTTGCTCGGTCCGGTGGGTGGCCGACGGCGTCAGCGCACGGCGGTGGAAGGCCGTGAGAAGATGAAGAGGACAGATTTGCGCAACGGTCGTTGTCGCGCGTCGCAGCGGAAAAGCAGCGATCAGAGGAGTCAAAGGGAACTTGTAGTAGTTAAAGGGGTTCAAGGGGGATCTAATGGTGGTGGAGTGGCCGTCGGAAGTGGTCGGAGATGGCCGGACGTCGGCGTTGAAGAGCAGCGCACAGATCTGTCAAAAATAGCCGCTAGGGCTTGGTTTCAACGGGTTTTCGAGGAGATAGAGATGAGAGAAGTGAGCGAGGAGGGTTGCAGTTGATAGAGGGGTTCGATGGGAGTCCAACGGTGGTAGGGTGGTTGCCGGAGGTGGCAGGGCTTGGCGTTTTTCCGTCGGTGGACAGATCTGTCCAAACTGCCGTTTGTGTTGTGTTTGAGAGTGTTTTGATGGAGATAGGGAGTAGAGGAAAGGGGAATGAGACTTGCAGGTGATAGAGGGGCTTGAGGGGAGTTGGATGGCGGCGGAGACGACGGAGGGGGTGGCCGGAGGCGTCGGGCGTCGGGGTTGAAGGGCGGGCGGCTTGCTGTCCAAAAATATCGGCTAGGGCTGTTTCTAAGGGGTTTTAAGAGGGGTTTGATGGAGAGAGAGAGAGTAGAGAAGAGGGAAGGTGATGTTGTCGGGGAGGTGGAGAGGCTAGAGGGCGGCCGGAAAGGATGGGCGCACGGTAAGAGGACATGGCTGCCAAACTTGGGTTGCAATGAGATTTTGAGGGTTTTAAGAGAGAGAGAGAAGAGGGAGGAGGTAGAGAGGGGAGAGAGAGAGAGAGTAGAGAGGGGATGGTCGGAGCTCTTCATCGACGGCCAGGGGAAGGAGGATCCGCGCGTTCTAGGGGGAGGTGGCGGCTGCGTTTTTCCTAGGGTTGGGTTGGTTTCGGTTTTGTTTTAAAGAGAAGAAGGTTTGCTATTTGGGTATGTGTTTAAGGGATGTGTGAGATAGTGAGAGAGAGAGAGAGAGGGTGTGCAAAGAGGGGGAAAGCTAGGTGAGGATAGATGATGAAATCCCACATGTTGTGTATGAAATCTCATGGGATTGATTAGAGTTTGAATTTGAATTTGGGTTAAAGCTAATTGGGCTTCAAATTTGATTAGTGATTTGGTTGGGTTAGGAGTGTCAGAAAATTACGAAAAAAATATCGGGACGACCGTGACGACGAGAGGCTCGTGGGTACGGTGGTCAATCGCACGTTTGGTTCACGGAAAACGAACTAAAAATAAAAAGGTCCGGCGACTAAGTCTAAAGCTACGACGTCCCTCCAATCAAACCTGATTCGTGGGAGGACGACCCATGAAATGACGTTCACTAAAAATCCTATAAATAACTACTCTTTCATACGGTCACAATGACGTATCACATCGTATAGTCCGGATCCAAGAAGAGGCCAAATAAAATACGCACACGAAAAGATTCGTACGCGCAGAAAATACGAACGGTCGGAAAGCGGCCGTTACAATCGGAGTCGAATCGAAGGCCCACCCTCCGATCCTTCGACGGTCTTCTCTCTTTCAGGTACCGAAGGAGGAGATCGGCCTGGCAAAACCCTGATCGGGTCCTCTGTTGTGAAAAACCACACATCAATAGCCCAACTGGGTTCTGAGGTGCAAGATGTGGGCATCAATAGTACCAAAAGTAAAATGTAACACGTCATGCAATGCATGTAGTTTCTAATGGTACTGTGGGGTCACCACCTTGTACATTTATAAAACTATTAGTTAAAGTAACTAATTTTTGGACTGCTAGAGAATGTCAAGACTGATATTGGTGTTATCTATTTGTATATGTTTTATTTCAGCACATAAGGATATATTAATAATCAAGTACTATATTTTGTATTCATAATTTTATAAAAGAAGATTACAAAAGCATGTATCCTTTATATTACCAGATTACTTCCAGTAACTTAGAGAAATTATGACAGATATTAAATGGGTTTTAGCATATACAACATTTGGTTGTTTTTACAAATATTATATTATCTCCTCGGCTTATGTTTATTTTTTTTCTTTTCTCTATGATTTTGGATACCTTTGCATCTTTGCCCTTTCGTTATTAAGAGCATAAGAGATGTCAGGGAATAATTCTCAGGTGACAATCTACAAGTCTGATTTATATATCTAAAATATTAAGACTGTCCATTAAATCCGTCATGGATAAAACAAAGAAAGTGTACAAATAATCTAAATCCAAATTTAAACAAATGATAAGTTAGTAGTTTGCATAGAACATATATATGTTTGAATCTATTTTGGATTTAAATATCCAACACTAGGTTAAATATCCTTTATACTAATAAAATTTGAGATGCATATTATCACCGAGTTCATGGTCTTGTACGGCCTAAAACACCTTTTGTTTGGGATATATTTACAAATTTAATTTTGCTGTTAGAGGATTAGATAATAATCATGCACTTGTTGGTTTTCTTTGAAGACTTTCATTATCATCCAACCCATGATTAGGTAAACCAACATGGGAAAAGAATTAAAAGGAGGCGGAGAAAATGAAGCCAAATTAATAAGAATGGATGACAAGAAAGGTAAAAAAAAACATAGCCAACTGACAATTATTGGGATGATGGGTGATTGGTTGAGGACTGAAAAAGGAGGAGATAAAATGCCAAAAGGATTTTATGGCAACTGGAGAAGGGTAACTTGGACTTATAAATCCCTTTTTTCTTATATACTGATTAGTTGTTCCAAAAACAATCACCAATTGGGTTTTGTTAACTGTGAGTTAAGAGAAGGATACTTATCTAAAACAATATAATATGGGTTTTATTAGAATTATATAGATCACCCCAAAAAAACAAAAAATAAACTTTTTTATGTTTAGAAATTTGCCCTCCAAATCATTGTATTTTCCTGTTACTGCTTAAATATCATGTGGTCTTGTATTATACCCCCTTAGTTATAGTTAGATTTCAGGTTATAAAAACACAAAAGTGCATTTTTGTCCTTGTTGTTTCTTTTAGAAGATCCAAACCTCATAACTCATTCAAAACTTTAGAAACCCATCCATTTGAAAAGTTTCTTTATTTGTGAAGAAGAGATGACAAGGAGGAACGGTAGAGTAAAATAAATGGGGCTACCCTAGGGTTATTAGGGTTTGGGTTCACTCACTGGGTATAATTTTTCGAAGACGAAGAAGATAGTGGCATTTCGGTCATGTAGAATTTCTTGTATTCCTACTTACTGAAATTTTCCGGTCTATCTAACGTGGAGGAATTTTAACATAGGTGATTTTAGGGGTAAATTTTTAAATATAAAGATTTAGACCATCACTTTACAATATGCTAGATTCAGGGGTATAAATTTTAACACCATTCAAACATATATGGGCATGTGGGAAAATTTGTGCAATAATATATGGAAATGTATAAGATCGTGAAAACACTGGGACTAAGGATCTATTTGCTAAAATCATGATAATTAATTTTTCTATGTTTAATTCTACTAATGTGAACATGCTTTTATAGGCTGAAATGGTCAATTTACATCCAATTCTGCTGTGACAACATGAAGGTTTACACATTCAGACAGAAATCACTATAGGAAAGTGATACGTTTTGCCCCAAAAAGACAAACGATTTTAGATTTGAGAAGGAAAATAAATATAAAAGTTGAATTTTTATAGATGTCTAGAATAAAACTGATAGATCGATCCTTTTCTGGAGTGGATCTCTCCCTAACTTGTGTTGAAGGAACAAGTTTAATCCCCGACGAACCCTAACAATAATTCTATTCAAATGATCGATCTTCGATAAGATAAAACTAGGGCCGGCTCGTAGGCTTTAAACCTCCTCCTAACACAAAAGATAATGAAAGACTAATAAGCCTGTCTAATTACTAAACACACAACTAAAGTAATGATCCTAAAGAGATAAGTCATCCATCGGGTCAAGTAGGGTCCGCGCCCACAGCTTGACCCACGCCTTGCGCTGCGTGCCGCCGCCACCTAGTGTAGACCCGGATCACATCGTCACTCCCCCTCAAAAGATGAACCTTGTCCTCAAGGTTGAAATCAGGAAACTGCGAAAGGATGTTGTCATATCCCTCCCAAGTCGTCTCGTGGTCCGACAGTCCCTGCCAGCGTATCCGCACCTCTGTATCTGGCCGTCCTCATGTCGCACCTCCACAACATCTTGAGGCTCCAGTAACACTTCCAAATCCGCCGTTAAAGTAGGTGATAGAGTGGATGTAGCCATGTGATCTCCTATAGCCCGCCTCAACTGTGATACATGAAATGCTGGGTGCAATGTCGATCCTGGTGGTAAATCCAACATGTAAGCAACTGGGACTATCCGCGCTAGGATCTCATAATGCCCATAAAAACGAGTCGCAAGCTTCTCATTCTCCGCCTGGCTAGGGATTTATGTCTGTATGGCCTCAGCTTCAAATAAACACGATGCCCAACCTCATAGTGAACATCCCCGAGTGCCCATCAACCTTTACCTTCATAATCTGCTGCACCCTCATAAGGTGCTTCTTCAACTCCTCCAAGATGCCATCACTCTCACTCAAATACTGCTCCAACTACGAAACTGGAGTAGCTCCCTTGCTGTAGTGGACCAAAGAGGGATGGTCTCGCCCATATAAGATCCGGAATAGTGTGGTCTGAGCAGACAAATGATATGAAGTGTTATACCAATACTCTGCCCAGGAGAGCCACGTATACCAACTCCTCGGACACTCGGAAGTAAAGCAACGGAGGTACATCTCGACACTCTTGTTGACGACCTTCGTCTGGACGTCAGTCTGTGAATGGTTGGCCATACTCCTCAAGGCGGTCCCCTGCAAGCGGAACAGTTCTTCCAGAACTAGCTCATAAAAATTGTGTTCCGGTCTGACACTATCGACGTGGAAAACCTATGTAAGCGAACCACCTCTCGTATTAATGCCACTGTCATCGTCATTGCGGTATAAGGATGCCATAATGAAATAAAGTGCCCGTACTTTCTCAGACGGTCAACCACCACCAGAATCACCGTGTACCCATCCGACTTCGGAAGCTCATCAATGAAGTCCATACTGATGCCCTCCCACACCTGATCTGGAAGAGCCAATGGCTGCAGTAGCCCTGCTGGGGCCATGGCCAGGTACTTGTGACGTTGGCATATGTCACAACCGGCAACCAACCTCGCAATGTCTTTCTTCATGCCCCACCAGAACAGCTCCCTTGACATCCGTATATACGTCTGCTGAACACCAGAGTGCCCCCCAATTGCGCTCCCATGGAACTCCTGAAAGATCAAGGGTATCTGCACCGAAGTCCGTGGTATCACCAATCGCCCCTGAAATAGTAACCTCTCACCATCAAGCGAATAACCGGGGTGGTTAGCGGTTCCCTGGGTGAGATCCTCTCGTAACTGTGCCAACTCCTCATCTGCCTCGATCTCCCTCCATAATGGTTCCCAATCAGTCAACAGAGGTACCGACAGTGCTGTAATGCCAGCAACTTCCCCCTACGTGAAAGAGCGTCTGCCGCCTTATTCTCTAATTCGGGCCGGTACTGAATCTCAAACTTGTAGTCCACAAGTTTAGAGATCCACCTATAGTGCTCCTCTGCTACCATCCTATGCTCCAACAGGTACTTCAGGCTTTGCTGATCCGTGCGCACTACGAACTGTTGCCCCAAGAGGTAGGGCCGCCACTTTTGGATTGCTAATACAATCGCCATCAATTCAAGTTCATACACGGGTCCACAAGTTTAGAGATCTACCTCTGGTGCTACTTTGCTACCGTCCTATGCTCCAACAGGTATTTCAGGCTTTGCTGATCCGTGCGCACTACGAACTGTTGCCCCAAGAGGTAGGGCCACAACTTTTGGATTGCTAAAACAATCGCCATCAATTCAAGTTCATACACGGGTCCACAAGTGTAGAGATCTACCTCTGGTGCTCCTCTGCTACCGTCCTATGCTTCAACAGGTACTTCAGGCTTTGCGAATCTGTGCGCACTACGAACTGTCGCCCCAAGAGGTAGGGCCGCCACTTCTGGATTGCTAAAACAATCGCCATCAATTCACGTTCATACATGGACTTCAGCCTAGCTCGCGCTGACAGTACCTGGTTGAATAGGCTATTGGTCTCTGCTCCTGCATCAGTATTGCCCCCAAGCCGTACCCCGAGGCATCGGTCTCTACCACAAAGGCCTTGCCAAAATCCAGTAAGGCCAGTACGGAAACAATGGTCATCGCCCGCTTCAATGCTCGAACTCCTTTGTGGCATCCTTCACTGAAAATTATCCTTTAGCTGCTCAGTCAATGTCCAGGCGATCGTGTTGTACCCCTGCACGAATCTACGGTAGTACACAGTCAGACCCAAAAACCCTCACAGTGCTCGTATCATCCTCGGCTGCGGCCACTCTAGCATCGCGGCTACCTTTCCCCAACCTTTCCCCTGTCCGTTGCTACTCCCTATGCTGAAACGACATATCCCAAATATTCCACCTTCGACTGTGCAAACTCCTGTAGTCCTGTCTGTTTTCAAATCTCGCATCCCTCCACGGTCCGGCTATCACCAAGATGTCAGCGAAAAAGACCAACACAAACTTCCTCAAATATGGCCTGAAAATCTTGTTCATGAGTGCCTGAAAAGTAGCGGAAGCATTCGTCAGCCTAAAGGGCATGAATAAGAACTCATAGTGTCACTCATGAGTTCAAAAAGCTTTCTCGAAACTTCCTCAGCCTTCATCCTAATTTGGTGGTACCCCGACTTCAGGTCAATCTTCGAAAAGACTGCCTCCTCATGTAGCTCATCCAACAACTCATTTATCACATGTATTGGAAACATGTCAGACACAGTTTCCGTTTTGAGAGCGTGATAATCCACACAAAATCTCCAACTGCCGTCCTTCACCAGTAGTACTGGGCTAGAAAAGGGACTCCAACTAGGCTGGATCACCTCTGCCTGTAGCATCTCCGGTATGAGCCTCTCAATCTCATCCTTCTGTATGTGAGGGTATTTGTACGGACGCACCTACTGGGTGACGCTCCCTCGTGCACGACAATAGGTGGGTGTGATCCCGCGGGGGAGGCAGCCCCTGTGGCATCTGGAACACGTGCTCAAAACTGCCCTACAACTCTGCCACCTCTGTAGGCACTCTCTGCTCCTCGGCTACTGCTCCCAACTCCTGGTACTGCACCATAAAGCCCTCCCCTCCCTCCCCACTCCCTCGGCTACAGTGATAACAGCACCACTGTCCTGCCCGCCTCCTGGTACTCCATCCTAAGTAATTTCCAGTTGAATTTGGTGTCACCAAGCTTCTGTAATCACTGCATACCCAACACCATATCGACATTCCCCAACTCTAAGGGGTAAAAATCATCCACTATCTGAGCCTCCTGCACGGTCAGTATCAATCCTCGATAGATCTCTTGCTCTCCTGTCTTCGGCCCGTGCCCAAAATTACCCCAAAGGTCGCTATATCACTAAGCTGTAGATCTTGTTGCTCCACCACCCTCTGCGAAATAAAGTTGTGCGTCGCCCCACTGTCTACCAGCACTGTAACCTCCTGAGCTGCCAACCTGCATGCCAACTTCATGGTGTGATATGGAGTGAATCTCACCACGGAGTTGAGAGAAATCTCCACGGTATCTAAGTGTGACGACTGCTCTGTCTCGTCCTTGCCTCCGTCGAGCAACAAGACGTCCTCCTCTGCTGCAACCTCCAGCTGCATAGCCCTCCCGGCACATCGGTGCCCAGGTGTAAACCTCTCGTCACACTTGAAGTAAATGCCTTTATCCATTCGTTCACTCATCTCTGACTCTGTCATACGACGAGTCTGCCCTACTGGCCTGGACTCGGTCGTTGGGACCCCGTAGTGATCCTGTGTGCTGCAGTAGGAGCTGGACTACGTACAGAAGCTCCGCCCCAAGCTCCTAGACATCTCCTCAATTAATCTGTCTTCCACTCTCCGGGCCACCCGCATCATGGCAATCAACTCCTGAGGGTCCTGGACACTCAACTCAGCTCTACCACAGGCTTCAGACCCTTGAAAAAGTTTCCTTCCATCGATTCATTAGATACACCTTTCACTCGGCTCGAGAGTGTCTCAAACTTCACTATATAGTCCCGCACTGACCCATCCTGCCTCAAGGCATATTACTGCTCAAACAACCCTCCCCATGGATATCCTGGAATCTCTCCATGAGGCACCCGGTCAGCTCCCTTCAAGTCCGTATAGGCCTTTGCTTCTGGGTCCACCTGTATCACGATAGGGCATCGCCTTCGAAACTCAGTGCTACGTCGAAATATCTCTATATGATACAACCACCTATCGGGGTCCTTCCCATCAAAGATGGGCGCCTTCAACTTCGTCATCTTATTCTCTGGGTTGACGTTACCTCGTGATGGTCCTTCCCTGTTCACCACCTGGCGTCTCTGATAAGAGGCTCCTCGACCCTCCACTGCGCTTTAGGTCGCTGCCTCTCGTACCCTCGATCTCCCCCTGGGCCCTCTCGTTGGCGAGATCTCCTACATCTTTCAACTCTTCAACCAGCTCACGTCGGAGCTCCCCTTGAACCCAAAAGAGGCGAATCTCTTCCCGCAGGCCCCAAGTAAGGCCGCCAGCCGTCGACGCCACCCTAGGGGGTGGAAAACCTCCCGCGCCCCCCAGATGGGGCCGCCTGTCCTTGCCGCCTCCCATTGGGGGTAGACCTGCTCCTGCGGCCCGCCAGGTGGGGCCGCCTGCCCTTGCAGCTCCCCACCGGAAGCGAAAAAGCCCCCGCGGTCCACCCCTCGCCGCCCCCAGAGGGGGTGGATCTGCCCCTGCGGCCCCCTAATGGTGCCGCCTGCCCTCGCCGCCCCTGTAGGGGGCAGATCTCCTCCTGCAGCCCCCAGGTGGGGCCGCCTGACCTCGCCGCCCCCCGACGGGGGTGGAAACCCTCCTGCGCCCCCCTGCTGGGGCCGCCATCCTACGTCGCCGCCTGCGCTCCACCCATTGGGGCGGGAAAGCCTCCCGCGAACCCTGGTGGAGTCCGTACGCCTTCGCCGTTGCCTTGGGTCGTCTGAGAAACCAAATCTGAAGATCCCGACGTTTTCGGATCCAGATCTCGTTGAAAGAGTTGCTGTTGGAGCATCTCCTTGGAGCTTTCCTTCGAGATCTGCTTCACGCTCGCCTCCAAGGATGCGTTCAGATCTGTTTTCAACTCGTCCTTCAGATCGGTCATCTCCTTCCTCAGCCCCGAGATCTCTGCATCGAGTCGCTGCTCCAGAGTTTTTGCCGCAGCCGCTCGCGTGTTCGTCATGAAATCAAACGCTTTGATACCAAAATGATACGTTTTGCCCCAAAAAGACAAACGATTTCAGATTTGAGAAGGAAAAGAAATATAAAAGTGGAATTTTTATATATGTCTGGAATAAAACTGATAGATCGATCCTTTTCTGGAGTGGATCTCTCCCTAACTTGTGTTGATGGAACAAGTTTAATCCCCCATGAACCCTAACAATAATTCTATTGAAATGATCGATCTTCGATAAGATAAAACTAGGGCCGGCTCGTAGGTTTTAAACCCCCCTCATAACACAAAAGATAATGCAAGACTAATAAGCCCATCTAATTACTAAATACACAACTAAAGTAATGAGCCTAAAGAGATAAGTCACCCATCGGGTCAAGTAGGGTCCGAGCCCACGGCTTGACGCATGCCTTGCGCTGCGCGCCGCCTCCGCCTGGTGTGGACCCGGATCACATCAGAAAGCAGTTACACTTATGAATAATCACAAAAGAATAGCTTGTATCAACCAATTGACTTGCATATAAGACTATACGACAACTACAATTTACAGTTTGTTACGTGGCAAGGCTTTGGCCGTCCCATCTAAGAATTTGGCACTTACTCAAAAAAAGTTGATGTATGTAAGTTTTGGTGTATGTAAGTTGATGTATGCAAGGCTTTGATAGCTGGATGTAAGTTTTTGGATGGTTCTTCTCGCATCACCTTCACTTGAAAGATGTCCTTGTTTTAATGATGTCAGCAAGTGTGTGTATAGTATCTTGATGACGATTATTGGTTTTGCTACTGGTTAGATCGGATCACCTATTGGTGCTGGTGAATTGGATCTCTTGATTTTCTGGGGATTATGATGATCAATGTCTTCCATCATCAACACATGCAAACAATAAGGACTAATTATCTATTTTGTATTTTGGTGTTAAGGTTTTTCTCATTTACTTAACCTGGCTTCTGCAATTAATCATGATAGTCCCTTATGTTAAGTTATTGTGAGAGTATTGCATGTTCTTTGGGTACATGATCTCACAAGGGTTCTGGTTGGTAGGATTATTGATGGCGTCAACTGGTCAGGTGGACAGGGTCAAGTTGTAGATAATTATATGTGCTTTGGATACGTGTATTAACAGCTATATCCAACCACACTATATTGGATAATTGGATTTAGTGGTTCAACTGGCCTACAATCCCAGAACCTATAAGAGCGGTAAATACACGTCTAACACTCCGAAATCATAGTTGAATTTATGGTAGGTTGATAAGTTCATTATGTCACTAGTTGTTTGATAGTGTATCACTATGACTTCTTGTGTCTGCTTGAAATCACTACGTGTTGCAACTTACTCAGCAACCCCCATTGCGTATGATTTGTTCTCTGTTGTGCTACTTCAGATTCTTGTAGTTATTATCTCTCAATATCTTATTATATGGAACACTAAAAACCGCTTAAATGGTACTTTCTTCTCTTTGGTCAAACCCCATGTCAATGTCCTAAATTGTTTCTTTTCCCCAAGGATTTGACCATGTACACTCAATCTTGGATGACATATATCTATAAGTTGCTTTATTTCCTTTTATCCCCCTCATGGGGAGGTTGCTGGGTTTGACATGTATTCTTCTTTGTCGTTTGTCTCAAAGATCAACGATATTATATTATCTTGATTATAGCTAATATCATCTCCCTAAAATGTTCTAATTTACTTGTAGATGTTTCAATTGCAATAGAAAGCAAATTGTAAGAGGCCTTGTGATTTAACAGCACATTCTTTTTTCTAATATCCCAGGAACCAACACTTGGGACCGATTTGAACTTCGTGTGCACAAGAGGGTGATTGATCTTACAAGCTCACCTGAAGTGGTGAAACAGATAACTTCAATCACCATCGAGCCTGGTGTGGAGGTGGAGGTCACGATTGCAGAGCCATGAGTGCACTTCCCTTTTGTTCAAGATTTCTATTATTATGTAGGGTTGTGCCTCGTTTTTGTCACTGTTTTTAGGAGTGGTGATCAGACGTTTGAAATTAGCTTACTGTAATCTCACTGGTTTGATTTGAACTGCTTTCATTACTTGAGTTTAGAAACTGAATTTAGTATTTTTCATGTGAGTTCTGTTGTTTACTTTCGCAACCGTGTTCAAGCTCAATTTGCTCTGGTCGTTATATCTTGTGTGTTCATGCGGCTGTGCTAGTTGGAGAAGTCTATCAGGTCTGCTATTATCTCTGTTGTTTTGTGCCGGCAAGTTCCTGGAGCTATGTTATCCATTTTTTTTCATGCTTATCGAATGTGAAGTATTGTTTTCTTTCAATACTTCTAAATCTCTCTCTAGGCAAGTCTAACCGGCATTGTATTTTGACTTCGGGTGCAGCCATCTTGAGTTTCGGCGAGTAAAAAGTGCATGATACCCTAGGATCCAGCAAGCGCGAATCATGTTCACTGCACGAAAGCTCAAGCTGAATGGAATGAAAGCCCTATCATTTCTCATTGAGTCAAGTTACTGAACCTGAGCTCTGTAACTTCTTGTCTTTAGTCACCTACCCGAACGTTGTTTAGGAGCACTAACGTCCACGGGTATGGGAAACATACGAAGCATCTACGACTTGGCATACCAAGAGCAAGAGCAGCGAGAGAATAGCTGAAATACAAACTTTTGGGTAGCCACCGGAGTTGCTTTCCATCATCATGGCTGACTCTCCCTTGGTTATCTTGACTTCAAGACGAGGCCGGTCAGCCCTATCGGATCGGTTGGGCATACTTGGTTCGACTCTCATGTCGATCCACTCATCACTTCATCACCAGGTCATTCAAAGACCAGTGGAAAGATTCGACCCCATAATCTCTCAACACACAAGATCCAAGTTCGCAAATCTCCTGACATTGGGAAGGGTATAATATTTGCCTCATCCATGATTTGTATTACTGATGCTATCTCTATATATACATGAACATATGTAAAGACACATGGTACCACATTTGAAGTTAATTTTAAAAAAAAAAGATAAGAATCATTCTTTTCTTTTTGGTCCAACTATCTACTTCTTTCCTTCACAGATTCAGTTAGTATTTCCCTGAACGAAATTAAGGGAAAAAAAAACCCATACACAAAATTGTGCGCGCGATACGTTATTGTCACCTGTGCCAATACTTCAAAGCACATCAAGGCCTGTAAGGGTTGTGATTCCCTTGCAGGCTTATAACATTTATATTCATGAATAAGGTCTATTAATCTAGGGCAGTCACAAACCCATATTGCATCCATATGTCGGAATCGTAAATCAAAGATACCGAGGGTGCATATCTGAGAACAAATACATTGTAACTCTGTCGACATGAACAATCATAAATCATATTCTCCTGCACGTAGCCTAAACATGCATGTAGAACAAAGGCTACCAATGTTTGACCAAAATAATACATGAGATAAGATTAAGCAGAAAATAAACACAAACTTAAATAAACATGGACCAATTTGTTATGAACTAGGGCACAAATTGGATAAAGGTAGGGATTTTTATTGGAAATAAGCACTCAAAACAACAATATAAGATAAATGGATCTCTTTTTTGTAGAGTAGATCCACCTCTCCTAACTTTTACAAGGAAAAAGCCTAAACCTCTTCTAGATCTCTCTCTAGGAAAAATGGTAGAAAACTCACTCTAAAATATTTGGTAAAAACAAACTAGGGCCGGCTGGCCTATTTTATTCCTACCCGTAGTGCATAAAGCAATTACTCCCTAACTTGTAGTGCGCATATCAGTTTTACTCCTTGGGCTTCTGTGGCTCGTGAACCTCATGCTAGCGCCTCATCCTCCTCTCATAAGTAATGATCACATCAATACTCCCCTCCAAATGTGCCACATTGTCCTCAAGGTGGAAGTCTGGAAATTACCTGAAGATCGTATCGAAAGGCTCCCACGTCGCCTCATATTAGGTAGCCCACTCCACTGAATCAGCACCTCCGAAAATCCTGGTCGAATCTGGCACACCCCCTGACCACCTCTGGCTCTAGCATTACCTCCATGTCCTCTGTCAACGTATGTGGCAAGGCAGCTGATGCTGAATGGTCTCCAATTGCCTTCTGCAACTGTGACACATGGAACACTGGATGTATGACAGAAGTAGGAGGCAGCTGTAGTCTGTAAGCTACCTGCCCACCCTAGCCTCAATCTCATAAGGGCCATAGTAGCGCACCGCTAGCTTGGCGTTACGCCTCTGCACTACTGAGTTCTGCCTGTAAGGACATGTTGTGCCCATATTTTCCACATTTTTATTGCGCATTTCCATATCATTTCGATTGTCGGAGTTCATATTTTCGTATTATATCGCACTTTTCTCGATATATTTGATTCTTACGATGTTTTGTACACTTTCAGGGAATTCGAAGCGATTCAGAGCGATACTGTAATATGTACACAATGTTGGATGCCAGAGCTCGCGTCGCCTCACCACGGCGACTCAATGGAGCTATGGGAAGAAAGAAAGAAGTGAGAAAAGAAGGAGAGGAAGAAAGAGAAGAGAGAAGACGGAGAAGAAAAGGATTCCCAGATCGCTCGGTCGAGCGCATGATGCTATGACTCCGTAGAAGGGGAGCAAAATGGCAAGGGGTCGCTCGACCAAGCGACCCAGCTCGCTCGATCGTGTGTCCCATCTCGCTCGACTGAGCTATCCCCTGCAGAGAGCTCCAAATTTGCCTTCGAGCTCTCTGTAAAACTTGCACTTAAGCTCGGTCGAGCGACCCAGCTCGCTCGACCGAGTGACCCCTCTAGCTCGACCCAGCGACATCAAGGTCAACCGATGCGACATCAATTCTCCAAGATGCCGCTCGGTCGAGCGAATTCTCCGCTCGACCAAGCGGCCCATTCTCCAAATGCCGAAAGCAAAGGGACAAAGGGTTGCACTCGGTCGAGCGATCACTTCGATCGACCGAGCGCGACGTCGACAGACTACTTTTTAGGGCTTTTTAATGGGTTTCGGGTTGGTTTTTTTGTAAAACCCGAAACTTAATGGGTTATATATAAACTAAACTCAGTTTTTAGTTAGGTAAAGCTTTCTTTTAATCCAGACACACTTAAGCTATTGTGGAGGGAGAGGTTTTCTTGAGCTATTACTTTGCAATCTAAATCTTGGTGAATGTTTCTTGCCCTTTAATTTTTATATATTTTGAATCCTCATTCCTTCCTCTACGTTTTGATATTAATTTCATGATGTTTGCTCAGTTTTTGATGATAATCTCCATTGCTCTTGTTGTTGTAGCTATAGCCATGGTAGAGTAGTGTGTTTCTAGGGCTTAGGGATGATCCCTAGGATCCTAGGGATTGGATGTTAGGGTAATCTTAATTGGATGAATCTAGGGTCTCCCTATGGTAGCTTGAACAAGGGTTTTGTGAGATTAGCCTTAGGATCGGAGGATCACGAAAGCGGCTCCATATCCTAGGGAGAATCCCAACAAATCCGATTTGGGCTTAGTGGCCGTTTCTAGGGCTCGCGATCACGAGAGTGACTCGAGAGCTAGGGGCGACCACTAATCCTCGATCCGCTAGTCGATGACTACGAAAGTAGACCGACCGCTAGAACCAACCATAGCATGGCATCGCAGTCCGTAGATCACGCGAGTGGATACAGATTGTGAGGCGGGACCAAGTGTCAAGCTTAATGCACACATTTTCGTATAAAGCCGACTGCGAAAGCACATCTCCACATAGGGATGCATTAGACGAGTGCAACGACAAAAGTCAAACGCTCGTTTCTATCCTCGTGTGTGACGCTCCTACCCTTAACCATCGTCCAACGAAAGACACCTTGACCTGACACCATGCCCGAAGGGCCTAGCAGAGAATCCCGAATGCCTTAGACCGTTATTATTTAGTAGACCTCATTTCCCACAATCAATCAAACAAACTTTTGTTGAGTATTGGTGTTTCATACCAATGTTATTTTGATGATGGTCACAACATTATGTTGTTGCTAATGACTCTCTTATTTTAGTCTCTTAGTTACATTTCAAGAATATCATTTTTGGAGACTAAACACTTGGTGCAAGGATGGACATCAAGTGGAGAAGGGCCAAAGCTTGGACTCAAGGGGTGCCAAAGCTTAGAGAAGATGAGAAGCATTAAGGCATTAAGATTGAAGCCATAGACTCTGAGGAAAGCATTGTAATCCATGTAATCTGTAATGGCCTGTTTTTATCTATGCGTAGTTCATACGTGTTTAATTAGTATAGTGATTTATCAGAGTAATTAATATATGGTTGTATTTTTATAGCTCAAGACGCGACCTAGCGATCGCGTTTATACCTTCTTTAATTTTTGGTTGATGTTGTTTGCAGGGGCGACATCGTAATAATCCGCTTATCCTAATCAGTTAATCACTCGAATCTTATCTTGATCAAATCTAAACATCTTAACTATATTATCTTCCTAACCTAAACCATAACCTTATGATCCTAACCGATCTATCTAAATATCCCAATTTAAATCCTAAAAAGCAAATCTACAATAACCTAACGAATCCTGACCTAATTGATGCATGCTAATCCAATCTTAGCCAATATCTTAACTGAATGAATAATCATAACTAATCCTAATAAGGTTAATATCTTGATCAAAATCCGGACCGAACCGTAAACAATCTTATCTTAATGTTTCCCTAAGTCTTAACTAATTTTAATATAATCTAAATTCCACCTAAGATCCTAACAAATTCATAATACCTTAATTAACACTTACGTACAAACTATTAAACAAAACCTTATTAATTAATTTTAATAATTAAAACTAAATTTTTAATCAAACGTTATTAAAAAGATAAATGGGAACCTTTTTGAAAGCAATTCTTTTAACCAAGCTGTCACTTATAATATTTTGTAGTATCTTAACCACTCCCTCACCTACTCATGTCATCCCCTTGTGCAGTCCCTCTCTCCCACGTCCTAATCATGTATGCATGAATGCGACAACCTAGGCGCATGTCGCCCTTCATCATCGCATTCTCCTTCTCTTTAAAACCCAAAGACCGACACCTCCTGTAAGAACTGCACCTCCAGAGCCTGGGCTAATGGCGGGGGCCGTTGAAGATGAAGGCGAAGCTGTGAAGGAGAAGATGGGGAATTTAAATGCCAAGGAGCCATTGGAGGAAATTGCATCGTCCGATGGCCAAGGAGATCGCATCGCAGCCATCCATCAACCTCCAATCTGATCCGTTGAGGATTTAATTCCCAATCACTCCAATCGTCGGATATCAGGACAGTTGGAAGGATAGATCCGGGCCGTTGATTCACAACAACTTCGCGCCAAGCAGCCATGCTCCGCCCTTCGTCTACAGCTGGAGGAAGAGAGAATATCTAACAAATTCTGTTAGAGGCTTAGATCTATATAAAAGGGGGTAACGTTCCCCATTGTAAGGCGTCGATTAATCAATCAAGCAATCTCGTAGAGATTTTCTCTCTTTTTCATTTGTTCTTCATTTTGTTCTTCTTCCTTGCTTGTTTTCTTTTCTTCGATTTCTATTCTTTTTCAGTAAATGCCTCGCAAATCCAAGCGCGGAGACGAAGAGGAGCCAGCGGCGACCTCGGAGCAGCCGGAGGAAGGGATCGTTCCTCCACAATTGGTACCAGAGCCAAGGATCCAAGGGGAGGGTTTCAACAATGAATCTCATGGCATAGATGAGGACTCATGGACAGAGAGATTTCAACAGGTGGAAAATGGGCAAAAGGCTACGCATCTCCTTATTCTTCAACAACAACAGTATCTTGAGAAGCTAATCCAAAATCAGCATGAACATCAGATTAGAACCCAGCACCAATGGAATCTAATTCAGGATCAATTGCAGCAACAATTCGACATCAATGATAAACACTCTTCCAGCATCAACGCAATCTCAAGTAAGTTGGCAGAACTCATGAAAAATCCCTTACAAATAATATCCTGGCATGAAAATATGTCTCATGGGAACCTTGCAAATGTATCTTTCAATGGGGGAGGGCAATTTGATCATCGCAGCGGGGTGGACAACAATTATAAGAATTGCATTCCTAAGGGGTTGAGACCTGACTTCCCTATTTTCAAGGGAACTGAGGAGGTGGTTCAATGGGTTAATCAAGTGTTACAAATTTTTGAATACTACCAAACTGATAAAAATGAGTGGGTGAAAATCTGTGGATTCTATGTAAGAGATGAGCCTTTGGTGTGGTTCGAATGGGCAAAGGACAGCATAGATAGTTTTCAAAATTGTGAAACATTTAAGAGGGCTATTCTCAGTAGATTTGGTCCACCTGAGATGGTGAGGCCATTCCAAACTTTTAGCAATCTGAAGCAGGAGGGTACAGTAAGGGAATTTTTGAAGAAATTGGAGAAGGTCATAGGCTTCTTGGATAAACTTCCCCGTTATTATATACTTGAAAAATTCATTGGTGGCCTAAAAGATGAAATCCGTTTTGAAGTGACAGCCTTAAATCCTACAGATCTTCAACAAGCCATCCAGCTAGCAAAAAACTTTGAGGAGAAGGTATTGCTGTCGAGAAGGGGTTTTAGATCCAATGCCATAATTGGAACACCCTCTAGACCCATAGTTGCCAGCTCTACTATACCACCAGTAAATGCTAGAGCTGGAAGCACAGGAGTCCATGCTCCTATTCCCAGGAAACTGACTCCAGAGGAGATTCAACACAAAAGGAAGAACCATCTTTGTTTTGCTTATGATGAGAAATGGAGTAGGGATCACAAGTGCAAGAAGTTTTACAGTGTGGAGGGTATCTGGGATGAAGAAGATCCTGACTATAACACTGCTGAAGAGGGGGATCCATTGCCAGAATCAGGCCACTCAGGAAGGGAGGAGGACCCAGCTGCCATCTCTCTACATGCTATGAATGGAATACAAGCACCACATACCTTAAGGTTGGAGGGGAGTATCAAGGGGCAGACAGTCCAAGTACTGGTCGGCTCTGGCTCAACACACAGTTTTATCCATCCAAAGCTAGCTATGAGCTTGTGCTTGGAAGTGGAAAGTTCAAAAAGTTTCAAGGTGTTGGTAGCTAATGGTGACAAGTTGGAAGGCTCATGAGTTTGCAAAAATGTGCCACTCAAGTGTCAAGGTGTATCAGTGCTCCTTGACCTTCTCTTATTGCCTATGGCAGGCCACCAGCTGGTATTGGGGGCACATTGGCTAGAACAACTGGACGACATTGTGATGAATTTGAAGAAGTTACAAATGAGGTTTCAGTATCAAGGTAGGGATTGTACCTGGCAGGGGTCAAAGGGAAGTTCACAAATCATAGGGGAAAAACAGATGAAGAAGACCTTACGTCAAGGAGGGGTGGGCTACATCATTCAACTGTCTTCATTAAACTTGTCTCCTCAGGATGGGCAAGGGAAATCCCAAGCAACAAAAAACAATCCAGAATTACAATTTCTGCTGGATAGATACTCCTCAATCTTTGATGAACCAAAGGAATTACCCCCGCAAAGGCAATGTGATCATCACATACCCTTGATAGAAGGAGCCAAGCCAGTATGTATCAGACCCTACAAGCATGCCCACTTTCTGAAGGGGGAGATTGAGAAATAGGTGAGTGATATGCTGAAGGCAGTAGTCATCAGACCCAGCACTAGCCCCTATGGTTCTTCAGTGGTTATGGTTAAAAAACCTGACAGCTCATGGAGGATGTGTGTTGACTATAGAGCTCTCAATCAGCAAACTGTGAAAGACAAGTTCCCAATTCCTATCATTGATGAGCTCCTGGATGATCTTCATGAAGCCAAGGTATTTTCTAAATTGGACCTACACTCAAGATACCACCAAATAAGGGTGAAGGAGGAGGACATCTTCAAAACTGCATTTAGAACTCATGACGGCCATTTTGAGTTCATTGTCATGCCGTTTGGGCTAACCAATGCTCCCTCTACTTTCCAATCCTTAATGAATCAAGTATTCAGGTCAGTTTTGAGGAAATTTATTTTAGTTTTCTTTGATGACATCTTAGTCTACAACAGTAATTTCCAGTCTCACTTAGTTCACCTTGAGAAAGTATTTGAAATTCTGAAGGAGAATCAATTATTTGTGAAGCTCTCTAAATGTCAGCTGAATAAGAAGTCAGTAGATTATTTGGGGCATGTAATATCTGGAAATGGGGTGGCTGCTGACCCTAAAAAAATTGAGGCTGTGGTGGGTTGGAGTGAGCCTAAAACCATTAAGTCCTTGAGGGGGTTTTTGGGCTTAGCAGGTTACTATCGTAAGTTTGTGAGAGGGTTTGGAAGCATAGCAGCTCCTTTGACCAATATGTTAAAAAAGGGGGAATTTAACTGGAGCACTGAAGTTTGAGAAGCCTTTCAAAGATTGAAGGAGGCCTTGGTCACTTCACCAGTATTAACTATGCCTGATTTTAGAAAAATATTTGTAATAGAATGTGATGCCTCTGGCCAAGGAATTGGGGCTGTTCTGATGCAAGAGGGGAAGCCATTGGCTTATCTAAGTTCTAAGTTGAAGGGCAGAAATTTACTTCTCTCCACATATGAGAAGGAATTGTTGGCATTGATCATAACCACTAAGAAGTGGAGCCATTACCTGCTAGGGAGGAAGTTTATCATTAGAACTGACCATAGAAAGTTGTGCTATTTGCTAGGGCAGAGGCTGCAACATGGGATACAAAGCAAATGGTTAGTGAAACTTCAGCAGTTTGACTATAAGCTAGAATACAAACCTGGGAAGGGCAATACAGCTGCTGATGCTCTCTCAAGAGAATCTGAAGGTGGTGAATAATTATTTTTCCAACTGTGAACTATCAGCTGTCCAGAGTGATTGGATAGAGGGAATCAGGGACATGGTCAGTAAAGATGAATTTTTCAAAAGACTGGAAGAGAAGATGCAGTTAAATGAAGAAGAGAGCACCCACATCAAAAAGGTTGAAGGAATCTACTATTACAAGGACAAAATTCTGGTGAACCCAGGTAACAGGGGGGTAATCTCAATACTATTGAGTGAATATCATAGTACACCTTTGGGGGGTCACTCAGATGCCACTAGAACTCTACACAGGATGAAAGAAGTATTTTTCTGGGAGGGCATGAGAACTGACATATTGAGATATGTCAAGGAGTGTGATATCTGCCAAAGAAATAAAGCTGAAAATATAGCTTCTCCAGGACTTCTCCAGCACTCCCCACCCCTGAGTAGATTTGGGAAGATATCTCAATGGACTTTATAGTAGGCCTTCCTCCTTGTGGAGAGGTGTGAGCTATTTTTGTAGTAGTGGACAGATTGACTAAATATGCCCATTTCTTTGCCATCAAATATCCCTTTACTGCTAAGGAGATAGCCCAGATATTATTTAATGGAATCTTCAAGCTCCATGGACTGCCTAGAACCATTGTGAGTGACAGGGATCCCATTTTCACAAGTATGTTTTGGAAGGAGATTTTTTCTTTACAAGGTTCTACCCTAGCCTTTAGTTCAGCTTATCACCCCCAGTCAGATGGGCAAACTGAGATCACTAATAAAAATTTGGAGTGCTACTTAAGGTGTTTTTGTGGACATAAACCCAAGGAGTGGCCAATGTGGATGGCCATTGCAGAGTATTGGTTCAATACTACATGGAAGGCCCCTACTCAGCTAACACCCTTTGAGGCTGTCTATGGAAGGAAACCACCCAATTTGATGAGGTACATTCCCCAATCCTCTAAGGTGCAAGCTGTGGATGATGAATTATACTCCAGGGAAGTAGTTTTGCAACTCCTCAAAGACAACCTGAGAAAAGCCAAAGAAAGGATGAAAAAAATGCGGATATGAGAAGATCAGAAAGAGAGTTTGAAGTGGGAAGCTGGGTTTACTTGAGACTTCAACCTTATCAACAAATCACTGCATCCATGAGAAAAACTCATAAACTATCCCCCAAGTACTATGGACCCTATGAAGTTCTAGAGAGGATTGGGCAAGTGGCGTACAAGCTGAAAATGCCTTTAACTTCCAAAATACACACCGTCTTCCATGTTTCCCAACTCAAAAGGAAGATAGGCAATCGACCTGTGATACAAAATGAACAACCCTTATATACTGAAGAAATCATTGATGAACCAGAGCAAATTTTGGATCGTCGCACTGTTCCCTCCAGAAATGCCCTAATTTCTCAAGTGTTGATCAAGTGGAAGCAACGGAGCAGGGAGGAATCAACTTGGGAGAACTACTAGGATTTGGTCAAGAGATTTCCAAGTTTCGATCTTGAGGCAAGATCGAAAAATGGAGGAGGCTATGTAAGAACTGCACCTCCAGAGCCTAGGCTAATGGCGGGGGCCGTTGAAGATGAAGGCGAAGCTACAAAGGAGAAGCTGGGGAATTTAAATGCCAAGGAGTTGTGGGAGGCAATTGCACCATCCGATGGCCAAGGAGATCGAATCGTAGCCATCCATCAACCTCCAATCTGATCCGTTGAGGATTTAATTCCCAATCACTCCAACCGTCGGATATCAGGACAGTTGGAAGGATAGATCCGGGCCGTTGATTCACAACAACTTCGCGCCAAGCAGTCGTGCTCCACCCTTCGTCTACAGCTGGAGGAAGAGAGAATCTCTAACAAATTCTGTTAGAGGCTTAGATCCATATAAAAGGGGGTAACGTTCCCCATTGTAAGGCGTCGATTAATCAATCAAGCAATCTCGTAGAGATTTTATCTCCTTTTCATTTGTTCTTCATTTTGTTCTTATTCCTTGCTTGTTTTCTTTTCTTCGATTTCTATTCTTTTTCAGTTAATGCCTCGCAAATCCAAGCGCGGAGATGAAGAGGAGCTAGCGGTGACCTCGGAGCAGCCGGAGGAAGGGATCGTTCCTCCACACCTCCCACCTCTCGAAGCCCAAGCCCCACCGCCCGAACCTCTCACCGGCCCGCCTCAGCCTGTCACCCCAAGGCACCCTCAGCCCTTTCCCCTCCGCCTACAGCCACAAAACCCAAGCACCAACCTCTGAGCGCCTTTCCCTCCGTTCGAAACAAACATCAGCCCGACCCTTCGCCCAACCCCCAGTGACTCGCCCTCTCGTCGGTGCCCCACCGGCGGTGCCCCCGCCGCCCATGACTGTCCTTCGCTCCCGAAGATCCACGTCCCTGAGCACCGACTTCCTCCCCTAGCCAACGCACACCCAGGCCATCACCTTAGCCTCGTTCGAAGCCGTGCCGTGTGCCCTCCCACTTTTCTCCGTTCACTTCACTCCGCCCCTCCCAAGAGCCCCCCGACAACCAACATCCACTGCCCCTCGCATGCCTTCAAACCCACCAAGCCGCCTGAGCCCCTCTACCCCTCGAGTTCCCTGCCTCCTCGCCTGAACCCTCCCGTCGCCATCTCCAGCGCCAACTTCTCCGCCCAGCACGACAACGCCGACCTCCCATCGATCCTGCTCCTCGCCTATTCTTCTCACAATCCGCGCCGTCAGCCTTCACGGCCTCAATGCCGCTCTGATTCGGGATATAAATTGCATATTTTCCCCCTAACTACCCCCATTTTGTGCTAAAGATTAGGCTTAATTGTGCTCTTTTTGGGTATATTTTCGCTTTATGTCATTTTCGGGGCTTATTCTCATTCTTGTCACAAAATACGGGTTTTATCATCTTTATTGGCTTCCTACTATTTTTCATATGCTCCTGCCATTATTTTTGATCATATCTCCATTTTTTGGGAATTAATTGAGCATTGGAATATTTTATATAGATTATTGGAGGTCAATATTGTGTTTTATAATAGCCATTTCATTAATTTTATCATCATATGGACTAATTTCTCCTTCTCATATTTTTCAGGTACTCCTGTGAGTCTTGGGGATTTTTCAGAATTTTCTGGGAATTTTCTGGGACTCCTAGGTATTTTTCGTGGATTAAATGGAGGAGAAAAGGGGGAGAAAAGCCATGAAAAAGAAATTCATTGGGGGCGCCACGTGGCGCGATCTGGAGGCGCCACGTGGCGCCATCTGTGCCGTCCGCTGGGCAGTTGGGCTGCTGTAATATTTTTTTAAAAAAATAATTAAAAAAAAACTTTTTCAGCGGGCCGGCCCGCTTGGCCGATGCTGCGGTTAATTAATTAAAAAAAGATAAAAAAAGTAATACTGCAGAGCGGGCCGGCCCAGCGGCCGGCCCGCTCGTGAAAATGTGATGCAGCGCCCGCTGCATTTGCGGGCGCTGGGCGATGCGGGCCGGATTTATCCGGGCCGTTTTCCTTTATTTGCGCAGGCTTGCGCATTTTGATTGCGGGCGCGGGTCGGGTGCTCTGGAACCCGACCCGCTAGCCCAATTTGGCTCTTATGGGGGGCTGAATGCGAAAAACTGAGAGGGAGTTGTTTTTCTTGCAGATTTTCAGCCAGAGGTGGATTTTTAGGGTTTGGGGAGCTCTTCTTCTTCCCCAAAGCCTAGGGAGGAGCTTGGAGGCCATGGGGATGGTGGAGAAGCTTGGTGGAGGTGCAAATTGGTAGAGGGAAGCTCATTTGGGGAGATCTTGGGTGAAAAATTTCCTTTTCCCTTTTGTATTTTGCACTTCTTATTTTGTAATGAATTTGTGAGGAATTTGTCTATGAATTCCATCTTATTTGGTATGATTGAGTAGTGTGATGGGCTTGGGTTGGTATTCATGAATGTTGGTTGTAAATTTTGGTTTCAAATTGCCTCTTGCTCATTTTGAATGCTAATGTTGGATGTGTAATTAGGGCACAACTTTAATTGGTTAAGTCCCGAGAGGGCACAATTTGAGAAAATACCATGCTCATATTTGATTAGTGCCGTGATGATCGTCCATCCCTATTGCAATTTTTCACGTTCATGAAAGCTAAACTTTCCGATTGGGCTTCCTTAGCTGGATGACCAATTGAGTTATATGCGGTAATTAGAGCTTAATTAACGCCAATCTAAATGAACCCACAACCCATTCTTCTTGCCTTGCCATCCTAAATCCCCTTTGGCTCTCTAACCCTACCCACTTATGGTAGGATTTTTAATTTCTTCACATTTTTCACACACTCATCCACCGTTAGCTGAGGTGGTTGTAAAGCACTTTATTTTTCGTTATCGATCAATTTTGTGAACGTAGAACTACTTGTCCATGTGATCCGACCCCGTATTCACCGATTATTTTTATATTGCATTGACACTCCTACGCTTGGGAGTGGAAAGCGTGCAATTGCGCGTTATCCGCGTCAACCAATTGGCGCCATTGCCGGAGACAACGGTTACTAGTAGAGCATTTTTTGATTGATTTTGAAACTTTTAGTGTGATACTTCTATCTCTTAGTGTGTGTCTTTCCATTTATTTATTTTCCACTTTTTGAGTCTTTTGCTTGTTTATTCTCATTTTTTTGAGAATTTTTTTTAAAGCATGGCATCTTCTTCAGACTTTTCTGAGATTGATTCGGAGGATATTCCACTTCCACCATTCTTTCATGGTTTGGAGTGGGAAAATCCTCATTTACATTTGAAAATTTTTGAAGATTGGATGCATTCATGTCTTGGTGGGAATATTGATGATGATTGCATATATTTTAGATTTTTCCCTCTTCTTTACATGACGATGCTAGACTTTGGTTTGATTCATTGTCTCTGGACTCACATTTTACTTGGTTATCGTTTCAGGCTGAATTTCTCCGAGTATTTTTGCCTATCTTTTTGGAGCAGGTACAGGGGCGGCAGGCCATAGAGCAGTACATAGCGAGCTTTACCCAGGCCGATGGAGAGGCCTACCATCAGGCTTGGCAGAGGTTCACTGATTTGGTGCTTGCATGCCCACACCAGAGCTTTCACAAGGATCATCTTCTGCAGATCTTCTACACAGGATTATCGCCATCTGGGCGAGACTTCGTGCAGATGAGCTGCGGTGGTGAGTTCTTTGATTATTCGACCGAGGATTCGTGGTGTTACCTGAGGGACATTGCTGAGTGGGAGCAGACTGTGCCATCTGGAGAGCCGTCACTTGGATATGAGGATGATGGCCAGTCCCAGTTTCCACTTCAGGATGCAGAGCTGCAGGTCCAGTGTCAGCTTGAGGAGCCACCTTTGGGCTCTTTTTCTTGTGACCCCATGGGATATAGAGCAGAGCAGGAGGATGAGTTGCATGAGAGCCAAGTAGAGGACATTGAGCATATATATTTGGATGAGTCGGAGGAGACAGATGATGGAGTGCGTGTCGACCACGACGGTGACACGATGCATTTTCACTTTGAGGTTGAGGATGAAGTGGATGTGCATGATGGCCGAGAGCAGATTGAGGACATCATGGGGCATGAGCCACATTCCACTTCAGAGTTAGCTTCACAGGTTGAGGTGGTCGAGTACTTTGGGAGGACTGCTGAGATGGACTATTTCTGGGATGGCGAGGATGATGCGTGCTTGGATTTGCCCGAGACGAGTCTACCTCTAGTCCTGTCACAAATGTCACTTCCCTCGCCTCAGGATGCGCACTTGCCAGTCATCGAGGAGGTTTTCGAGGATACATTTCATAGTTTGGGGAGGTCTGCGGAGCCTACATTTTCTGATAGCGAGGATGATTGTGAGATGGTTTACGTTGAGCCTGAGCCGTCGTCTCCTCCAGATTCTCTTCTGCAGCCGCTTCCCACTCCTCCTGAGGCATCGTATCATGCCACGCCTAGCACCGTTATTCAGGGAAATTTCCACCATCTCATGCCTTGCATTTCTGAAACCAAATTTTCACTTCCATATACATTTGTTTCAGATTGTCGTCCATTGCATTTAAATTCTTTTATTTGTTTTGACGACCCGTTTTGGAATGCTTTTGCAGGGCATGAGGACATGACTTGGATTGATGCAGCTCGTCTCCCACGTGATCCATATTATCCAAAGGAGATGCTTGGAGTTGCATTGCTGGAATCCAAGGAGGCCGGTGGTGGCCTAGCTCCAAAGCAGCTGGCGGAGGAGCAAAAGGATATGATCGAGCAGCTACCACCACCGTTATACATTCGAGATCCGCCATTTGCCACGGTGTGTTCTTTCCATGTAGTGTAAATAAATAAAATTTTTATTTTAGTATTTTCGTGTGCTTTTCTTTTCTTTTCTAGGATCTTTTGCCGAGATCTAGTACTCTCCCAACATTGAGGACAATGCTTATTTTAAGTTGGGGGGAGAGTGTTAGAATCTTTAGGATTGTTAGGATTTTGGCGTTAAATTTTTTTTTTGAGATCCCTCCATTTCTCCATCACCCATTACACTTCATTGCATATCATATTTTGGCCTCCTTGCCCATACGCCATTTGCTTTGTGTGTAGTCCCTACATGCTTTAATGCCATGCAATTTTTTCGGAATATTATTTTGGTATCAATTTCTTGATGTTGGATTGGCATGTTTCATTTCTTTTCTAATTTGGAGTCAAATGCTAATATGTCATGTGTGAAACTATTTTGGACGTCGTGATATCTCTTTGAAACAATTTGGGAAAAGTTTGGTGTAAGTGGTCGCGTGAGTTGGGATGAATGGTGTAGTTTTTAATTGGATTGGATTTGGCCAATTGTGCATGCTTTGTTTTCTTCTTAGAAGTGGGTGGATGAGTTGATAATTCATGTTTGGAATGAGAAAGAAAGTTAATATAAAGTGAATGTTTCTTTCTAATCGAATCGAGTAGCCGGTGCCCCACGAAACATTGGGGAGGACGCCAAAAATGAGATTTAGGAGATCATTTCATCCATTTGCATACATAGCGTCATCGCGTGTATGCAAATGTGGGCGTGTTTGTATTTATGGCGTTATCGCGTGAATGTAAAACATAAACATCAAAAAAAAGAAAGAAAAGAAAAGAAAAGAAAAATGAATGATAAATGAAAGAATAAGAAACATGAGTGATGCAATCTCATCTCCCACCACTTAGAAGGAATTTGTTTTGGTTTTGGTCATTTTCATGAAAATTTGAAATTTTGACATCGTGATATTTTCCCGATACGTGTGATACGATGCTTATTTCCTTACTTTTCTTTGAATTGGATTGATGGGAGTTTCATTTGTTGTTTCTTTCATACAGTTGGTATATTGGTTTTGAAATCAGTTGGAAATACCATTTTGGGTGTGCCATGATGATATCTTGAGTTGGTGCATGTTTTTCAATTTAATCCGAATTTATCGCATATTTTGCTAGGGACTAGCAAAAAGCTAGTTGGGGGGTGTGATTCGGGATATAAATTGCATATTTTCCCCCCTAACTACCCCCATTTTGTGCTAAAGATTAGGCTTAATTGTGCTCTTTTTGGGTATATTTTCGCTTTATGTCATTTTCGGGGCTTATTCTCATTCTTGGCACAAAATACTGGTTTTATCGTCTTTATTGGCTTCCTACTATTTTTCATATGCTCCTGCCATTATTTTTGGTCATATCTCCATTTTTTGGGAATTATTTGAGCATTGGAATATTTTATATAGATTATTAGAGGTCAATATTGTGTTTTATAATAGCCATTTCATTAATTTTATCATCATATGGACTAATTTCTCCTTCTCATATTTTTCAGGTACTCCTGTGAGTCTTGGGGATTTTTCAGAATTTTCTGGGAATTTTCTGGGACTCCTAGGTATTTTTCGTGGATTAAATGGAGGAGAAAAGGGGGAGAAAAGCCATGAAAAAGAAATTCATTGGGGGCGCCACGTGGCACGATCTGGAGGCGCCACGTGGCGCCATCTGTGCCGTCCACTGGGCAGTTGGGCTGCTGTAATATTTTTTTTTAAAAAAATAATTAAAAAAAAACTTTTTCAGCGGGCCGGCCCAGTGGCCGGCCCGCTTGGCCGCTGTTGCGGTTAATTAATTAAAAAAAAGATAAAAAAAAGTAATAATGCGGAGCGGGCCGGCCCAGCGGCCGGCCCGCCCACGAAAATGTGATGCAGCGCCCGCTGCATTTGCGGGTGCTGGGCGATGCGGGCCGGATTTATCCGGCCCGTTTTCCTTTATTTGCGCAGGCTTGCGCATTTTGATTGCGGGCGCGGGTCGGGTGCTCTGGAACCCGACCCGCTAGCCCAATTTGGCTGTTATGGGGGGCTGAATGCGAAAAACGGAGAGGGAGTTGTTTTTCTTGCAGATTTTCGGCCAGAGGTGGATTTTTAGGGTTTGGGGAGCTCTTCTTCCTCCCCAAAGCATAGGGAGGAGCTTGGAGGCCATGTGGATGGTGGAGAAGCTTGGTGGAGGTGCAAATTGGTAGAGGGAAGCTCATTTGGGGAGATCTTGGGTGAAAAATTTCCTTTTCCCTTTTGTATTTGCACGTCTTATTTTGTAATGAATTTGTGAGGAATTTGTCTATGAATTCCATCTTATTTGGTATGATTGAGTAGTGTGATGGGCTTGGGTTGGTATTCATGAATGTTGGTTGTAAATTTTGGTTTCAAATTGCCTCTTGCTCATTTTGAATGCTAATGTTGGATGTGTAATTAGGGCACAACTTTAATTGGTTAAGTTCCGAGAGGGCACAATTTGAGAAAATACCATGCTCATATTTGATTAGTGCCGTGATGATCGTCCATCCCTATTACAATTTTTCACGTTCATGAAAGCTAAACTTTCCGATTGGGCTTCCTTAGCCGGATGACCAATTGAGTTATATGCGGTAATTAGAGCTTAATTAACGCCAATCTAAATGGACCCACAACCCATTCTTCTCGCCTTGCCATCCTAAATCCCCTTTGGCTCTCTAGCCCTACCCACTTTGGTTAGGATTTTTTAATTTCTTCACATTTTTCACACACTCATCCACCGTTAGCTGAGGTGGTTGTAAAGCACTTTATTTTTCGTTATCGATCAATTTTGTGAACGTAGAACGACTTGTCCCTGTGATCCGACCCGGTACTCACCGGTTATTTTTATATTGCATTGACACTCCTACGCTTGGAAGTGGAAGGCGTGCACTTGCGCGTTATCCGAGTCAACCACGCTCCCCGTGCCCTTCATCCTCTCGCCAACAGCCCATCTCTGACCCCTCTTTGCCTCTGCTCCACACATCGCTTGTGCCCATCCAAACCACCCGAACGCCGACCTCAGCCTCGTCTACTGTCCTCTTCCCGCCGGCGCCAGGCCACACCCCTCCTCACTTCCTCCCGGCGGCCACCGCTCGTTCCCGTCAACCCCAAAACCCGTCGCCGTCCCTTCCTCCCTTCCCTACTCACCGCCCATAACCCGCCTCCGCCGTACTCCGCCCAAACCGCCATTTCTGCCCTCTGATCTTCTCTCCGACGGACCCCAGACTCTTTCCCCATCCCTCTGTCCGAACACCCCAAGCCCCACCGTCCTCGCCCCGCTTCCACGGTGAACCCATACACCACTCCGACCTTTCGACCTATCCGCCGTTGCTCCGCCCTCTCCCCTTCGTACACCTCGCCACCGCCCCCTAGTCGCCTGAGAAGCCCTGCTATCACTCCCACTCATCGAACCACACACCCGCCCCTCCTGCCACTCGGAAACGGGAGCAATGGCAACAATGAGCTGCTGCCGACGCCGTCGTGGACTGTCGCTTGCTGTCTCCATTCACCGGCCACCCTAACCTGCCGACCACCGTCTCCGTTCTTGCCCCACGACACCTCCCCTCCGAGGATCCTCCTGCAAGCATGGCACCGCAACATCCCTACGGTGAGTGTTACTACGTGATTATTGGCTAGTGTAGCATGTGAACAATTGTCTATACTTTGGTCTAAGTTTGTAATATCCATCATACTTATATTATAAGAAATGTTGTTATTCTTAGATGTGTTAAGTTATATTGATGGGTACATCTCATAGCATGTATGAAATAAGTTAGTGGATCAGTTGTTGATAAAATTTTAGTATTATTATTATTATTAAGGTAAGTTAGTAATATAGTCTAATATTAGATGTTAGTGATAACTTAATAAATCCAGCCAGTGTTATAACTTATATATCATGAACAGTGTATATAATGAGTTAGATCTAATGTTATTGTAACTGGTTGAGAACGATTAGCTTATAACGTAAATTCAACCTCGCAGATAGACACACCACTCGTTGCAATCACTGGTCTCCTAAATCGTCAGAACAGGCAAGTGTGCACTCTTTTTACATATTTTAAAGTGTTGTTACATTTATTTGTCAAACCGAGAATCACTAATGTTGTGTCATACTATAATGCCTGTCACGCTGATAACTTAACCTGATGTACACACTTGAGTGAATGGATATTGATGGAACGGGTTGATGGAACACTTGAAATCGTGAACTATGAATTCGTGCTCCCAAGAGGCGAAATCTTGAAATCATGATGTCATGTGAGTTGACAAGCTCGTGCTTGTAATATGGATTAGGCTGGCTCGTGTTCTGTCATGCTTATTGCTGTACACACACACTTGCCATGCTTATTGCTGTACACACACACTTGCCATGTTTATTGCTGTACATACGCTGGACATGCTCTAATTATTGTAAATTCTATTTTGTTACGCTTATTGCCATCAAATTGTTTTTGAAAACCTTGCCGAGGGTCAATTATCTTAACCTTCTAAATCTTGCCGAGCGACCCTCATTGACGTATATTTCCTTGTCTTGTGAAATATACGTCAGGTATTAGACAGGCTTGCTGAGAAGTTGCTTAGAGACTGAACAGGTTGATCAGGAGTGCCTTGCGCTAAATTCCTTCGCTGAGGATGCGAAGTGCCATCGCATCATTTTTGTACATTGTTGTTTCTTACTAAATTTGTATGGGCGTTGACCCTCTCTCTTTTATTTCCTACATTATTGTATTCATTTTTGAACTTGAGATTGTAATAAAATACTTATCTATGTTGTTTGAGTTGCATGCAAGAGCCTGTAAGTTGTTATCACAGACGCGTAATGTGCTTAAACCAAGGAGGAAGAAAAAAAGTATCTCCTTCTTGTTTTAAGCACATGCGGACCCGCTCACGTCCTCGCTACCAAATATAATGGGAAGTGGGGCGTGACATAATTTCACTTTTTGCTTTCTCTCTTTTTGAGTCTAGGTTTAATGTAATGCCTTGATAGATGGTCTATTCATTCATGCATATGCATTTAACCATCTTAGTGAGTCTTAGGATTATCATAGAATCCAACTCAATAGGCTTATCTTGCCCAACGACTCATTCGGAGTCTTTGGCTCTTCAACAGTCACCTGCTTAAGGTTTTACAGTCGACTGGGTGATTCTAGTCGTCTGTCGACCCTTCTACAGTCGACTGTGGTGCACTACTCAAGTCAATCTTTTATTGACTCTACTTGATCTTTTCGCATTAGTCAACTGATGTTTAATTTACAGTCGCATGTATATTTACAGTCGCCTGTGAAATGGTCAACAGTCGTCTGAAAGGCGTAAGTGCGATAGTTGATACTCTCTGTTTATTTCCATCTCCTGCAGCAGTTGACTAATGAAGGATAAACAGTCGCCTGTCTATTTTACAGTCGACTGCACTTTGTTCTTCAGTCACCTGTATGCATACTGGGAGTAAGAGTACAATTCTCTGTTTTATTCCATCCCCTGCAGCAGTCGCCTGCTGAAAGTTTAACATGCGCCTGTCCTGTTTTCAGTCGACTGTATCGTCTTCATCAGTGACTGTCAAGGCTCATATTATAGCCGTTGGGATTTATTTAGCCGTTGGACAGTCGACTGTCATTTGTTCATCAGTCGACTGTCTGTGACATCTCAGCCTAAAATCTAGCCGTTGCAGCTTTTTATTTTTGGCTGTTTTCTTGGCTTTTGAGAGTTCCTATAGGGTTCATAAATATATATGAGGGGGCTGAGTTCATTAGGACTTCTTGATGCTATTGAAAATCTTTATAGTTTAAACCAGCCACTCTCTAACTCTCTCATTTCCCCTCTTAGAGCTCATTCTCTCCTTCATGCATTGAAGTATAGCTCAAGGGAAATCATCCAAGTGCTTTCAAGCTAATCTCATCACTTGGAGATCCTCTTCCATATCTTGCATTCATTAATGAGTAAGTACATCTCAAGGCATAGGTAAGAGTATTAGTTTTACCTTGTTATTTCATTGAAACCCTAGCTTTCTGTGTGAGAGTTAGTTACTCTCTGTGTGAGAGTATAACCTTCTGTGTGAGGGTTGGTTGAGATCTCTATGTGTGAGAGTTTGAGTCTCTATTTGTGAGAGCAAAAGTATTTCTGTGTGAAAGTACGGATATCTCTTTGTGGGAATCCTAAATCCTCTGTGTGAGGTCTTTCTGTGTGAGAGTAAGGATTTCTCTGTGTGAGAATCCAAATTCTCTGTGTGAGGTATCTATGTGTGAGATTTTATTCACTTCTCTGTGTGAGAATTATAGTGGATATTGGTGTGGCTGGACGTACCCAAGTTTGGGGAACCAGGGTAATATCTTGTGTTTGCGTTTGGATTGTTGTGGTGATTAAATTCCTCTTGCATTTATTATTCTGCATTTACAAGTTTAATGTTTAAATATGTAATTTGTGCCATTACAATATTCACCCCCTCTCTAGTGTGTTGTTGTTAGTATTGCAAGGGTAAGGCGATCCTTACAATTGGTATCAGAGCGAGGTTATAGCATACTGCAACGATGACATTCAACGCTACATCCGGCTACATCCGCGTTTTATGAAGAAGGTCATTCTACCGTTCGACCACCGCTCTTCAACGGAACCAACTACCCAAGTTAGAAGATCATGATGATGATCTACATGAAGGGTCAAGACCTATGGGACATCTCCGAGTTGTCATTTGAGGAGCCTACTTCACCTGCGGCTTCAAGAATTTTTAAGGTAGATAAGGACTCGATCAAAGTCAATGCGAGGGCTATAAATGCATTTCATTGCACCCTCACTTCAAATGAGTTCAACCGCATCTCCATGTGTAAAACGGCCAACGAAATTTGGCATACATTAGAGATTTCTCATGAAGGGACTTCGAAGGTAAAGAAATCTAAATAATGCGTATTTAGATCTAAATATGAGTTGTTTAAGATGCAGGAAGATGAAAACATCTCGGAGATGTTCACAAGGTTCACAAAAATTGTGAACGCTTTGGAAGGACTTCAGAAGGTGATTTCCCAAGAGGATCGTGTAGAGAAGATCCTTGACTAACTTACATCTCAATGGGAGTCAAAGGCCAACGAGATTTTGGTGTCAAATGACTTGTCCAAATACACAGTTGAGGAGTGCATTGGGAATCTTATGGCGTATGAAGTGAAACTTCAACACAAGAAAGAGATTCAACCAACCAAGCCCGAGAAGCAAAAGGGGGTTGCATACCATGTCGAGAAGGAGCCAATCAAGTGGAGGAAGAAATTCCATCGGGAAGCTTTGAGTGAAGATGATGGAGAAAATGATGTTTGCGATGATGATTACATCGAGACTGCCAAGCAATTCAAGACATTCCTCAAGGGCAAGCAAGGTAAATCTTTGTCAAAGTTTGCCTCCAAGTCTAACAATTCTATTTGTTTCAACTGTAGATGAAAAGGTCATCTTTCTACCGAATGCCATTCCAAGCCCGACAAAGAGACTTACAAAGGGAAAGGGAAGAAGCATTGGAAAGGCAAGTCCAAATTCAAGAACGAAAAGAAAGGACTTGTCGGCACATTTGATGATTCCGATGAGGAAACATCAAGTGATGAAGAAGAGGATGACAAGGAGAGAGCTCACATGTGCTTCGCGGCTTTTGATGATTCTTCATCAATCTCATCTAGCTCAAGCGATGAAGAGGTAGAGGCGTGGCTCAACCCCAACGAGGAAACGTGCTTCATGGCAAAGGGGGAAGAGTCTTCGTTAAGCTCTAGCGAAGAGGAAAGCGATGAGGAATTTGAGAAGGAGAAGCTATCCTACGAGGAGCTCGAATACCGCTTCAACGTGGCCTCCAATGTGGAAAGTAAGTGCATTGACTCATATGATAAATTGAAAGCAAAATTTAAAAATGCTATGAGTAGGTTGCATGAACTTGAGTCTTATTGTGTAAATACTAATGATGCTTTGCATATTTGTGACACTAGTGAGAGAGACACACTTCTCTATCAAGTTAAGGATTTGAGCATTTCTAATGAAAAATTATTAGCTCAAAATCTTAGCTTAGAAACTCGCATTCAACAATTTACGTTGAAATGCGAAGAGGAATCCCGTAAGCTCAAAAGCTTTGTGTATTCTAGGGATTCACTCCACTGGTTTCTTGAAAAACAACATCCGGTAAACCATAGAGGAGGTTTGGGGTATATTCAAAATGTGGTATCCAAACCCATCTCTAATTCCTCTTATGGTGCAAATACAAGAAATATTGCTAAAGCACCTAAGAAGAATCACCATGCTTTCTTGTATAACAATAAACCAAGAAGTATGTAAATCACAAGGTGGTGAGGAAAAATGAAAACTCTTCATTTTTTGCTAAGAAGCAAAATTCTCAATTTATGCTTGCTAAGAAAATATTTTCTACACCTAAGCATGCCACATCCACCCCTCTTGCAAAAGCAAAATACTTGCCTAGGAAATTCTTGAGTTTATGGATTCCCACTAGGTGTAGTGTGCAAGAGAGGGATAGTTACATCAACTCTCTAGTTAGAGATGTGATCACCTCATATGATTACATTAGGAAATCAAACTCCTCTTGGGTTTGGTTCCCTAATGTTTAGGTTCCTCACACATATGCATATTGCATGTGTATTGTGCTTCATTGTTTATTTTTAGCATACCCATTGTTTGTGTGTGTTTCATGATTTTGAAAATGTTTTCAAATTTATTGTTCATGAAAATGGGACATTGGGAAAGACATTATCATGCATGCATTCATTTATCCATATGTATGACAATGGAGGAGTTAATATGTTATATGTTTGAAATTATTTTAAAACATATTTTAACTCTCATTTCGAGGTGTCTTTGAGATCATTGTTTCACAATTGTTGTCTCAATTGATTAGTTTGGTCTCAAACTCAACTCCTTGGATATTGCCAACATGTTTCATGTTATACTTTGTTTTGGCAATGTCATTGTGTATCAATGAAGCTTGATTTTTTCCATATCTATTGCTTTGATACACTTTAGGCCCATGGCTCCAATTTATGTTTAACCATTGGTAAAGAGGATTATCTTTCAAGATTCTTTTTCTACAATTGGTATTATCTCAATTGTTAGTGATTGTTTATCTCATACTTTACAATTGGTATTAGATCCTAGAAGTCAAAAATTTGATCATTTCTATGATCTAGGGGGAGCATGTGATAGTGATTGATACACACTAAATTTTTACAATTTGGTATCATACATTTCTTTACTCTTGCATATTGTCACATCTTTAATTAAGATGACAAGGGGGATATTTCAGATGTCCACCTTTTTGACGATGTCAAGGGGGAGAGATATATGCATTATGTAAATCTATTTCATACATATGCATATTGGGAGAGAGATATGTTTATGGGGGAGAGAGATATCTATGGGGAGAGATATGTGGGATTATATAAACCATTCATGTGTGCATGATTATTTTCTATTGCAATTGGTTTATGTAATCCATGCCTATTATATGTCACCATGGTTTCTCATTATTTCATTTAGTTTAATCAATATTTACAATTGTGTATCTCATTTTTCAAGTTGTGCATATAAGTAGGGGGTGCTCATTAGCATTATGTTTTATTTCTTTATGTTTTACATAATGCGTGTCATCATCAAAAAGGGGGAGATTGTTGCGTATTGGTGTTTCATACCAATGTTATTTTGATGATGATCACAACATTATGTTGTTGCTAATGACTCTCTTGTTTTAGTCTCTTAGTTACATTTCAAGAATATCATTTTTTGAGACTAAACCCTTGGTGCAAGGATGGACATCAAGTGGAGAAGGGCCAAAGCTTGGACTTAAGGGGTGCCAAAGCTTGGAGATGATGGGGAGCATCAAGGCATCAAGATTGAAGCCATAGACTCTAAGAAAAGCATTGTAATCCATGTAATTTCACTTTTTTCTTTCTCTCCTTTTAAGTCTAGGTTTAATGTAATGCCTTGATAGATGGTCTACTCATTCATGCATATGCATTTAACCATCTTAGTGAGCCTTAGGATTATCATAAAATCCAACCCAATAGGCTCATCTTGCCCAAAGACTCATTCAGAGTCTCTGGCTTTCCAACAGCTGCCTGCTGAAGGTTTTACAGTCGACTGGATGATTCCAGTCGCCTGTCGAGCCTTCTACAGTCGACTGTGGTGCACTGCTCAAGTCTACCTTTTATTGACTCTACTTAAGCTTTTCGCATCAGTCGACTGATGTTTAATTTACAGTCGCCTGTATATTTACAGTCACCTGTGAAATGGTCAACAGTCGTCTGAAAGGCGTAAGTGCGATAGTTGATACTCTCTGTTTATTTCCATCTCCTGCAGCAGTCGACTGATGAAGGATAAACAGTCGCCTGTCTATTTTACAGTCGACTGTACTTTGTTCTTCAGTCACCTGTATGCATACTGGGAGTAAGAGTACAACTCTTTATTTTATTCCATCCCCTGCAACAGTCGCCTGCTGAAGGTTTAACAGGTGCTTGTCCTGTTTTCAGTCGACTGTATCATCTTCATCAGTCGACTGTCGAGTCTCAGATAATTGCCGTTGGGATTTATTAGCCGTTGGACAGTCGATTGTCATTTGTTCATCAGTCGACTGTCTGTGACGTCTTAGCCCAAAATCTAGCCGTTGCAGCTTTTTGTGTTTGGCTGTTTTCTTGGCTTTTAAGAGTTCCTATAGGGTTCCTATATAAATAAGAGGGTTAGTTCATTAGAACTTCTTAATGCTATTGAAAATCTTTAGAGTTTAAATAAGCCACTCTCAAACTCTCTCATTTCCCCTCTTATAGCTTATTCTCTCCTTCATGCATTGAAGTCTAGCTCAAGGGAAATCATCTAAGTGCTTTCAAGCTAATCTCATCACTTGGAGATCCTCTTCCATGCCTTGCATTCATTAATGAGTAAGTACATCTCAAGGCATAGGTAAGAGTATTTGTTTTACTTTTTTATTTCATTGAAACCCTAGCTTTCTGTGTGTGGGTTAGTTACTCTCTGTGAGAGAGTATAACCTTCTGTGTGAGGGTTGGTTGAGATCTCTCTGTGTGAGAGTTTGAGTCTCTATGTGTGAGAGCAAAAGTCTTTCTGTGTGAAAGCACGGATATATCTTTGTGGGAATCCTAAATCCTCTGTGTGAGGTCTCTCTGTGTGAGAGTAAGGATTTCTCTGTGTTAGAATCGAAATCCTCTGTGTGAGGTATCTCGGTGTGAGATTTTATTCACTTATCTGTGTGAGAATTATAGTGGATATTGGTGTGGCTGGACGTACCCAAGTTTGGGAAACCAGGGTAATATCTTGTGTTTGCGTTTGGATTGTTGTGGTGTTTAAATTCCTCTTGCGTTTATTATTCCGTACTTGCAAGTTTAATTTTTAAATACGCAATTTGTGCCATTACACTATTTACCCTTCTCTAGTGTGTTGTTGTTAGTATTGCAAGGGTAAGGCGATCCTTACAACTTTCACGTGACAACCCCCGATGACGCATTCTCACCCTTCCATAAATGCTAAACACTAAATGACTGCCTTCCCTGAGTTCGACAATCTATATATATTATAATGCATCGTTCACTTGCGGTGAATCGAGCGCTCCCGGGTGTGAGCACGGGACGCCGAACAAGTTTTTGGCACCGTTGCCGGGGAGGCAATTGTGTGTTTTAGCTTTTGGGATTGAAAGTGCTGGTTCCACCCATACTCTACCTTCCATTATTCATTTTTATTTTTTTATTTTTGATTTTTGATATTTTTCTGTTATTATACGTTTCCTGTGCTAACATCCCCCCAGCTTGCCCTTGTCCGAATATCATACATTCAGGGGACTACAATGTGTCGGCAAAGCATTCTTGCCCAGGATCTATATGGAAGAGAGAACCCCTAGTGTGCGCTAGACATGATATTGGACCATGTCAGATCTACTGGCTCCTTAATTATCAAGGCTATTCACGAAGCCGAATTTGAAGTCCTGAACTACATTGCGTAACAAATCCAATTGAGTGCTCTCGAGGGAGATGTGTACGTTAGCATCGAAAGGGACATGCTCTCACTCTGCGCCAGGAATATTCCACAAGCCAACTCCCGTGCCACACCTGATGAGGTATCCCTTCTAATTGCTTTGAATAACATTGTGGATCATGCCATGTGCAGCGGGCTGGTATTCATTTCGTCGGCAGACCCATTCGCACCACATCTTTCAGAATTCATCTCGGAATACTACGCTGATGCCAACAATGTCCCAGAAGGGATCCGCATATGAGTTGATTCTTATGGCACATACTTCTTCCGAGCTAACGTCCCATTCGAGGACATATTTGCATGTCTTGTCTCGGAGGGACGAATAAATCCCGGGGACGCAAGTTTCCCAGAGACCGACGACTTCCAAGGAGATGATTTGGTCATTGTACCTGACGGTCTTTAGAGCGATTTCCAAGGAGGTGCATGGTCAAAAGACGGCATTTCCTTTATTGACGAGCATGGCCTGGAAGATCTTGAGAACTGCAAAGGCCCAGAAACAGAACCTGAAGACACTTTTTATATGGCACATTCATCGACCAATTCGAGCATGCTATGACACAACATCGGAAGGTTCTGTTTCAGATGAGCCAGCACCTGGGGAATATGCATTCCAGTCACAGGCAATCACAGTAGGGGTACAACTCCCCCTGAGGTAGAACTCAAACCCCTGCCCACCAATCTTAAATATGCTTTTTTGGGTGAAAATCGTACATACCCCGTCATAGTTAATGCTTCTCTCACCGAACCCCAACTCGAGGACCTTTTGAAGGTTCTTAGAGAGCATAGAGATGTGATAGGATATAGCATCACCGATCTGAAAGGTATTAGCCCTGGGCTATATGAGCATAGGATCCACCTCAAGGACAATAGTGCGACCTCCATAGAAGATCAAAGACGCTTAAACCCTAACATGAATGATTTTGTTAAGAAAGAGGTCTTGAAACTGCACGAAACAGATATCATCTACCTTATTTCGAATAGCAAGTGGGTCAGTCCTGTCCAAGTTGTGCCTAAGAAGGGTGGCATGACTGTCATAAAAAACGAAAAGAACGAGCTGATACCGACTAGGATTGTCACGGGTTGGCGGATGTGTATAGACTATAAAAAACTAAACAAAGCCACCCGAAAGGTCCACTTCCCCCCTCACATTCATTGACCAGATGCTTGAGCGCCTTGCCAAGAACAAGTATTTCTGCTACCTAGACGGATATTCGAGGGGTTTCCAAATCTCATTGCATAGGGAAGACCAAGAGAAGACGACTTTATGTAACGGTCTGATTTCAGTGTTCACGAATTTCCGTATTCACGATGGTACAAAACAAGTCCAAAATGAGTAAATGATTTTTTTTTCTAATTTTTCGTCGCTCAAACCTTAAATTTGATTTCATATTCATGATCCTCAAAACGATACGAACCCGTGACTATTTGTTTCGTAATTTTTCGGAGTCGTTTGTGAAAATTGTTATTTTAATGTGATAATATTATACTATTACTTTTACTTTAACCTATTGACTAATTACATTAACCTAGTTACTAATTACCAACTCCCAAAGCTTAAAACGTGTAAACGTTTATAAAATTTTCTAAACTTAGTCAATGAACCCAACTACCCTAATTAAGGCATTAAATAGGTTCATTGCAACTAATCTATACATAGCCCTACAAATAATCCCTCTAATCCCCGTTTAATCTAGTATTTAAAACAAAATTTATTTCAAACAAAACCCTCTCACTCTCTTCTCAACCTGCGCTCTCCTCTTCCCCGTGCTCGGACTTTCGCCCATGCCGCTGCCACCACTCGCTGCCATGCCTGACGCCACCAGAGGCTCCCAGCACCGTCGCTTGGCCCCCAACTCCCTCCGGTGAAGCCCCGCCATCGCAAAGCCCAACAACTGTCATTTCCGCTGCCCCTCTCCCTCCTCCATGCTACCATCACCCTCACCCCGCTGTCGCCTTTCGATGACGAAGCCAACCACCGCTGTCACGCCCCGCTTCCCAAAAGATTGAGCAGCGAGGCATGGCCAGCCCGCATGGACTAGAGCCCTTGAGGCTCGGGGTCCAATAAGCGTCCATGGCAAGTTATGATGTGGAGGGGAAGGTCCGATCAAATGATTTAGCATGAAACAATAGAAATAGCAGTAAAAGATATTATTCAAACGTAGAAGGTAACCAACAAAGAGTTTAACATAAAGACTAAAACTGTACGTAACGGAGGCAACTAAAGAGGAAAGAGTCTGCAGGGGGTCCTCAGGTTGAGGCAGCTCTGTCAAGTCTGTGACATGTGCAAAACACATGTCAGCAACAAACTAATGAGACCATAAGTTAATGCAGTTATACAATTCTAGCAGTTCTAAATGGAATTTAAAAGACAACTACACATGCAGTCCTAGAAAGCAGGAAATAAGTAATGGTTATTCTAATCGATCTGCTAGGGGTGTCCATCTAGTCAGATCGTCTAAGAGTTGTTCATGTAGTTCTGTCAATCTGCCAGGGGTGTCCATCTGGTCAGATTGTCCAAGTCTAGAAAGGTCACACGACCGGAAATGCATCCCTGCGAAGCAAACAGGAGTGCACCAACTGCGATACGAAGATAAAGCCTAAGGACTCAAGCTGCGTAGGCGGAGGGGAGCTACCCCCCAAGCCCAGCTAGACTCTGTTGTCCAACCCCACCCGCGAGTCGTTTGTGTTATGGACACGAGCCAACAAACGCTCCATCTAGACATGAGACAAGACAAGGATCACGAATGATACGTCGTATCATACCGGAGCGCACCAGTTATGGGTGAGCCAAAGCTGGGGAGCACCAGTGCTCAATGGTCACCCCCGTCGTCGATCCGAAACAAATCATTAATCATGAATGATACTACGTATCATACCAGAGCGCACCAGTCACGGGTGAGCCAAAGCTGGGGAGCACCAGTTCTCAATGGTCACCCCCGTCATCGGTTAACTATCCGAAAGCGAGACATTACTGGACGAGCCAGCAACGCTCCACAAGTCCGTAAGTGAGCCGTCTCTAGGCTAGCCAGCAGACGCTCTACAAGAGTAGTGCCATCCTCTGTATAGGAGAGGCCCACGCCTGTGCTCTTCTACGAAGATCCACACAATTATAATGTCTGGCTTATTAATTAGCATGTGAGGTTTAAGTTGCAACTTAAAAGTGAGTTCGAGCAGAAAGTAACATGTGATCATTTTCAAGTATTTTACAGAAATAAATCTAGCAGTTCTAACATCAATTCTAGAGAAGCATAAAAGCAGTAACTAAAGTCTCATTCCTTGCCTGAAAGATTCCGGCAAGGATGTAGTCCAGCAGGGTCTGGGTCAACCAACAGATCTACGGAACCTGTACGATAATCCTATCATCACAATCATGCACTCTAACATCCACATGCAACGACATAAGATAAGCCAGATTAACTGGGCCGCTTTGGGTCACCAATCTACAGTCCCAATTTAAGTTATTTTCATTAGTGAATTAAAACAATTTAAAAACATTAATTTTCGTCTTGATTAGCAGGCAATGGGTTGGGGGTCCCAGGGGTGCAAAGCGTTACCTCAACACGACGGGAAAGCTACATTGGCGTCGGGTAGCGACGCCAGGGGTTGAATTCCTGTAGTGCGAACGGTACAGAACGACGGTTCACTGTCAATAAAATACGTGCACGGATGAGTACGTAACTTCAGACTAGCATTCTTAAATAGTCCTAGGACGTCTATTGACCAATTTTAATTAAGTTTGCTATCCTAAGACGGGTGCCACATCATTCAAAACATTAGAGAACCGCTAATAGTGTTAAGATGCTAGTACAAGAATATACCCCATAGAACACCAGGTTAAACATCCACCGATTTCATTAACAACTTATATCATAGGTAAATAATATGAGCTACTGCCATGAAGGTAAACTAATCTATATACTTACCAAAACTTAATAACAAGATTACTGACCCATAATCTAACCTAAAATTTAATCATTATAAGACTAACAGATTACTATGAATGATGAATAACAAGTAAACACATGCCCTCCCGTTCTAACTCATGCTTACGTGTATTAGGGACGAACTCCTCGCGGATGACCTAGCAAGTGGAGGTGTCGGAAGTCGGACGGGAGGCTGTGGGGGTTCGCTGTCGCCGAGCGAGAGGGTCGCCGTATGTCGCTGCGCGAGGGGGAGAAGTCGCGGGAAGCACGCGGAGATCTACTGACGCCAACAACACTCGGCAGCACTGTTACCGTGCTAGGGTGGCGCTTTCACGGCGGTGACCGTGTCCGGGGGCCGCTACCGTGCGGGACGACGCCAGGCAGGGCTCGGGCGTTGTTGGGCGGCATTGTGGTCGCTACTGCAACCCCATGCATCGCTGCTGTGCCTAAGGAGATGCCAACGCCGGCGATCACGGCGGGGACGGGTCCGGCGACGGCAAGGCGAGGCCGTAGGGGTCGGAGATATGTCGAAGGGGGTCGGACTTCGCGGCGGCGGCGTCGTACGCTGCTGCGAATTACAGCAGCTGCTGCTGCGAACACGGTGCGAAACAGCAGCAGAGAACGGGGCCGAGGGGTCGGAGATCTAGTCGAAGGGGAGCTTGACCGGAGGCCGGAGAGGGTTACGTCAGGGCTGTGTGTGTGCGAAGAGGAAGGGTGCGGCACAGATGATGCGAGGGGGTCGATACGGGTTGATGTGCGAGTCGAGGAGGAGAACAGTGCTCAAAAATGTTTGCGAGGGGAAAAACTGTGCGATGACGGTGGCTTTGGTTTTTGCTGCGAAAGGAGAATGTTAACCTTAGTGTTTTTAATAATAGGGTAGGCACATGTGATTTCTAGGTTAGGTTAATTCATAGGGTAAGGTTCACGTGGGTGTGTCCTAGGTCTAGAGTCTAGTATTATACAAGTGTTTGTTTTGGTTGCTGGTAAAGAAAGGGGAATGGCTCTGGGCTATTAACAGGAGGGGGCACATGTGAACTTGGGGTAGGGCTAGGTTAGTAGGGTTGGTTGTAAAACTTAATATTATTATTCTCAATAGGATAAAACGCAAGAGATCCCAATGGCTGCGTGCGCGCTCTAGGGGGGTTCGGCCCAAGCATACAAGTGGCTAGGCTAAGTCACATGGCTGATATTGTTATTAATAGAATTCATTAGGGGCTAATATCCAGATGAAACTTAGGGTTAACAATTTTTTATGTTGGGTAAAAAGTGAAAGTGGGTCAAACGGAATCCAAAAATTGTGAAATAAATACTGGGGTGACCGAGACGACGGGAGAAAGAAGATAGAGAAGACGGATCACAATTTCGACGTCGAGAAACGAAATTAAAAATAAAAAGGTCTAGCGACAAAAGTGAAAATCGTGACGTCTCTTCAGATAAGATCAAATCGTGGGAGAACGACCCGCGAAATGACGTTCCTAATTAACACCACAATTTTAATACTCTTAGAGAGGGTCACAACGACATATCACTCCAAAGTGTTCAAAAACAAACAAGTTCTAAAACAAATACGTGCACGGTCAAGGCTACGTGCACGTAACGCGTATAAAGGGTACGGGGTCCAAATACGATCGAAATTCAAAGTTGGGCACACGTCGGGGCTGGCTTGCTAAGGATGCAACCAAGGTGCTACGGTCCTATCGACTCAACGACACGACTCACATACCAAGCACAAAACCAATCAGGTACTCGAAATTGCTATACGCACAGCCGTATGACAAATAGCGAGTACCGGCCGTTACAACCGCCACAGCTCCTCCGCACCTCCCTCTTCCCACGGTTGTTGTGCCACCGCTACCGTCGCTGCACCGTTGTCGCCTCGCTGCCATGCTTTGCTGCCCCCTCCAAGATCCCTCCGAGTTCGCTGCTCCACCGTAGCCCCACTGCCTACGCGGCCTACATCGCCCCGCCTCGTGGACCCCCCCGTCGCTTCCTCCGACGCCGCCTTACCCCGCCGTCGTTGTCGACGAACGAGACCCCCCGCTGTCATCGTAGGCATAAGAGAGAAGGGAGGGAGAAGCATAAGTGAGTATAATACGTATATACAAATAAGTATATAATATATACATATATATATGTAAGTATATATATATATAAAGTGATCTTCGGTTGCGAAAAATCCCGTGCGAAAGCCCGTGCGAAAACTTTTTTTTATTTTTTTGAAATTTTTTTTTCAAAAATTCTTTTTTTGATGTTTAATCCATACAATTATATACCCCAGGGAAAATAATGGGTGAACCCGTTGGGCATTAGAGCACCCATCCACCCGTTACAAATTTAACGGTCTCAAAACGTGCGAATTTGATGAAATGGCTTGATCGAAGGCCAAATGACATTATTTCTCAACTATTATTTTTTGAGGGGGGTATAACAACATATAATGAGGGTGGAAAAAAGAATTTTTGAAAAAAAAAATTTCAAAAAAAAGATAAAAACATTTTCGCACGGTGCGAAATGTTCTCATTTGAAAATTTTCCTATATATATATATATATAAAATATTGTATAGGGGAAGAAAAAGGGTTTAATTGATAATAAATCACATAGAGATCAGAAAAATACCAGACAAGGTCCAAAAAATCCAACGCGTCATGTAGAATGCGTAGACACTGGAATCATACTAATCTGAGACTTATCTTTTTAAATATGAATTTTCAAAGTTAAACGTAATTACTCCTATTTTGCTTTTAAAATTCGTATCTTCTAAAATACGTGTATTTTTAGTGTTCCACTAATCGAGACGAACGTTTTGACCTATTATATGAAGATTTTTGAAGTGTATATTTTTCTATATAAATCTTCGAACAATTACGATAGCTAAAATTTAATTTAGAAAATTAGTTTTTAATTGATTTTAAGCTTTTAAAAAATTCTTTAAAATACCTATAAGCTTTAGAAAAATAATTTCTTCCTAGACAAAATTATTTTACTCACCTCTAGCCTATCTAAAAATTAACAGTACGTATTTTGACCCGTTTTATGCGATAATAAAAATACAAACACGTTAAGAAAAATGGTTAGAAAAATAGTATATTGTTAACCAATGATTACTGATGTTTGCAGGTACCGTTTCTCGTGCACGAGCATCCCAGATAGCCTTAACTCCTGTCTCCACTTGCTACGATAATCTTTAAACCAGTAAGTCACAGTAAATTCTAAATTTAGGAATTTAGATAGTGTACTTGTATGAATTTAGGACACCACATATAGCCTCAGAACGACTATTGACCTGAACAAATGACTAGAGACCTAATTAATTAGGGAACTAATCATCTGCAGAATGACTTTGACTCGAAAATACGACATTGTAAACTTTCAACTTAGGTGGTTGTAACACACGACCATATACTTGGGTAAACTGTGTACTAATGGAAATACCACATGCTCGAAGCATGGAATCATCATCATAATTGTTGGACTTGTCTTTATCCTCAATTTTTTTAGCATCCGATTTGCTTTGCCTTCTAGTTTTAAATAAGAAAGTCAATCGTGTTGGATCTGGATCGTAGCCTAGAGGGGGGGGGGGGGGGTGAATAGGCTAATAAAAATATTCGTGCAACCCACGAACAATCCTACGCAGTTATAGGCATAGACAGAACAATAAAATAGCAATCACAGAGTACGCACAGATATACCCTGGTTCGGTCGTCCCCACGACCTACTCCAGCCCCCGAAAGCAACTACTAGATAGATATGTAATCAAGTACAGCTACAATGAGTCAAGATCCCAAATCTACTCTCACCTAGCTCGTACGCACATCACGTGCTCTACACTATCAATCTAGTCAGATGCTCTCCCTCCGTGACGACTCCCAAAGTCGCCAGGTCCCAAAAGTAGCACAAACAGGTAAATTTCCCCTACGAGGATCTAACACAACAACTACACAAAATAATGATAAATAGAGTTTAGGAATCTCAGTTTGTGTAGCGGCGATGTCCTCGTCAATCAGCACGGGTCAGATCTCGTCTGACGTAGATGTAGATGTCACGTCTCTTGTCTCCTCAGCAACTCGGGTTGCGGCACTCTCTGATGTTGCGTCCTTCCCCCCTTGCACGAATTTTTGTTGCTCATCAAACGGTCTTGTGCGTTGGGATGGAGACACCAATATCCTGTGCCTTTCTCCTTGGTGATTATTTAATGTCGGCCCTTTTTTTCTGCCACAAAAAAAAGTGAACAAGTTAAATAAGTTCTAAGCTTTTAATACCTGGGTTTAAATAATAACACATTAATTTAACTCCCTGTTGTTTTTTGTGTGAAGAAGGAAATTTATTTCGGTGGATGCTGATCCTCTTAAAATTTCGGCTTTGATTGCCCCTGGAATTCTTTTCGGCACCCTTCAATTATTTCGGCTGTCTCCACTTCAAATTGAAGGAGTTGTGAGTGCTCTTCAAAATAAAGTGTTATGAAAAAAAAAAGACAAACTCCTCTTCACAAAAATTCGTGCTGGTGCCTTCAAGAATCCTGTGCGTTTGCTTGGAATTTTTGTTCTTCGTTGATGATCTCCCTGTTCTCTCTTCAGTTGATGTCGGCCTTGGATCAAGAGCTCTTGGGGGTAGGAACGGCACTTGGGGATTTAAAAAAAACTTGATGCTCTCCTTTTCAAAGTTCCGTGAGAAACAAATAAAAAAACAATTCGGCTCTTTTTGATTAACAGCTTGAGGAGAAAGAAACATGCGCCTCTTGGGTAATGAAAAAGAACTTGTGATTTTTTTTGATGAAGGGGCTTTGCAAAAAAAATGAAGAGAGCTTAAAAAAATCGGCAGACCCTTGGGGTAAAAATTTTGTGCGGCTGTCAACCTCAAGTGGCACCTCTCCTCTTCATATATATGTGCTAGGGCTTGAGCTTGGGTTAATGTTTCGGAGTGGAGAGCAAATTTGTTCAGCCTGGGCCTTTTTTTTATGGAGATGAGATGTTGCGGTTCTCATAGAAAAATGGGCCTTTAAATTTTCGGCAGCTTGGTTTATTTTTTGAAGAAGAATGCTACTTGGAATAATTTTGGGTGAAAAGGAAAATACGGCGCAGGCTCTCTTGGAGATTGGACTTGATACGGAATAGGATTAGGGTTTACTCCAATAGATATGAGTCAACACAAGCTAGGTTCTCTTCCTTTCTCCTTTGCACATTGACCAAACCCTTCCGTGAATTAATCGCACGTTTGCCGTTCCTGAAACACTTAACACACACGTTAAAACGTTCACACATGTTTGTTATCATCAAACACGAAGTTCACAGATCGTTGCTACCAACAATCTCCCCCTTTTGATGATGACAAACTAAATATAAGATTTGACCAATAAGCTTTTCAAATAGTGTGTGTGAAAGTGTGACGATAGTGAGTGACATACAATAAGATACAATGATGTGCAAACACCGATGTGCAAAGTTGACAATTGCTCCCCATATTTTTGTGCTCCCACTTGAACCAATAATCATGTATGTTCACGAGCATTAAGCACAAATAATACCAAATACCGAAATACCGAGTACCAAATCTTCCCAATTTTTCTCCCCCTTTGTTATCATCAAAAGTCATATCACGAGCTCAAAATCATATAGTATGCAAAAAAGAGAGTATTATTAACCATTACCAACAATTGCATGCTTACTATCATAGAATAATCAAGTCAAAATCCAATGGAATTAAACAACTAAGACCTCAACACCAATGTGTACGTGTAAAGATTAAAATTGAAGCACATGTGGAGAATCATTTAGAAAGTCAACCAATACAACCCACATTTTCCATATAACATTTTATCACCTAGGATTGATTTTTCCCACCTCATTAAAAATGAGTTCAAGGTACCACACCCCAAAACATAGCCTATAAGGACTCTTAGATGTGGGGGTGGCATTGCTTGACGAGTAAATACACCAACGCTAAAGTTTACCCATAAAGCATATGTTGGATACTCGTGGGTAATACCGTTGCCAAAGATTGTATCCATTTTCCATACGGAGCAATTATCTTTTGTTTTCACATTTTTTAAATACTTATACCAACAATTTCTTTTGCTCAATTTTTATCCATGGCAAGGTATATCATATCCCTTAGATTTTCAGTTAAGTTTTCCTCCTACATTCACTTTCCATCTTCATAAACGATATCTCCAAATGTGCAACAATAATAATACATGTGAAAGTGAAGTATGTGGTGTAGAAATCAAGTTATTTTCAGTCATTGAACATGCCATGAATATTCAGAAAGATGAACATGCGCATGTAGCAAAAGTAATAATACACCAATTTCTACATAGATATGAAAATCATTCATGCATACTTTACTAATGAATCAAAGAGAAAAGATACACATTTAAGCACCAATTTTTTTTTCATTTTTTCATTTTTCATTTTTTTAAAAAATGCATGAAGTACTAAAGTAAACATGAGATGCAATCACACGACCGAAAAAAAATCATGCACACATAGCAATGCAACTACTAGCACACAAAACAAAGAAAAGTCACGCACACACAAAAACTATGAAGATATTCATTAAGTTCAAAGAATGAGATATACCTTCGCGTCGCCGTTTGACTAAGGAGCTAAAAAGTAATGAGACATTCAATTTATCGCTCCTCGTCAAATTTCCATCCACCTACAAAAGAGGTGTCGTGTGTGACCTTGGAATCCAACAAGGTCCACTCACGTTAGTCATCAAAGATTTAGGAACCCATATTTGTTTGAACTTAATGTTTTTGTTCCTATATTTGCAATGATATGAAGTATGACCAACGCATCCACATGTAAAGCACTTAGCATGAAAATTTCCAACCTTTGTTGATTCAATGTGAACTTTTCTATATTTTGATTTTTCAACATCTTTAAGACCATATCCTAGTCCTCGCCTATTATTGCCATAAAGTTGATTTCCAAGAATAATGTCCAAATTTTGTTTTCCAATGGAAAATCTCTTTAATGACAATTCTAGGGTGGTGACTTTGGATTTCAAAATATCATTTTCATCCACAAGCAAAGTGCATTTACCAATGAAAGCTCGCTTGTTGTCCTCTTCTTTCTTTTCAAAATCCCTCATTTTTCCTTAAGTTCAAGATTTAGCATGTTAATCTTTTCAGAAAGCAATTCATTTTCAGTTTCAAGCTTTATCTTATCTAGCTTATACATGCTAATATCCTTTAATAAAGAGGCACATGAAAGACAATCAATTTTTTCAGGCAAGCTAGCTTTCTCTTTTTCTAAAATAGTGATGGTAGATTTGCATGCAACAAGCTCTTGTTTAAGATTTTTCATTTCTATAGACATGTCATACTTAGTTTGTTGCATATCAAAATTATCATTCCTATAACATTCCACATCAGCTTCTAGCTCATCAATTCTATGTTGCATTCCTTTACAGATTTCTAAGAATTCAGCTTTAGTGGGAGATTCTACCTCATTGTGTTTGGCCATTAATGCCATGCAGGAGTGGGATTCATGTTCATCATCCTCCTCCTCAGCTTTGCTATCCATGTCCCACGTCAGCACTTTCGTTTTTCCTTTTGCAACTTGAGCTGTGTGTTGTTGTGGGCAATCTTTTATGTGGTGCCCTTTCTTCCTGCATTTAAAACATTCATTTCTATTAATAGCTTTCTGATCAGAGAAATTTCTACCAAAATTAGAATTATTAGAACGAATGAACCTTTTTCCCATCTCAGCTCTTCCTTGATCAGTTTGAATGTATCTCCTGAAGTTTCTGACCATTAAAGCTTGCTCTTCATCAAGATCGTCGTCGTTAGCTTGAAGAGCTAATGGTGTGGAAGCTTTGGTCTTCTCTTCAAGTTTCTCTCTGGCTTCTATACTCTGCAACTCAAGCTCATGTGACATTAGGTTGCCTATCAAGTCCTCCACTTTCATTGTTGACAAGTCCTTAGCTTCTTGAATAGCGGTGACTTTAGGCCTGAACGAGCTTGGTAGCGCCCTTAAGATCTTTCGTACCTGTTCATGGCTAGAGTATGGCTTACCGAGGGAACTGGATTGGTAGACGATGTCCGTGAACCTCGCAAACATGTCTTTCACAGATTCTGTTGGTAGCATGCGGAAGCTCTCATATTCAGTGCTCAGCAACGCAAGTCTGGATTCCTTTACTTGCGATGTTCCCTCGTGTGTTACCTCCAGTGTATGCCAGATTTCCTGCGCAGTTAGACAATGTGAGATGCGATTAAACTCAGATTTATCAAGAGAGCATATAAGCGCATTCATAGCTTTACCGTTAAGAGTATAAAATTTTTTATCAGCTAAATCCCACTTGTCTTTAGGCTTAATCATAACAGTGTCTTCAATTTTAATAGTGGGTATACTATAACCATTTTCAACAATATCCCACACATCATAATCTACAGACACTAGATAGATTTTCATCCTAGACTTCCAATATGCAAAGTCTACACCGTTAAATTTAGGGGGACGGGCTATAGACTGACCTTTAGCAAAAGCACAATCAGATATATTCATGGTCATCTAAAAATCTAGACTAGATCCTCTAAACTGGCTCTGATACCACTTGTTGGATCTGGATCGTAGCCTAGAGGGGGGGGGGGGGGGGGGGGGTGAATAGGCTAATAAAAATATTCGTGCAACCCACGAACAATCCCACGCAGTTATAGGCACAGCCAGAACAATAAAATAGCAATCACAGAGTACGCACAGATATACCCTGGTTCGGTCGTCCCCACGACCTACTCCAGCCCCCGAAAGCAACTACTAGATAGATATGTAATCAAGTACAGCTACAATGAGTCAAGATCCTAAATCTACTCTCACCTAGCTCGTACGCACATCACGTGCTCTACACTATCAATCTAGTCAGATGCTCTCCCTCCGTGACGAATCCCAAAGTCGTCAGGTCCCCAAAAGTAGCACAAACAGGTAAATTTCCCCTACGAGGATCTAACACAACAACTACACAAAATAATGATAAATAGAGTTTAGGAATCTCAGTTTGTGTAGCGGCGATGTCCTTGTCAATCAGCACGGGTCAGATCTCGTCTGACGTAGATGTAGATGTCACGTCTCTTGTCTCCTCAGTAACTCGGGTTGCGACACTCTCTGATGTTGCGTCCTTCCCCCCTTGCACGAATTTTTGTTGCTCATCAAACGGTCCTGTGCGTTGGGATGGAGACACCAATATCCTATGCCTTTCTCCTTGGTGATTATTTAATGTCGGCCCTTTTTTTCTGCCACAAAAAAAAGTGAACAAGTTAAATAAGTTCTAAGCTTTTAATACCTGGGTTTAAATAATAACACATTAATTTAACTCCCTGTTGTTTTTTTTGTGTGAAGAAGGAAATTTATTTCGGTGGATGCTGATCCTCTTAAAATTTCGGCTTTGATTGCCCCTGGAATTCTTTTCGGCACCCTTCAATTATTTCGGCTGTCTCCACTTCAAATTGAAGGAGTTGTGAGTGCTCTTCAAAATAAAGTGTTATGAAAAACAAAAGACAAACTCCTCTTCACAAAAATTCGTGCTGGTGCCTTCAAGAATCCTGTGCGTTTGCTTGGAATTTTTGTTCTTCGTTGATGATCTCCCTGTTCTCTCTTCAGTTGATGTCGGCCTTGGATCAAGAGCTCTTGGGGGTAGGAACGGCACTTGGGGATTTAAAAAAAACTTGATGCTCTCTTTTTCAAAATTCTGTGAGAAACAAATAAAAAAACAATTCGGCTCTTTTTGATTCACAGCTTGAGGAGAAAGAAACATGCGCCTCTTGGGTAATGAAAAAGAACTTGTGATTTTTTTTGATGAAGGGGCTCTGCAAAAAAAAAATGAAGAGAGCTTAAAAAAATCGGCAGACCCTTGGGGTAAAAATTTTGTGCGGCTGTCAACCTCAAGTGGCACCTCTCCTCTTCATATATATGTGCTAGGGCTTGAGCTTGGGTTAATGTTTCGGAGTGGAGAGCAAATTTGTTCAGCCTGGGCCTTTTTTTTATGGAGATGAGATGTTGCGGTTCTCATAGAAAAATGGGCCTTTAAATTTTCGGCAGCTTGGTTTATTTTTTGGAGAAGAATGCTACTTGGAATAATTTTGGGTGAAAGGAAAATACGGCGCAGGCTCTCTTGGAGATTGGACTTGATACGGAATAGGATTAGGGTTTACTCCAATAGATATGAAATACTCAAATTGACCTCGAGTACATGATGTCTTGAGTTCTCACCTGTATAGGATATACATGTACAGTGTCCTTATTACCCATCTTCTTTGGCCCTCATTCCCTTCTTTAAACCATTGTACTTTTTTTCCATCCTCTGAGTGTATCTTTATACACCCTTATACTAGTAACCTCCTTCATCAACTTAGGGTGATCTTCAATAGGTGTGACCATTTATTCACTTCATATTCATCGCCCTTCTTTTAGTATGCCATTGCCTTTCGATCGACCTTCTTATTCTTAGAATATTCATTATGACGTTTAGTTCGCCTAAACTCTGGCTACACTCTTTTGTAAGGAGTGTAGCCTTCGAAATTATCGATCATTCGAAGTTCGAGTTCGACAACGGGAGCAGATCAGAAGGACCAGTAAAGTTCAGAGCCAGACTTTTGAAGGCAGTGGAGACTGCAATGGAAGTTGAGCAAGAGAAACTTGAAGTAGTACGAGAATGCTTGGACGTATTTACAGACGAACTCTTAGGTTTGCCTCCAGATTGTGGCCTCGAATTTACCATTGATCTATTACCCGGAGAACTGCCGATATCCAAGGGACCTTATCACATGGCACCACCTGAGCTTGAAGAGATTCAGGATCAGCTGGATGATCTTATACGAAAGGGATGGATACATCCCAGTATATCTGCATAGGGTGCCACTGTTCTACTCGTGAAGAAGAAGGATGAATCCCAGCGCATGTGCATCGACTACCGTGAGCTGAACAAGATGACGGTGAAGAACAAGTATCCTCTGCCTCGCATCAACGACCTTTTCGACCATCTTGGAGGATCGAGCATATATTCGAAGTTGGACTTGAGGACCGGGTATCATTAAGTGAAGGTCAAGAAGGAGGATGTTCACAAAATCACATTTCGGACTAGATATGGACACTACGAGTTCTTAGTGATGTCGTTTGGCGTGCCTAATGCACCTATGGTATTCATGAGTCTCATGAATCAGGTACTATATAACCATCTGGACAAGTTCGTAGTTATCTACATCGAAGACATCCTCATCTAGTCGAAGGATGCTCATAAGCATAGCAAACATCTGAGGAAGGTCTTGGAAACCTTGAGACAACACCAATTGTATGCCAAATTCAGCAAGTTTGAATTCTGGCTAGACAAGGTGGCTTTCCTAGGTCACATCGTGTCAGGAGAAGGAATTTCTTTTCGACCCCGAGAAGGTAGCATCTGTTCGAAACTGGCCGGTCCCTAAAACTGTGACAGAGATTCGAATCTTCTTGGGACTAGCCGGTTATTACAGACGATTTATCCAAGACTTCTCAAAGATCACAGAGTCCATGATGCGATTGACAAGAAAGGACGTGGTATTTATCTGGTCGAAGGCTTGTGAAGATGCATTCCAGGAGCTGAAGGGAAGATTAACTTCGATACCGATTCTGGTCATTCCAGACAGGACTGGAGGTTTTGAAGTATTTTGTGGCGCATCTGGCAAGGGACTTGGGTGTATGCTACATCAGCATGGCCGAGTCATTGCCTATGCATCCAAAAACTGAAGAACCACGAGAAGAACTACCCCACTCATGACCTTGAGTTGGTGGTAGTTACCTTTGCTCTGAAGATTTAGAAACATTTCTTGTTGGGCAAGCATGTGAAGATATTTTCAGATCACAAGAGTCTCAAGCATTTGGTCATCCAGAAGGAGCTCAACATGCGATAACGATAATGGATCGAGCTAATGGCAGACTATGATGTTGACCTTCAGTACCATCCTGGGAAGGTCAATGTCGTATCAGATGTATTGAGTCGTCTCCCTACGGTGAGAACCCTCATAGTCCAATGGAGGCTAGGACATGAGATAGGAACCATGGAGATGGACGTAATATTGACAGGAGTAACGTCTTCATTAATTAACCTTCAGATCCAGTCGAATTTGGTGGACAGGATCAAGGCTGCCCAAGCAGGAGATGAGAAGCTACGAAGGATCAGAGACATGGTAATGGCAGGTCAGCAGACTGAATTCAAAATACACGAGGACAGATCTATGTGATTCGACAATCGCATCTGTGTACCATATGGGGACATCAAAGAAGAACTATTGGAGGAAGCTCACAATTCTCTATATTCCATTCATCCAGGAGGTACCAAGATGTATCAAGACTTGCGACAACACTACTGGTGGCATTGTATGAAGAGAAGCATCGCACGGATCGTGGCGAAGTGTATAATGTGCCAACAGGTGAAGGCTAAACATCACCGGACTGCCGGCTTGTTACAGCCTTTGCCCATTCCAGAATGGAAGTGGCAACACATTACGATGAATTTTGTGACGGGACTTTCCAAGAGTATGAAGCATAATGATGCTGTATGGGTAATTGTTAATCGATTGACCAAGCAAGCACACTTCATTCCTTTCAGAATGGGCCAGTCAACCAAAGTGATAGCCAAGAACTACATGGAGGAGATAGTGAAATTGCATGGTGTCCATATTAGTATTGTTTCAGATAGACACTCGATTCACGTCTCACTTTTGGAAGAGTTTACTGGAGTGTTTTGGGAACTGCTTAAGCTTCAGTACAGCTTATCATCCTCAGACAGATGGCCAATCAAAACACACCATTCAGATTTTGGAGGATATGTTGCATGTATGTATGCTGGATTTCAAAGGATCGTGGGAAGATCATCTTCATCTCATGGAGTTCGCTTACAACAACAGCTACCATGCCAACATAGGTATGTCATCCTTTGTAGTGCTATGCGGCAGGAAGTGTCGTTCTCCCTTGAGCTATGATGACATTGGTGATCGAGATATCGTCGGGCCAGAATTGATTGTTCAAGCAGTGGATGTGGTCATGACCATCAGGGAGAAACTACAATTGGCTCATGATCGATACAAGCATTGGGCGGATGCAAAGAGCAGACATTTGGAGTTCCATCCTGGCGACTATGTGTTTTTGAAGATCTCTCCTAATCATGGAATGATTTGTTTTGGACAAAGAGGGAAGCCTAGTCCATGATACATTGGTCCATTTGATATTTTGGAACGAGTAGGTGAGGTGGCCTACCACCTTGCTTTGCCACCTGCCTTGGAGGGAGTACATGAAGTCTTTCATGTCTCACATCTACGACGCTACGTGAGTGATCCCAGTCATGTTGTGGATTACTATGAGATTGCTATTCGTCTGGATCTATATTATAAGCAACAACTAGTCAAGATCATGGATCGATGACAGAAGACTGTCACGACCCGCTTCCCATAAACGGAAGGCGAGGCATGAAAAGTCCGCTCAGACTTGAAGCTGTGAGGCTCCAGTCTGTAAAGCATCTGGTATAATCAAGTAGAGGCCCTTGCAATTGCGAAACAGAACAATAATAATAATAATAAAGAAAGAGATGATAATATTCAAATCTCAGAATGTCCACAAAAAAGTTCAACATCACAGAAAAGCCACCAGGCTAAAAAGAGTCTAAAAGGCCCAAGCATGGCCAACAGAAATAAACAACGTACAAAAAAGGAAAGGCGCTACGCACTAACAACCTAACAAGAACTAAGCAGAAAGTAACATCGAAAGAAGTCTCTACGACTGGTTACAGGTGTCCTCGTACTCCACATCAATAGTGGACCCAGGCTCAATTTCAACAAACACCTCGTCCTCAGCAACGGGCTCTGGCTCAGCAACTAACATGCGACACCCAAAAGAGACGAGGGCGCATGTCAGCAAGTCTACAAGAGACTTGTGCATTGAAACTAAAAAGAAAGGAAACAATCTAGTAGTTCTAAAATATGCGATGACGTGGCAGTTTAAAGTATGGATGCTACGAGTAATAAAGTGCAACAAGTATGACATGGCAATGTAGCAAAGCTATTAAACATTCACATGGATTTACAAGACAAGTAAGCACGTCGTGCACAGATTTTACGCCTTTTGGCTTGGATTGGCTGTACAGGCCAACTCCTAAGCTCAAGTGATCGCTTAACCCTACCCCTCCACGTGTAATCGGGCATTGGCTTTTGACCAACACATGTGGCCCGCTTCTGGTTCATGAGCCAGGAAGTGTATTTGGCATAGGGTTGTGCCTGCAACGCAGGTGCCTAGCCTCTACAAGGAAGTATAGTAGCGTGTGCTACGAATGCAACATTCAAGCATGGAATGACATGTATTGATGCATGGAATGGCAAGGGTACAATTAAAGTGCGTACAGATATGGAATTTAAACGTGACATGCAGAATGTTTGTATGACATGGCAGGGTGTCAGATCTAGCTTCGTTGTCAAGCTAGATCTTAAAGTTGCGTCTAGGCGACTATCATTTCATTGCCTAGTCTCTTTTACGCTAAAAACAAGGGATAGCCTAAAACATGGCCTAAAACACAAGTTGGCAAGTTTCACTTGCTTGCAATCAGTCGTTTTGCAAACACCGTCCAACCAGTCCAATCTACCTATGTGCTCGGATTCACCAACATACAGTCCTAGTTTAGATTATCTTCATTAGTGATTTACTAAGCAATTAAAACACCGATTTTTTAATCTTGATTAGCATGCATTGGTTGGGGGTCCTAAGTGATCAGAAAATTACCCTTACACACCGCGAGAGCTACACTGGCGTCGGGTAGCGACGCCAGGGGTTGGAATAAAGAAAACGCTCCTAATTCCAGATTCCAAAATAGATTCCACGCTTGCCAATCCTAGGACAATGACGAGATCAGCGAATAGCGTCCAAAACAGCGAGCAAAGTGAACGGTTGATGTTCTACAGCTCACGGGAAGCCGTAACAACGAACGAAGATGAACGGGTCGATGCACACGACGACTACGACGTTCAGCATCGTAGGGGCTGATCGTGACATCGAGGAACACCTCTAGGCGAGGTAAGGGGCTACTGGAAGAACCCAACAGTGAGAGAGAACGACGTGAGGCGATACGACGTGTCGAGACGTCGAGAGAAACGCAAAACAGTGAGAGGGCTCGCTCTTTCAGAGCAATGGTGGCCCGAGAACCGTCGTGGAAGGCGGAGGAGCTCGCGGGGAGTCGGAGAGGGCGACTGCGGGGCTGCGACGGTGCTGCGGGTGGTGACAGCGACGGTGACAGTCGTTGCTGTTCGCTGCTGCGGGCTACTGCAATTAACGGCAGCTGCGGGGCTTTTTGTGGTGCCTGGAGGGGGTTCACGGCGGCACAGAGGGAGCTAGGGGCAGAGAGAAGACGGGGTGAGGTTGGAGGAAGGTCGAGGAGGCCGGTCGTTGGCGGGCTGATGGAGAAGGCGAGGAAGAGCGGCGGTCCGGTTGTGGCTGCAGGAAAATTTTTTTGAGGCGACTGAGTTGTTTTCGTTGCGGGGAAAGAATTAACCCTAGGGCTAATTTATAAAGTAGGGAGGGGTGCTCACGTGAATAGGGCTATCTAATAGGGTAGAGGGGCTGAACGTGGGGGAGAGTAGGTCAGGGGCTAGAAGGGTTATGTTTTAGAATTAGAATTTGTTATCATCTATTAATAATAAAAAAACACAAAGCCCTCACCTCTCTCTCTCTCCTACGTTGGGTATGGGTGCGGCAAAGGCATGGGCTAAGTCAATATAATAAAGGCTAAGTCAAATATTCTGATGTAAATTATTATTAATCAATTATTAGGGAATAAAACAATGTGATACTTAGGGTTAAACCGATATTTAAGCTGGGGAAAAAGTGAAAGTGGGTCAAACGGAGCTCGAAAATTGTAAGATAAATGCTGGGGTGACCGTACCGACGAGAGAAACAAAACAAAGAAGACGGATCACAATTTCGACTACGAGAAACGAAACTAAAAATAGAAAGGCCTCACGACAAAAGTGAAAATCGCGACGTCTCATCAAACAAAGTCAAATCGTGGGAGAACGACTCGTGAAATGACGTTCCAAATTAATTCCACAATTTAATATTCTTCGCGAGGGTCACAAAGGTATATCACATTATAGGGTTCGGATACAACAAAGTCTAAAATAAATACGTGCACGAACAAGACTACGTGCACATAAAGCGTACGATCGAAAACAGACCGTGACAAAGACACTCAAGAATAGAGTTATCAACCTTGTCAGAGTGATGTGGCGTCACGACTCACCTGGAGAATCTACATGGGAGCGAAAAGATGAGATGCGAGAATGCTACCCATACATATTTATCGAGTCGGAGGACCTTACTGGTCTCGAGACTAGTTACTGAAGATATGGCGATGTTAATAGTAAGTATTCATAAACATCATGTCGGAGGACCTTACTGGTCTCATTTATTTACTTGAGCTTCTTGATAACAGAAATCATCCGTCTCATGAAGTTTCGAGAAATTCTGAGGACGAAATTCTTATAAGGAGGGTAGGATGTAACGGTCTGGTTTCAGCGTACACGAATTTCCATATTCACGATGGTACTAAACGAGTTCAAAATGAGTGAATGAATTTTTTTCTAATTTTTCATCGCTCAAAATTTAAATTTGACTTCATATTCATGATCCTATAAATGATACAAACCCGTGGCTATTTTTTCGTAATTTTTTGGAGTCGTTTGTGAAAATTGTTATTTTAATGTGATAAATATTATTCTATTACTTTTACTTTAACCTATTTACTTATTACATTACTAATTACATTAACCTAGTTACTAATTACCAAATCCCCAAGTTTAAAACGTGTAAACGTTTATAAAATTTTCTAAACTTAGTCAATGAACCCAACTACCCTAATTAAGGCATTAAATGGGTTCATTGCATCTAATATATACTTAGCCTTATAAATAACCCATATAATCCCCGTTTAGTCTAGTATTTAAAACAAAATTTATTTCAAACAAAACCCTCTTGCTCTCCCCTCAACCCGCGCTCTCCTCTTCCCCGTGCTCGAACTTTCACCCACGCTGTTGCCACCACTCGCTGCCATGCCTGACGCCACCAGATGCTCCCGACACCGCCACTTGGCCCCTAGCTCCCTCCGACGAAGCCCCTCCACCGCAAAGCCCACAAGCTGCCGTTTCCGTTGCTCCCCCTCATCTATGCTATCATCGGCATCACCCTGCTGCCACCTTCCGACAACGAATCCAACCACCACCACAGCTCCTCCGCACCTCCCTCTTCCCACGGTTGATGCGTCACCGCTGCCATCGCTACCACGCCACCGCTGCCATCGCTGCGTCGCCATCGCCTCGCTGCCACGCTCTGCTGCCCCCTCCAAGATGTCTCCAAGTTCGCCGCTCCACCGCAGCCCCTCTACCTACACTGCCTACACCGACCGTCGACGTCGCCCCGATGCCGTGGACCCGACGTCGCTTCCTCTGACACGCCTTACCCCGCCGCCTTTGTCGACGAACAAGACCCCCCACTGTCATCACATGCATAAGAGAGAAGGGATGGAGAAGTATAAGTGAGTATAATATGTATATACGAATACATATATAATACATATATATTTAAGTGTGTGTGTATATATATATAAAATATTGTATAGGGGAAGAAAAATGGTTTAATTGATAATAAATCGTATAGAGATCAGAAAAATACCAAACAAGGTCCAGAAAAACCAGCGCGTCACGTAGAACGCGTAGACGCTGGAATCATCCCAATCTGAGACTTATCTTTTTAAATATGAATTTTCAAAGTTAAACGTAATTACTCCTATTTTGCTTTTAAAATTCGTATCTTCTAAAAATATGTGTATTTTTAAATACAAAAATATCTTAGTGTTCCACTAATCGAGACGAACGTTTTGACCTATCATATGAAGATTTCTGACGTGTATATTTTTCTAAATAAATCTTCGAACAATTACGATAGCTAAAATTTAATTTAGAAAATTAGTTTTTAATTGATTTTAAGCTTTTAAAAAAATTCTTTAAAATACCTATAAGCTTTAGAAAAATAATTTCTTCCTAGACAAAATTATTTTACTCACATCTAGCCTATCTAAAAATTATCAGTACGTATTTTGACCCGTTTTAAGCGATAATAAAAATACGAACACGTTAAGAAAAATGGTTAGAAAAATAGTATATTGTTAACCAATGATTTCTGATGTTTGCAGGTATCGTTTCTCGTGCACGAGCATCCCAGATAGCCTTAACTCCAGTCTCGACTTGCTATGACGATCTTCAAACCAGCAAGTTACAGTAAATTCTAAATTTAGAAATTTAGATAGTGTACTTGTATGAACTCAGGACACCACATATAGCCTCAGAACGGCTATTGACCTGAACAAATGACTAGAGACCTAATTAATTAGGGAACTAATCATCTGCAGAACGACTTTGACTCGAAAATACGACATTGTAAACTTTCAACTTAGGTGGTTGTAACACACGACCATATACTTGGGTAAACTGTGTATTAATGGAAATACCACATGCTCGAAGCATGGAATCATCATCATAATTGCTGGACTTGTCTTTATCCTCAAATTTCTTAGCATCCGCTTTGCTTTGCCTTCTAGTTTTAAATAAGAAAGTCAGTGGTCCTAGTTTGACTATCATAGTGGTGTAGTCTAAAATAGGGAACTACTCTACTGCTCGTTAATACAATCAATGGAGAAGATGTAATAATTGGCATTATTAATATTGATACCACCCTGTGTCTAGGATCATTTGCGCCAAAGTTTGCGTCACCCTGCTTGCGAGGATAGTGACCTGCTTGGCCAAACCTGACTAGCCGTGTATGCATGGATCAATGTTAGAATTCCAATTATCATCAGTTTGCAACCATTGATTATAAATACATTCAAAAGAGTTACTTCAACCTTTTCATCACCGTGATCACTCTCTTGTCTCGTTCACCCTTGTCTACCATGTTCTGATACTTGTCACTTGAAAACTTTGCATGAAACATTAATACACTTGTGCACGATTGCTTACGTTAAATTAGTCACATCACTTGCTGCATGCTGTCTATGACTTAGTAAATGCTAACGAATGATCATGGAACATCTTGTAGAATATCAACATTTTGTGGAACATCTTGTGGAATATCTTGTGGAACATCCTGTAAGAAACATGTACATAGAACACTTGACACTGCTGGGGTTTTGGGGTAACTCATAGTTTGAGAGAATGTGTGAGTGACTGGAGTTCATCTACATGTATAGCTGCCTAAGTTTCGGCATCCCGTCTAGCTGCCTGTGTTTCGGCAAACATAACATGCTGCCCATGTCAGCATCCTGTCTAGCTGCCAGTGTTTCGGCATTCGTCTGGGTAAGCGCATCCAGGCAAGAGATGAACTCAATGGTTGCATATCATACTCTCCGGCTAGAGTCACGTAGTTCTAGAGTAGTTATTGCTTTCACAGTCACCTTTACTTTATGCATTACATGCACTTTACTTACCACACCTAAGTAGCCACCAGTACTTTACTTATCGCATTTTGTATACATGACTGCATTTACTTTACTTGTCGCACTTGTCTGTAGCTACTTCTTTAGCTTGTTTCCTTACTTAGCATGTTATATACTTGTGCACTGCTTCCTTTCTATTTTTTAGAATTGCTGTGACTTACCTACGGTTTCATTTTATGGCACCGACAAATGACGAACAGATCGAAAAAGAGGCCCCTGAGTTTGAGGAGCTGGAGTTTGACCCAGAGAATACTGATTGCTAGAGATAGTTGAGTTGGTGTGCATATTGTATTTCATTTCTGTATTTCCTTTCTGTACTTCCTTTCATGTACTCAGTGTGAGAGTGCTATGGTGTGCTGTATTTTAATTATGGACTGTAATAATGTACGCTGGTTTGAGTATTGGTACATCTCTGTATTGTGGCTATATTATTTTCACTGGTGATCTGTAGACCTACAAATACAATCAAATAAGTAATGTCCCCTGAGAGCGGTTCGTTACAATTTCCCATACCAGTATGGCACCTTCGCCTACCAAAGGATGCCTTTCGATTTGCGTAATGCACCCGCGACCTTTCAAAGGTGCATGACATCTATCTTCTCCGATTTTATCTAAGACATTATGGAGGTCTTCATGGATGATTTCTCCGTGTATGGCACTGAGTTTGATTCTTGCCTGGGGAACCTAGTCAAGGTTCTAGGACGATGACACAAGAACAACCTCACTCTGAATTGGGAAAATGCCATTTTATGGTGACTGAGGGAGTTGTGCTAGGACATGTCATTTTATCCAAGGGGATACACGTGGATAAAGCTAAAATCGAGGCATTAAGGAACTTCTCCCGCCGACTAATCTTAGGGGAATTCGTGGGTTTCTTGGGCATGCAGGGGTTTACCGCCGTTTATTAAGAATTTTTCAAAAATTTCGTGCCCCCTCACCGAATTACTTGTAAAAGACACACCATTTAATCTTTCTGATGAGTGTTTTGAAGATTTTAACAGATTGAAAGAGGCTTGCATTTCCACTCCAGTAATCTAACCATCGGATTGGAATCTGCCATTTGAGCTAATGTGTAACGCGAGTGATCATGCAGCGGGGGTTGTATTAGGCCAGAGGAAAGAGGGAAAGCTGCATGCCATCGACTATGCTATCAAAACGCTGGATGAAGCCCAGAGAAATTACACAACCACTGAGAAGGAGCTGCTGGCAGTGGTGTACTCAATTGAGAAATTCCGACAATACCTCCTGGGATCAAAAGTTATAATTCACACGGATCACGCCGCCCTAAAGTACCTACTGAGCATGAAAGAGACTAAACCTCGACTGATACGATGGATCCTTCTCCTTTAGGAATTTGACGTCAAAATCAAGGATAAGAAGGGCGCAGAGAATGTGGTAGCTGACCATTTGTCTTGACTCTTTTGTGGGGACAAGGATGACAGTTTGCACATAGACGGTTCTTTCGCTGGAGAGCAGTTGCTTACAATCGATTCCGTCGACACACTATGATACGCTGACATAGTAAATTTTTTGGTTAGCGGGATATTGTCCCATGGATTGATCACTTACTAGCGAAGGAAGTTTCTAAGCGATGCCAAACATTATTTCTGGAATGATCTGCATCTCTATAAATCATGCCCAGACAGAATCATTAGACGGTGCATCCCTAAGGAAGAAACCGCTTCTGTCATCTCTCATTGCCATGACCAACCATGTGGGGGCCACATGGCGGTGATGAAGACCACGACAAAGATCCTACAATGCAGGTTCTTCTGCCCAACACTCTGCAAGGACATCCATGACTATATCAAACGGTGCGACATGTGCCAGAGGACCGCGAAATTACAAGGAGGGATGAGATGCCCCTCAAGGGCTTTTGGAGATCGAGCTATTTGACTGCTCGGGGATTGATTTTATGGGCCCGTTCCCCACGAGCTGTGGGAACAAATACATTCCAAATGGGTGGAAGCCATAGCGACCCCGATGAATAACGTTAGAGTCGTTGCAAAATTTTTAAGAATACCATCTTCACCCGCTTCGGTGTGCCAAGGATAGTCATAAGTGACAATGTCAATCACTTCATCGAAAGGAAGTTTGAGGCCTTGCTCAAAAAGTACGGGGTATATCATAATGTCGGACTCGCCTACCACCCATAGACGAGTAGACAACTAGAGATCTCCAACATGGAGATAAAATCTATCCTCGAGAAGACAGTGAGCTCATCAAGAAAGGAGTAGTCCTAGAAGCTGAATGATGCGCTATAGGCATACCACACGGCCTTTAAAACCCCCATTGGAACCACCCCTTACAGAGTGGTATACATGGAGGCATGCCACCTACCAGTGGAACTAGAGCATATATCTTTTTGGGCTATCAAGAAGCTCACCTACGACTACATGAGTGCAGGATTACGTCGCCTATTGGATATCAATGAATTAGAGAAGCTCAGGAGAGAGGCCTACGATAACACCAAGATATATAAGGAGAAGACTAAGATCTGTCACGGCAAGTTGATCACGATAAAGGGTTTTGATGTAGGAGATCAGGTGCTCCTTTAAAACTCTAGATTGCGACTATTTCTAGGGAAGTTGAAGTCCCAGTGGTACGGCCCGTTTAAAGTCATTCAGATATTCCCAATCGGAGCAGTGGAGCTTGAGGGAGGCAAGAATGGACCATTCAAAGTCAATGGGCAAAGATTGAAGCCCTACACGGCTGACGAGCGGATTGGCGGGAGAGCAGCTCTTGCCCTCGTCGATTACTCTCCTGCATAACTCCACTCTAGGTTGAGGGAGATCGTCGCACCAATCCGGTACTCCCACTCCAGCTATATTTATATTTTATCTCACCCAACCTTATGGCGGTGATGCATGATTTTGTATTCTCGCTATTTCCGCGTCTCCCCCTTTTATTTTAGTACCAATCTGTCCTCACAGGGTCTAGCTTAGTCCAGCTTGGGGGAGACACATTTTGTGGTGTCCATCATCATGTCCATCATCATCATCATCATCATCTGCATACCCTGTACATATGCATTGCATTTTTATTTTGCTTTCTAGGATTTTTATTTCTCTATGTGCATGTTCTCAGGAGTGAGGACACTGCTGTGTTTAGCTTGGGGGATGAGCGTTATCGCTTTATTTTTCTTTTATTTTCACTTTTTATCCTCATTTCCTTCCATTTCCACCCCATTTTTCTCTTTTTAGCATCATCATTTTATTTATTTTTTCTCTTTTTGAGTGTCTGCATGCATCTTTTTTCCTTTATTTTCTTTTCCCTTCTTTATTAGACTAAATATGATTCTCCAATGATTGCACTATAAGCTACGCACACTCCACTTATTGCTTTACACGCTCATGTAGAATTTTATCAAGTCTATTGGGCTTCATTGCAATTATATAATAGATTTAAATTTTGAACTCTGTGCTTTCATGAATTAGAGATATCTCCTCGATTAGAATGTAATTTAATCTGCTTTTCCATGAATAGAATTCATTCCTCCACAATGAGTATTCTCGAAATAGTTAAGCTGAAAATTGCATGATTAATTGAAAAATTGCTTGATCGTGTGATAACTATATATTTTCCATAGTGACTGGTAATTCAATAGAGCTTGGATAACACACGCCACTTGAGTAGCGTTGACTAGATATTCTTACACTAAGTCATGTCCCAAATTCTATCTTTTTCTCTTTATTTTTGTATATAGCCAATAACGATCTTCGATCATGCTTTGCATTCCATCGCGTTTACATGAGTTTGCAAAAATCCCACAAAAAATATATGAGAAAAAAAAATCAAAAAACGATTACATAAATAAAAGGCCCGAGGGGTTCTTCGTAACCCGATGCCCTAAGACCGTTTGGTCTGGGACGCATAGCCCGCCTTTTATATATATTGAGTTATCTCGTGTATATAAAGGAAGAAAAATATGAATATAAAATTTTTTTATAGCCAAAAACAATTGTAAAAAGAAAAAAAGAAAAATCCCACATCCTTACCCCACTTTCTTATGAGATGAGGAGATAATCTAGCCGTTTTCTCGTATCTTTGACTTCTTTTGCGCTTTATTAATTTCACTCTCCGGTGAACTTCTTATTCTTCTTCCTCGAGGACGAGTAAGAGGTAAGCTTAGGGGATTATGTTGTGTCCATATTTTCCACATCATTTCGATCGCCCGAGTTTATATTTTTGTATTATATCACACTTTTCTCGATATATTTGATTCTTGTGATGTTTTGTATACTTTCAGGGAATTCGGCGCGATTCGGAGCAATACTGGACTACAGACATATGTTGGACGTCGGAGCTCGTGTCGAATAGCCACAGCGACTTGATGTGTCCATATTTTCTATCTTTTTATAGCATCATTCCATTGCATTTCATGTCATACCCATATCCAAATCCTGCATTTTTTTACGATACTACAATTCTAAAGCCATCTTGGAGTTTCTTAGAGTTTTGTGGATTTTCGGGGATTTTGGAGCGATTCGGAACCAATTTTGGATATGGACACATCCAGCATGCCCGTGAGTCCATTTGTGCGGCTATACAGGAGTGTGCCGTGGTTTAGAAGATTATGGGAGGAGTGGAGGAGAATCTGGCAAGGGAAAGGAGTTGTTTTGGATTTTTTTCCAGGCGACTCGACCGAGTAGCACAAGCTGCTCGGTCGAGCTGATACACAAAGCCCAGCAGAACGTGCATCTGACTCGACCGATCAGAGTGGCGACTCGGCCCGAGTCGACCTATTTTCGAGCTCCACCTTACCAACATCCTGCTCGACCGAGCAGGACCTACTCGACCGAGCCAGCGGACGACTCGACCGAGCAAGGCCTACTCGGGCCGAGTAGGCAGAGCGACATTTTGGAAGTAGATCCGATCTACTGACAGCTCGATCGAGTAGGCAGGCTGCTTGACGGAGTAGCCCAGACCCCTTCACCCTAGCCAAGAGCAGTTAATGCACCTGCTCGACCGAGCAGGCGTCTACTCGACCGAGTCACTGACTCGGTCGACCACTTGCGGGCCTAAACTCCAGAATTTCAGGTTATTTTTCGTGGGGCCAAGACGAGGGTACAAGGGGGCATTTTTGGGGACGGAATGAGAGGAGAGTGATTATTATGTTTTTGAGTAAAGTTTAGAGGGGGAGATTGAAAACGATTGTAGATCTAGACCTAGGTTTTAAGAGTTATTCTTGAAAGATTAAGTTTTTACTATTTATTTTGTCTTGGAATCTGTGGAAATTCTTTGATCTCTATTGGCTATTGCTCTTTCTCATTTGCAGTATGTAAGATCTTAATCCCTCGCTTGATTTTATTGCTATGACGTTTTCCACGGTAGAAATTATGCTTTTATTTTTCGTAATCGCTATGTGTGAGTAGTTTTCCCTAGGGTTGATGGGTTAGCCCTAAGACTCTAGGAAAGAGATGTATACCTGAATCTCTAGGTTGTATTGTGAATAAAGGTGAGTATTTCGGTCGATCCATTCGAATCCCTAGGAGAACACGTACTGAGATCATGCACACGGTCGGTGGAATTGATGAGCTTAAAGAGTATCTTTGGGATTTAAATAGGAAATTAGTGGATCCAACCAAGGCTCGTGACCATGATCGGCTCGTGCCTTGAGGGGATCCACCGACGAACTATATCGCTACATTGACGGCTATCGCCATTGCATCAATGAGAGCCACCGAAATACCTCGAAACTCTAACCTACGAGAGTGGTATGAGTTGAGAGATCAACCCCCTAAATCTAATGCAACGTAAAGATCCCATTCTAACATCAACCTCTGATGGTCTTAGCTGTGATCCCTAAGGCCATAGCTTCTATTATCATCGAACCAACGATACCATCACAACCAATCTTTCCAAACCGACTGTTATCTCACTCTGAGATCTAAAAATAATCTGAGACCCCAATACACTGTCACTGTCACTGTCCCTGTAGGATTCGACTATCTTATATATCGTAATTTGACACCGTCTGCTTGCATATAGAGCCCAGAGTTAGCACCTAGGAACTATATTGCTCCTAGTGATTGTGACATAGCTAGGTGGATTTTAGGTGTGAGTTCGGGGTGTGTCAAGTTTTTGGTGCCGTTGCCAGGGACGGTTATAGTGTATCTCAGTTTCTTTTTATTTTGAAGAGTTTGCTAGCAACTCTCACCATTTCTTATCTTTCCACCCTTTTCATTCTTTTTAATTACCTATCTTGCTACTCATGGTATTTTTCTGAGCTGTCTTGTGCATGATCACTCACTTTGGGGGCTTTTGATAAAGAATTGTTATTCGATCCTGAAATCGAGAAAAGATCAAGAGCTCTCAGGGCCTCGAATAGGATTCAGACACTCTCTGATCAAATGGCAGAAAATACAGCCACTCCACCTTGCACCGGGTCCATCCGGGACCATATAAAACCGAGCTTCGGAAACAATTTTCCATCTTGAGACCGCAACTGGCGGCAGCTAGCTTCGAGTTAAAGACCGGGCTCATAAATCTGATGTAGCAGGATACCTTCCATGGGCATCCGCATGAGAATCCAAACCATCATATCGACACTTTTTTGGCAAAGTGCAATACATTTAAAGCCAAAGATGTGAGTGATGATGCCATTAAGCTAAGGCTCTTTCCCTTCACCTTGAGGGATAACGCTTTATATTGGCTACGAGCCCATCCGTCCAACCACTTCACTATATGGGAGCAACTGGCACTCGCCTTTATAGACAAATTCTACCTACCCTCCAAGACGGTGCGGATCAGAGGAGCCATCTCTAATTTCAAGCCGCTTCCGCAAGAATCTCTCTACGAGGCCTGGAAAAGGTTTAAGGACCTTCAGCATCAATGTCCTCATCATGAGATCTAGTACAAAGCTTCTACAACAGGTTGCAGCCTAGTACGAAGATGATAACTGATGCCGTCGCACAAGGCGCCATACTGGACAAATCGCCTGAGGAAGCCATTGATCTACTTGAGCATATGGCAGCGAATAACCAATAGTAGGGCGAGGAGTGCACCATTGTCGCCAGGACCCCTGAGGTAAAAGCTGTTAGCTACCTCGATAATCACATTGAGACTTTGTGTAAACAGGTGGCTAGGATCGAGCAGCGGTTGGACTCCATCCCAACAACTACCAGTACCCCAGCATATCATCCTTCGGAGGAATATAGAGAGCAAAGTACGTTCCTAATGAGGGACATTATGACGGGGCCGAATCATCTGAGTCGGTACAGTATGTCCAATGGGATGGGAAAAATCAGTGGCAACATCCGACCGCAAGGAATCACCCCCCGGATTGTCTTATGGGAATCCAAGTGGAGGGCTGCAACCTCCACAGTTTCAGAGGCCACCACCCCCTCCTCAACAACAACAAGGATAACCACCACATCAATAGCAGAGCGGATTTAGGCCAGCTGGGCCGTATCAACCATCAGGTTACTAATTTAATCCCCCGCCCCAGCAAGGCTATGCACCAACGCCGCCGCCTTCCAATCTGGAAACCACCTTAGAGACGTTCATGAGCAGACAAGTCAGGTTCAACCAAGACATGTCTACTCAATTCAAGAACATAAACACGTCGCTTGATGAGCTGAGGGGTCAAATGTCCCAATTACTTAAGAATCAACGGAGGTTGCCTTCGTAACCGGAGCCGAATCTGAGGGCTCAAGCTAATGCTGTTGTCTCCGTTATCACGCGTGGAGGATGGACAGCCGACGCTATGATGGTGCCTGTCACAAACAAAGAACAAGTTACAATCGAGGATGCCACTATTGATGGTGATGATGAAGAGGCTATGTATGAGCCTATCATGAATGGAGTGAGGGCGGATTCAGCTTCCACCATACCCACCGTCACACCGGCACCAAGGGAAGATGAAACTAGTTCTGGTAAGCCATCTCCTAAGAATGCCGCAATGGATAAGGGAAGCCGACCCCCTCCGTCGTATCCACAGAGGCTAGCTTTAGCTAAAATGTAGAAGAAGTATTCAATTTTCACGGAACTTTTGAAGGGCATCTAGCTCAACATCCCCTTTATGGATGCCATTACAGAAATTCCTATCTATGCAAAGTTTCTGAAGGACCTCATTACCGGTAAGCAGAAGCATGAGGAAATAAAGCTTATGGAGGACTCTACCTCCATCATAAAGAACCATCTCCTGAGAAAACTACCGGATCCAGGAAGCTTCACAGTCCAATGCTCTATTGGAGGTACGCATATCAATCGTGCTTTGATCGACTTGGGAGCGAGCATCAGCTTGATGCCACTCTCCATATTCGAAAGACTATAGACCGGAAGTAAATTGGAGCCCACAAATATGTCCATACAGCTAGCAGATCACTCGATCACGTATCCGATAGGCATTGCCAGAGACATCATTTTGCAAATACCTCCCGGATTGCGTGTGCAAGTGGATTTTGTCATCATGAATATGCCGAAAGGAGGAAGTTACCAGCTCATACTTGGCCGTCCTTTCATGGCGACGACCGACGTCCTTATAGATGTCTGTGAGGGACTCTCTCAATGAATGTGGGTAATATCGAAGCCCAATTCCGGTTGCAAAAGTCTATGAGGGAGCATGTCCGAGAAGAAGGAGCTAGTTATCTGGAACTCTTAGAAGACGATGCCATAGGGGAGTATACCGCTGAGGGGGTCATGAAGGACCCGATGAGAACAAGTGCTGATGACGATGGCGACCCGATTTACAACAAGGCGGTTGTCGCCTATCTTCATGTGCTTGATGATGAGCCCACGGACAACTCTTTATACCATAAGAAGCCGGAAGCCATCAGTTACGTAGCCGAGGAAAAACATGGAGAGTAAGCATGCCAAATACCGCCGCACAATATCATTGGCAAGAATGATGTGCGCATCTCTTACGCGCCAAACGATAATTGAAGAACTTGAGGGAGTCGAGCTCATGACTCAAAACGAGCGCTTATCGGGAGGCAACCCGACTTTTATATCTTAGATCTTCTTTTTCAGCTTTTTTTTCTTCATCTATCCCAGAAAACCAAATAAAAACGTTTTTTATTCCTTAAAAATGCAAAACTATAAAAATCTGATAGGTTCTTCCTTTCTACAGGCTGAACGTTAAAGAAGCACACAAATCGATGTTTTGAATGAAAGAGAGCTGGAAGGAGAGCAGCTGATAGAAGAGAAAGAGTCACAGGTGACTCGACCAAGCAGCCACTTACTCGGTCGAGTAGCGCAGGGCATATAAAAAGTGAAGGAAAACGACATTATGTCTGCACGGCCTGAGTAGCCTCTACTCGGTCGAGTAGTCCCTTATTCGACCGAGTATCCATCTGCTCGATCGAGCTGAGGAAGGCACATGGAAATATTGGAAAAAACTACGTTCTGTCTACACGGCCCGAGTAGCATCTATTCGGTCCGAGTAGATACCTACTCGACTGAGCAGACACCTACTCGACCGAGCAGACACCTACTCGACCGAGCAAAAGAGAAGATGGAAAACAACGGTGGCATGGTCATCTGACTCGACCGAGTAGACCCTACTCGATCGAGTAGACGAGGGAGTGTTCTTAAACTCGTATTAATTTTTTGTCTGACTCGACCGAGCAGTTACGCTGCTTAACCGAGTCACGTAACCCTAAAGCATGCGGGGCCCACTTCTGAACGAGTCGGTTTATTAAAACCCAACACATTTTCATTAGCCCTAAGCCTTTTTCATTTCCCCTAAATCCCCTTACCCGAGCACCCAGCCCTCAATCCTGCTTGACCCGCATCGCTGTCGATGCCTTCCCCTCTTCCGTTCACACCGTCGACCGTGCCACTGTTTCGGTCCGCCCTCTCTCTCCTCTATCTCTCTCTCTATCTCTCTCTCTCCTCCTTTTCCTCCTCCCCCTATTCCCTCTCCCCCGTTCGAATCACCAGAGCAACGCCGCTGGCACCACCCAGTACCGGCGGCGCTTCCCCCCCAAAACCTCGCCCCCACCCCTCTCCTCTTTAAACAGCCCCTCCGCTACCCCCTCTCCTCTTTAAACAGCCCCTCCCATACCCCCCCTCCTATCGAAACACCCCCCTGCTGCAGCCCCCAAATCTACCTAGGGCAACTCCATCTGCTCGACCGAGCATGATTGGTGCTCGACCGGGCAATTAGACACCCCATTCCCCATCAAAACTACTCGACCGAGCATAATTATTGCTCGGTAACATCGCCCCCAAACCATCCGACCTACTCGACCGAGCACTACTGCTGCTCGGTTGAATAACCCTCAGCACCCCAACCCTGCCCCTACGTTACTCGACCGAGCAACGATTGTGCCCGGTCGAGCAGCGACACATATCTCCATGTATGTTTCTCCTTTCACCACTGACATTCTATTTTTCTTCTATTTTAGGTACGTTTTGCCTATGGAGAGACACATCCCGGATCAGCTTGGGAGAGACCTCTGATCAGCAGCAGTCCCATACCCGCTCACAGCATTCTCACTGTGATCATCTTGTCGGTACACTCTATACACTCTTTACTTTTATACAGACACTTCAGCTTACCTTCTGCATTATTCCTCGCACTAGGGGGCTCCCACACCTCCACGTCGCGGGAAGAGGAAGGCCACTGACACCTCCTCTTCTCGACCATCACATCGCACTCGCCGTGCCACTACACCCACCTCTGAGGAGGAGTACACAGGCGATCCATCGTCTGCGTCTGACTCTTCTCCCCCACGTCACACACATATCCCCGCCACTTCTGCCCCCATCCCCACTACCGCCGCTCCCGTCGCTCCCACCGCTCTGCCGCCACGTGTGCGGACATTCGGCATCACATTTAGGGACGATGAGCACCGTGACCGATTCATATCCCTTTCGCAGCGGAGACTCATTCCCACACAGTTTATCGACGTCCCCACCCTCCGACGCCTTGGACTCCAGCAGGGAGTCCATTGGCTATACCGCACCATCGGTTTCGATCGACTCCTGGCGGTCCACGCACCTACCTACTCACGTCTCAATCTGGAGGCGTTGAGTTCCATCGCCCACACCCCGACATGCGATGGCATTACCTTTCGGCTGCTGGACCACGACTTCGTGGTCATGTAAGCCATGATCCGCTACCACTTTCGTTTCCCAGCCGTCCCTGGCCCCCTGAGTCACCTTCTTCCCAGACTACGAGCTATATCCTTTCGATGCATTTGCTTTCTGGCATCGCATTTCTAGTCTAGACCATTACTGCCCCAGCCAGGCGAAGGCATCATGCATTGTGCATCCTTGCCTCCGCTACGTGCAGCGACACCTCTCCACCACCATTTTCTGCAGGACATAGGTCGGGACCATGTCCCTACCCAAGCTTTCCCATCTTATGGGAATGACACGACCTATGCGCTTCCATCCTGATGGCTCCATTCGCCCCTTTGTCCTTTCTGACGCAGCCCACTGGCTGTGTTATCGCCTTTTACAGACCGCCCACACTCACTACTCCACCGATATTTACTGTGGCGGATCCTTCACCATCTTCGCACGGATGCTAGGTATCGATCTTCCTGATGATCTAGTGACCCCCTGGCCCCACACGCTTGACTTTAGGTGTGCTTGAGCACATGCACATCATTCGGCCTTATGGGGCATGTCACTCGACCTATCTAGTAGGCACCCACCACACACCCCACTTTGTCCTTCCCGCCCCTCACCTCACCACCATAGTGCCTGTCCAGCAGAGCTGGATGATAGATAGGGTCCACCACTTCCCGTGCTCCACGTATTCGAGCCCCCCGGAGCCCCCGTCGAGGTAGTCACCGACGACCGGGTGCACCGCTCCTCCAATGACGAGGAGCCCGACCACGCCGCCATTGTGGCTGCCCTTCCAGTAATGCCTGCTTACCCTCTGCCACCAGGAGGCACTACCTGTTCCACCCCTGTCTCCACCACCTCCACCTCCATCGGGACCTCGGGGACTGTCACCACCTTCTGCCCCGAGGCACCTGCCGCTGTCTCTTCTGTACCCATGCCCGAGGGCACTGATATCTTATCTGCTCCCGAGCCTACTGCTCTAAACTTTTCAGAGCACAAGCCAGCCGTCACCCTTCCACCACTTAGGGACCTTCTAGCATCCCTGCCTATCTCCTTAGGGTCCCACATTCCACTCACTAGCACCACTTTGTCACCGGCAGCGGTTGTCCTTACCGAGAGCGTCTCAACTTCTGTCCACACATCTGTGTCGACGACTGCTCTATCTTTCACTGCCACTGCTGCTACCACAGCTTCTCCAGACCTCGGCTACACTACACCTCACACTTCCACTGTCGAGATCCCATCGAGCTCACCCTCTCCGACCTTTCAGCCTAGGCACCGTGGATTATCTCCACGGGGCCGTTTTACGAGGGTAGTGTCTCACAGTTCTCGTCCTCCCCTCGACTCCCGTACCACTGACGCTCGTTTGACAGCATTGGAAGACTCGACTTCTTGCCTTCGGCGGGATTTCGACGACTTCATTCGATCGACAGCCAACCATCAAGAGAGAGTCGAGTCGGACTTAGCCTCTATTATAGACCTACTACAGGCGTGGAGCCCACCTCCCGTGATCCTAGCTCACGCCCCTCCCCCAGGCCAACCCCGGTATCGACCGACGCACCACTCAGTGCACCACACTCTCAGGCTTCTGCAAGGCCTGCCGCTTCTACACCTGAGTTGGTCGCCACAGTCATTTCCACTTCAGTCGTCGACACACCTACTTCTGCACCAGTCGAGACTGCTATTGTCCTATTTTCAGCTGCACCCGTCACCACCACATCTGATCTCCCGGCCAACACACATGTCGAGTCACAGCCCGCTGTCGCATTTTCTGATCCACAGCAGGGGGACCCATCACCACCTACAGAGGGTGGTGCTCCTCCTTGATGCTATCCCTCCACCACTTATTGTCCTACCCTCATCTTTTATTGTGCCCATCTGTCTTTTCGGGGCCTTAGTATTACACAGCTTGGGGGAGGCCACACCATGCATCATTCCATGCATTTGCATCATCACTTTATCATTGCTTCATATCACGTTTTCTTTCTTCTGCATAGATTTATTTTCTATTCCTTTTCTATCCTCTCACCCACCCACCCTCTCTAGCATCATTTTCCGCATACCAGCATTTTCTCAGCAGTGAGGACACTGTGCTGTGTTTAGCTTGGGGGGATGAGCGCTATCGATTTACTTTTCATTTACTTGTCATTTTCTTTTATATTTTCTTTCATTTTTCACCTTTTACTTCACTTTTCCACCCATTTATTCACCTTTTCATCTTTTTTCTCATTCAGCATCACATTTTTCACTTTTTGCCATGCTTGCATGCCTGTTTTCATTTTCTTGCTTTCTCCGCCCTTTCTCCCTTTTAGCTATGAATTATTCTGCATGATGATATCTCTCATAGCCCTCAATAGCTACTCACTATGCTTATATCTGTTGACATGCTATTTAGGCTAGTCTCAGTTTTACTATTTATATGCTAGCATATTCTCTTGCTGATCTTTCTAATTTAATGCTTGATATGAATTGAAATTGAATGCATGAAATAGTATCTAGTACGTCTGTTGTTGGATAATGCACCTAGGTTCAAGCATTATTAGTACATTTGGAGCACCTGTTTGTTATCTTATCCACTTCTGTTTGCATGCCTGATATTATTGTGCTTTATATCGCATTGCTTTCAATATTCACTGAGATGAATGAAAATATCCATGCTAGCTATGAGTTTAGTTAGAGTATTATCCCATTGAATCGTTGTGCACCTCTGATGAGTGAACCGAGTGATATATTATTTTCATTCTCCACATATCTTTATGATTCTCTACATATCATTTGGTTTCACCCCCATAGCTATTTCTACCGTATCTACTTCCCAAAAATCCCAAAAGAAAAAGATAGCTTCCAAATAAAATAAAAAATGTGAAAAGAGAAAAAGAAAAGAAAAGAGAAAAGAAGGAAAGAAAATTATTTCCTATCCTTTTATTAGAAGCTACTACAAATACTTGGGAAAAGACAAAAATTTCCATATCCTATTCCTAGATGCGACGCCTCAAGCTAAGCTTGGGGGGGGGGTGAACCACTTGATTATATGAGTGAGGATAACATTAGAGTGGAGATGGTGTACAATGGGGAGATTCGATAATGGTTGATCTTTACAAAATATTTTAGTTTTGGAGATTTTTCATGATTTAAAGTGAATATTTGAATGACATGATCTCTTTCCATTCTCTATTGCATGTTGGTGTGATCTTTTTATGCTCCACTTATATCTATTGATTGAAAAAGTGCATTGCTAACTCTTTTTATGCTAGACTCTATAGATTGCAAGAAATTGATATGAGTTGTGGCATGATTTTAGAAGATCCCTACTTTTGCCTTTATTGCATGCTAGCCATATGATTAGTAAGACTTGAGGATACTATTAGCATGTGTTTTATTATTCGAACCATCCTGATATACTGCTGAGGCTTGAGATCTGATTGAACATTCTAGCACCCTCCGTCCATCCCTTACCTCTTTTATTTTCTTTTGTTTGTCGCCCGGCATTCCTAGTATTCGTCTTCCTCGAGGACGAGTAAGAGGTAAGCTTGGGAGATTTTGATGTGTCCATATTTTCTATCTTTTCATAGCATCATTCCATTGCATTTCATGTCATATCCGCATCCAAATCCCGCATTTTCTTACGATACTGCAATTCTAACGTCATCTTCGAGTTTCGTAGAGTTTTTGTGGATTTTCAGAGATTTTGGAGCGATTCGGAACTACTTTTGGATATGGACACATCCAGCATGCCCGTGAGTCTGTTGGTGAGGCTCTATAAGAGTTCACCGTGGTTTGGAAGCTTATGGGAGGAGTGGAGGAGAATCTGGTAAGGGAAAGGAGTTGTTTTGGATTTTTCCCAGGCGACTCGACCGAGAGCATAAGCTGCTCGGTCGAGCTGATACACAAAGCCCAGTAGAACGCGCATCCGACTCGACCGAGCAGAGACCTACTCAACCTCACCAACATCCTGTTCGACCGAGCAGGGCCTACTCGACTGAGCCAGCGGACGACTCGATCGAGCAAGTCATACTCGGGCCGAGTAGGCAGAGCGACATTTTAGAAGGAGATCCGATCTACTGACAGCTCGGTCGAGTAGGCAGGCTACTCGACCGAGGAGCCCAGACCCCTTCGCCCAAGCCAAGAGCAGTTAATGTGCCTTCTCGACCGAGCAGGCGTCTACTCGACCGAGTCACTGACTCGGTCGACCATATGCGGGCCCAGACTCCAGAATTTCAGGGTATTTTTCATGGGGCCCAGACGAGGGTACAAGGGGGCGTTTTTGGGGACGGAACGAGAGGGGAGTGATTATTATGTTTTTGAATAGAGTTTAGAGGGGGAGATTGAAAACGTTTGTAGATCTAGATCTAGGTTTTGAGAATTGAGTTATTCGGGGAAAGATTAAGTTTTTACTATTTCTTTTGTCTTGGAATCTGCGGAAATTCTTTGATCTCTATTGGCTATTGCTCTTTCTCATTTGCGGTACGTAAGATCTTAATCCCTCGCTTGATTTTATTGTTATGATATTTTCCACGGTAGAAATTTTGCTTTTATTTGTCGTAATCGCTATGTGTGAGTAATTTTCCCTAGGGTTGATGGGTTAGCCCTAAGACTCTAAGAAAGAGATGTAGACCTGAATCTCTAGGTTGTATTGGGAATAAATGGGAGTATTTCGGTCGATCCATCCGAATCCCTAGGAGAACTCGTACTGAGATCATGCCCACGGTCGGTGGAATTGATGAGCTTAAGGAGTATCTTTGGGATTTAAAAAGGGAATTAGTGGATCCAACCAAGGCTCGTAACCATGACCGGCTCGTGCCTAGAGGGTATCTACCGACGAACTATATCGCTACATTGACGGCTACCGCCATTGCATCAATGAGAGCCACCGAAATACCTCGAAACTCTAACCCACGAGAGTGGTATGAGTTGAGAGATCAACCCCCTAAATCCAATGCAACATAAAGATCACATTCTAACATCAACCTCCGACGGTCTTAGCGGTGATCCCTAAGGCCCTAGCTTCGTTTATTATCGAACCAACGATACCATCACAACCAATCTTCCCAAACCGACTTCTATCTCACTCTGAGATCTAAAAATAATCGGAGACCCCAATACACTGTCACTGTCACTGTTCCTGTGAGATTCGACTATCTTATATACTATAATTTGACACCATCCGCTTACGGATAGAGCCCAGAGTTAGCACCTAGGAACTATATTGCGCCTGGTGATTGTGACACCGCCAGGTGGATTTTAGGTGTGAGTTCGGGGTGCGTCACGACTCAAGGGAGATAATGGAAGAAAGAAAGAAGTGGACGAGAGAAGGAGAGGAAGAAAAAGAAGAGAGAAGAAGGAGAAGAAAAGGATTCCCAGATCGCTCGGTCGAGCGCATGATGTGCTCGACCGAGCTATGACTCCGTATCGGCAATCTTCCCCCGATCTACAGCCACCCCTTAAGGGACACAATATGTCCCAAGTACTCCACCTGCGCTTGACCAAAAAGGCACTTCTTACGGTTCGCATGCAACTGATGATTCCGAAGCTCCTTCATCACCACCTCCAAGTGCTCAACGTGCTCATGCAGAGACTACTATAAACCAGAATATTATCGAAGAAGATGAGCATGAACCTCTACGGGTAGGGCCGAAACACCTTATTCATTAGGGACTGAAAGGTGGCGGGGCACTTGTCAAGCGAAATGGCATGACCAGTAACTCGTAATGGCACCCGTGAGTCCTGAAGGCTGTCTTCGGCACCTCTGCCTTCATGCGTATCTGATGGTAACTAGACTTCAGATCAAGTTTGGAGAACACCGCAGCCCCATGCAACTCGTCCAACAGCTCGTCTATCACCGGAATAAGAAACTTGTCTGCTACAATTTCCTTATTCAGATCCGGGTAATCGACACAAAAGCACCACCTCCCGTCTTTTTTCTTTACCAGCAGCACCGGGCTCGAAAATGGGCTAACCCTGGGATGTATGATGCCTGCCTGCAACATCTCCTTAACTAGCCTCTCGATCTCGTCCTTCTGCACTTGTGGGTACCAATAAGGACGTACACTAACAGTAAACACTCCCTCCTTCAGGACGATGGAGTGCTCGTGATCTCGCGGTGGTGGAAGCCCGCTAAGAGACTGGAACACCTCGCCATAATTACTCAGCACATGCTCCACGTCCCTGGGCACCTCTGTCATTCCAACTGTATCCTCCATCGCTAATCCCTGAAGCTCCACTAAGAATTCTCACCCGTCCATCTGGAGGGTCCTGGCCATGGTCTTATAGGATACTGATGAACAACATAAGCTCAGATCCTTTAGCAACACCACCTTCCTCCCTTCTACTTGGAACTCCATCCTCAGCAGCTTCCAATTGAATTTAGTATATCCAATGTCTTAAGCCACTGCATCTCTAAAATCAGATCAACATTGCTCAATGCTAAGGGCAGGAAGTCTCCAGTAACCAACACCCCCTGAATGGACACCGTCAAATCTCTGCATATGCCACTACTCTGGTCCACCATGCCATTCCACAACATGACTCCAAAACCCTCTATATTAGTAAGATGTATCCCCTGCTTCTTAATCATCTTAGGGGACACAAAGTTGTGTGTCACCCCATTATCAATCAGAATCACGAAATCCAAGTCTCGAACTCTGCTTGCCAACTTCATGATGTGGACCTATGTGAACCCGGCTATAGAACCGAGCAAGACCTCTGCTGCCTCCAAGAGTAGTGGCTCAGTATCTACCTCACCCCCGACCCCAGCTCCACAAACTCCTCTTCTTCCACTTTGCCCTCATATACTTCACACACCTAAAGAGCCTGGTTGTGACATCTGTGTCCTGGAGTGGCTCAGTATCTACCTCACCCCGGACTCCAGCTTCCACCTCTTCTGCCTCTAAGAGTAGTGGCTCAGTATCTACCTCACCCCCGATTCCAGCTCCACAAACTCCTCTTCTTTCACTTCGCCCTCATATACTTCATACACCTGAAGAGCCTGGTTGCGACATCTGTGTCCCGGAGTGAACTTCTCGTCGCATTTGAAACACATGCCTTTTGTCCTTCTATCTCGCATCTCAGCCGCCGTCATCCTGTTAAAGGGCCCCGCCGGCCTCGCCTCGCTAGTCTTTCCCACACTAGCGAGGGTCCCTCCTGACACTCCTTGCTGGCCACCTGCCATGGCCTGAGGACATGTATAAGTCCCTCCTCAAGTCCCTCTGGTATGTCAATCCTCGGTCAGTCTATCCTCCACCGACTGTGCCAAATCCATCTGCTCAAATAATCCTCTGGGCCTATGAGTACGAAGCTCTGCCGTGATAGCAGGCTTCAAGCCATCCAAGAAAAACCCCTCCATAGACCCTGCTGGCATCCCGCACACCCTGCTCGCAAGCACCTCGAACTGTTTGATGTAGTCACTCACAGACACATACTGCTTAATGGCATGCAACTGCTCATACGCACCACCACCCTGCGTCTCCCTGAAGCGGTGCAACAAGATCTCCTTAAACTCCTCCTAGGTCCTCGCAGGTCTCTCCTATTCCCTCCACCTATGCCATAACAAAGCCTCTCCCTCTAGGCAGATCCTGATCGCCCTCAGCTTCTCCGCCTCCGTCAATCGTGTCATCTTAAAATACCTCTCTTCCTTGTAGATCCACCCAGATGCGTCGCTACCTTCGAAGAGATGCATCTTAAGATTCCATATCCACACATCTGCCCAAGGATCCCCTCCTCCAAAGCGATCCTGGTGCCGATGCCTGTGGGGTTATCCAAATCTAGCCCTATCGTTGGCTAGTCGCCTAACATCCCTCCACTTATGTCCGCCGTCAACATATTCATCCTCATACCCATCTTGCGTATACGACCTCTTTCTCCCCTGAATTCAGCTTCTCGGTAGTCGCCATAAGTCGCCGCTGCCTCGAAGTAGTCCCACAGCGGCCAACGAAACCCCCGACAGCCCCCCTGCGGCCTGCCGGGGCCTCACCCAGCCTTATGCGGCACGTAGGAGGCTCGCGATGCCCAGTGCGGCCTACCGGGGCTTTGCCAAGCCCCGCGCAGCCCGCGGGTTGCTCGCCCAGCCCCGCGGGGCTCGCCCAGGACCAGCGAGGGTCCTGACGATGCCGACGGGGCTCGTTGCGCCCCTAGCGGCTCGCCAGGGGTTTGCATGCCAGGGATCCGCGGCTGCCCAGGCAGCCCGCTAGGGTTTTCTGGGGGGGGCCTGGTGGATGTATCGACCCCCCAGATCTCCTTTCTCGTCGCTCCCGTTGATTCCGGAGTGCTCTCCCCCCTTACCGCCATGTCCAACGTTCAGATCTTCTTCCTCAGAATCATTAAACATCTCCTCAATGATTATTCTTTGCTTCTCCTTTCCTTTTTGTAAAGTCGACGTCTTCATCACCAGATCTGAGTGTGGATCCAGATCTGATTTTGCCCTAGCCTTCGCTTCCGGATCTGATGTAGCATCTAGTTGGTCGAGCCTCTTCATGATCGCCGCAAAGAGGGTGGTGGTGGTGGTGGCGCTCTCATCGATCTTCTTCTCTAACGACGCCTTCAAATACCCCAGGTCATTCTTGCGATCGTCCGATTCCTTCTTCCTCTCCGCGATCTCCGATCAAGCCTTTCCTCAAGTGTCTTGGATCTGGTATTTGCCATCGGATCTTTATACTCTGATACCAATTAGATATGAACTAGGGCACAAATTGGATAAAAGTAGGGATTTTTATTGGAAATAAGCACTCAAAACAACAATATAGGAGAAATGGATCTCTTTTTGTAGCCTTCTCCTAACTTTTACAAGGAAAAAGCCTAAACCTATTCTAGATCTCTCTTTAGGAAAAATGGTAGAAAACTCACTCCAAAATATTCGATAAAAACAAACTAGGGCCGGCTGGCCTATTTTAATCCTAACCCGTAGTGCATAAAGTAATTAATCCTTGACTTGTAGTACGCATAGCAGTTTTACTCCTTCGGCTTCCGTGACACGTGAACCTCATGCTTGCGCCTCCTCCTCCGCCACTCCTCATAAGTAATGATCGCATCACAATCTTAAGGCGCGTGCACAACAATATATGCTACCTGGCACATAAAATACTGATAAGAGTCAACTGGTGGGCAACTGGGCATGTGACTGCAACTAGCAGTTTTAACTATGGACAAAAGGGCATAGATGGTCAACACGCGGGGGTATTAACAAAGGGCTCATTGAATTACCGAGTAATGATGTCGATGATCAGAAAGTCACAGTTAGAAGATGAAAGGCAACCCTAAACCCTTATTCTAACCACGAGGTAGTGCTTGTTTCTAGTAATGTATAAGATGGTACAAATTAAAAGTATATCGTTAATAAGAAAACAGGAGATATACCATGCCAAGCTTCCTAAAATGAAACATCAACAGAAACAGACACCAGCTATACAACATATTATATATTTGCTAAGATAGCTTCCTAAGTCCTGATCTCTCAAGTATACAACTTCAACTAAGCAATAATCTTAAACAACATCACATAGGCTCAAATAACCTATATATCCCATGCTTCCAAAATCCTTTCTTAGGACTTCCATATATGCAACATATTATATATTCGCATTCTGTCCGGTCATTAGATCCAGAATTTTAGTGCAATCACCGAACATAAAAACTTAACAGGTCATTGGAACAATTCAACTGTTTCATTTGGGCATGATGTAAACAATCAAGTCATGGTTCATGCTAAGCCCACATCAGAACGACAAGCATCGCTTGATGATTCATCAGCTTCAATTAATTAACTCGACGGTTTCTTTTGAGATAATAGTCATTGATATGTATATTCAAATATACGCATCAAGCTAGCAATGTCTTCTCCCACTAATGCTTTTGTACATTTTTGTTACGCCTATTTGCCCGAGGCCCGAAAGACACGAGCCCAGAGACCCGACCGCCGGTCAAGAGCCCATCTGTGCACTCAGGCCCACTCGATAAGGCCCTATGGGGGACCCCCCCCAAATGTGGATCCGATCCGGCCCCGGTAACACACCAGTCACTCGCCCACTCCTGCGATAACCGCCCCCTCGATCCCGCTACCACTTAATGGCAGTTATAGGGAGGTGCTGGCATGGCGCAGGGGGCGGCGACGAGGGGGGGGGGGGGGGGGGGATCGAGGGGGCACGATTGAGGGCGGGCGAGCGACGTGGGTCGGGGGCAATCACGGCGGAGGTCTATAAAGGAGCTAGGAGGACGACAGGACAAGGGACCGCCTCTCAGGTATCTAGAACCTAAGGTACTCCATCAACGACCTAGTTCCCCCATTTCATCTCCTTCCTCCCCCGCTCGCGCCGTGAGACGCCGTTCCGATCTCCTCACGAGTCGAACCGTCTTCGCCGGGCCTCCTCTTTCAGATCTCTGTCTGACTTAGGCATCGGAGGGGATTTGGCCGGAACCAAGGTCCGGCCCCCTGACGAGTGTCCTCGTCTACGCAGGAGGGCATCAGATCCACGGGCCGAGGCTTCCCCTCCGCCCCTCGCTGATCACGCAACCAGCTGGACGATTGAGGCTTCCCCTCATCGTCCGACCGCCGAGGCCGAGCGCAACCGACCGAGGCCGAGTGTCTCGACCCGGGCCGAGGCTACCCCTCGCCCTACCAACGGCCGAGGACCCCGATTCAACCCAGTCGACGCGCTCTACGTCGTCTGCTGATCCGACTCAAGCCTCGACTGCACCAACTCGACTCGCCCGAGGGACCCAAACGGGCCCCTTGACCACGTTGACCGGGTTGTCCACGGTCAACGCTTTGTAGTGAGAAAACACTCTGAAACATCTGGCGCCGTCTGTGGGAAACGAAAACCGTCCCACGAAGAAGCAAACCACACCAACAATGGCACGAGCCAGCAATGGAAGGAAGCGCATGCCCCCCCATCCCGGAGGAGGGGAATGGCGCGCCCAACGGCAACCCCGAAGACACGCCCGGCGGCGATCACCCCGCCCCCTCAACCGAAGAGACCGGCGGCTCAGGACTGGCCACACAGGGACAGCTCCGCGCTCTGGCTCAGGAGACCAACGCGAGCCTCCAGACGTTGGTCGCGACGGTACAGCAGCTCGTCGGCCCTGCGCCATCCAACGGAGGCACGTTGGGCGATAGCCATCGATGGGCGGGGGTCCCCCGCTCTTGCGGTCCGCCGTGGTCGACGACCATGGGACCCAAAAACCGAACACGGATCGTCGGTTCACGCTGTCCGGCTCCCGTCAGGCGAGATCACGCGCCTCCTCCCCTTATCGTGAAAGGAGCCGAAGAGAAACCGAAGGGACGGAGGGCGAATCGATGACTGCGTCATCTCGTCGGTCACGGTCGTCCCGCCGTAGGAGAAGCGAACGACACCACTCGAGAGACCGATCACGGCGGAGCAGGAGCTCCCGCCGGAGGAGCCGGGAGCGCCGGGTCAGCCCGACCCCCAGCGTGGCGAGGGCCGTGGAGCCAGCCCCGCCGGCGCCTGTGCACCCTCCACCACCGAACGAGCCAGAGGCAGGCGACTGTCGAATCCCCGGGGGCATCCACGGAGACCGGTGCCCCCTATCACGGAGAATAACCGACGCACGGGTCCCCTCTCGATTCAGGATCCCGGCGCTGGGGAAGTATGACGGGATAGGGGACCCAGGAAACCACGTGATGGACTACGAGGGGGACATGTCCTTCCAAGGAGCTGACGATGACCTGCTCTGCCGAGGCTTCTATTCTACTCTCAGGGGAGCGGCGAGGACCTGGTACCGCAGCCTGCCCAGCCGCTCCATCGACAGCTTTGAGGAACTCACCCAGTTGTTCTGCAAGCAGTTCATGGCGGGGAGGCAGATCAAGACTGATGCTGAACATCTGTTCAACATAGTGCAAGGCCCGGCCGAGCCGCTCCGGCAGTTCATGCGCCGCTTCAATGCGGAGAGGCTGAACGTGAACAGCCCTCCCGACCTGGTGGTCCAAACGGCCCTTAAGAAAGGGCTTCGCCACAGAGGCCTCAAGAAGTCCCTACACAACGATCCCCTGAAGGACCTCCCCGGGATCATGGCGAGGGCTGAGCGCTTCATGTTGACCGAGGAGGCCTTGGCCGTGGATGCAGGAAAAGCCATTCGAGGGACCAAGCGCGGCGACAGCGGACGAGGCAGCCCCGAAGGATACCGGACCGAGAAGAGGCCGAGAAACAGGCAGCGCGGAGAAGGTACGAGAGACGCCACCCCAGACGCCGTCCTCGCCCAAGTGCAGAAGGAAGAACGCGCCGATCGCCCCCCACCGAGGGCAAAAAGAGGTGGGAAGAATAAGGAGAAATACTGCAAGTACCACAAGGACGACGGCCACGACACTGAAGACTGCTGGCACTTGAAGAAGGACATTGAGAAGCTGATGAGTCGGGGGCACGCCAGGAGCTTAGCCGACGAGCCGGCCCATGGGGAAGGGACCTCCATGCAGCCGGACAAGGGGAAGAAGATCAACACCGTCCAAGGACCCCTCCGCATCATAGAGTGAGCGGGCGAGCTCTCTCCCCCAGTCGTAGCCTGGTCCGAGGGGATTATCTAGGTTTACATCTCTCTGTCTAGCTTTATTCCCTATTTCCTTTCCTCCAAATGTACTAGTCCGACAGGACTCTTAAGAGTACAATTGCATTCCCTTTTTGTCTTTTCTTAAATCCTCGACGGAATTGACATTTCACTAATAGTGCAAAAGAATGAAGACCGCCGCCTCACTGGAGGAGGAAGGGGAGCACTGCCCTCGCCGATCGACTCCTGCGCTCGGAAGCCTGGGGGCAATTCTCCCAACCAGCGCGGACGACGACCGGCCCTAAGCCAAGGAGCTTTGCCCTCGCCGACCGAATCATGCGCTCATAAGTCTGGGGGCAGTTCCCCCAGCAGGCACGGACGCCGACCGGTCCTAAGCCGAGGAGCTTTGCCCTCGCCGACCGACTCCTGCGCTCATAAGTCTGGGGGCAGTTCCCCCAGCAGGCACGGACGCCGACCGGTCCTAAGCCGAGGAGCTTTGCCCTCGCTGACCGACTCCTGCGCTCATAAGTCTGGGGGCAGTTCCCCCAGCAGGCACGGACGCCGACCGGTCCTAAGCCGAGGAGCTTTGCCCTCGCCGACCGACTCCTGCGCTCATAAGTCTGGGGGCAATTCCCCCAGCCAGCGCGGACGCCGACCGGTCCTAAGTCAAGGGACTTTGCCCTCGCCGACCGACTCCTGCGCTCATGAGTCTGGGGGCAGTTCCCCCAGCAGGCACGGACGCCGACCGGTCCTAAGCCGAGGAGCTTTGCCCTCGCCGACCGACTCCTGCGCCCATAAGTCTGGGGGCAATTCCCCCAGCCAGCGCGGACGTCATCCAGTCCTAGGCCAAGAACAAGGCAGCAACGCAAAATACACGAGAAGTCCGAGTAAGTCAATTTCGTTTATAACAGTTAACCAGGGTACAAAAATGTGTCTTATTTACAGGGAATCGAGGCGAAGAAACCTCTCTACAAATAATCCACTCACGATGAATGACAAAGTTCGTCACCTACAGAAGCTAGGTCGACACCGACAGAGCAAAATTTGTTGACAAAAGACCCAAAGTAGTTAGCCCAAGCGAGCAGCCATGCAACCAGCAATTATTGGCCCCGGAGCCGGTAGCGAAGCCAAAGGAGATAGCGGGGCCATGGATCCATTTCAAGTAGACTGGCCCAAAGCGAAGCGGATGCTAAAAAATTTGAGGATAAGGCCAGGAGGGACGGCTTAGGGAGCCCGGGCTCGGGAGGACACATCCTCGGGCACTTCGCCCTCCTCGGAGCGAGGGGGATCGACGAGTGGGGGAGCCTGCCGAACGCGCTCCACGCAATCCCTGAAGGAAGACTGGACGACTTCGACAATCCGAGGGGCGATGAGGTCTTCATACGTACCGAAGGCCCCCCCTGAGAACCTCGAAGATCTTCTCCCCCATGGTCCTGACGACACCCCTCTCCACCTCCTCCGCTAGCCGCGCCACCTGACGCCGATCCGATAGTTCCCTCTGAAGCTCCTCCCTCTCCAGGCGGAACGACTCAGCCGCGTCCTCAGCCGACTGCCGAGCGTCCTCCAACTTTCCCTGGAGGTCACCCACTCGCCCCTCCAGCTCGGCCACACGGAGCTTGAGACGACGAGACTCCATCTGAGCCTCCGTCATAGCTACCTCCGCCGCCCCGGCCCGCTCGTGGGCCTTCATGGAGGACTCCTCCAGCTCCCTCAAGAGAACGGCTCGGCACTGCAACTCCACGGCGAGCGTTGAACCCTGGAAGACGGGACATGGGCTAAGAAAAGGATAAAGGGAAGGAGAGGATAGCAAGATAACCGAACCTGTTGAAGGATCCAGACCAAGGAATCCGACATCTTGTCGGCAGGGATCTTCTTGAGGAGGTTGCGGTCCCGGGGAGGAACGGAGACCTCAGCAACCTGCTGGGCCAAGGCTCGGTCGACAACCATCGAACTCCCAGGGACGACATCGAGGGAAGCCATATTGCTTGCCAACAGGGCTCCGATCCCCGGTGATATGGGCGAGGACGCTGCGAGGGGGGTGGTTGTCAAGGCTACCGGGAGGTCCCCGGTGGTCGCCGCAGGGGGCACGGAACCCGCCGGACTGGAGGGATCCGCGTCCTCCCTCCTCTTCTTTCCTCCGTGAGGCTCCGAGGGCGCCGGAGGGGAGCGCTTCTGCCTCGCACCATCCCCACCCTCGGGAACCAGAGGGGGCGCGCCAAGGGCAGAAAGAACGGCACCAGACCCGTCGTTACCCCCCGCCTCTGGGCTGGCGGGGCGGGTCCGGCCCTTGTGACCCCCTGGGAAGGGGATCGCCAGAAGAAGAGGCGGGAGGCGCGGCCACCACCTTACCCATGGAAGGCTCGGCTCGGCGCACTTCCTCCTCAACGGTCCGCCGAGGCGTCCTTCCAGAGGTACTACCTCGGCTCCGAGCGGCTCCTCGACGGATCAGCTCATCGACGTCACGGACGAACTCGCGGCCAGCCATCCCTGCAAGGGAAACCAAAATCAGGATGAGTCACAGGGCGATTCAAGACTAAAAAGGCGACCTACCCGGAGACCACAGGACGGCCTTCAGGAGTAGGTCGTCCAACAAGGACCAGATGGACTTCGATTCCAAGGGGAGGGTCGACAGCAGCGCGGCGGCTGCCCGATCGACGTCTGAGAGAGCTAGCGGCGGGCGAGGCTGGACAGACCCGCCCCAACTTGTCAAAATCTGGGCATCCTCCAGGAAGACCACAAAGACGTAATCCGAACTCCAATCCCCCGACCAGCGGGGCAGCCCGATCAGGCATTCCCTCCTCGAGCGGGCTCGGAGCTGCAGCCATGACCCCGGGCCGACCGTCTGGATCTGGTAAAAATGGAAGAGAAGGGGGAGAGACGGCTCCAGACCGCGGGTACAGCAGAGCGTAGCGAAGCCCGTCAGTACCGCAATCGAGCAAGGGGTGAACTGGCAAAGCGGCACCATGAGATATTCCATGACCTGGATAAGGAAGGGATTGAGCGGGAAACGAAGACCCAGGCGAAACATTTCGACGTAGACGCCGACTTCATTGCTCCTCGGAAGGCAAATCCGTTCGTCGACGAATGGAACTCGGACATCGTACGGGAAGCAGAGATACCTTTCCCGGATCTCCGTGACCGCTGAAGGAATGGTCCTCGACGGCGTTCGGAGGACAACCGGGGGCACGTTAAGACGCACGGCAGCCGACGCCACGTCATCACAGGCGTAGTCTGGGAATAGCTTCCCCTTCTCCTTATCTCGGAGGGGACGACTCCTGGAGGAGGAACCTGATCCCACTAGCCGAGGCCTGCCCCACCTGGACTCTGGAGAATCCCTCGCCCCTTGGCCAGAACCGCCTATCCTAAGAGCAGCCACAATACGAGAGCGAGAAAGGAATTACCTTTTAACTAGCTTGGGGGAGACAAGGAAGCGAGGGCGACGGGAAACTCCGAGTTGTGGAAAGCCTAGAACAATGGGAAAAGCAAGAGAGAAGTGGAGATCAACGCAGCTGGGGATCTTATATACCGGACACAGGGACGAATTCGAAGCGCCTAACAAGAACGCTTGGCAGGCCTCGAAGAACCGGCGGCGTTTCGAAATCGGCGCCAAGGGAAGTCCAATCGATCCGCCTCATCATGACCTACATTTATGACCACGCCTCGATTAAAGCGCCACTCGGAACCCCAGGAGGCACAACGGTCGAACCGAGCAAGCAAAGGCCGATCGACCCCACCGAGGGCGGCTCACGGACCCCTCAGATTCTCAACTTAAGACGACCCCGCGAGCGGTGGGGATAAGCTCGCAGCTACACGTGGCAGCATCAGAGGACCGACGGCGCTTCGGAGCCCACGCCTTAAAAGTATCGAACGGGCCAACTCATGATGACGACTAATAAATGAGTCGGCATCGACTGGCGAGACTGGCGAGACTGTCAAGGTCGGCGGAAGTCACATCGGCCGAGCCGAACCGGCCAAGGCCGACCGACCCGACCGATGGGGGCAATTGTTACGCCTATTTGCCCGAGGCCCGAAAGACACGAGCCCAGAGACCCGACCGCCGGTCAAGAGCCCATCTGTGCACTCAGGCCCACTCGATAAGGCCATATGGGGGACCCCCCCCCAATGTGGATCCGACCCGGCCCCGGTAACACACCAGTCACTCGCCCACTCCTGCGATAACCGCCCCCTCGATCCCGCTACCACTTAATGGCAGTTATAGGGAGGTGCTGGCATGGCGCAGGGGGCGGCGACGGGGGGGGATCGAGGGGGCACGATTGAGGGCGGGCGAGCGACGTGGGTCGGGGGCAATCACGGCGGAGGTCTATAAAGGAGCTAGGAGGACGACAGGACAAGGGACCGCCTCTCAGGTATCTAGAACCTAAGGTACTCCATCAACGACCTAGTTCCCCCATTTCATCTCCTTCCTCCCCCGCTCGCGCCGTGAGACGCCGTTCCGATCTCCTCACGAGTCGAACCGTCTCCGCCGGGCCTCCTCTTTCAGATCTCTGTCTGACTTAGGCATCGGAGGGGATTTGGCCGGAACCAAGGTCCGGCCCCCTGACGAGTGTCCTCGTCTACGTAGGAGGGCATCAGATCCACGGGCCGAGGCTTCCCCTCCGCCCCTCGCCGATCACGCAACCAGCTGGACGATTGAGGCTTCCCCTCGTTGTCCGACCGCCGAGGCCGAGCGCAACTGACCGAGGCCGAGCGTCTCGACCCGGGCCGAGGCTACCCCTCGCCCTACCAACGGCCGAGGACCCCGATTCAACCCAGTCGACGCGCTCTACGTCGTCTGCTGATCCGACTCAAGCCTCGACTGCACCAACTCGACTCGCCCGAGGGACCCAAACGGGCCCCTTGACCACGTTGACCGGGTTGTCCACGGTCAACGCTTTGTAGTGAGAAAACACTCTGAAACAATTTTAATCTACCATCTTTATAAACTTACCAATATAATAAAATTTGTTGCTTTCCTAGTTTTGTTAGACTCATGTGGCTTAACACCTCTATTTCACTTACTAATCGATCTACCTAGTAACGATTACAATAAGAAAAGCTTGCAGACTAATCAATTATCTATGACCACCAAACAACTACATGATAGTTTGCAGCTGAAACAGGCACATACATAGCTGACTGCAAAATATTTATAAACCAAACATATGGTTGAACATCTCAAATATGTGTGACCATTTCGATCGTAGCATTTGGGGGTGATGGGAGATTGGCTAATGGATGGTCACGGAAAATCTTGAGAAATTTAACAGAAAATCTAGATAACTAGTACAACATTAAATTTTTATTACAAAAAGCAGAAGCTGCAGTATGAAAATCTCCAAAGAACTTTTTCTCAAGATGGAAATTGATAAAGTACCACAAAGTGGACATCAAGACATTGGCACTACTTTAAACATACAATACTGACCAGAAATCCATTACGTTGCCCCTTTTCTGCCGTGTCTTTTGGTTTCTTGCCTCAGTTTCTTGTATCCTCCCTCGGCCGCTCATCTGTATACTTGCCTAGTTAATGTGCTTGATGCCATGGTAGGATACAGGCAGTTGAAAGGCTTGAAATCAAAATGATGACAAAAAGACATTTTTATAAAGAAATTAGCTCATAGAAATCCACCCACTATAAATAAACTAATGAATGAACTTTAGTCTCTCACAAGAAAAGAGTTCATAAGTTACACATCCTGCTTTTATCCACAAAACTTCTGAATGTTCAGTGTAAACCTGATTCACACCCCCACAAAAAAATGATGTAGAAATTATTTCTATTGTGTGTAGAAACTGAAGGTTGGAAACCCCCTCCCTCACAAGTAGTCGTATATGGAGCATGCAAAAGGACACAAATGGACCAGACATGAACAACATAGAAATATCAGGCAGGTGGTCAGCCAATATGCCTAAAGCTTAAGAACACTGGAAAAAATGAATTCGTATGAAGATTTCTGCCTGCATAATGATGAAATTGAAGGGTAAGACAACTAACCCAACAGCTGACCATGTAAAACCCATTTGCAGAAAAGCTGGTTTTATGTACAGGATAGCAACCATCCTTGACATAATCTATTTGGTGTTCGCTTATGGTAGTGTTATGATAAAGAGAGAAGGAACGATAAGAACTATACAGTACAGAGTAACATATCTTGCTAGAAGTAATATCTAGCATACTGATAGAGAGAACCTAAACTAGATAACACACTAACCCAATTGATGGAAAATCTGAGGTATGAAAGAAACACTTAAACTGGTAGTATCTATAATTTTCATTGACCTCTTCGTGCTGGCAAAAAAAATTATATTCTCATACATTGTCAAATCTAAATCAGTTAAAAGGGCTTGTAAGTGGGACAAGCACATGAATATATCATACTTGCGTACAGAAATGTCAATGGTTGATTTAAAACATAGATTTAAAACTTAGATATTCAGAAAATATATCTTCGTTCAAAGCTAAGAGGAGTTCTGAATACAAATAAAGGGTTTTTTCGTGAAATTGTAGGATTAAGGATTCCCGCTACCAGGATTTGAGGGAAATCCCATATTTGTTTAATTTATTTATGGATTTGAAATTAGAGCTGTAAATGCAATTATAGACGTCCTATCTGGTTTAGGGCATCCATAAATGGTTTAAATTTAGATTCTGGGATTTTCTTTTTTTCCCAATGAGGGTCCATATGATCACATAAATTAGCATGCATTGAAAACTGACATACTAAATAATTCAACTCGTGCTAATTTGGTGATAATATAAGTTTTATCATTCTCATCGATTAGGGCTGGGGAAATCTAGGGTTGTCAACTCTATCGGAAACCCTATTTCCAAGCATTAAATATTAGACATCTTACATATAATTAATATGATTAGGTTACTACCAAATCAAGCAAGTATTGCACTCTAAATTCCACCATATTCTCAAAATAGAAATATCATCCAATGCATCCGAACATAAACATGAACCGGAAGGCCCCTTCAAGGAAGTGAGAAAGTTGATACCGAAGGTTAGGAGATTCAGATGAATCTATGGTATTAGTCTGGTCTATGTCTGGGAAGAACGGAAAGAAAAAAAAGGATCACATTGTGTGGTAACAATAACAATAACAATGGAGGGAAAATTAAACAAAAGCAAAGAATCAAGAGGCAGTGAAGCATAATTGAGTGATATATTTTCTTTAGATAGTAGCAAGTCTAACTTAAACACATTGGAACGTAAGCATGTAATTGATCCATAACAGGGTTGGTCGAAATCATCAAGGCAGTCCCAGCATCATGATACAATGAGTCAATACACATCAATAGCAGAATCATCATGTAATGGGTCCATCATTTCACTAAACAATGAAATGAAGTAGCTGACTTGGTTAATGAAAGCACTGAACACACTTGCTCCTATACAAGATCATCTATGCACTACTGCAAACACGATATAGTTAACAAAGGTTAAAGCCTGCAGACCAATGCAAACAAGGTATAGTTAAAAAAGGTTAATGCCTACACACTCTTATACATCTTCACGACAATTTTCATGCATCCTTGCAACTTCTAACCTCTCTCTCCTATATGTAATCTTCTTCATTACTCTCTGCTAACCTTAGTCCTCAGATAAGTCATCATATATCATAACACTAAATAAACTTGGTTTTATACATAAGAGATCAATTCAGATCAAACTAATGAATGCACAAAGTGATATGGTAACAAAAACACACTACATCTAAAATAATAATAGACGGGATGCCATCAATTTGCATTTGTTCATATTCATCTAGCTACGATCAGGCAATACATCATCCCAAACAGAAACGAAAAGTAACTCAACTGCAAAAAAACACACTCATCGGTTACCTATCCCCAAACGAATGGGCACTTCAATTTCATTAAACATCATACCATGACAACTATGCACAATATAATAGAAGGATTCTTCAAAACTGAAAGTAATGCGAAATAGAAAGAACACAAGACCAAAAAATATGATACCAAACGACCTACTTTCCATTTAATTCGTGGAACAGATTAACAAGAATATGTCATCCACCCAGCATGACACTGGATTTGCCTCTTACAAAAAAATGGGACACATCGATCAATTCATATTACAGAGGCGAATAAAAATATGCATCCTACTACAGAATCAAGATCCAGGACTACCAATACCGTGTGTTTTTCAAATAGGTTTTGAAGTGCCCTAAAAAGAATCCCCTTCTTTTTTTTTGTCCAAACTAACCACATAAATAATATCAGAGTTCATCAATCAAGAATTAGACACAAATTTCTAACCAGCCAGCAGCTCCCCAGTTCCTCCATCAGCTCGAGCTACTCCTCCCGCTCTTCTTCGCCATCGAAGCCACACCTTGCGGGTTGTAATAGTCAATGTACCAGCGCACGAACCTCTTGAGCCCCGTCTTGAGATCGGTGGTCGGATGATAATTGAGCTCCCTCTGTGCCAATGTGATATTTGCGTGAGTGAACTGCACGTCTCCATTGGCCGGCATCTTAACGATCTTCTTGTTGGCCTTCACCTTCAGCAACCTCTCCAGGATCGACACAAGATCCGACACGGGCAACGGCGAGGTGTTCCCAAGGTTGTAGACCCTCAGCTGCGCCGGCCCCCGCTTCTTCCCTCCACTGCCTGTGCTCTTCTTTGCGGTATCAAGCGCCCCAATACACCCATTGACAATGTCATCAATGTAAGTAAAATCTCTAGCCACAGTCTCGCCCTTCGGCCCTTCAAATATAGTAATCGGTTTCCCCTTGATGATGTCGTTGGTGAAGAAGAAGTAGGCCATGTCAGGCCGTCCCCACGGCCCATAGACGGTGAAGAACCTCAGCCCGGTGATGGACAGACCGTAGATATGATTGTACGTATGGGCAATAAGCTCGCCGGACTTCTTCGTGGCAGCATACAACGAGGCAGGCCGGTCAGTGCGATGGAACTCGGAGAAGGGGACTTTTGTGTTGAGGCCATAGACGGAGGAGGAGGAAGCCCAGACGATGGCGGGCTGGGGGTCGGCGGACTTGCAGGCCTCGAATAGGGACACGAGGCCGGCTATGTTGGAGTGGACGTAGGATGCGGGGTTCTTCATGGCGTAGCGGACGCCGGCCTGGGCGGCGAGGTGCATGACGTGAGTGAAGGGGACGACGTCGAAGAGCTTACGGAGCAGCGGGCCGTCGTTGATGTCGCCCTCGACGACGAACACCCCGATTCGGTCCAGCAGCGCCTGCCGGGCCCGCTTCAGGCTGGGCTCGTAGTAGTCGTTGAAGCAGTCCAGACCCAAAACCCCGTCGCCCCGCCGCTTTAAGGCGCCGGACACGTGCGTTCCGACGAAGCCGCCGGCGCCAGTGACGAGGACGGAGATCCCGCCGGGGCGGCGGATCCGGGCGGAGTTGCGGACCCGCTTCTCCCAGTCGGAGCCGCCCCACGTGGAGGAGGAGGAGGAGGACAGAGAGCGGCGCTCGATTCGAGAGAAGGAGGGCGAGGAGGAGGAGGGGTGAGTAGGGGAGAGAGTGAAGAGGAGGATGAAGAGGGCGGCCGTGAAGAGGAAAAGGACGGCGTACTTGAAGAGAGGGGAGTGCTGGAGGCGGAAGAGGAGGCGGTTGTGGCGGTGCTGATGGATTTTCTCCGTCTTGAACTTCCCCGGCGTCGACGGAGCGATCATCGCGTCCATCAAAAATCAACCAAATCGATCGAAGATCAGAAAAAAATCAAATCAAAAAAAAGGTAGAGTCTTTTTCGATTATTTATTGTTAGGGATTTGGGTGTGAGGGGGGCGACAGTCTCATAGAAAGAGGGTTGAAGTTGAGAGATGGGGAGTCAAAGGAGGGGGGAAGACGGTGGGTGTACATAAATACGAGGAGGAGCGAGGGGGCTGGGGGTAATTTTGATTCCGAGACGGAAATGGACTACGGATCGAAGTATAATTAGGAAACGGGGAGAGGGTGGCATTAGAGTTTTGCAAGGGGGAGAAGAATTGGGAGAAGAGGCATGAATCTCGGCAAACTGGGCGGAGGGCAGCAGAGCTCGTGAGCGTATTCGTGGGTCCCACAAAAACAGACTTGATTTTGCTGGAATTTGTTTTCCATCGATTTGATTTTAAATTTTGCGTAATCTATCTATTTATTTATTTATTGACTAATTATTGAATAATTACTATTTTAAGCGTGCTAACTATTTTATACGATCATGTAGCCAAGCACGTCCGTATACATATTCGAATTTGCCTCGGAAGTTATATTTTTATTTTTTTATTTTACAATATAAATTAATTATTGACTATTTTTCCAATTTAATGATACATTAAAAAAGTAACCATTTTATACTTGTCTGCCCACTCAATTCTCTAGCTTGCTTGGCGTTTGAGGAAATCTTGGAATGTATGCTGAGTTAAAAATATTTGAGTTTTACACTGAAGTTTTTATTACAGGATAAATTGACATTAATAAATGCAAATGAATTGATTTACACTTTTATTCATTATTCAATTTTTTTCTGTACAATTTATTTTTTATTAACTATGATTTTGTCTCAAATTAAGTGCGATCACAATCTCAAGGAGACAGGTGAATCCCACTAGAAATGGAATTTATGGGACTGCCGAATTATGCATACGAATCTACTTAAAAACATTCAATACGAAACAAATTTCTAAAATTGACCCGAATGAATGGAATGTGTGACCTATGCTTTGATTAATGACAGTATAATAATTATTATTTTCATCGTATTAAAGTAACTACAACAACAATAATTATATATTTTGACTATAACTTGCATATATTTAAAGAGAATAATCTCAAACATATATCTAAACCATATTGCTCACCTCCTAAAAGCCATAATCACATGTTTTCCCCTATGTTCGGAACTATTCAATTTGCTTTTCATGTTCTAAGACCCCAAAACAGTAAATACTGGATGAATCCAAAAGGTTTTGCTCATTGAATCACTCGACGCAACAGGTTCTAAACAGTTAAATTTGTGACACGTGGATGAAATAGCAAAACAAATTACTGGATATTTAGGGTTTTAGGGTTTGGGGGTTTTTGGTATATGAAGGTTCCGGTCGACCCCACACTTAGGTGGATATTTAGGGTTTTGGGGTCATGACATGGATATTTAGGGTCTTTGTAAAGCATATAATGAGCTACACTTATTTCACATTTGTTTTAAAAAACAGAATAATAGGAAATATATTACATATGTGGCTAAGCCACATATGCATTGTAAAAAGCGCATCATCCCTTAATTTTTCGGAGGATCGCTAAACTCGCTCGTCATTGTTCGCTTATAATCATGGCATCTAGGTCGTGATCCCACGCTTGAGCGGCTACAACACCATCCCTTATTGTTAGATCCTATAGAAGGCAAATAGAACACTAGATGGGGATGAATAGTATTTATCAAATAATAACTTAAACTTGAAGATATTCGCTCTAATTTCTACCTAAGAACTCAATTAGGTAACAAACTCAATTAGAGTTACCTAATTGATTCTTAATCAACAAATCACAACTTGTAAAATAGTAAAGCATGAGAATGTAAAGCACAGTTGGAAGTGAGACAATAGCACAAGAGTAACACAAAGGGAGCAAGCTAACACAAGATATTATCCTGGTTCACACACCTCCGGGTTACGTCCAGTCTCAAGTTGTGCTTGGATTAAATCAACTAATCACTTTCCAACAGAGAGAAAATTACACATGTCTCTTCAACAAGGGGACTTTCCACAACACATCTTCAACAAGAGGATTTACAACACACATCTCAAAAGAGGATTTCCAACACCTCACAAATGAAATTACCATCACAATGCTTGTGGATTCCAACTTACACTTTGTTGATGTTGGAGTACACCTTTCCTATAGCCTTGAACTGAAGCATAGTATAGAATGTGGCTAAGGAAAAAAGTCTTGATCTCAAATATAACTAAGATAAAAGCTTAGAGAGATCAAAACATGGCCAAGAAAAATTACTTATAAGCTTTGAAAACTTAGGTCAAGAAAACTTTGCAAAGAAGGCCTTAGAAGGTTGTAAAAACTTGTTTTTTCTCAATAAAATTGTTCAATTAATTCATACATAACTCCTCCAATAACCCGCAATATATAGGGCATAAATCGGGTCAAAACAGACTAATCAAAATACTCCTATAACGGCTAGAAACTGTAGGATATACTACTTGCAATACTAAGCAACACACTAGAGGGGGTGAATGGTGTAATGCCAATTTAAAGCTAATTAAGAAAATTCTTGCAATGCGGAACTATAAAGTGCAAGACAATTAGCAAATCCACAAAGAGATAATACAAACACAACACACAATGTATTCTGGTTCGGCAATGCCTACTCCAGTCCCACACTCTTTATAGTTACTTGTGGATTTCCACTATAAAGACTTTTCCAAGGCAAATCAATTACGATCTCTTCCGAGATACAACACACTTTTCCAAGTGCCTCACGCTCTTTCCAAAAAGCCACACAATGTTTTCCAAGATTGCAAACTATCTATTCCAAGATAGCACACCTATTCCAAGGCATCATCTTTCTTTCCAGAGACACACTCCAACAAACTGGGAGCCAGGTTTCACTATGAAACAAATAAGAAAATACACTCTGCCTATTGCCTTGATTTTATGAACTTACAAATGTAACGTGCATGCAATGGAGAGTTGCTGTCCAAGTTCAGAAATCAAGCTTTGTGCACTTGTAAACCTCCTTAGAGCTTTGGATTCAAACCACAATAATCAAGAAGCTCAGAGAGGGAAAGTGAGGAAGAAGAAATATTAAGCTTTGCTCTTGAGATTTGGCTCACAAAAATGTTCTTTATTAGTGTGTATGAGTGCTCAAATCTCCCTCACAATCAGGCTTAAATAGCATATCAAATCTGTACAAAAATCGAGAAAACAGACCAATCAAAACGCAGTCTAATGGCTATAAACTAGTAGAAAATCCGTGTCATCAGACGTCTAGAGTTATGTTCTTCGACGGCTAATAAAATGTTCAGACGTCTGGAACACAACATCAGATGGCTGCCACAGAAGTTGGACAGAAGAAACAAAAAGTGCAATATAAGGCGTCTAGACATATAGAGAACAACACTCACACGGTTGGGACACTGTTCTGACGTCTGATAACCCTTCATCAAACGGTTGAGGCATGCCGTGGAAAGAAAGATCAAATTGTCCAAGTCAAAGCAATCAGACATCTAGAGTTCACCACTCAGATGGCTGATTAACTATTCAGACGTCTGACCAAAGAACATCAGACGACTGATTATAGGCTGTTTCTGTTCAGATAAAACAAACACACCAGACATCTGGACAAGCTACATCAGACGTTTGGTCCTGGTCCAAAAACACATATAAGAGTGTTTTGGCCAAGGAACCTATTGGGATGGGTTATAGACTTCTCATATGGTTTTCTAAGATGGTAAATGATATAAATGTGTGTGTGTGCGACCATCTAATTAAGGCATACATATGTTCTAGAAAATAAAGAGAAAAATACATAAAGAATCAAAATAAAATACATTGAAGCTTCTTGATTCTTCATGGCTTCTAAGCTCCTATGCTCTATGCCTTGAGTCAACCAACCCGCCATCTCTATGTTTTGTCTCCATCAAGATATGACACTATAATTAATATGAGACTAAAACAATTAGAGTCATTAGCCACACATAATGTATTGTTAATCATCAAAACCTTATTGGGGTTAATGGCCAATATCCAATAATATCTACCTTTTTGATGATGACACACATTATGTAAAATAAACATTAAAACATAACTAATGTCTCCCCATACTTATATGCATACCAAATGAAATGAAATAAACATAATAAATGCATATAATATGCCATATGTAAATATTAACGCTAATTGAAATAAATCATGAATGCATGCATACATTTTTACATAATCACCTCTTTCTCCCACTGTCATTGTCAAAAAGGTGGACATGCATGTCTCTCTTCCAAAAACATGACAATAAACTTAATAGATAAAGATATGTATGATACCAAATCAAAACATAAAGTGTGTTTTATGCAATTATTATACATGCTCCCACTAGATCATAGAATGGGTCAAAATTTTGACTCTCTATGAACCAACACATAATTGGAGACATGTGCCAAATTAGTATCAATGCATTGATATAAAACATCAAGCATGTCGATTGATACATGACATTGGCAAGTACACAAAACATGCAAATGATGGCAACATCAAGATATTGATACTGAAACCATATCCAACAATGAATGGAAGGATTTCAACGTCAAGCAAAGAGAGTAACATATGCTTCAAAGTAATTTGAAAAATACATATAGCATAAAATCTTCCCCTATGTCAACTACATGGATAAAAATGGCATATATGACATAAATTCCCCAAGGTCCCATTTTCACGAAAAAGTTTGAAAATATTTTCAAAAACATGAAAATCACACAAATGATGGGATAAACAATTAAGCATAATACCCATGCATGCAAGTACATGTGTGGATACATAAACATTATGGAGCCAAAGCTAAGAAGAGTTTGACGTCATAATATAATCACATGATGTGATCACATCTCTAACCAAGGTGTTAATGTAGGCATTCCTCTCTAGCATGCTAACATTATTGGGTATCCATAAGCTCATGGATTTCCTAGGCAAATGTTTTGCCTAAGCAATATGGAATGATGTTGCATGCATACATGTAGAAATATTTTTCTTGGCATGCATAAAATGAGAGGCTTGCCGCTTGGAAAAAAATGAAACATTTTCAATTTTCCTCACCACTTTGTGTTGTACATGCTTCTTATTTAATTTATTGATGTATAAGAAAGCAAGGTGGTTTTTCTTTGGTGTTTGCGCAATGTGTTTTGTTTTTCACCAAAAGAAGATGAGTTTGGTTTGGATACCACATTTTGGCACAATCCCCAAACCCCTCTATGATTTTCCGAATGTTGTTTTACAAACAAATCGTGGAGTGAATCCCTAGAACTACCAAAGCTTTTGAGCTTACGTGATTCATATTTGCACTTCAACAAAAGTTGTTGATTGCAAGATTCTAAGTCAAGGGTTTGAACTTTCAATTTTTCATTTAATGCGTTTAAATCTTTAACTTGAGAGAGTAGTATGTCTCTCTCACTAATATACAAACATGCAACGAATTAGCCTTTACATTAGAAGATTCATATTCATGCAATTTAATGATAGAATTTTCATATTTAGATTGCAATGAATAATGATCTTTGACAAGTTTAGCAATACTTTTGGCTAGTGCGTCATTGTGAAATGTGTGTTCTTCATATATTAGCTTGGGTTCATCCTCATCCTCATCTTCACTCTTTTTTTTCACTCCCTTCATCGCTTGAGCTTGAGCTAGAACTTGATATGCTTCATCCTTAATTGCCATGAACGACACATGCTCGTATGATGCTTTTGTATTGAGCCATTCTTCTACATTCTCATCAGATGAGCTAGAAGAAATTCCATCATCCTTCGCCATGAAGCACATATGGCGGCCTCATCCTTGGATCCACACTGCTCTTCATCATCACTTGAGTCATCAGATGAAGAGGAATTATCCCAAGTTACAACTAGGGTTGGGTTCTTCTTCTTCATGTACTTGACCTTCTAATACTTCTTTCCTTTCCCCTTGTATTTATCTCTTGTGTTGGGGCATTCTAAGGAAATGTGACCTAGTTCCTGACACTTATAACAAATAATAGATTTATTAGAATTTTTCCCAAACACTAACAAATTTTTACATTGAGCTTTCTTTATGAATTTTATGAGATGTTGTTCAAGATCCACCAATCTCCATTAGCCTCACTCACCTCATCGTCACTTCCTTCATGTGACGGCCTGGATTCGTAAGTACCATTTTTAGAACGCTCCTGTCATTTTCGGTATTTTTTCAGTTTATTTTCAGAGTCATCCTGAACCTGATAACTATTAGCCCCAAACTGACATTTCGATGTCCGAAATATTTATCGGAACTCATTTTCATACTTATCGCCTCGTCCCGAAAGTGTGGTAGTTCTTTTTGGAATTTTTTCGAAAGTATCCGTGTAAATTGCTAATTAATTTAATAATTTAATATTATTATAATATTATTCAAATAAACAAAAACGAAAAAAAACCCAAATGAAGCAGCCCACGTTTTCACGTGGGTGCTTCCTTTTCAATCACCCAACTAAACCTCTTTAAGAGGTTTGACCCAAGATGTTTAACAATTAATTCATACATTCCCCCTAACCCCTCTCTCTCCCCCCTGAATCCCTCTATTAAGGCAGCCCTTATCTCTCCCCTTTCATCTCATTTTTTCGTTTCTCTCACCCCCTCTGTGAATCACCCAAAACCCTTCACATTCTCCTAACAAATTTAACTCAATACAAAAAAAAATGGCAGCATTCTTCCTTCTTCAATCCTTTGCTTTCATGGTATAAGCCCAAGCCAAATAATTTCAAATCCCCTTTCTCCTTGATCCCAAAGGGAGTTGAGGCCGGCCCGCCGCCAGCGACCCACCGCCGCCGGCCACCCGCCTCCGGCCGGCAGCCTCAGGCCGCCCCGATCAGCCGACGCCCCGCCTTGCAACACCCTCTGCCGAGCCGCCCTCCTCCTAACCGCAGCCCCCGTGAATCCCCATCTTCTCCAAGCTCAGGTAGGTTCCCCTAAGCTTTTATTTGTAGGTTTCCCAAAATTAATTTAATTCAATACTCTAAACTCAATTCTCATGCTATGGATACCATGAAAATGTATGAGATGACTCTCAGCTTATATTATGCTAATGCAAGTAGAGTTAAATTATTTTATAAGATGAACTAATCTACAGACACTGGATATCAATTTGGTTTGGTTTATTCTTAATGATGTTGGTTTTTATGAGTTAGTAATATTTACTAGCAATATACATATTTCACAAGTAGGCTCCCATCACAGTTTATTTCAAACCGAAGCAAACATGGAGTTTTCCTTCAAGTTTCTTACAAAGTTTTTTCCTTCCTTAAACTTATCTACTACACATCCTGCATTATTATTCATTTTACCAAGCACAAACTGTTATGCAGACTCAAATCATGTTAGCAAGATAATATATGAATCAATCAGCCGTAAGTGGTGAAAAATAATAACAATATTTAGTTGTCCCAATTACATCTCTGTTGTTTTCATAGCATTGCTGAAGTCCACCATCTTTGCTAAATAACTAGAGTGCTAATTTATGTTAGTGGGATTTATGTGTAAAAAGTTTGATTATTTACACAATTATAGAGTATGGTGATTTGTTAAATAATTTACAGTGGGAAAAACAAAGAAACTTAATTTTTATTAATTATTCAATGAAGACATGTCTGTGGGAATTGAGGATTATCAAATTGTGGGTTGAATACAGACAACGTCAATTTAGTTCCTTAAATTGGTTTATTATCAGAGTTCAGGTCTAATATTCTTATATGTTTGTGCTTTGCGTACCCTACAACCAGGTGACTGAAACTTGTTGCAATAGTTGGAGAGTTTAGATTGAGACCGGGGTGACATCGTCACCGTAACAAAAGAATGAAACCACTATAAAATTTAACCCTTGGTGTTACCATAAGAATTCTACTAATACACATGGGGTGGGGTAACTCATTGTCTCGAGGGCAATAAAGTAATTGGGTCATCCCATCGTGCTTAGTGTCACCACCTTCCAACACCGGAGGGTGGGGTTAATGATTAGTGTCACCGCCTTTAGACGTGAAGGCGGGGTTGTGGTTACCCAGGTGAGCGCCCCTGAGGTAAGGATGACGCCAAAAAGAAATGAAAGAAAGTGTGCCCTCGGACATGAGTCACACAATAGTTTAGGTTGCTATTATTATGTTGCATGTTATTAATAGAAATATGTAAATCAATATATGTCTTGCTCTCTTGTCTAACTTGCCATTAACCCATCGTGACTAGCCTTTTCATCTCATTGATATTATATTGTCAATTTCATTTCCTAGTCTATTATTCTACTGCTAAAACATAATTTAATGAAATTATTGCTTGGGAACCTACATGAGAATTTCTCACTGACAGACATTGTATTGTGTTTTCTTAATGCAATGTCTGTCAGATCCTGAGAGTGAGTTTGCAGATGCCGCCCTTGAGTCACACGAGATCGTTGAGGGACGAGACTTTCCAGAGGACTAGAAGGTTGTGGCTTTTGTTTCTCTTGCTTTGTAGTTTTATTAATTGCATGGACTTTGGTTTGTACTGGCCATAAGGCCCTTTTATCTTCCAGTTGCTTTCAAGACTTTTCGATTTGGTTGTAATAATTAAACCCATACTCTGGACCTGGGATGTAATAATTTAGTTTATTATCTGTGTTGTTATTTTGGAGAATCTGCATATTGTGTATACCAGACGCTTATCGTAGCTGAATCAAAAGAGGAAAAAAAAAACTCGCCCTCTTTGACTTAGCTACGAGCGGGCTTGTTCTGTCTCGCTTCCAAATATTTTGGGAAGCGGGGCGTGACAGGTTTTCTTGGTGGCCCATGCAGGTCGACAAAAACAACATAGGTGATATTACATCCTAAGTCACAGAAATTAGTTGTGTTAATCATTTACTTGTGCAATTTTTATATAGGGTGCCATGGCTGACCAAGTTGATGGCCGAGAGTTCACAGCCAATGGGACACCTCCAGTCGACCCAAACCAATTGATGGCGGCTATGATGGCAATGATAGAAAACCAACGTCATCAGAATGAAATCCATGAGAAGCAAACTGAGCTCTTGAAGCAAGGATTGACGCAAGGTTCGAAGGCTGATCCAGGAATTAAACAATTTCAGGAGCTACGTCCCAAAAGTTTTTCAGAGAAGGAAGGCCCTCTCAAGGCAGAAGAATGGATTAGATGCATTGAAGACGATCTTGGTGCTGCTCGTATCCCACAAGCAGGCTGGGTGGAGGTGGTTAAGCCTCAACTGACCGACCTTGCTAAGAATTGGTGGGTAACAGAAGAAGCCAGACTGACTAGGCCTATTCCCTGGGGTGTATTCCGCGAGCGCTTTGATGCCACCTACTTTCCGAGGTCGGCTAGAATGGAACTTCAGGACATGTTTATGAACCTGAAGCAAGGATCCAGAACAGTGGATGAGTATAATGCCGAGTTTACCATGCTTAGTCGGTTCGCTCCACACATGGTGGAGGATCCAGAGGATCGTGCCCATCTCTTTTGGCGTGGATTAAACTTTGATATCCAAGCATCAATGTCCTCGGCACGACCCAAAACCCATGAAGATGTTCTTGAGGCTGCTCGTGAACATGAGTTTATTGCCAAGCGACGCAGGGCAGTACAGATTGGAGGGAACAAACGCCCAAGAGTGCCTGTCAATAACCACACTAGACCTACCCCGACTACTACATTCAAGAAGCCAGGAGTCCCTAAGCAAGATCAACGGTTGCTTGAGTGTTTTCATTGTGGCAAGAAGGGACATCTGAAGAAGGACTGCAGGCTACTACTCAATCAGTGCCTTATTTGTGGGGCATCCGAGCATTCTATTAGAGACTGTCCCCATAAGAAAGATCGACCTGAGTCTTCTCGAGCTCCTACTACATCAGGAACCACTCCATGAGGCCCCCCGCTGCCTCCTCAACAACGTGTTTTTCAACAGGCCAGGACTAACCAACCAAAGCGTGAGGCTTCACGATGACCGCGATAGAGGCAAAGGCCACTGGACAAGTCATTACTGGTAATTTTTAAATCTCGTACTTTCTTACATTCCTTTACATAGTACTACATGCCTTCATTGCCATATAATTAGCTCTGTCAATTACCATTGAACCACTATTACAAACATAATAGGTGTAGTTTTGGTTGCGACCACACTGGCCCTCTCACTCTTTGACTCAGGAGCTTCCAACTGCTTCCTGTCTCGACGATTTGTAGCCAACAACTCCATACCTACCGAAACCCTTTCCTCGAGTTGGAGTATCAATACGGGCAGTGGCGTGTTGCAATCTTCCCATGGATGCCATCTGTGTCCGGTGGTGATTAGCGACCGAGAACTTCTAGCAGACTTCATAGTAATTGATATGCCAAGCTTCGACGCAGTTTTTGGTATGGATTGGCTGAGTACTTTCTATGCTACTATCGACTGTTGTCGAAGGAGGGTAGTGTTCGAGATGCCTGACCATCCAGTGTTTGAATTCACCCATGGAAGTAGCTCCCTTGGACCGATCAAGTTTCGGGCCAAACCGAAGGAAGCGGTAGCAGCAGTGATGCAGGCAACAGCTGAAAGACCAGAAGTGGTTCGAGAGTTTGATGACGTATTTCCAGAAGACATATCAGGTCTACCACCGGATCGAGCTATTGAGTTCTCTATTGACTTGATACCAGGAACTCAACTGATTTCTAAGGCTCCTTACCGCATGGCTCCATCAGAATTGCAAGAACTCCGCACTCAGCTGGATGACTTCTTGCAAAAAGGGTTGATACGTCCTAGCATATCTCCGTGGGGAGCACCGGTATTATTGGTCAAGAAGAAGGATGGAACGAAGAGAAAATGTATAGACTATCGAGAACTGAATAAGGTAACCATGAAGAATAAATACCCGTTGCCTCGTATCGACGACATTTTTGACCAACTTGGAGGATCCAGAGTGTTCTCGAAGTTGGACCTTTGGAGTGGATACCATCAGGTAAAAGTGAAGAAGGAAGACATACACAAAACAGCCTTTCGAACCAAGTATGGCCACTACGAATTTTTGGTTATGCCATTCGGTGTGACCAATGCTCTGGCAACATTCATGAGCCTTATGAACCAAGTTTTTTATGAGTACTTGGACAAGTATGTGGTGGTACTCATAGATGATATCCTGGTGTATTCAAGGAGTAGGGAGGAGCATGCAAAGCATCTACGGATGATATTGGAGACACTGCGAAGCCATCGGTTGTATGCTAAGTATAGCAAATGTGAATTTTGGTTGGAAAGAGTGGCATTTCTTGGCCACATTATATCTGGGGAAGGCATATCCGTAGATCCAGAGAAGGTGACAGCAGTCAGAAATTGGCCAACCCCTCAGACAATTACTTAGATCAGAAGTTTTCTTGGGTTAGCGGGATATTATCGGCGCTTCATTCAGGATTTCTCTAAGATCGCTAAGCCCATGACGCGAATTACGAGAAAGGAGGTGGAATTCATTTGGTCAGAAGCATGTGCCCAAGCTTTTGAAAAGTTGAAGGCTGCTTTGACAAATGCACCAGTACTAACCATTCCCGACCGACTCGGAGAATTTGAGGTGTACTGTGATGCCTCTGGAAAAGGCCTTGGTTGCGTACTACATCAACACGGGAAGGTAGTAGCCTATGCATCGAGGCAGTTAAAGCAGCATGAGAAAAATTATCCCACTCACGACCTGGAACTGGCTGCGGTGATTTTTGCTTTGAAGATATGGAGGCATTACTTGTTGGGAGAGCACGTGAAGATATTCACTGATCATAAGAGCCTGAAATACATCTTCACACAGAAGGGACTTAATATGAGGCAACGAAGGTGGTTAGAACTTATGGCAGATTATGACATAGACCTACAATATCACCCTGGGAGGGTTAATGTCGTTCCAGATGCCTTGAGTCGGCTCCCAGCTGTGATGACTCTTACAACTCAGTGGAGACTTCAACAAGTAATTCACGGGATGGAGATCGAAGTCGTTCTACCTGGGATTACCGTGACACTTATGGACTTGCACATTCAGTCGACACTTGTCGATCGAGTCAAGGCCGCTCAGACTGGAGATGGAAAGTTACAGAAGATCAGAGAGCAAGTAGAAGCAGGCCTTCGAACTGATTTTATTATTCATGAAGATGGGTCCTTGAGATACGGTAGTAGAATTTGCGTGCCCATGGGTGACGTCAGGGAAGAATTGCTAAAGGAAGCACATAACTCTCCATACTCTATTCATCCTGGCGGCACTAAGATGTATAAGGAGCTTCGTCAAAATTTTTGGTGGCATGGCATGAAGAGAAGTGTTGTGCGGAGTGTAGCCAAATGTTTAGTATGCCAGCAGGTAAAAGCTGAACACCATCGCACTGCAGGATTGCTTCAACCATTACCAATCCCAGAATGGAAGTGGCAGCACGTCACCATGGATTTCGTGACTGGACTACCTCGGAGTTCTAAGCAAAATGATGCTATTTGGGTGATCGTTGATCGATTGACCAAGTCGGCACATTTTATACCATTTCGAGTGGGACAGTCCACTGAACTCCTTGCAAAGAAGTATATGGAGGTAAATACCCATCTCTATATAGATCTCAATTTCTTGGGACATAATGTAATGTGAGCTATATCTGTGCAGGAGATAGTGAGACTACATGGAGTTCCAGTGAGTATTGTCTCTGATCGAGACACCCGGTTCACCTCTCACTTTTGGAAGAGCCTGCAAGCGAGTTTAGGTACCAGCCTGAGTTTCAGTACTGCGTACCACCCACAGACCGATGGCCAGTCCGAGCGTACCATTCAGATATTAGAAGATATGCTGCGTGCTTGTATGCTGGACTTCAAAGGGTCATGGGAAGATCATCTACACCTAGTGGAGTTTGCCTACAACAATAGTTATCAGTCTAGTATTGGTATGGCACCCTTCGCAGCATTGTATGGGAGGAAGTGTCGTTCCCCTCTGAGTTGGGACGATGTGGGTGACAGAGAACTTCTGGGGCCTGAGATGATCGTAGAAGCCGTGGAGGTAGTAAGGACTATCAGAGAAAAGCTTCGAATTGCGCATGATCGCTACAAGCATTGGGCAGATGCTAAGCGTCGACACTTAGAATTCCAACCAGGTGACCATGTATTCTTGAAGATCTCACCCAATCGAGGACTTATCCGTTTCGGAAGGCGAGGGAAGCTTAGTCCCCGGTATATTGGACCATTCGACGTATTGGAACGAGTAGGAGAAGTGGCGTATCGCCTTGCATTACCACCTACTTTGGATGGAGTACATGATGTGTTTCATATCTCGCAATTGCGACGGTATGTGAGCGATCCTAGTCATGTGGTGGATTACTCAGAGATTGCAGTTCGTCCAGACTTGACTTACGAACAACGGCCCGTGGGAATCTTAGATCGACGACAGAAGGTTTTTCGAAACAAGGTTGTCAATCTAGTGAGAGTTATGTGGCGTCACGACTCACCTGGTGAGTCCACCTGGGAGCGAGAAGATGAGATGCGTGAACGCTATCCCTACCTTTTTACCGCGATGTGATGAATTCCGAGGACGGAATTTTTTTGTAAGGAGGGTAGAATGTGACGGCCTGGATTCGTAAGTACCATTTTTAGAACGCTCCTGTCATTTTCGGTATTTTTTCAGTTTATTTTCAGAGTCATCCTGAACCTGATAACTATTAGCCCCAAACTGACATTTCGATGTCCGAAATATTTATCGGAACTCATTTTCATACTTATCGCCTCGTCCCGAAAGTGTGGTAGTTCTTTTTGGAATTTTTTCGAAAGTATCCGTGTAAATTGCTAATTAATTTAATAATTTAATATTATTATAATATTATTCAAATAAACAAAAACGAAAAAAAACCCAAATGAAGCAGCCCACGTTTTCACGTGGGTGCTTCCTTTTCAATCACCCAACTAAACCTCTTTAAGAGGTTTGACCCAAGATGTTTAACAATTAATTCATACATTCCCCCTAACCCCTCTCTCTCCCCCCTGAATCCCTCTATTAAGGCAGCCCTTATCTCTCCCCTTTCATCTCATTTTTTCGTTTCTCTCACCCCCTCTGTGAATCACCCAAAACCCTTCACATTCTCCTAACAAATTTAACTCAATACAAAAAAAAATGGCAGCATTCTTCCTTCTTCAATCCTTTGCTTTCATGGTATAAGCCCAAGCCAAATAATTTCAAATCCCCTTTCTCCTTGATCCCAAAGGGAGTCGAGGCCGGCCCGCCGCCAGCGACCCACCGCCGCCGGCCACCCGCCTCCGGCCGGCAGCCTCAGGCCGCCCCGATCAGCCGACGCCCCGCCTTGCAACACCCTCTGCCGAGCCGCCCTCCTCCTAACCGCAGCCCCCGTGAATCCCCATCTTCTCCAAGCTCAGGTAGGTTCCCCTAAGCTTTTATTTGTAGGTTTCCCAAAATTAATTTAATTCAATACTCTAAACTCAATTCTCATGCTATGGATACCATGAAAATGTATGAGATGACTCTCAGCTTATATTATGCTAATGCAAGTAGAGTTAAATTATTTTATAAGATGAACTAATCTACAGACACTGGATATCAATTTGGTTTGGTTTATTCTTAATGATGTTGGTTTTTATGAGTTAGTAATATTTACTAGCAATATACATATTTCACAAGTAGGCTCCCATCACAGTTTATTTCAAACCGAAGCAAACATGGAGTTTTCCTTCAAGTTTCTTACAAAGTTTTTTCCTTCCTTAAACTTATCTACTACACATCCTGCATTATTATTCATTTTACCAAGCACAAACTGTTATGCAGACTCAAATCATGTTAGCAAGATAATATATGAATCAATCAGCCGTAAGTGGTGAAAAATAATAACAATATTTAGTTGTCCCAATTACATCTCTGTTGTTTTCATAGCATTGCTGAAGTCCACCATCTTTGCTAAATAACTAGAGTGCTAATTTATGTTAGTGGGATTTATGTGTAAAAAGTTTGATTATTTACACAATTATAGAGTATGGTGATTTGTTAAATAATTTACAGTGGGAAAAACAAAGAAACTTAATTTTTATTAATTATTCAATGAAGACATGTCTGTGGGAATTGAGGATTATCAAATTGTGGGTTGAATACAGACAACGTCAATTTAGTTCCTTAAATTGGTTTATTATCAGAGTTCAGGTCTAATATTCTTATATGTTTGTGCTTTGCGTACCCTACAACCAGGTGACTGAAACTTGTTGCAATAGTTGGAGAGTTTAGATTGAGACCGGGGTGACATCGTCACCGTAACAAAAGAATGAAACCACTATAAAATTTAACCCTTGGTGTTACCATAAGAATTCTACTAATACACATGGGGTGGGGTAACTCATTGTCTCGAGGGCAATAAAGTAATTGGGTCATCCCATCGTGCTTAGTGTCACCACCTTCCAACACCGGAGGGTGGGGTTAATGATTAGTGTCACCGCCTTTAGACGTGAAGGCGGGGTTGTGGTTACCCAGGTGAGCGCCCCTGAGGTAAGGATGACGCCAAAAAGAAATGAAAGAAAGTGTGCCCTCGGACATGAGTCACACAATAGTTTAGGTTGCTATTATTATGTTGCATGTTATTAATAGAAATATGTAAATCAATATATGTCTTGCTCTCTTGTCTAACTTGCCATTAACCCATCGTGACTAGCCTTTTCATCTCATTGATATTATATTGTCAATTTCATTTCCTAGTCTATTATTCTACTGCTAAAACATAATTTAATGAAATTATTGCTTGGGAACCTACATGAGAATTTCTCACTGACAGACATTGTATTGTGTTTTCTTAATGCAATGTCTGTCAGATCCTGAGAGTGAGTTTGCAGACGCCGCCCTTGAGTCACACGAGATCGTTGAGGGACGAGACTTTCCAGAGGACTAGAAGGTTGTGGCTTTTGTTTCTCTTGCTTTGTAGTTTTATTAATTGCATGGACTTTGGTTTGTACTGGCCATAAGGCCCTTTTATCTTCCAGTTGCTTTCAAGACTTTTCGATTTGGTTGTAATAATTAAACCCATACTCTGGACCTGGGATGTAATAATTTAGTTTATTATCTGTGTTGTTATTTTGGAGAATCTGCATATTGTGTATACCAGACGCTTATCGTAGCTGAATCAAAAGAGGAAAAAAAAAACTCGCCCTCTTTGACTTAGCTACGAGCGGGCTTGTTCTGTCTCGCTTCCAAATATTTTGGGAAGCGGGGCGTGACACTTCATCATCACTAGAAGAGTGGGCATGCTTCTTCTTCGTCTTCTTATCCTTTTCTTTGATGGCTTTGAAAGCAACTCCCTTTTCCTTTTGCTTTGGCGTCTCATTGTACCAAGGAACTTGTGCGCTTTCTTTATTGTGTTGAAGCCGCACTTAATAAGCCATTAAATTTTCGATGCAATCCTCAACGGTGTACTTTGACATATCGTTGGATTCTTCGATATTGGTGGCCTTTGATTCCCATTCCGGTGTTAGAGATGACAAGATCTTTGTCACTCTATCTTCCATCGAGATTACCTTTCTCAGGGCTTCAAGCACGTTCACAATCTCCGTGAACCGGGTGAACATCTTTGTGATGTTTTCTCCTTCTTGCATTTTTAAAAATGTTCATATTTAGATTTAAAAACACTTATTTTGATCTCTTTACCTTTGAAGTTCCTTCATGTGTGACTTAAAGATTATGTCATATTTCATTCACCGATTTGCAAGTAGAATTTCAATTGAATTCGTTGGCATCCACGTTGCAATAGAAAGCCGTCATCACCTTGGCATTGTTCTTGATGGCTTCCTTCCGGCTTTGTTATCTCCTTTGCAGGCTTTATGATCTCCTCATACTCCTTCTAGATGACATCTCAAAGGTCTTGACCTCTCAACCATATCATCATCTTTTGTTTCCAATACGGGTAGTTGGTGCCATTGAAGAATGGTGGACGAACGGTTGATTGTCCTTCTTCATGAGAGCAAGATGGAGGTGCAAACAACATTTGTTGATAGAGTGCTTCAACCAAGCTTTTGATACCAATTGTAGGATCTACTACTTGTAATACTAAGCAACATACTAGTCATGACCCATTTTGCCATATATGGTATAGAGTACACACTATTTGTGTGTATTTGCTTGCCTACGTGAATACTATTGTTAGTAGTAGTGATATTTTGAATATTTGGATTATATATATATATATATATATATATATATATATATATATATATATATATATATATATATATATATATAAATAAATAAAAGAGGGATGTTATCAAGAGAAATTGGATAAGAGATATTGGACAAGAGAAATTGGATAAGAGATATCTATATTATAAGAGAGGGATGTTATCAAGAGAAATTGGATAAGAGATATCTATATTATAAAAGAGGGATGTTATCAAGAGAAATTGGATAAGAGATATTGGAAAAGAGAAATTGGATAAGAGATATCTATATTATAAAAGAGGGATGTTATCAAGAGAAATTGGATAAGAGATATTGGACATGAGAAATTGGATAAGAGATATCTATATTATAAAAGAGGGATGTTATCAAGAGAAATTGGATTAGAGATATTGGAAAAGAGAAATTGGATAAGAGATATCTATATTATAAAAGAGGGATGTTATCAAGAGAAATTGAATAAGAGATATTGGACAATAGAAATTGGATAAGAGATATCTATATTACAAACGAGAGATGTTATCAAGAGAAATTGATAAGAGAATTTAGACATGAGAAATTGGATAAGAGAATTTGGATATCTATTATATAAAACAGGGAAATTGAATAAGAGAAAATATAAGAGATGCGATTTTGAGGGATAAAAGAGGAGGTGGGGAATTTTGCACATACACCCCCGGTTTTTGTATTTTTGCCTATGGACCCTCCCCACACACACACCCACACTTTTTATTCTCACCCCTTCCGGCCATTTTATTTCCAGTTCTATGAAGATTTTGAATCTTATCCTACTAGGACAAAGCTTTGTCCTACGTGGCAAGTTTGTCCTAGGTGGTAATGACAATTTTGGGGGGACTTAAATTTTGGGGGAAAACTTAAATTTGGGGGGAAAACTTGAACTTTTGTGGGAAAACTTGAAATTTGGGGGAACTTGAAATTTGTGGGGGAGAAAAACTCAGCCATTAAATAAACCGTGCCCTATGGGCACGGGTAATGACTAGTATATATATATATATATATATATATATATATATATATATATATATATATATATATATATATATATATATATATGGGTGTTTGTACATGGTTGTAGTGCTAATGTGGTGTATTTGTATTAGAAGGTAGGGATACTCTAATGAGTAGATATGTATGGTTATGGGTGTATGTTGGTATGCTTTGGGATGACCCTTGAGAGGGGCTAGTGAGAAAGGGGTTAGGGGTCAATGGCAACCCCCGTAAAGTTTCCCCGTAAAGTTTTAGAAAGGTAAGGGGCAAAATGGTCAATTGGACCAAAGATGCTGTGTGTACAGACTAAAATGGTGTGTACGTAAAGTAATGGCAAACTTGTAATTACCTAGAACGTGGAGGGGTATCTTGGTCATTGTCCCCATGGAATATTCCCGTGGATTATTCCTTTCTTAAATGAAAAGGAAAGAATATTCCGTGGAATATTCCTTTCTTAAATGAAAAGAAAAAAATATTCCCTTGGAATATTCTTTTCTTAAATGAAAAGGAAAGAATATTCCTTAGAATATTCCTTTCTTAAATGAGAAGAAATAAACATTCTTTTCTTGGATGAGAATATTCCTTTCTTGAATGGGAAGAAACCTTATCTATTTATACTCCATCTTTCTACGCTTTTCTCCATCTTTCTCTTCCTCTTCTTTCTTCCATCCCCTCCACTCATGCCATGGCAAGATGTGAGTTTTTGCGATGGGGCTTGGAGAAAGTTCTCATGGAGCTATGGTGGAGCTTTTCTTGGAATTGATGGAGAGCTTTTGATAGCCATTGAGGTAGGAAACCAACTCTAGCTCTCATGTTCATTTCATTGCATATTGATTAAAGCTTGCATTTTAAGGGTTTTTGGAAACCCCTTGACATGATGCACTTGTGTTTGATTTAATATGATATTTTGAATTATTTGATGCCATGAATATGATTCGTGTTGCTTTGAATGTTTGTTACAACGATTATGTGAAATTGTTCCCATTTGGAATGTTGGAAGCTATGTTATTCAATTTTCTTGGTATGAAAATGTGAATTATGTGACAATGGATCAAGATGTGCAATTGGCTATGGCTATGTGATAAAAATGGGGGCTTGAGGCCACCCTTAAATTTCGGCCAAGAGTCTTGAAGAGCTCTAAGGCTATGGTGATGTATTGGTGAAGGGAAAGTATGAAATGAGAATAAAATGTAGCCTTTATTATTTTTCATGCAACATGGTATCATATTGTGTTGTATGTTTAGTGGCTCTAGGGTTATATGTGATGGGAGGTAGGAGGGTGGACATGGCATCCCCCAATGTGGATGTGGTGGTGGTATGTGGTTATGGATATGGTGGGCATGACACGTGAGTGCATGACCCTTTGTTGTGATGATATACGGATATGTTATGTTTTTCCATGGGGGCAATGTCATGGGGACCACAAGGCCTATCACATATGAGTCTGGAACCTCTGGGCATGTCTCACATTATAATGCCAGGTTTCTGCTTATTGACGTTGCAGTTTACTTCTCTTTCTGTAGTACTCACTTTGTTTTGCAGGTATTCCTTTGCCGCAGGTACGTGTTTCCATTATTTATGTCATTTATACTTTCATATGTGATGTGGTTATATGGTTACGTACATTTCCTTTCATGATATGGCATGAGTTAATTCACAGTTTATTGCATAAATGCATTGCATTCCATTGCACCATGTGAGTTGGGTTTGGATATCCTACTGGGACACGCGTTGACGTGCCCCGTTGACTTTTTCAGGTGTTGGTTCTTGGAGTTGGAGGCCCATTAGCTCAGTTAATTGGAGTTGAGGTTATGGGAGTGTGTGAGAAATCGGAGTGTGTATTCTTGTACCTAGGTGAGATGAGGGTATTTGTTGTATATGAGATTTGTATAATAATGTTGTATATATAACAGTGTTTGAATTATTGGTTCTCTTTGTGTTTCTGTGTCGTTTGGTACGCTACGGGTACGATCCCAGCAGTACGCAGTGGACCTGCTTGTGTTTGTATTTGTATTTCCTTTCGTAACGTTCGCTCTTCGGGTATCCCGTGGATCGGGGCGTTACAACACTAGAGGGGGTGAATAATGTAATGGCAATTTAAAGCTAACTAAGAAAATTCTTGCAATGCGGAATTATAAAGTGCAAGACAATTAACATATCCATAAAGAGACAATACAAATGCAAACACACAAGGAATCCTAGTTCGGCAATGCCTACTCCAGTCATACACTCTTTCCAGAGTCTTATTGATTTCCACTAAACAGCCTTTTCCAAGGCAAAGCAATTACAATCTCTCCCAAGATACAACACACCAAGTGCCACACACTCTTTTCCAGCCACACAATCTTTTTAAAGATTGCAAACTATTTATTCTAATATAGCACACCCTATTCCAAGGGCATCACCTCTCTTCCCAGAGAGACACTCCCACAACCCGGGAGCTAGGTTTCTTAATGAAACAAATAAGTGAAGGGTTTTAAGCAATCCTAAGGGCGCAAAATCAACATCCGTCCTAAGTCGGGTGGATGACGAAAGTAAAAAAGCAGCAGATATCTACTTAGAACAATTTTAAGGCAAGCCCTAAGGAATGAAACCCTATCCAGAATCTCTGTCACGCCCCGCTTCCCATTAGATTTGGGAGCGAGGACGCGAACGGGCCCGCTTATGCAAGTCAGGAGGAGGTACTTTTGCTTTTCTTTCCCCCTTGACTTAACACAATAAGCGTCTGTGTGAAAACCGTAGGTTCTTGCTTGCATAACCTAAAAACAACGCAGATAAAAAAAACATTATTACAATCTCAAATGTCTCAACGGAATTACAACAAATGTAGAAAAGAAGAGTGGGTCTTATGACCCGTACAATAAGTGAAAAGAAGTGCAATGAGAGTTCTCTAGTTTGACAGTTCTTGGTCCACTGGTTCAGCTATCTCAACTAGTCCTCCTGCTATTATAGCTCGGGATCTGACATTCATCCAAAAACATGAATGTATGTCAGCAAGGGTCTGCAAAAAGATGTTAGAACCCAAGGCAAGATATACAAATTTATATTGAATTTTAAGAGGCAATTATAAATTAAACGAGATAATAAAAGTTTAAACATACTGATTTTAAAGTAAGTACATCCTATCATGCAGTTCTAAACAATCTGATGAGTAAAGTAAAACATGTCAATTTCACTGAGGTAACAATTTCAATTTGCAAGTTCTATGTTAGTGTCACACGTCTATAATAGGGTTCTCACCTTTAGGATGTGATGAGTGGGTCGTTCTTCTCACGGGGGCTAACCGTGATTGGCGCTAACCCACCGCTTACGGGTGGTGCCCTGGAAGAGAGTATCCGATCATACGCCTAGTAGCCGCTCAACACTAGCCCCACCCCAAGATTGGTGCTGGAACACGAGCCAGCCTAGTCAACTCACATGACATCACGAAAGTCACGATTTTGCCTTCGAGGTGCACGATTTCACGATGTCACTCTCTTGTTAGTCTTTTTAAGGCATGCAGCAATTAAATAACATGATCATTTATCATTACACAACAATTTACATGGTTACAAGAGTATCAAGCAATATTTACAACAATTTAGCAAAAATACTGAGCATGTGAATTTAACGAATATGACATGAAAATTGATTTTTCTGTGCTACTGTTCTAAAGTAAGATACAACAAATTATATGCCGTTGGGTCACATTTTTAGCCACGGATGTTGTGGAAGTGATTTCACGCGTCATTTCACGTGCAGGTTCTGAGTTATGTAACTTTACATACAAAAAGCTAAAACAACATTTACCTTCATAAATTCACTATAAATTGCATACTTGCCTAATTTCAGCGTTTTTGGTGCCGTTGGGTTCGTCTCGACGAGTACTACGTGTCGGTATGTCCGGTTTTCTGTTTCGGTTAAACAAATCAATGAATTAGATTTTTCGTGAATAAACACAATATTAAAATAATTCCTAATTTGGATTCGTCTGATTTTATCGGGTTCTCTGGCTAGGGTGATGTTTATATTATGTTAAATTAACTTGATACGCCTCATTTTATCATAATTATTAACCTAACGTTGTTTACCAATTATTGACATGCTGGAATTATAACAAGTTAATATTCAAATTAATATTAATACCCTATTAATACCAATCTTACCTTAAGCTAATGGTATGGTTAACATCATGTTTAATATTACATTCAATACCCAATAGCAATGATGCCCCAAAACCCAATAATCTTAAAACCCAATGGGCTATACCCAATACCCAATAAGAAACTTAAACCCAATAGGAGTTAAAACCCAAACAAGATAACTTTAAAACCCAATAAGAATCTTTATACCTCTCTCTTATCTTTTATTTCCTTCCATTACTATTATCTTCTTTCTTTACCCTTTCTTTACTCTTTCTCTCCCCTGTCTGTTCTTTGCTTTTTTTCTTTTTTTGTTTCAAGTATCTGCAGGCTACACGGAGAACCCACGCACGGGCAAGGGAGAAGGGGTCTTCACCTTCGCGGGAGGTGGGTGGCGTCAGCGCAGTGGGCGGACGGCGGCGGGATCCGGCAGGCGGCGGCGCGCGCAGGTGGCCGGTGCCAGCTGCAGCAGCGCGCACGGCGGCTCCTGACGGCGGATGGCGGAGCTGGTGGCGCGCGCGGCCTTCGGGTGGGGGTCAGCCTTTAGCGAGATGGGGAGAAGGAATTGGATGTAGAGGGTTTGATTTGAAGTTGGAAGAATTTGAATTTTTTAAAGATTTGATTTCATTTTGATTTTACCGTCAGATCTGAATTTTTGTTCCATCAATCTTGATTTCCGGCTTTGATGAAGTTGGTGGAGGATTTGGGCTTAATTGTTTGAGGGCTTGTGAAATTGGGTTCTGATTTTGGTTTTGGTTTGGATGAGAAGAATGAGATTGATTGTTTGATTGTTGTTGGGGTGGGGAAAATTGGGTGATGAAATCTGGCTAGAGGATTTTGGGCTGAATTGTTTGATCAGGGAGGAGGAGAAGGTTGCAGGGAGATGGAGGAATTTCTGACGTTGCCTGTTGTTTGCTGTTGTTGATTAGAAATATTGGGATGGAGGGGGTTGCCTATTGATGAAGGAAAGCTGGATGTGGGGAAGAGAGTTGTTGGGGAGATGTTGGAGGGTGGTTGTCGACAGTAGGGGATTAATTAAGTTAGGTAATTAAGGTAAGTTAAAATGGTAATTAGTGAAAACTGATATAATAATATCACACGAAAATTACGATTTCGCCCCTAAACTATACATGCCCGGAAAATTACGAAAAAGATACCGCAGGTTTGCATCGTCGCGAGGATCACGGTTACGACGACCATTTTAAGATTTGAGCGATAATAAAAATATGAAAAATCATTTACTCTGATATCATTTTAAAATCGTTTTGAGCACAAAATCGTACATCATGAAACCAGGTCGTTACAATCTCTACTATCACGGGGTGGGTCTGACCAACCCCTAAAGATAAATCTATAATATTAACTACAATTAAAAACACATAACTTAAATCACTAACCTTTGCCTTGCACGTTAGCAAGGCGCAGAATCCCTCGAACCAATGCTCTGCGTTGGGGCTATCCACTTCTCTTGTATCGAATCGCGTCCTGAGGCAAGCAATCCCCTTGTCACAGAGCCAACCATGCGCTCCAGAAAGTTTTATCTTGAGTGGATCCTCTGTCAAGACTTCGGATCTGATCTGAACTTCTTCGTAGCTTTGCCAGAGCTCGAGCAGGAGCAAGGAAGAAGAGGGAGAAAGATGGAATTAATTATCTTCGCCTTTTCGATCTAGGTTTGCCCTTAACTTTTTGGGCTTCCTTGATCCAAGGCTTGGTGCAAGTTTCAAGGAGGGAAGTTAGCCCCTATTTATATATGATTCTCACCCCTCCTCATTTCTCAATTTTCGATGTGGGACCAATAATTTAGAGGAAAAATCAATTATTAGTTTGGCTTCCACGAAGGCCAAACTTTGACGAATTTTCCCTCTATCACCGTTGAGCTTCAAGAGCGATATCATATATCAAATGGAAGAACTCTGAACAGTGAACACATGAAAACAAACGGTGCTCAATTCTGACTTCGTTTGACCCTTCAAATGTTGTCTCAAAGTTCGCCAAAAACCAAACGTTTTCACAAAATGCAGCTGTCACAAAAAAGAGAGGCCCAACCATAGATTGTGGGGCCTACCCCGGGGGCCCCACTTGCCCAGCTAGTGGACACGTGTAGCATGAAAGATCCTGTCAAAACAACGTTAGGATCGATAAATGAAGTCAAGACTTACGCTTGCGTACGCGGCACCGTAATCTCGGAACTTCGCCCTCGGATTCGCCACAACGGTCGATACTTCGTCACGGAGGATCGAAGCAGAGTTTCACCGCCTAAATCTCTAACTAGAAGAGTATTTTAATGGAAGGGAGAAGAAGAACATAAGGATGCCTTATGCAAACTTATGGCATGGAAAGTGTGAATGAATGCCTTACCCTTGGGTCCTATTTATAGGCTTTAGGGGTAGTTATTGTAGGAAATAACTAAATATAATCTTATTAGCCTATATTAGCACATTCATTTATCTTCTTCTTTATCCACTTATCAAGTGCCATTTTGCACTTATAAAGTGGCTTTTTCCACTTATCGAGTGGCTTTTTCCACTTATCGAGTGGTCCTTTTCACACGAGAAAAGGTTCCCTTCGCGCACGCCTTCATGCACGCGACATCTGAGGTCCGTATACCCTCATACATCCCCTCATGGGTGTATTTATGTCGTCCATATCCAACATCTCCCACTCACACTTGAGGGGATTGTAAGGAAACTTATTTTCCTCTAACTCTTCTGTTTGTCATACCGAGAAATAGGCCGTGTGACCGTCATGCGCATAGAGTCCGCTGTTGTGCACTTGTTAGAGATACACAACACTCCTCGAGGTGCAAAGTTGAGTAGATCAACGCATGCTTTAGCCTAGATTATTTCTTCACATTTCTTATACTTTATATTCAACAATTGAATCCCATCTGGATTGCAATTGGCTGGCCAGCTTTGAATCTTTAAATTCCAAATGTGAATGCGAAATTAATCTTCCTCTTCTTGCGATCCTTTCGATCTTGACTTGACTTGCTTTTCTAACATGCCCCGCCGGACCGAATTAACCATAGTCCATAAGTAACATGCTAAGATAGCAATCACCCAGTCAAATCTTAAGGAACCAATTAGAGTCCATAAGGGTAATGAGTTAAGACCCATGTGGTCTTTGGGTCTCACATAATAGTAAACACAATTACTATTCTAACCCAATGGTCAAAATGCATACGTAGTATGAATACGTATTACAACATCACTCCTTTCCCAGGGAGCGTATGTCTTAATGATGTTGTAAGGATGATAACCAGACACCACAATGTCTGACTTTGAGTCCCTTTTACTACTCAAATAATCTTCTGGACTCACATCCTGCATAAGACAGATAGGATTTCAAATCCTTTTAGATCTTTTGAAAGCATCCATATGATGCAGATCTTTCATACGACCATTTTGTTTAAGTCATGAGTCTAAATCGTCCGTCTGACGATTTTGACTTTAAACGATTCTTATCTTTATTTTACCCGTCTGATAAAAATAAAGGCGGTTGCTCATGTGAGAGAGCCAACCTTAATCTATCCGACATACTAGAATTCAGCTGAGATTTCAAAGAAATGTACACAAACATTTCTTAAGAAATTCATATGCAATGTTGAAAAAGAACTTATTCTTTTATTAAATTTGATCATTTCAGACATGGGAATTTATATTGGTACAACTCAGCTCTTACGCAATCCTTGAGATGAGAAGTGTTTATAAAACACATCTCTGGGGATCGCCTTCGTAAGCAGATCCGTTATCATCTTATGCGTAGATATGTACCTTATGTCTACCTTCTTGCTCTTATCATAGTCTTTTGCAAGTCTGCAGTTCCTTTAAGATACTGCATTATCCTCTTAACCGCTTTTCAGTGTTCTTGCCTTGGTTGGGTTGGTAACGACTTACCATTCCAACTGCAAAACAGATGTCCGGTCTTGTACGCATCATAGCGTACTTAAGACTACCAACTGCACTGGAATATGGAACTTTTTCCATAATTTCCTTTTCCTTTTGGTTCTTTGGACATGATTTCAGACATAAATTATCGCATCTGCTTATAGGAGTATCAATGGACTTGCAGTCCTACATATTCCGTTCTAGAACCTTCTTTATATAAGTCTCTTGTGAAAGAGAAAGAAGTTTCTTCGAACGATTCCTTGAAATCTTAATTCCAAGGATATATGCGGCTTCTCCCATGTCTTTCATCTCAAAACTGATGAAAGCTAAGCCTCGATATCCATCACAAAGCCCTTGTCATTTCCGGCTATTAAAATGTCATCTACATATAGAGACATAATAACGTACTTGCTCTTAATCCTCTTGATATATATATATACGCAGTTGTCTTCATCAAGCATGGTAAAACTATTTGATAAGACAACTTCTTGAAATCGTATATACCATTGCCTCAAGGATTGTTTAAGACCATATATGGATTTAAGAAGTTTACAAACCTTATGTTCGTTTCCTTCTTTTACAAACCCTGTTGGTTGTTTCATATAGATGTCCTCGTCCAATTCTCCATTGAGAAAGGCAGTCTTTACATCCATGTGATGTAATTCGAGGTCTAAGCAAGCTACCATTGCCAGAATCAGGCGAATCGAAGTAAAACGAACAACAGGTGAGAAGGTATCTTCGTAGTCTATCCCTTCCTGTTGCGTAAAACCTTTCGCGACAAGGCGAGCTTTATATCTGTCAATAGAGCCATCAGCCTTATGCTTGATCTTGAGAACCCATTTGTTCCCAATAGCTCTACGTCCTCCGGGTAAGTTAACTAAGTCCCAGACTTGGTTAACTTTCATGGATTCTAACTCCTCTTGCATCGCTTCCATCCATTTGTCTTTAGAAGGGCAAGATATGGCCTGTTTGAAAGTAGCAGGCTCGTCATCTTCTTGTAGTAAAGTCACAAAGGTTTGCGGAAATTCATCCTCAAATCTTAGAGGAGCCAATCTTGTACGACTACTACGTCGTATTTGAGATTCTTCAAGTCCTCGTTGACTCGAATTTAGATCAATTTTAATATCACTCCCACTTGGAATGTCGTTAGAATTGCTCCCACTTGGATCATTATTCCCGTATGGAATAGGATAATCGTCATTCGTATAATCCATTGGTGAAGGTTGAAACGTATTTTTGTTTTCACCAAGAATTCTCCCACTCGAATGAGGTAATCCTTCTTGATCATAAATCTCAAATAGAGATAAGTCCTGACTTATCTCGCCCTGTCTTGGAAACTCGTTTTCCAAGAAAGTGACATCCCTCGGCCAAACTCAATTAGCCCACCATTGTCTTCCTGACTAACAAAAAACTTAACCTTTGGAGTTTTCTGCGTATCGTATAAAGATACATTTCCTTCCCCTTGGCCCAAGTTTGCCATACTTATGGGAGGAAATATGTGCGTAGGATGCACAACCCCAAGGTTTCAAAATGTTTAAGTTAGGAGACCTTTGGTTTCACAACTCATAAGGAGTGGAGCTAACTGATTTCGAGGGTACGCGGTTTAAAATGAAAGCGGCCATCAATAATGCATCACCCCAAAAGGTTATTGGCAAGTTAGCTTGCGCCATCATTGAACGGACCATTTCCATTAAAGTCCTATTTCTCCTTTCTGCAACACCGTTTTGTTGAGGAGTATAAGGCATAGTTACCTGATGTACTATGCCTTTTTCATCACAAAGTTCCTTAAAACTTGTTGTTGATTGATATTCACCGCCCCTATCGGTTCGCAAGACCTTAATCTTGCGATCTAATTGATTCTCCACTAAACTCATATAGTTTTTAAAGCAAGCCAATGCTTCACTTTTGTGGGATATCAAATAGATATGTCCGATTCGGCTGAAATCATCAATAAAAGTGATGAAATAGGACTTCCCGCGTCTTGTCTTGACATTCATCGGACCACATATGTCCGAATGGATAAGCTGTAATGGAACCTCGGCCTTTGTGCCGGTTCCAAACGGCTTGCAACAAGATTTCCCCACTAGGCAATGTTCGTAGGTCGACATTTCAACCTTTGAAACATTGGATAGAATGCCACATTTGGCAAGTCTATCCATACGCGTTGGTCCAATATGACCAAGCCTTGCGTGCCAACAAATCACATCAGACTCTTAAGTCTTAGAATTTGTAATAAGGAAATTTTCATTACATGAGGAATCATACATTGTACTCATTACAATAAATCCTTTAAATACAAACCCAGTACCAATAAGAGTATTATTACAACTTAAGTCCACATTACAATCATGAAAAAACCAGTTATAGCCAAGACCCATTAACACGACCACAGAAATTATATTCCTTCGAATATCTGGAGCGAAGAGGACATCATGAAGTAGGAGAGTGCGGCCGTTGTCCAAGACTAGCTTGCAAGTCCCAACACCTTTCACTTCAACACGTGTGTTGTTTCCTACATAGATCCACTTCGTTCCTTGGGGTATCCGGTGATACTCCACGAAGGTCCGTCTGTCCCTTGCTATGTGGTCGGTGGCACCTGAATCAATTATCCAAAATGGATTAGATTCCACAAGAAATATTGAACTAGAAACACATATGTAACTAGTATATTTACAAGTTACCTCGTCGCCTCTACTCGTACACGAACGAGCATAGTGACCGAGCTTGTTGCACTTGAAGCACTTGATCCTCTTCAAGTCTTTCTTCTTGTGCCATTTCTTGTGCCCACCCTTATGTTTGGGTTTCTTGGTAGACTCAGGTTGCTTATTACGTTCATTGGTAGACTTCGAACGATCTTTCCTTTTCTTTCCCCGTGTGAGGAACTAGCAACCATGTGCACTTCTGCACTTGGCTTGGCAGCCGCAAGCCGCTCTTCCTCTAATTCGAGGTGCTTGGAAACATCGCTGAAGGTCTTGATGCTCTCATTGTGAGTGAGATGCATCTTCATTTGGTCCCACCCATTTGGTAGGGAACGTATGACTGCTTGGATTTGTTGCTCATTAGTGAGCACATGACCTGCGTCCTTTAACTCTGAGATAAGATTCGCCATATGTCGCAGATGTTTCCCCATGGAATGATCTGGACGTTTCTTATATGAATCGAACCTTATAGTTAATGCGCAAAGTTTGGACACCGATGTGCCACCGAACTTCTCCTCTAGCTTGGACCATATGGCCATGGCTAGGTCATGTTCTCGGAAGATGCACATTATGTCATCAGCCATACTGCTCAATAACGTAATGCACACTATCTTATTCTTCCGAGACCAAGCATCAAAAGCTTCCTTGTCTTGTCTGTGTTGGGCCGTAGTGCCCAACTCGGGTTCAATCATAACGTTCTTTAGAGTTTCGAGCACTTCTTGTTCCTCTAGAACGTATTGTATCTTGATGGACCAAAGTTTGTAATTATCGCCGTTGAGTTTTTCACCTCTGTTTAACTCAGCGACGATATTCTTTGAAGCGGAAGACCTTTTACTTTTAAAATGCTGCAAAAGACACAAAAACCGAAGGTTTGATCAAAAACATTGCATTGAAAAATTCTTAAAATATAATTCCCATTTGAAGTGATAATAGAATATCCCATTTGGATAGTTCTAATTTCAACTCCCACTTGGAACGACATTTATAATTTGATAAGTTACTTTCGAAAAATATTGAAAATGTTACTCTAGAATCGGAAAGGTCACTACGTTTCCAATCACCATCTAGAGTAACGTTCAATATTTCCCCATCACATTATCAAATGTTAGTACTCTTATAGTACTTCGCAGCGGAAAAGCGTTTTTGATAACGTATTTTTCAAAACGTTAGAAAACGTATTTTTCAAAAAAAAAATGTATATTTCAACTTAGTACCCTTATGATACTAGTGAAATATTCGGCACTTCCTGCCATTTGCCAGGATGATTCGTAGCCGTGCCAAGGTCGGATCCCCCTTTTGGGGATTATTCTGCAAACTATCGTCGCCGGCTCCCGTATGGATCCAGGCGTTTCCCCCTTATTGGAGAATTTTGTCGCAGACGACTGCCGTCAGCCCCGTATGGGCTAGGCTTGTAGGTTGCCGGGGCCGAAACCATTGTCAAGGCCTCTGGCTAAATTGGTCGACCAATAATCCCGAATTGGTCGACCAATACCGACCAATCAGTTATTTGGCACCCCCTTGGCCAGGGCCTCTGCCCTGGCCGGGGCTGGCCAAGGGCCGGCCAAGGGCCTCTGCCCTGGCCGAGGGCCGGCCAGGGCCTGGCCCTGGCCTCTGCCAGGGTCGGCCATGGCCCTGGCAGAGGCCAGGGCCGGCCAGGCCCTGGCCTGTGGCAAGGGCGCCGGCCCTAGCCACTGTCAGGGCCGGCCCCTGGCCTTGGCCGAGGCCGGCCAGGGCCCCTGGCCCTGGCCTGGTCTCGGCCAGGGCCCCCTGGCCCTGGCCGTAGCCGGCTAGGTCCGGCCAGGTCCGGCCATGGCCGGGCCATGGTCTTATTGCCTTGGCTGGCCATGGCCCATATGGCCATGGCCGGCCACCCCCTTGCATGGGGTTGGCCGCACACCCCCGCTGGAGGGGTGGCCGAGGTGGTTATTGGCCGTAGCCAACCCCCTCCGTATGAAGAGGGGGGATACGTTGCCTCCATAGCCCATTTGGCCATGGTGATCATGCACCAAATGTTATCTTCCCCGATGGGAATAACTGCCATCTTCTTCCTCGATGAAGCACCCGTTCGTCGATGAAGCACCCGTTCGTCGAGAAAGTAGTTATTCTCTAATGGCCGTGTGCCAAAATAAAAAATTAACATACTTTAAAATTCGTAAACTACGCGCTCCACATGAAGAGAGTTCACATTCCCTAAGAATGGAGACTCAGCATCCATGAAGAGAGCGAGCTTGACGATATGAACGGTCGGTTCTTCCCGTCACGGAGAGTTCCTACCATATCCGTAATGGTAGAAGACCCTAACATGAAAAGAACAACCACTGCGTTCTCTCCGTCACGAAGCGTTCCTACCATATCCGTAATGGTAGGATACCCATTCGTGAAAAAGACAACGCCTCGTTCATCGGTTCGACGGGATGGCGGTTTGACCGGGGCGAACCCGTATGGCTCTGATACCAATGAAGCATCCTGTCAAAACAACGTTAGGATCGATAAATGAAGTCGAGACTTACGCTTGCGTACGCGGCACCGTAATCTCGGAACTTCGCCCTCGGATTCGCCACAACGGTCGATACTTCGTCACGGAGGATCGAAGCAGAGTTTCACCGCCTAAATCTCTAACTAGAAGAGGATTTTAATGGAAGGGAGAAGAAGAACATAAGGATGCCTTATGCAAACTTATGGCATGGAAAGTGTGAATGAATGCCTTACCCTTGGGTCCTATTTATAAGCTTTAGGGGTAGTTATTGTAGGAAATAACTAAATATAAGCTTATTAGCCTATATTAGCACATTCATTTATCTTCTTCTTTATCCACTTATCAAGTGCCATTTTGCACTTATAAAGTGGCTTTTTCCACTTATCGAGTGGCTTTTTCCACTTATCGAGTGGTCCTTTTCACACGAGAAAAGGTTCCCTTCGCGCACGCCTTCGTGCACGCGACATCTGAGGTCCGTATACCCTCATACATCCCCTCATGGGTGTATTTATGTCGTCCATATCCAACACAACGCCAGCCTGGCACGCACATGTACTGCACGTGCCCGCCTGGCGGGTGCAGGTCAAGCCCGTGGTCGGGCGCTCCGACCTGCAAGGGGCGCACCCAACCCGCAATGCCCTTTTTGGGCTAATTTGGTTGTTTTTGCTTAAATTCTAGGCCGTTTTAAAACCATTTTGGAGCCATTCGAACACGGGTTTCGACCGGGACATTCCCGAAACCACTATAACCATTTTCTATGCGTTTATTATATAAAATATGCTCGTAAACAATTTACGACATATTTAAATCCTTTTGCATCATATGTAATAATCCAACATCTTTAATATTCTAAAGCTTATATCGCAAACTATTTGCGACTTAATAAATTTCCATACATCGTATGTATTATCTCCCCTAAGACTAACCATTACTTGATGAAGGTTCCACTCTGTGTGAGAGCCTATATGTTGAGTATTGGTGTTTCATACCAATCTTATTTTGATGATGATCACAACATTATGTTGTTGCTAATGAATCTTATGTTTTAGTTTCTCAGTTTATTTCAAGGATATCTTTCTTGGAGACTAATCACTTGGTGTAAGGATGGACATCATGTGAAGAAGGGCCAATGTTTGGACTCAAGGAGTGCCAAAGCTTGGAGATGATGGAGAGCAATCAAGGCATCAAGATTGAAGACTTAGACTCTTTTGAAAGCATTGTAATTCATGTAATTTACTTTATTGCTTTCTCTCTCTTTTGAGTCTAGGGTTGATGTAATGCCTTGCTAGATGGTTTACTCATTCATGCTCATGCATTTAACCATCTTAGTGAACCTTAGGATTATCATAGAATCCAACCCAATAGGTTCACTTCTTCTGTCAGTCGCCTGTTGAGGGAAACACAGTCGACTGGGTGATTTCCAGTCGCCTGTAGATCCTTCTACAGTCGCCTGATATGCACTGCTCAAGTCAACATTTCTATTGACTCAAACTTGAGCTTTACGCACAGTCGCCTGTCAATCAGTTCCCAGTCGCCTGCATATTTACGTCGCCTGAGATTTGGTCAACAGTCACCTGTCTAGCGTAAGTGCAATCTCTGCATCTCTCTATCTTCTCTCCATACTTTACAATAGTCGAATGATGAAGAATATACAATCGCCTGACTATTTAACAGTCGACTGTAGTATTAACATCAGTCGCCTGTGCGAAGAATTGGAGAAAGAGTGCAGCTCTCTGTTTCGATCCATCCCCTGCAGCAGTCGTCTGCTGAAGGTTTAATAGGCGCCTGTCCTGTTTGTAAGTCGACTGTATTGACTTCATCAGTCGTCTGTCCTGGCTCAGATTATAGTCGTTGGATATTTTCTTGCCGTTGATCAGTCGACTGTCTTATGATCATCAGTCGACTGTTCCTGTCGTTTTCACCCAGTTTCTAGCCGTTGCAGATTTGTTTTTCTGGCTGTTTCTTTGGGTTTTTGGGCTTGATATAGGATTCCTATATATATGAGTGTGCTGCCTTTCTTGAGAACTCTTGACAACATTTGATAAACTCTTGACTCTATAGAAAATCTCAAGAGATCAATAAGCCACTCTCAAGCTCCCTCATTTCCCTCTATTGAGCATTCATCTTTCTTCATGCATTGAAGTCCAGCTCAAGGGAAATCATCCAAGTGCTCTCAAGCATATTCCAACACTTGGAGATCCTCTTCCATGCCTTGCATTCATTCATGAGTAAGCATCTCAAGGCATATGTAAGAGTATTTACTTTACAGGGTGTAAATTGTTTTCCTATTTCTCTTTGTGGGATTAGGACTTTCTCTCTTTGTTGGAGGTTGTCTCTTTGTGGGACTTAGGATACTCTCTTTGTGCGAGTAACTCTCTTTGTGGGAGTTTTGTGTCCTAGTGTAGGGCTAACCCTAATTCTCTGAGTGGGAGTTAGTGATTCTCTTGGTGGGAGTCTTGACCCTTGTGTAGGGTTGGTTGGGTCCTTGTGTAGGGCTAAATCCTCTTTGTGAGGTCTCTCTCTTTGTGGGAGTGTATCCCTTAGTGGGATTTGTATTCACTTCTCTTTGCGGGATTATTGTGAATATTGGTGTGGCTGGATGTACCCAAGTTTGGGGAACCAGGGTAAAACTTTGTGTTTGCATTTGGGTTGATTGTGCCATTTAATTTCTCTTGCATTTATAATTCCGCATTTGCAAGTTAAATTTTATTTGGACATTTTTATTGCCATTACACTATTCACCCCCCTCTAGTGTGTGTTGTTAGTATTGCAAGGGTTAGACGATCCCTACAATTGGTATCAGAGCGAGGTTATAGCATACTGCAACGATGGCATTCAACGCTACTTCCGCGCCTCATGAAGAAGGTCTTTCTACCGTTCGACCCCCGCTCTTCAACGGAACCAACTATCCGAGTTGGAAGATCAGGATGATGGTCTACTTAAAGAGTCACGACCTTTGGGACATAACGGAGTCACCCTTCGAGGAGCCTTCTACTCCCGCGGCCTTGAGAACTAAAGCAGAGAAGGACTTGATCAAAGTCAATGCTAGGGCTATGTGTGTTCTCCACTGTGCCCTCACTCCGGATGAGTTCGATCGCATCTCCATGTGCAAATCGGCTAATAGTATTTGGCATACTTTGGAAATCTCTCATGAAGTGTTACTTCAACATAAGGAAGAGATCCAGTCAACCAAGCCCGAGAAGAAAAAGGGCGTTGCTCTGCATGGTGAGAAGGAGTCTTTCAAGTGGAAAAAGAAGTTCCAACAAGAAGCTCCAAGTGGTGAAGAAGAAGTTCTTAGTGACGATGACTACATCGAGCTTGCCAAGTAATTCAAGAATTTCAAGGCATTCCTCAAGGAAAATCAAGGTATGTCTTCTTAAAAGTTGGTTTCACAGTCTAACAAGTTGGTTTGTTTCAATTGCAGTGGTATATGTCATATGTCTTCCGAATGCCCTTCTAAACTCAACATAGATACCGGTAAGGGTAAAGAGAAGAAACATTGGAAGGCCAAGTCCGAGGACAAGAACCAAAAGAAGGGACTTAGTGGAAATTTGATGATTCCGATGGGGACACATCTAATGATGAAGAAGAAGATGACAAGGAGCATGATCAATGGTGTCTCGTTGCCTTTGATGATTCCTCATCAACTTCATCTAACTCTAGCGATGAAGAGATAGAGACATGGCGCAACTCCAAAGTAGAAAGCTGTTTTATGGCTAATGGGGAAGAGTCTTCGTCAAGCTCAAACGAGGAGGATAGTGATGAGGAAGCCGAGGAGGAAAAACCATCCTATGAGGAGCTTGAATACCGACTAAATGTGGCCTCCAATTTGGCAAGTAAGTGCATCGATTCTTATGATAAAATGAAAGGTAAACTTGATAATGCTATGAGTAGGGTGCATGAGTTAGAATCTGCAAGTGTAGTTCATGACGAAAGGCATGTTTATGACACTTGTGAGAGAAACACACTTCTCTCTCAAGTTAAGGAATTGAGCATTTCTAATGAAAATTTCATTGCTCAAAACCTTAGCTTAGATGCTCACATTCAACAACTTACGTTGAAATGTGAAGAGGAATCCTGGAAGCTCATAAGCTTTGTGTATTCTAGGGATTCACTCCACGATTTGTTGGAAAAACAACATCCGGCAAATCATAGATGAGGTTTGGGTTATGTTCAAAATGTGGTTCCCAAACCCACCTCTAATTCTTCTTATGGTGCAAATTCAAGAAATATTGCTAAAGCACCTAAGAAGAATCACCATGCTCTCTTGTACAACAATAACACTTACAAGAAGCATGTAGATCACAAGGTGATGAGGAAGAATGAAGAATCTTCATTTTTTTTGCTAAGAAGCAAAATCCTCATTCTTTGCATACTAAGAAATTTGTTTCTACACCTAAGCATGCCACATCCTTCCCTCTTGCTAAGGCAAAACCTTTGCCTAGGAAATCCTAGAGATTATGGATTCCCACTAAGGCTAGTGTGCAAGAGAGAGATAGTTACATCAACTCTCTAGTTAGGGATGTGATCACCTCGTGTGATTATGTTAGGAAATCAAACTCCTCTTGGGTTTGGTTACCTAATGTTTAGGTTCCTCACACATTTGCATATTGCATGTGTATTATGCTTCTATGTTTATTTTATGCATACCCATTGATTGTGTGTTTCATGATTTTGAAAATATTTTTCAAATTTATTTCTTTTTATGAAAATTGGGACCTTGGGGTTTATTGACATACATGCATGATCCATGTGTATGTCAATAGGGGAGTTAATATAATATATGTTTAAATTATTTTAAGACATATTTTAACTCTCATTTCGGAGGTTTTTGTTTTGAGATCATTGTTTACATTTGGTTATTTTTGGTCTCAAAACAAACCTCTTGTCTATTGCCAACTTGTTTCATGTTCCTTTGTTTTTGGCAATATTCGTGTGTATCTTTGAAGCTTGATTTTTCCATATCTATTGCTTTGATACACTTATGGCCCATGGCTCCAATAATTAATTGGTATTAGATCCTAGAAGTCAAAAGTTGACCATTTCTATGATCTAGGGGGAGCATGTGATAGTGAATTGATACCCACTAAATTTTATATTTGGTATCATACATATCTTTCTTTTCTTGCATATTGTCACATCTTGGTTAAGATGATAAAGGGGGATTTTTTTGATGTCCACCTTTTTGACGATGTCAAGGGGAAGAGATATATGCATTATGTGATCATATCTATAGGGGGAGAGATATATACATATGCATATGGGGAGAGATATCTCTATAGGGAAGAGATATATGGGATTAGATAAACCATTCATGTTTGCATGATTTTATACTTTGCAATTGGTTTATGTAATCCATGCCTATTATATGTCACCATGTTGTTATTGGTTTATGAGTATTTACCTTTGTGTAGCTCATTACTTAATTGGTGCATATAAGTAGGGGGAGATCATTAGCTTTGTGCTTTAATTATTTATGATTTACATAATGTGTGTCATCATCAAAAAGGGGGAGATTGTTGAGTATTAGTGTTTCATACCAATCTTATTTTGATGATGATCACAACATTATGTTGTTGCTAATGAATCTTATGTTTTAGTCTCTCAGTTTATTTCAAGGATATCTTTCTTGGAGACTAATCACTTGGTGTAAGGATGGACATCATGTGAAGAAGTGCCAATGTTTGGACTCAAGGAGTGCCAAAGCTTGGAGATGATGGAGAGCAATCAAGGCATCAAGATTGAAGACTTAAACTCTTTTGAAAGCATTGTAATTCATGTAATTTACTTTATTGCTTTCTATCTCTTTTGAGTCTAGGGTTGATGTAATGCCTTGCTAGATGGTTTACTCATTCATGCTCATGCATTTAACCATCTTAGTGAACCTTACGATTATCATAGAATCCAACCCAATAGGTTCACTTCTTCTGTCAGTCGCCTGTTGAGGGAAACATAGTCGACTGGGTGATTTCCAGTCACCTGTAGATCCTTCTACAGTCGCCTGATATGCACTGCTCAAGTCAACATTTCCATTGACTCAAACTTGAGCTTTACGCACAGTCGCCTGTCAATCAGTTCCCAGTCGCCTGCATATTTACAATCGCATGAGATTTGGTCAACAGTCACCTGTCTAGCGTAAGTGCAATCTCTGCATCTCTCTGTCTTCTCTCCATACTTTACAGTAGTCGACTGTTGAAGAATATACAGTCGCCTGACTATTTGACAGTCGACTGTAGTATTAACATCAGTCGCCTGTGTGAAGAATTGGAGAAAGAGTGCAACTCTCTGTTTCGATCCATCCCCTGCAGCAGTCGTCTACTGAAGGTTTAACAGGCGCCTGTCCTGTTTGTCAGTCGACTGTATTGACTTCATCAGTCGTCTGTCCTGGCTCAGATTATAGCCGTTGGATATTTTCTAGCCGTTGATCAGTCGACTGTCTTATGATCATCAGTCGACTGTTCCTGTCGTTTTCACCCAGTTTCTAGTCGTTGCAGATTTGTTTTTCTGGCTATTTCTTTGGGTTTTTGGGCTTGATATAGGATTCATATATATATGAGTGTGTCGCCTTTCTTGAGAACTCTTGACAACATTTGATAAACTCTTGACTCTATAGAAAATCTCAAGAGATCAATAAGCCACTCTCAAGCTCCCTCATTGCCCTCTATTGAGCATTCATCTTTCTTCATGCATTGAAGTCCAGCTCAAGGGAAATCATCCAAGTGCTCTCAAGCATATTCCAACACTTGGAGATCCTCTTCCATGCCTTGCATTCATTCATGAGTAAGCATCTCAAGGCATAGTTAAGAGTATTTACTTTACAGGGTGTAAATTGTTTTCCTATTTCTCTTTGTAGGATTAGGACTTTCTCTCTTTGTGGGAGGTTGTCTCTTTGTGGGACTTAGGATACTCTCTTTGTGGGAGTAACTCTCTTTGTGGGAGTTTTTTGTCGTAGTGTAGGGCTAACCCTAATTCTCTGAGTGGGAGTTAGTGATTCTCTTGGTGGGAGTCTTGACCCTTGTGTAGGGTTGGTTGGGTCCTTGTGTAGGGCTAAATCCTCTTGATGATGTCTCTCTCTTTGTGGAAGTGTATCCCTTAGTGGGATTTGTATTCACTTCTCTTTGTGGGATTATAGTGAATATTGGTGTGGCTGGATGTACCCAAGTTTGGGGAACCAGGGTAAAACTTTGTGTTTACGTTTGGATTGATTGTGCCATTTAATTTCTCTTGCATTTATAATTCTGCATTTGCAAGTTAAATTTTATTTGGACATTTTTATTGCCATTACACTATTCACCCCCCCTTAGTGTGTGTTGTTAGTATTGCAAGGGTTAGACGATCCCTACACTATAGTCTGACCCTACTACAGGTAGGGCTCCGAAACCCCAGATGACAGTGACCACGAGCAACAGGTACCGTCCATGTTTTGGTATCATTATTATGTGGTTAGCTCATTCACATGAGTATTGTCAGGATCACCCTGACTGTGTCCGTGATGAATGCCGTAGTTTTAGTCTCTTCGTCATAACTAAGTAAGCCAAGCCTAGGGTATGGTCAACTGTCAATCCCAATAGCTTAAACTTGGTTAGTTTCCCTCAGTATTTTGTCCAACATACGCTGGCCATAGTTTTTACTAAAACTGAACAAACACATGCGACACTAACTCCATATAAACAAGAGAGACAAATTCTTTTGTTGGTCATTACACTCCTCGCACGCTTTAAGTGTCACCCAACCAAAGACCTTTTGACAGGCCTTACCTCGACGCTAGGTCAGAGATCCAAGTGACACCATTCACGTACAGGTTCTTACAATGACCTCAAGCATAAAGACCAACTTTCCTATCATATCTGAGAGTTATCATTGACAGATTAGTTAATGTTAAGCATATGATAATTCTCGTCTCCAACTTGTGTCTCGTCTCCAAGGAGCACTTGTGTCTCGTCTCCAACTTTGCCAAGTTGAACGACCATGAGATCATTGTCACCACTCCATGGTGAAGACAAAGACACAATGGTCTATCCGATGTGTCGATATCCTATCTTTGAAACATCTACGACCATAAACGATTTTAGACTTATGCGTAAACGGTCAAGCAATTCTCCATGATCAAGATCTTCATCTCGATACTTGTTTGACCTCGCTTTAAGTCTCAGGACTTTACCTAAGTTCTAATGAAGACTACATTATTATTTACTTAGGAAATTCTTACCAAACAGCTTACTGTTATTTCGAACAAGATATACACAGAGATAAATTGTTTCGAGGGCATACACATCTCCCAATTATAAGAAATTTCACTTTTCCTATTGCCTTGATTAAATGAACTTACAAACGTGAAGTGCAGGCAATGGAGAGTGGCTGGACGTCCTTAGAGATTTGGATTCAAATCGCAATAATCAAGAAGCTCAAAGAGGGAAAGTGAGAGAGTATAACGATTAAGCTTTGCTCTTGAGATTTGGCTCACAAAATATTCTCTATTAGCATGTATGAGTGCTCAAATCTCCCTTACAACCAGGATTAAATAGCCTATCAAATCTACACAAAAACCAAGAAAACAGACCAAGCAAAACACAGTCTAATGGCTATAAACGGGTAGAAAATCCGTGTCATCAGACGTCTGGAGTTATGTTCTCAGACGCCTGATAAATTGTTCAGACATCTGTGAACACAACATCAGACGGTTGATACCGAAATTGGACAGAAGAAATAACAAGTCCACCACACAGCATCTAGACGTCTTAAGAACAACACTCAGACTGCTGGGTCACTGTTCAGATGTATAATAATCCTTCATCAAACAGTTAAGGCAGGGAGTGGACAGAAAGATCAAATTGTCCAACTCACAGCAATCAGATGTCTGGAGTTCACTACTCAGACGTCTGATTAAATGTTCAGATGTCTGACCAAAGAACATTAGATGACTGATTATAGGTTGTACCTGTTTAGATAAAAATAGACACACCAGATGTCTGGGCAAGCTACACGAGACGTCTGGTCCTGGTCCAAAAACACATATAAGAGTGTTTTGGCTAAGGAACCTATTGGGATGGGTTCTAGACTTCTACTATGATTTTCTAAGATGGTAAATGATATAAATTTATGTGTGTGGCCTGTTGGATATGGAAGACGTTTGTACACCCTTGTGGGGGATGTACGAGGGATTACGGACCTCGAACGTCGCGCACACGAAGTCATGTGCAAAGGGAATCTGTTCCCTTGCGGAGAGGATCTCTGTATGAGCGGGAAAGTCGCATTATATATGCATAAGTGCATGCGACATATGGCTAATAAAGGGGGAATATCTTAAGCTTATGTTGTACCATGCATATGGTACAACTTAAGCTTATATTGTGCCATGTATCATGGTACACCTTAATTAAGTTGTTCCAAAGGAACAACTTACCCTAAAATAACTACCTTGGGGGCTATAAATAAGACCCAAGGGTAGCCATTTTCCTTACACATTTGCATGAAATTCATGCATGCATCTTCTTCATAGCGAAGCTCTGCAGAAATATTTCCTCTCCCTCCTTCCAAGTTCTTAATCTAAAATAGAGATTTAGATTGTGGATTAGTAGCCTTACTCCGTTCGTGAGAAGACTCGATCCGTCGTGGCGAATCCGAAGGCAAAGTTCCGAGACTATCGTTCCGCATACGCAAGCGTAAGTCTCCACTTTAATTATCGATCCTAACTTTGTTTTGGACAGGATCCTTCATTGGTATCAGAGCCATATGGGTTCGCCCCGGTCAATCCACCGCCCCGTCGAAACTACGAACGAGTCGTTGTCTTTTTCACGAATGGGTCTCCTACTATTACGGATATAGTAGGAACGCTTCGTGACGGAGAGAACGCAGCGGTTGTTCTTTTCACGTTAGGGTCTTCTATCATTACGGATATGGTAGGAACTCTCCGTGACGGGAAGAACCGACCGTTCACGTAGTACGTTATTCATTTTTGGCACACGGCCATTAAGAGATAACTAATTTCTTCGACGAACGGGTGCTTCATCGAGGAAGGTGATGGAAGTTATTTCCATCGGGTAAGAGGAAAATTTGGTGCATGTGCACCATGGCCAAATGGGCCATGAAGGCCATGCACCCCCTCTCCTCATGCGGAGGGGGTTGGCTACGGCCAATAACCACCGGCGACCACCCCATCAAGGGGGAGGAATGAGTGCGGCAACCCCATTCAAAGGGGGTGGCCGGCCATGGCCAAAGGGGCCATGGCCGGCCAACGCCGAATGGCCTTGGCCATGGCCGGCCATGGCCAAGCCATGACCGGCCATGGCCAGGCCGGCAGTGGCCGGCCTTGGCCAAGGGCCTGCCGGCCAGGCCGGCCCTGGCAGTGGCCAGGGCCAGCGCCCTGGCCACTGCCAGGGCCAGGCCGGCCCTGGCAGTGGCCAGGGCCGGCCTGCCGGCCCTGGCAGAGGCCAGGGCCGGTGCCCTGGCCTCAGGCCAGGGCCTGGCCGAGGCCAGGGCAGGAGCCCTGGCCCCGGCCAGCGGCCTGCCGGCCCTGGCAGAGGCCAGGGCCGGCGCCCTGGCCTCAGGCCAGGGCCTGGCCGAGGCCAGGGCAGGAGCCCCGGCCCCGGCCAGTGGCCTGGCAGGCCCTGGCAGTGGCCAGGGCCTGGCCGGCAGGCCCTGGCAGAGGCCAGGGCCTGGCCGGTCCTGGCCGAGGGGGCCAGGCCCCCTGGCCGGCCAGGGCAGAGGCCCTGGCCGGCCTTTGGCCAAGCCCGGGTCAGGGCAGAGGCCCTGACCGGGAAGAAGTTGAATTCGAAAATTGGTCGACCAATTTTGTGTTTTTGGTCGACCAATCCGACAAATGGTCTGGGTCGATTGCAAACTTGCCAGATGACCCATACGGGGTAACAAATGGCCTTGGTCAAACTCGAATGTGTCGAGTAGTCCATACGGGGCTAACCACAGTGCCGACTAGTTCATACGGAACTAACGTTTTAATGAAGTTTTCATTGGGCTCTACTCCTTGAAGATTAGCCATAGTGCTCTACTTCATGCGAGATTAGCCATGTCATTGTGCTCTACTCTACGGAGATTAGCCAATGTACTTGTGACGTTGTGCTCTAATCTACGGAGACTAGCCAACGTGCTTTCAAATTTTTGAAAAAGATGTTTTTCAAATAGGTTATGTCCCGTCCTTAAATCGGGATAGCGCAATTTGGAATTCCAAGTCCTACCACGATCCGGCCATGGTTATCTAACCCATGGGTGTGTAGAACAAGTCTCGTGGCTTGGCAATTGTTGAGTTAAAATTCTTTGCGCTAATTCTCACCTATTCTATTTTGAAAGATAAGTTTTTCAAAGTGATTTTCCGCTGCTAATACCATACGGGTATTATTTCTGATTTCTTTTTACTTAAGATAAGTAAGAGGGATACTTTGAAAGTTACTTCTAGATGGTAGTTGGGAACGTAGTGAACTTCTCGATTCTAGAGTAACATTTCAACGCATCCAAGGAACTTATCAAGTGTTTAAAGAATCGAAACTTTATGCATGGAATTTTGATCGTGTTTTTCATTCTCTTTGCAGTTTTTTGAATCGAAAATGTCTACCGCTTCTAAGAATATTGTCGCAGAGCTTAACAAAGGTGAAAAGCTCAACGGCGACAATTATAAACTTTGGTCAATAAAAATCCAATATGTTTTGGAGGAGCAAGATGTGCTCGAAACACTCCAAAACATAATGGTAGAACCTGAGTTGGGCAATACGGCCCAACACAAGAGGGACCGGGAAGCTTATGACACTTGGACTCGAAAGAACAAAATAGCACGTATTACGTTACTGTCCGCGATGGACAATGACATAATGCGCCTATTTCGGGAATTCGACCTAGCTAAAGACATATGGTCTGAGCTAGAGATAAAGTTTGGTGGAACTTCGGTTACCAAACTCCGCTCCTTGAATATTCAATTTGATTCGTACAAGATGCGGCGAGATCATTCTATGAAAAAGCATCTCCGCCACATGGCGAATCTTATATCTGAATTAAAGGATGCGGGTGTTACGCTGTCTGACGAACAGCAGATCCAAGCGGTCATTCGTTCACTCCCAGATAGCTGGGATAACATGAAAATGCATCTCACTCATAATGAGTGCATTAAAACTTTAAGCGATGTTTCGAAACACCTCGAACTCGAGGAAGAGCGGATTCAAGCCGCAAAACCAAGTGCAGAAGTGCACGTGGCCGCTAGTTCCTCACATGGGGGAAATAAGCGGAAGAATAAACGCTTAAGGTTTGTGAACGAACGTAAGCAAGAACCGGAGACCTCAAAGAAGACAAAGAACAAAAAGTGGCAAAAGAATGTGCACTCAAAGAAGAAAAACTTGAAGAAGATCAAGTGCTTTAAGTGCAACAAGTACGGTCACTTCGCCCGTACATGTACGGATGGAAGTGATAAGGTAACTTGTAGGACTAGTTACATATGTGTTTCTAGTTCCATGTTTCTTGCTGAATCTAACTATTTTTGGTTGATTGATTCAGGGGCCACAGACCACGTAGCGAAGGACAGAAGGTTCTTCGTAGAGTATCGAAAGATAACTCAAGGAACAAAGTGGATATACGTCGGCAACAACACACGTGTTGAAGTCAAATGCGTCGGAACATGCAAGCTAGTTCTCGACAACGGCCGGACTTTGTTATTGCACGACGTCCTCTTTGCTCCAGATATTAGAAGGAATATCGTTTCCGTGGTCATGTTAATGTCTTTAGATTATGAGTGGAGGTTCTATAAACAATATGTTGACCTTGTTTGTAATAATTCTTTGATTGGTTCTGGTAATGTTTGTAATGGATTAATTGTTTTAAATACAATGAATGATGTTGCTTCTTCCATTAATGAAAGTTTTCATTTGACAAATGCTTCTAACTCTGAGTCTGAAATCATTTGTTGGCATGCAAGACTTGGTCATATTGGACCAACTAGAATGGATAGACTTGCCAAAAGTGGCTTGCTATCTAATGTTTCAAAAGTTGAAATGTCAACTTGCGAACATTGTCTTGTAGGGAAAACTTGTCGCAAGCCGTTTGGAACTGGCACAAGGGCCGAAGTTCCATTACAGCTTATCCATTCGGACATTTGCGGTCCAATGAATGTTAAGACAAGACACGGGAAGTCCTATTTCATCACATTCATTGATGACTTCACCCGTTTCGGACATATCTATTTGATATCCCACAAAAGTGAAGCTTTGGCTTGCTTTAAAAACTATATGAGTTTAGTGGAGAATCAATTAGATCGCAAGATTAAGGTTTTGCGAACCGATAGGGGCGGTGAATATCAATCAATAAGTTTTAAGGAACTTTGTGATGAAAAAGGCATAGTACATCAGGTAACTATGCCTTACACTCCGTAACAAAACGGTGTTGCGGAAAGAAGAAATAGGACATTGATGGAAATGGTCCGTTCAATGATGTCTCAGGCAAATTTGCCTATCACCTTTTGGGGTGACGCATTATTAACGGCGGCATTCATCTTAAACCGTGTACCCTCGAAGTCGGTAAGTTCTACTCCTTATGAGTTGTGGAACAATAGAACTCCAGACTTAAGCATTCTAAAACCTTGGGGTTGTGCATCTTACGCACATTTATCCTCTCACAAATATGGCAAACTTGGGCCACATGGGAGGAAGTGTATCTTCATCCGATACGCTGAAAACTCCAAAGGATATGTTTTCGTCGGTCAAGAGGACAATGGAGGTCTTATAGAATTCGAATCGAGGGATGTTGTCTTCTTGGAAAATGAGTTTCCAAGACAGGGTGAGATAAGTCAAGACTTATCCTTGTTTGAGACTTGGGATCAAAAAGGATCGGAACGTTCGAGTGGGAGAATTCTTGGTGAAGAAGAAAATACGTTTCAAACTTCACCAATGAATGATACGAACGATACCAATCCTATTCCGAGTGGGAGTGATGTTATTCCAAGTGGGAGTGATGTCATTCCAAGTGGGAGTGATCAAACTCAAACAAGACGTAGTAATCGGACGAGGCTAACACCTCTGAGATTTGAGGATGAATTTCCTCAAACATTCATGACATTACTACAAGATGATGACGAACCTGCAAATTTCATACAGGCCGTCACATGCCCTGCTAAAGATAAATGGATAGCGGCAATGGAAGAAGAACTTCAATCCATGAAAACAAACCAAGTCTGGGACTTGGTTAATTTACCTAAGGGACGTAGAGCCATTGGGAACAAGTGGGTTCTCAAAATCAAGCATAAGGCTGATGGCTCCATCGAGAAATATAAAGCTCGCCTTGTTGCGAAAGGTTTCACGCAACAGGAAGGAATAGACTACGAAGAGACTTTCTCTCCTGTCGTGCGTTTTACCTCGATTCGCTTAATTCTGGCAATGGTGGCTTGTTTGGACCTCGAATTACATCAGATGGATGTAAAGACTGCCTTTCTTAACGGAGAACTAGATGAGGAGATCTACATGGAACAACCAAACGGGTTCGTACAAGAAGAAAACAAACATAAGGTTTGTAAACTTCGTAAATCCATATATGGTCTTAAACAATCCTCAAGGCAGTGGTATATGCGTTTTCAAGAAGTTGTTTTGTCGTATGGATTCTCCATGCTCGACGAAGACAATTGCGTATATATTAAGAGGATTAAAAACAAGTATATAATTATGTCTCTTTATGTAGATGACATACTTATAGCCGGAAATGATAAGCGTCTTATATTGGATATCAAAGCTTGGCTTTCATCCGTCTTTGAGATGAAAGACATGGGTGAAGCTGCATATATCCTTGGGGTTAAGATCTCAAGGAATCGTTCCAAGAAACTTCTTTCTCTCTCTCAAGAGACGTATATAAAGAAAGTTTTAGAACGGTTTAATATGCAGGACTGCAAGCCAATTGATACTCCAATAAGCAAAGGCGAGGGTCTATGTTTGGAGATGTGTCCCAAAGATCCAAAAGAAAAGAAAGCTATGGAAAAAGTTCCATACTCCAGTGCTGTCGGGAGTCTGATGTACGCCATGATGTGTACTAGACCCGACATTTGCTATGCTGTTGGTATGGTAAGCCGTTACCAATCCAACCCAGGGCAGGCACACTGGAAAGCGGTGAAGAGGATATTAAGATACCTCAAAGGGACTGCGGACTATGCGTTATGCTATCAAGGCAATACCTTGAGACTCGAAGGCTATACCGATGCTGATTGGGCGGGTGATCTCGACGAGCGAAGATCTACCTCGGGCTTTGTTTTCTTACTCGGGAATGGTGCAATATCCTGGAGCAGCAAGAAACAAACCTGCATCGCTCTATCAACCATGGAAGCCGAGTTCGTAGCATTCAGCATGGCGGTCCAAGAAGCTGTTTGGCTTAGGAAATTCTTAGACAGGCTGACGAATGCCTCTGACTCGAGCACTGTTCCTATATACAGTGATAGTCAAGCTTCGATTGCCTATGTCAAAGATCCTAAATTTCATTGTAAGACCAAACACATTGACATTCGATTCAAGTTTGCGAAGGATTATGATAAACGAAAGGAAGTAGACATAGGATACATATCCACGCATGAGATGATAGCGGATCCCCTTACTAAGGCGATCCCCAGAGATGTGTTTTTCAAACACTTATCATCTATGGGAATGCGTAGGTGCTGAGCTGTATCATGTAATATTTCCCATGTCTATAGAAGATCAAAATTTAATTTGCATACAAGTTTCTTACAAATGATTTTATATACATTTGTGTTTAAGTCTCAGCTATTTTTGTGTGTATGTCGGACAGATTAAGGTTGGCTCTCTCACATGAGCAACCGCCTTATCTTATCAGATGGATAAGATAGAGATGAGACTAGTTTAAAGTCAAAATCATTAGACAAATGATTTAGAGTCATGACTTAAACAAGATAGTCGAATAAAAGATCTGCATCATACGGATGCTTACAAAAGATCTGAGATCTGTATCACAAGGATATAAAGATCTCATTGGATTTTTTTAATCCTGTCTGTCTTATGCAGGATGAGAGTCCGTGAATATTTCACGAGTAGTAAGGGGACTCAAAAAGATAGGCATTGTGGTGTCTGATCTTTTTCATCCGTACAACATCATTAAGACATACTCTCCCTGGGAAAGGAGTGATGTTGTAGTACGTGTTCATACCACGTATGCATTTTCGACCACTGAGTTAGTAGCAATAGTGTTTGCTATTATGTGAGACTCAAAGGCCATACGGGTCTTAACTCTTACCCTCAAGGACTCCAATTGGTTCCTTTAGATTTGACGAGATGATCGCTATCTTAGCGTGTTGCTAATGGGCTATGGTAATTCGGCTTGGCGGGGCACGTTAGAAAAGCGAATCAAGTCAAGATCAGAAGGTTCGCAAGAAGAGGAAGATTGATTTCATATTCGCATTTGGACTTTAATGATTCAAAGCTGGCCAGCCAATTGTAATCCAGATGGGATTCAATTGTTGAATATAAAGTATAAGAAATGTGAAGAAATAATCTAGGGTAAAGCATGCGTTGAACTACTCAACTTTGCACCTTCGAGGTCGTTGTGTATCTCTAACAAGTGCACAATAACAGACTCTACGCGTATGACGGTCGCACGGTCTATTTCTCGGTATGATAGATGAAAGAACTAAGGGAAAGACGTTCCCTTACAATCCCCTCAAGTGTGAGTGGGAGATGTTGGATATGGAAGACGTTTGTACACCCTTGTGGGGGATGTACGAGGGATTACGGACCTCGAACGTCGCGCACACGAAGTCATGTGCAAAGGGAATCTGCTCCCTTGCGGAGAGGATCTCTGTATGAGCGGGAAAGTCGCATTATATATGCATAAGTGCATGCGACATATGGCTAATAAAGGGGGAATATCTTAAGCTTATGTTGTACCATGCATATGGTACAACTTAAGCTTATATTGTGCCATGTATCATGGTACACCTTAATTAAGTTGTTCCAAAGGAACAACTTACCCTAAAATAACTACCTTGGGGGCTATAAATAAGACCCAAGGGTAGCCATTTTCCTTACACATTTGCATGAAATTCATGCATGCATCTTCTTCATAGCGAAGCTCTGCAGAAATATTTCCTCTCCCTCCTTCCAAGTTCTTAATCTAAAATAGAGATTTAGATTGTGGATTAGTAGCCTTACTCCGTTCGTGAGAAGACTCGATCCGTCGTGGCGAATCCGAAGGCAAAGTTCCGAGACTATCGTTCCGCATACGCAAGCGTAAGTCTCCACTTTAATTATCGATCCTAACTTTGTTTTGGACAGGATCCTTCATGGCCATCTAATCAAAGCATACATGTATTCTACAAAATAATGAGCACAATACGTAAAGAATCAAAATAAAATACATTGAAGCTTCTTGATTCTTCATGGCTTCTAAGCTCCTATGCTCCATGCCTTGAGTCAACCAACCCGGCATCTCTATATTTTGTCTCCATCAAGATATGATATTGTAAATAATCTGAGACTAAAACAATTAGAGTCATTAGCAACACATAATGTGGTGATCATCATCAAAACCATATTTGGCTTAATGGCCAATATCCAATAGAAATGGCTAGTAAAAATCTTCCCGTTATAGGCCAACGACTAGTTACTAGTCAACTAGAGTTCAGCAGCTAGTAGACTAGTCAGCAGCTTGTCGACTACTCATCAACTAGTCAACTAGTCATTGAACATTAGTCGACTAGTCCAGTTATGTCAGAAGAGCTGATCGTGCCTTACAAAATATAGTCGAATGTAGTTATCTTTCTAGTCGACTAGTGCTCAAGAGTTAGTCGACTAGGTCCATAACTATAGTTGACTACTTTTTGACATTCTGCTAGCCTGGCTTCTAAATATAACTAGTTGGCTGTGTGTCAGTGCTAGTCGACTAGTCTACTGTTATAGCATAATTATAACATATAACTTTAGGAAATATGTTGCAAATGATTTTAAAACATTTCTAAATAGTATAAACGATTTTTCTAAGTGTGTGAAGATTCGATTCAAGGCTATACAATGAATCAAAAAACAAGACTAAAATTACACCAAAATTGCCATACTCTTGAATCCAGCTGTAGTCTTTGATAATCATCTCCTTGTCTTTAACTCCTTGAACTCCATGAAAGTTGGTGAGCTTAATCAACATAACTTTGATCACTTCTTTGTATGCTTAATTCAACCTTAGTGAGCTCCACATATTTGTGCAATTCCTCTTCATAGCTTTGAACTCAATGAACTTTTGTACCTATTATTTGATACATGGAATCTAGGTTTAGGTTTCGGGTGCGTCAAGTATTTGGCGCCATTGTCGGGGATGGATCACTTCACCCATTCATGCTCTTTGACGCAGCCCCTGATTGTGTTATCGCCTGCTCCATACTGCCACCACCGACTATGCCACTGACGTCTGTTGCGGTGGCTTCTTTACCATCTTCGCCAGGATGCTTGACATTCACATCCCTGATGACCTTCACCGCCCTATTGGCTCGACACGCTTGACCCTCGGCGTGCTCGAGCACATGCATATTATCCGACCTTATGGGTCTCGTCACTGGCTTTATCACGTAGGCACTCACCACACTCCACATATGGTTCTTCCGGCCCCACACCTCACCTATATTGCTCTGGTTCATATTGACTGGATGGTTCCTCAGGTTTACCCACTCCCCCTACACGTACTCGAGCCACCCGAAGCTCCGGTCGAGGTAGCCACCGATGACCCGGTTCAATGTTGTAGTATCATCTCCACACTTATTGATGTGTTCAAAGTTAACCGTACAAAGTAAGTTACATGTGTTCTGGGTGAACATGTACAGGTATTTCCATTGTTGTTGTTGTTGTCTGAGATCATCTGTTTTCATGTGTGAAATGTTTACTTGATGTTTGAAACTATGCAGTTTTTGGTTTCAACGTTGGTTGCCTGTTACATTCCATCTGTAAACCAAGCTGTAAAGACCGTTGGTCCTTCATCAAGAGTCATTACATTGCTCCATCAATTAACTGTGGAGCTGACACTTCACTTAAATATTACATCAGGTTAAGCTTCAGCTACTCTTTTCTTTCTGAATTAGTTTTTCCCTATGTTTTGATTTTGTATTGTTAGAATAAGTTAATAACTTTATCTTTCTTTTAGTTGATTTACATTACCTAACATGCAAAATGACCGATGGCGTGATGATATTTATATAAATGGTAGTAACAATCGTGAAATTGAAGTGACTAAGAATTATTTGAAAAAATAATTTTATGACCAAAGATTTGGGATGACCAATATACTTTCCATGAATAGAAATGGATACAGTAAGATCGATGTGGTTCTATTTTAAAGAAAGTATGACTTGGATTTATCATAGAAGACTGAACTGTTTGGTTGCAAATTTGCAAGTATTCCAATGAAAGTTGATGCTAAGTTATGGGATGATTATAATCTTAAGCTAGAGGATGTCTCTTCATACATGCGATTACTTGGAAATATTAAATATTTAACTGTTACCAAGATAGATATTGTGTTCCCACTTCCTGGTTAGGGTTGTCTATTAGTTTATGTATAGACATAGAGAAGTCTACTGGAAAGCAATTTTGATTATCTTACTGTATATTAAAGCATCACTCAGAAGATGGCTATTTTACATAAGCATGTACATTTGAAAACTGAGTCATATTCTGATTTAAAGCATATGATAGAAAAAACAGTAGATCTACTTTGGATTCACGTACGTATATTATAGAAAACTTGGTTACTTAGATAAGCAACAAAATAAAGTGGTGTGTTGTATCTTTATCAAGTGATGAGATATGGTACATCTGTAATTCATTTGCAATTCCACGCAAACTTTAAAAAAGGCACACGAATTGTTGTTCTACGCCGAAGGCTCCTGCACCGAATTCGTTGTTTTCCGCCGTTCCGCGACGAAGGCTCCCGCACCGAAGGTGCCTGCACCGAATTTGTTATGCCGCATCGAAGGCACCCACGTCGAAGGTGCCCGTCCCGTTAAATATTTTTAGGCTAATTTGTTGTTCCGCATAATTTTGGTTATGCAAATAATTTTTTGGGAAACATAGATTTTGCAGGGAAAAATCTTAAATGAACCGTGCCCGGGCACGGGTTATGACTCGTATGAGAGAGAGAGAGAGAGAGAGAGAGAGAGAGAGAGAGAGAGAATGATATATAATATATATACACACACTAGTCATAACCCGTGCCCTCGGGCACGGTTCATTTAAGATTTTCCCCCGCGAAATCTTTGTTCCCCAAAAAGGTATTTCCATAGCCAAAATTTAAAAGAACAACAAATTAGCGTAAAAATATTTAGCAGTACGGGCGCCTTTGGCGCAGAACAATAAATTCGACGCGGCCGCCTTCGATGTGGAACAACAAATTAGCGTAAAAAATTTAGCTGGTGGAACAACAAATAAGTGTAAAAAATTTATTCGGCATGGGCGCCTTCGACGCAGAACAACTAATTAGCGTAAAAAATTTAAACGAATATCTATAATTTAAGTGCAATAATTATTATTTTGTTTCCCGCGAAAATTTTAGTTATCCTTAAAAATTTTAGTTCACCCCTAAATTTAGGTCCCTCCAGATTTAACATGTGTCCTGAGGGCTCTATTCATTTAAAATATTTCTCCCTCAAAATATTGGATCACATAATTTTAAACAAACAACTATAATTAAAATGCAATTATTGTTATTTAGTTTCCCCTGAAAATTTTAGTCCCTGGAGGAATTTATTTCTCAAGAAAAATTTTAATCCCCCCAAAATTTAGTTCTCTTCAGATTTAGCTCCACCAAAATTTTCACAAAATATATTCTACCCATTGAATCTTTAAGATGCAATCCTTGCCATCTTTCTATCCACCTCTTTGTTCTAGTCAGCTAACCCATTTGCCAACAATCCTAAAAATTTCAGTCCCCCACTAAAATTTAGTTTCTCACAAAGAATTTAGTTCCCTACAAAAATTTTAGTTTTCTGCCAAAATATAGTTCCTTCCAGATTTACTTCCTCCAAAATTTTAGTTCTTTCTGAATTTAGTCATACACATGCATTAATGGCATAGTTCATTTAAAATATCATCCATCAAAAGTTTTAATCCCCTAGTTGTAAACCAACAGCAATAATTAAAGTGCAATAATTGTTATTTAGGTCACCCTAAAATTTTAGTTCCTTCCAAAAATTCATTACCATACAGATTTAGTGCTCCTCAAAATTGTAGAGCTTTTCCTTCAAATTTTCACAAATTTTCATCATACTAATTGATTCCCTAAGATTCAATCTTATTCGTCTTTTGCACGACATTGTTGCCTTAGTTATCGGCCTCCCAGTACCACCTGCTCACCCATCATCCTCTGGAGCCGTCTCTTCCACCACCATTGTATCTACCGCTCCCACGATGGTCGAGTCTTCGGGGACTGTCTCCACCTCTTGCCCCGAGACTCAGATTTCTCTCCCCACCGTTTCCGTACCGGAGGGCACTGATTTCCAATCTGCTCCTGACCTCACAGATCTAGACTTTTCAGAGCACGACCCTGCCCCCACTCTTCTTCCTCTCAGCGACCTGATAGCTACACTTCCTCTCTCTTTAGGTCACCAGATTCCACTTTCTGGCACCACTTCCTCCTCATTTGCTGCCATTTTTACTGAGAGCATGTCGACGTCTGTCTACTCTTCTGTGTCGAAGATGGCTCTTTCTTCTGCCACCGCTGAGTTACCTTCGAGCTCACCCTCTCCTACATTCCACGCTCGGCACGTGCACCAGCTGCACGGGACCGATTCACGAGAGTGGTGACTCACCGTCACATTCCCCGCCCTCCACCCGACTCACGTACTACAGACGGTCGCCTTACAGCGTTAGAGGAGTCAACTTCTCTCCTACAGAGAGATTTCGACGACTTTGTACGCTCCACGGTGACACACCACTCAAGAGTAGAGTCGGACTTGGCATCCATCATAGATCTCCTCAGGACACGCGGCCCATCTACAGTGATCCTTGCACATGCTCCACCACCCAGGCCATTGACTGTGACTTCCCTTCCACCACTCAGTGCTTCAGCTCCCCAGGCTTCTGCAGAGCCTGTTTCTTCCACCTCTGAGTCGGATGTCACAATTGATCATCTTTCTGCCCTCGTACTATATTCATCCGAGCCTCATGCTACCATCACTGCTCCTCCCACATTGCCAGGTCCACAGCAGAGGGACCCATCACCACCCCCAGAGGGTGGTGCCTCTGCTTGATGTTGTCCATACCATTTTTTGCCTCCATCACTTATTTTTGTGCACATCTGTCTGTTAGGGGCCCTGCACTTACATAGCTTGGGGGAGGAGCCACCCATGCATCACATTTCCATTTAGCATTGCATCACGTCATACTTTTGTTTTTATTATCTTTTTGCACGGTTTTTATTTTATTTCCCCGCCCACCCCTCCCCTTTAGCATCATCTCCTGCCTACTAGCGTTTTCTTAGCAGTGAGGACACTGCTATGTTTAGCTTGGGTGATGACCGCTGCCGCTTTATTTTTGATTTGTTCTTTTACATTTTCTTCCCTTATTTCCGTTTTTATTTTACTTTTTCACCACTTTTCTACGCCCTTTTATTTTTTTCTCATTTCGCATCATATTTTCTATTTTCACCATGCATGCATCTCTTTTTCTTTATTTTCTTATTTTCTCCGCCTTTTTCTCTTTATTTGCTAAGGATGGTCTGCGTGATGATATTTCTCATAGCCTTATTAGTCTTTTACGATGCTCACTTTCGATGACATGCTATTAGGGTAAATTTCAATTTTACTATCTATATACGTGCATTTCTATTGCTGATCTATCTGATTTAATGCTTAAAATGAATTGAAAATCGAATGCATGAATTAGTATCTAGTATGGACTATGTTAGGTAATGCACATAGGTTCATGTATCACTAGAACACTTGGAGCATATGTTTTTGTCTCATTCGCTTCTGTTTGCATGCCTGTTGTTATTGTACTTATTACTGCATGCTTTTTCAGTATTCGTTTAGAGGAATGAAAATATCTATGCTATTTATTAGTTTAGTTAGGGTATTATTTTATCAAATCACTGTGCACCTCTTATGAGTGAAATGATAGATATACTATTTTCCTTCTCCACATATCTATATATTTCTCTACATATCAATTGGTTACACCCCCACAGCTATCTTTACCGCATCTCACTTCCCAAACCCAAAAAGAGAAAGTATAGCTTCTAAATGAAAAAAGAGAAAAAATGTGTATATATTCATATGTGAAAAATAAAAGAAAAAGAAAGAAAAAGAATAGATATTGTTTTGTATCTTTTCATTAGAAGCTATCACTCATACTGGGAAGAAAAAGAAAAATTTCGTATCATATTCTTAGATGTGACGCCTCAAGCTAAGCTTGGGGGTAAACCAACTGATCATATGAGTGAGCATGACAGTAGAGTGGAGACGATGCATAACGGGGAGATTTAATAATACCTAAACTTTACGAAATGCTTTAGTTTTTGGAGATTTTTCATGAATCGAAATGAATAACTGAATGGCATAAATTTTTTTATTCTCTATTGCATGTTGTGTGATTTCTTTATGCACCTTGTGAATCTGTGATTGAAAAGGGCATTGCCAACTTCTTTATACTAGACTCTAGGGATTGCATGAGATTGATATGGATTGATGGCGTTATTTCAGTAGATCCCTATCCTTTGCCCGCACTGCATGCTAGTCATATGATTTGTAAAGCTATAAATTGCCAGTAGCATGTATGTTTATTATTCAGAGCATCGTGATTTACTATTTAGGCCAGAGATCTGATTGAACATCCTTAGCACCCTCCACTCACTTCTATTCTCTTCTCTTTTTATTTTTTATTTTGTATTTCTTTTTGTTTTTCTCCCGGCATACCGATTATTCGTCTTCCTTGAGGACGAGCAAGAGGTAAGCTTGGGGGATTTTGATGTGCCCATATTTTCCACTATTTTCATATCATCATTTCATTCCATTCCATGCCATTTTCGCATCCAAATCTCACATTTTACTACGATATCGCGTTTCTGACGTTATATTTGAGTTTCATGTTTTATGAGTTTTCAGGGATTTTGGAGCGATTTGGGACCCCACTTGGGTATGGACACATCCGACATGCCCGTGAGCTCGTTGGTGGAGCTCTGGAGGAGTTCGCCAAACTTTTGGAGCCATTGGAGGAGAAGAGAGAGAGCAAGAGAAGAGAGAAGCCCTCAGCAGCCTAGGGAATTCATTTCCCAGACTGCTCGATCGAGCAGTACAGATGCTTGGACTGAGCAGGTTCAAATGAGAAAAATAGTCTGATACGGAGATCACTCGGACCGAGCACTCACAGCTGCTCGGTCGAGTAGCGTCAAATTTCAAAGCTGAAGCAATTAAAGCGCACGGCCTGAGCATATCTTCAGTGACCGAGTCTGCCTCTGCTCGGACCGAGCTGAGCTGACTCGGCCCGTGCAGGCAGAGCGAGGATTTTGAAGATTTTGAATTCCTTGTAATGCTCGGTCGAGCAGCAACGCATTGCTCGACCGAGTCACCTACTCGGTCGGCAATGCCAGGGCCATTTTTGGAAGTTTTTCTGGAGCCGGACGTTGCGCGATTTAGGGACTGAAGGCTGGTGAGCTCACGACTGAACGGGAGGCGATTCATTTTGGAGTTTTGGAGAGGTTTTTAAAGAGCAAAATTTTTTGGGAATTCTGGTTAGACTTTAGATTAATTTCTGTTAGAGAATATTGGATCGAAACCTTCGGATTGTGAATTTTGTTCTCTATCGTTCTTGCGCTTGGGAATCTGGAATTTTTCTTTGGATCTATAAATTGCAACTCTTATCTATCTTTCGCTCTGTAAGTTTCTGATCTTTATTTTACCAATTGTTATGATGTTTGCATCTCTAAAAATAATGTTTTTGTTCGCTACTATTGCCATGTGTGAGTAGATCTTTCTAGGGTTGACGGGTTAGCCCTAAGATCCTGGGGGGAGACATAGATCTGGATCTCTACGTTGAATTAGGGATTTAGGAAAGTATTTCGGTGATCATACCGAATCCCTAGATAACCCGTACTGAGATCATGCCCACGGTCTGTGGAATTAATGTGCTTAAGGGGTATCTCTGTTATTCGAATAGGGAAATCAATGGATCCAACCAAGGCTCGTGACCATGCCCAGCTCGTGCCTTGAGGGGATCCATCGACGAACTATACCGCTACGTTTACGGCTACCGCCATTGCGTCAACGAGAGCCATGAAATACCTCACAATTCTAACACACGAGAGGTACGAATTGGGAGATTCGTCACCTAACCCTAATGCAACGTAAGGATTCTATTCCAACGTCGATCCCCGATGATCTTAGCGGTGATCCCTAATGCCCTAGTCCTTTTTATTAGTAAAACAACAACAACACCCCAATCAACTCTTTCAACCCGATAGCTATCGCACTTCGAGATTTAGAAGAAAATAAGAATCCATACACACCATCACCATCACTATGGGATTCGATATCATTTATACTACAACTTGACACCGTCCGCTTGCGGATTGAGCCTGGAATTGAAACCTAGGGGCCATACCACGACTGGCGATCGTGACACCGCCAGGTGGAATCTAGGTGTAGGTTTCGGGTGCGTCACCCTCTGACACAGTGCAGCAGTCGACTGTGTTTTGTTCAACAGTCGACTGTGCATGTGCAAATTCTATCCGTTGGATGTTTCTCAACGAATTTCAAAAGGGCTTTTGGGGATTTTGTTTGAGGGCATTGGGAAAACTATAAAGGCAGCATCTACTATTCCAATGAGAGGTTACTCACTCATCTATTGAAACCCTAAGCTTTCATCTTCAAGCTCTCAATTCTTAAAGCCCTAGAATTCATATCTTTCAATCTCTTGCTCTCCAACCTAGAACCAAAGAGAAATCTTCTAGGGATTTGATGCAGTCAAGAGAAAGGGCTTTCCCCTCTTCCAAAAGAGTCATTCAACACACAACACACTCTCCTTCAATTTCTACTTCAAGGCATAGGTAATTGTAAGTGTTGTGTATTTCATATTTCAAAACTTTCGTTATTTGATTTACTCTCGGGTTGTGAGAGTGTTTTTCTTACTCCCAAGTTATGGGAGCCAAGGACATCGAGTGTACGTTGATTTCACTTGTAGGTGTAACTGTCTGTTTTTATTGTACTTTGTTCGTGCACGTGCTTTTGGCCGTGCACGTGTTTATTTTAGACTTTATTTGATTATGAACACTTTTGTGTGATATGCCGTTGTGAACATCTCTGAGAGTATTAAATAGTGGCACTAATTTGGAACGACGTTTCTCGAGTCGTTTTCCCACAATTTAATCTTACTCGATGAGACGTGACGATTTTCACTTTTGACGGGGGACGTTTCTATTTTTAGTTTCGTCGTCCGACGTCGAAATTGAGATCCGTCTTCTTAGTTAGCTCACTTTCGTCATCACGATCACCACGATTTTTATTTTATAATTTTTGGAGTTCATTTGACCACTTTTATATTTTTAGCAAGGTTTAAAATATTTTTAAAAGCTAGGTTTTAAATTAATTTCGGCCAAAGAAAATTTATTTGAGTTTAAAACATTTTAAAGAATTTTTGAGCCAATTTCCAGCTCATTTGGGCCGCACCCTAGCCTTGGGTGAGTTGGAGAAGGTGAGATTCAAATTTTAAATTATTTTAAACTCCTAATCCCATTAGGATTAGCCCTAGACCTAGTCAACCCATCTACACTATATAAACAACCTCTAGGAAGACTTATTTTCGCAAGAAATTAACCCTAGCCGCTTCCAAAACCCAAATTTGACGTTGCGACGAATCGTCGCAACGTTGCGACAAACATCTGCCGCACGACCGAGGAAATCAGCTCCGTTCCCCCGCTCAGACCGATAGCCGCCACCGCACCAAGCCCCGTCCGCATCGCTGCACAGCCGCCCGCCCCGTTCACCCGCTCCGACTGAGAGAAGCTCTCGGTCAGACCGAGAGCACAGCCCGCATCCCCGCTCCGCACCGACCTGCTGCTGTCGCCCCGCCTCCGCCCGTGTCTGACCGAGCGGATCGCCCGCACCGACCAAAGCCGCAATGTTGCAACGTTGCAACGTTGCAACCCCCGCATCCAAGGCGCCCGACCGACCGCTCCCTCTGCACCGACCGAGAGGCAGCCCCGCACCCGCCAAGAGCCCACACCCCGCAGCGTTGCAGCGCCCGTTCCCAGTGTCTGACTGAGCCCGACCCCCGCACCAAGGCTGTACGACCGAGAGCCATTCGTCGCAACCCCGCACCCACCGCACCACTTGCCACCGTGGGCCCCCAAAGTTCTCCAGAAGTATTGTGGGTCCCCCATTGGTCCCTAGGACTACTGTGGGCCCCACCTAAGTGCTTGCTCTTCGAGGAATTTCCGCATACGACGTTGCGACACGTCGTAGCCCGTCGTCGCACGTGCTAGCTTTGAAATCTGGATTCGTTGCTCCGCTTGATGCTCTGAACTTTCCAGCGAGGAATCTATATTGGAATCTGGACTTGGAGCGCGATATTATTATTCCAACCCCTGGCGTCGCTACCCGACGCCAGTGTAGCTTTCGCGTCGTGTTAAGGTAACGCTTTGCATCCCTAGGCCCCCCAACCCAATTGCATGCTAAACAAGACTAAAAATCAGTATTTTAAAGTATTTTAAATGTTTTAGAAATCACTAATCAAGATTAATAAAACGGATGTAGGCCGGTGGACTTGTGCACGTAGGAATTGTGACTTTGGACTCGTTGGACGGTGTTTCTCTGACGTGATACTTGCAGGCAAGTGAAACTTGCCAACTCTTGTGTAGGGCCATGTTTTTAGGCCACTTCCTTGTTTTTAGTGTAAAAGAGACTAGTCAGTGAAATGATAGCTGGCTAGACGCCTACTTGATCTAGTTTGGCAACGAAACTAGATCCGTCACCTAAATTGATCTAGCTTGACAACGAAGCTAGATCCTACTCTTTAACTTGCTAATCATGCATACTAAACTGCCATGTTTACTTTCTTTACTTGTATGCCTTACTACTTGTCATGTCATCCATGCATTGATTGTTGCATCCGTAGCACACGCTACAATACTTGTACTTCCTTGACCGGCTAGGTGCACCCCTAGGCCATCATGTTAAAACACTTCCTGGCTCGTGATCCAGAAGCGGGCCTCATGTGTTGGTCAAAAGCCAATGCCCGATACACGTGGAGGGGTAGGGATAAACGATCACTTGAGCTTAGGATTTGGCCCACGCAGCCACTCCAGCCAAAAGGCGGAATCTCTGTGCACGAGGTGAATACTTGTCTTGTACTTGTCTTGTGAATGATTCATGTAATACTTGTTATCCATGCCATGTTTAAATGCCATGCTCGTACTTTACTTTACTTTACTTTACCTGTTGCACTCATACTTTAACTGCCATGTCATTGCATTCATGCTAGAACTGCTAGGTTGCTTTACTGGTACCTACTTTCAGTTTCCTTGCACAAGTCTCTTGTAGACTTGCTGACATGTGCCCCTTGCTCTTTTGGGTGTCACATGTTAGACCCTGAGCCAGAGACTGCTGTTGAGGACGAGGTGTTTGCTGACGCTGAGCCTGAGCCTACGTTCGTCGAGGAGTTCGAGGACACCGGAGACCAGTCTTAGTGACTATTGAGTTGCTTTTGCTTTAGGTTGCTGTTAGTTGTCGGTGCTTGCACCATTACTTTGTTTTCGTACTTTGTACTTTTGTTGGCCATGCTGGGGCCTCTTTTAGACTCTTTCATTTTAGCCTGGTGGCTTTTCTGCGATGTTGAAATTTATTATTATGGATATTCTGAGATGTTCTTTTGTCTCTTTTCGTTATTATTATCTTTGTTTCATTTCGCGTTGCAAGGACCTGCAGTTTAAAGTGATTGACGCTTATCAGACTTGCAGCTTTGTAGCTTCAAGTCTGAGCGGACCTTCTCACGCTTCGCCTCCACGTTTTTGGGAAGCGGGGCGTGACAGTAGGGTTGCTACACGTGGGTTTAAAGGAAACATGAAGTTAGTGTTCTAACTTGAGTATCCGGTGGTATCCGGGTGGAAGGGACGTAGGATTACCGGAAACAAGTTGGGATGTGACTTGGGTAATTCGAACCCTTGAAATATCCTTGCGTTTGCATTGTTTCATTTTAGGGTTTATTTTCATTCCGTATTTATTGTTGGTTAGGAATTTAATTTGGTGTAATTATCATTTTAAATTGCACAAACACTATTCAACCCCCATTCTAGTGTTTTCCTCATAGCCGGGTACCTTACAATTGGTATCAGAGTGCTGGTTTTAAAGCTATGGCATCAAACAACAACAACGTTCCTCCACCGACTTCGTATAACAATCACGATCGCGATGGTGCATCCACGGTCTTCGAAGGACAATCAACGGTGCATCCTCTGCATTTCAATGGCATAAATTTTGGCTATTCGAAATGCCGAATGGAGACGTTCCTAAGGAGTGCTTCTCTTTGGAGAACCCTCCACAAGTAATATGTCAAGTCCACCGAAGAGGATTTCGACAAATGGACGCCCTCCGAGAAGTCTGCCGAAGCCAACAACGCCAAAGCAATGAACGCTCTTCATTGTGCGTTGGATCCGGATGAGTTCAACAAGATATGCACATGTAAGAGTGCATATCAAATTTGGAACTATCTCGTCGTTACCCATGAGGGAACGAATAATGTAAAACTTTCTAAACTATATGTTGCTGTACAAAATTTCGATATGTTCCAAATGCAGGAAAATGAGAACATAGCAACAATGTATAGACGATTTACCGACATCACCAATGAGCTCGAAGCTCTTGGGAAAGTATACTCTCAACAAGACAAGGTGAGAAAATCATAATGGGAATGCCATCCAAATGGGAAAGAAGAGCTATCGCCATCGAGGAGGTCAATGACATGAATAATTACAATGTAGTAAATCTCCTCGGTACTCTTATGTCTTACAAAGTAAGACGGGAGAACCGATTGAAGATTCGAGCTATGATGAATCCAACGGAGGCAAAGAAGAAAGCATTAGCATTCAAAGCTAATTCTTCATCCTCCGATAGTGAAGAATCTGAGAAAGAGATGGACTTGGAGGAAATGGCGCAAATGGCGAAGAAGTTTCAACGCTTCTTTCTCAAAGGTAAATTTCCCTCCAATAATAAATTTGATTCTACTAATAACTCTGCATCTCTTTGTTTTAAGTGTAACAAGCCATAGCACATCAAGAAGGATTGCCCAATGCTCCGTAACAAAGGGAAGTGGAAAGCTCCCAAGTACCACAAGTCGGACAAGTTCAAGAAGGTCAAGAAGAAAGGACTTGTCGGTACATTTGATGACTCAAGCGAGGATTCCTCAAGCGAATCCGAGGATGAGAAGAGTGAAAGCGCCCACATGTGATTCATGGCATGAGAAGATCCACTCTCCGATTAGAGTGATAGCGACATGGATGAATCCGAGGTAACTATGGATGAACTACGTATAGCTAACGAGAACTATTCTCTAAGTATCAATCTCTCATGCTTAGATTTACTAGTTTAAAAAAATTAATTGTTATCAAACCATCCATACCATGCATTATCAACAATGACACCATTGTTGATACACTAACACTTGAGAAAGCAAATTTGGCTTCTCAAAATGTCATAGTGAGAAATGAGGTGAATTCCCTCAAATCTCAACTAAATCAAACGTATCCTAAGGATAATAGTGATCTAGCTTCACAAAACATACAATTGGGTTTAGAGAATGATTCTCTTAAAACCCAAGTGCACGAGCTCAAAGCACGGGTGTCCACCTTGAATACCAATATTTCTTCTCTTAAGGAGAAATATGAGCTCATGTCCTCCCGAGTTATAAGATTTAACAAAGGGAAAGGACAATTGGATGATTTACTCGCAAAAGGTCGGACTTGGTTATGTGGAAGCGAATGCATCCAATGCTCGCACCTCCTATAGTGGTGTTACTATAAATTTTGTGAGGCCATCCTTCGGTGCATCCACAAGTGGTGTCAAAAACACTATTGGTAGCAAACCTACCAAGAAAGCCACCACTTCACAATCGCTTTCTCTTAGCAAGAAACCCACTAAGGGTGAAAACTAAAAGACAAGCCATGCTTACATGTACATCAACCTTCATCCACGTAGGAAATCTCCTACTTCACAAGTAGACACTCATGACACATTTTATGATCCACACCCACGGACACGTGCAAATCCACACATGAGAAATACTCATGCACGTGCCCCTACACACTCATATGCTCATGCGCATCATTCTTACATGTATGCACATCCACCACATGCCATGCATGCTCCATATGTTTCATACAACATGCATGTTCCTCAGCATGTATACAACCCACATATGTCTAATGCATATCCACCTCCATATTTTTATGCTAGAACTCATGTTCCTATGAAGCATACACCACATAGAAATCAACCAATTGTACAAGCAACAAGGAAAAGGACTCCCAAAACTTACACTATTTGGGGTCCTAAGAACACTAGCTTAAATGATAGGAATGCTTATGTAAATTCCCATTTTAATGAAGTAATAAATAGTGATAACTATGTTGGGAAGCGGAATTCCACTTGGACGTGGCTTCCAAAGGGCTAATCCCCTTGGACCCAACAAAAATTGGGTACCATGAGCTTATGTTATATTATGAAGGTACCTAAGAAAAAGAAAGAGAGCAATAAAAGTCATATTAGCTCTAAAAGGAAAGGATGGGTACTCGACAGTGGTTGCTCCAAACACATGACGGGAGATCCCTCATTGCTCTCCGAAGTGATTAGCATCATGGATGGTGCAACGGTCACTTTTGGAGGTAATCAAAAGGGAACCACCATTGGAGTAGGAATAGTCGTTAATTCTTCCAAAATACTTATTAGAAATGTTTTTCTACTTAGTGGTTTATGTCATAACATTATCTCCATTAGTCAACTTTGTGACAAAGGTTACAAGGTTAACTTTGGAGAATGTATGTGTAAAATTATTGATTTTGATTCACATGTTTTATTTACTGGTATTATGCGTAAAAATATTTATTATTTGAGCTTGCCTAAACCCGTAGAACATTGCTTAGTTTCTAATACAAATGAACAACTATTATGGCATCGCCGTTTTGGTCATGTTCATTTTAAGCACTTATATAAGTTTGCTAAGCATGATCTTGTCAAAGGTTTTCCAAAAATTGCTTTTAGTAAGAAAAACTTTTGTGATTCATGTCAAAGAGGTAAACTTAGTAAATCATCTTTTAAACTTAAAGAAGTTATAACTTCTAAGAGGCCCCTAGAACTACTTCATCTAAGTTTATTTGGGCCAACTAGAACCGCCTCTTTAGGTAATGCTCTATGGATTAGTTATCGTGGACGACTTCTCTAGATTTACTTGGGTTTTATTTTTAACTAATAAGAATGAAGACTTTGAAGAGTTTACCATATTTGCTAAGAAGATTCAAAATTTCTTTGGATCCACCATTATCACTATTCGTAGTAATCATGGAGGAGAATTTGAGGATAAGTCTTTTACAAAGTTTTGTAATGACACTGAGATAACTCACAACTTCTCTTTTCCTCGTGCACATCCACAAAATGGTGTTGTAGAGAGAAAGAATAGGAATCTAATTGAGTTTGCCCGTACTATGCTCCATGATTGTCATTTTGGACTACAATTTTGGGCAGAGGCGGTGCACACGGCATGTTATGTGCTCAATAGGATCCTAGTGAGACCCCGAACGAACAAAACTTGTTTTAAGTTGTTTTATAACAAAAAGCCTCAATTTAAATATTTTCGTGTTTTTTGGTTCAAATTTTTTATTAAGAACACCTTTGGTAACTAAGATAAATTTGAGCCAAGATCCGATGAAGGAATTTTTGTTGGATATTCCACACGTAGCAAAGCCTACCAGATATATAACAAAACCTCTTCAACGATCAAGGAATCACTACACGTATCATTTTATGAAGATTTTGATTTTCTTCATGTGATTGATGATAGTGTAGATGTTTTATGTGATTCTCTTAGTAATGTCAAGATTAATAATTCTATTATTGAGACTAACACTCCTAATGAGATTGTTGAAGATGTTCCAAGTAATGCAGGGATTCCCAAAGCTTATCCAACCGTTCGTAATCATCCCCATGACCAAATTATTGGAGATATTGGTGTGGGTGTTCGAACGAGGTCAAGAATTGAAGAATTCTCTCATTGCGCATTCGTCTCTACCATTGAGCCAAAGAACATCCAAGAAGCGTGTGAAGATAGCTCTTGGATAGTGGTAATGGAAGAAGAACTCATGCAATTCGAGAGAAATGAAGTTTGGGAGCTTGTTCCTCTTCCAAGTGGTCATCAAGTGATTGGGACCAAGTGGATCTTCAAGAACAAGACCGATGAGAACGAGGTCGTCACAAGGAACAAAGTAAGGTTAGTAGCTCAAGGCTACCGGCAAGAAGATGGATTTCGAAGAATCTTTTGCCCCCATAGCTAGATTAGAAGCTATTGGATTGCTTTTATCTTTTGCATCTCATAAGAATTTTAAACTATTTCAAATGGATGTTAAAAGTGCATTTTAAATGGTATTGTTAATGAAGAAGTTTATGTTTCTCAACCACCCGGTTTTATTCATGAAAAATTTCCAAAACATGTTTTCAAACTTAGAAAAGCGTTACATGGGTTGAGACAAGCTCGTAGAGCTTGGTATGATCGACTCAAAAATTTTCTTTTGGATTTAGGTTTTAAAATAGTGAAGTTGATTCAAACTTTTTATTAAGGATTATGAAAATGACATCCTATTAATTCAAGTTTATGTAGACAATATTATATTTGGTTCTACTAACTTTAACCTTTGCCAAGAGTTCTCTTAGTCTATAAAGGATGAATTCGAGATGAGCCATATGGGTGAGCTCAACTACTTCCTTGGACTACAAATTCGGCAAATGAAGGATGAGGCTTTTATACATCAAACCAAGTACACCGGGGAGCTTATCAAGCGATTCGGGATGGAATCGTCTTTAAGCAAAAGGACCCCCATGAGTACGACAACCCATCTACACAAGGATGAGAACGGAAAAGATGTAGACGTTTTTCTATATCGAGGTATGATCGGTAGCTTACTTTATTTAACTGCTAGTAGGCCCGATATCATGTTTTTTGTATGCCTTTGTGCTAGATATCAAGCTAGACCTAAGGAGTCACACTTGATTGCGGTTAAACGAATTTTTCGTTACCTCAATCATTCACTAGATTATGGGTTACTTTAACCTAAATATAGCACATATGAGTTAATCTCATATAGTGATGTCGACTTTGCCGGATGCAAATCAGATAAGAAAAGTACTAGTGGCACTTGCCATTTTCTAGGAAATTCCCTAGTTTCTTGGTTTTCCAAGAAATAGAACTCGGTATCTTTGTCCATGACTAAAGCGGAATATATTGCCGCGGGTCTTGCATGTGCACAAGTTCTTTGGATGAGAAACACTCTCAAGAACTATGGTGTCAATTGTGATACTTTCCCTATCATGGTTGATAACCAAAGTGCTATTTATCTTTCCAAGAATCTGGTACATCACTCCCGTACCAAAAACATATAAGTGAGACACCATTTTATCAAGGATCATGTAGCTAAGAAGGACATCATCTTAAAGTACATTGAAACTTAAAAACAAATCGCTGACATCTTCACTAAACCTCTTAAAGAAGATTCATTTGTGAGGTTGCGTGGAGAATTAAGTATTATAGGTGAATCTGAAATATATGAGTTCATATTTTTAATGATTTATCATACCTGAACTCATATCATCATTTTACTTCTCTTCTTTTGATAAATTATATAGTGCACATATATTTGTTTTAAGAGATGTATTTGAGATTTTGATGATTTTGATTGTTTGGATTGATTTACGAGATTTATACGCGAATCTATAATATTTTGATAGTGATTTCATGATTAGATTCGTGTTAGAGTATAGGTCCTAGGGTGAGTTGTCTCTATCCTTTGGATTTAAACCTCATTGTGCATTTCTGGACCAGGATAGACGACGGTCATTCCTTCGACAGTCGAATGCCCTACTCTATTTTATCAAACAGCAGATTGTATTGTTCACACAGGCGAATGATGATGATTTTTCATTCGACTGTCCCTGCGATCGGCGACTGCACTTTGGTCATCAGGCGCATGTCCAAATCTTCAGAGGTCTTTGTTTTTATCATCATATTTTTTGCTTCTCTGTCAGTCGACTAATGAGTTAGTTACAGTCGACTGTCTCTCCGACAGTTGACTGTGAATTACTCAACAATTGACTGTCTGTCAACCCAAGCTTATTTCTATCTATCAACCAGTCAACTGAAGATTTTTCATCAGTCGACTGTCAACTGTTGTGGTGGTTTATTAACTTGATCTGAGCCGTCGATTTTTTGATCCAACGGCCCAGATTCTTTGGACCCCTTTTTATATCTTCGAGAGGCGTCGATTCGATCAGTTGTTTTCTCTCTCATCCGACGAAAACTCCATCGTCTTTCTCCTTCGAAGTTCACCGTTCGTCGATTTCTCGTCGATTTGAAGCTCCAGTCATCGATCACTCCTCCAATCTTCCGATTGTTTATTCATTTGACTCTCCCTCCATCGATCATCGAGTATTAGGTATCATTTTCTGTCATCGATCCGAGTTGTGCGTTTCTTTCCTATCGTTTGTTTCGTACAATGGCACCCAAGACCAAAGGGAAGGCCATTGCTCCTAGACGCCTTAAGAAACCTAAGCCAACCATTGTCAAAACCAAGCGACCCCACAAAGCCCGCACCAAGAACGTTGATCCTCCCTCCGAATCTTCGGGTGGCTATTCCCCTTCTTCTTCCTCCTCCTCCGAAGCTGAGCCTCTCGTGAAGCGTCAGCGTAAACCCGTTGGTGTTCACATCAATGAGCCTGTCGCTGAGGCTAAACCTACTCGGGTGGCTGTTGACATCCACCCTGAGTCTAGTTCTGATTCATCTCAAGGCCAAAATCCTACCGTGCCTCCTGCTGATCCTTTAGTTCCTATTTACCGAGATGATGCTTGTCTGGAAAAGTTCCACTCCATGCTAGGGATCATGCTTCTTCGCAAATGTTTTATTGTTTATCAGTCGTTCACTGCTGAGAGACTCTCAGAGATCCTCTCTTTGACCCACTTGGGTGATCTTTTTCGATATTCCCATATCGACTCCCCACGTGCTTATCCCTTCCTGGTCAAATTATTCTATGCCATCCGCATTCACAGTGAATATGTTGACACAATAGAGATAGACACCGTGGTTCAGGGGACCCGCATCTGTCTTGACCCAACTCTCTTAGGGACCATTCTTAGGATCCCCTCCACTGGCTCCCTTCCTGCTGACATCTCTATTTCTGATGTTGGTGACCTTGATCAGAATGTCCTTCAGGACATATTCCATGTGATCCCTTCCTTCCTTTCGTATGGAGTCAGGGCCTCCATTTTCACGGCTAGGGGTTGGACTGTTCACCTTTTGGTGAAGTCCAACATCCTGCCAAAATATGGCTCTTCCGACCAGCCCTCTCAGGAGATCCTTTGGTGCATGTATGCTATCTTTTCTGGTATATCAGTAAACTGGGTCAGCGTCCCCCTTGATAGGATGGACATGGTCAAGTTTACTATTGCCTCTTCCCACATTCCATATGGTGGTCTCCTTACCTTGGTCTTCCGTCATTTTGGTATTGACTTGACCCATTACGAGCCTTTTCCTCTTGGTCCTCTTCTAGATGCTTCTGCAAAGTCGAAGTCATCTTCGGCTCTGCAGACATCATCTAAGAAGAGGCAATATACCTCTGCTCCTTCGTCATCCACCATTCCTCCATACGATCAGCAATCTACCTCTACTGCACCCTCTCATGAACTTTTGGCCGAGTAGGTTTCTGTTTTATATGAGTTATTCTTTCTGTCGTTCCAGCATCAAGTAATTCCTTTCCCTGATCACCTCAGACCATTTGTTCCTTCTCAGCCTACTCAGCCTCCTCCACCTGTCATCTTTGAGATTCTGGAGCATCCTGGTGGTACTAGTCTTGAGCCGGGTGCATCTTCGGCTCCTTAGGATGTCTCACCTACTGCTGTTGATGCCCCTCCTATCGAGGATCCTTCGATTGATCCAGAGGCACAGGAGTTCGAGATTGGTTTGGCTCGCTCCTTAGATTCTGATATGGATTGACGCTCCGCTTAGAGACTCACCCCTAGACCTAGATTTTTTGTTAGGGTTGAGAGTTGTTTTTTTGGAGTGTCTGTTTGTACTTTGTATTTTTTATTGTATGGATGACGTATGTATGTATGACGTTCATATACTTTTGATGTACTTGAAGGTGTAGCTTTACATTTTGTACTCCATGTATTATATTTTGGACTATGAAGAGGAATCATATTAGCCATGCTGAGGAGATGGAATCCAATAGGAAGAAGAGGGAAACATAGATATTGGCATCCACTAGAAGGAGCTTAAGGTTACAGGGGAGTCTTCTAGTGCAAAAATCACATAATCCACCCCAATGACAGTATTTATTTGGAATGCTAGGGGACTCAATAATTCAGTTAGAAGAAGAGATCTTCGTGATAGGGTAAAGACTATAAAGCCGTCGGCTATGATTCTTCTGGAGACTAAGCTTAAATCTCCTATTATTCGTAATAAATCTGTGATACCCAAAAAACGGGATATCTATTGATAATTTTGCTTTGGCTATTGCGGGGGGGGGGGGGGGGGGGGGGGGGGGGGGTGGGTATCATCATGGGGTTTAACCCTGCTGTTTGGAAAACTAATTTAATTTCTAGTTCAGCTCAGCATATCACCGTGCAATGTACTAATGTATATCATCATGGGGTTTAACCCTGCTGTTTGGAAGAATCATAGCCGACGGCTTTATAGTCTTTACCCTATCACGAAGATCTCTTCTTCTAACTGAATTATTGAGTCCCCTAGCATTCCAAATAAATACTGTCATTTTACAGGAGCTGAACATGTTCACGAACAAGCTCGATAAGTATTGTTAACGAACAGAACGTTCGATGAACTGCTCGTGAACAAGCTCGGTAAATGTTCGTTTACGTTCGTTTACGTTCGTTCGATAAGCTTAACGAACAAGCTTGAACATGTTTTTAGGGCTCGGTTAGTAAACGAACAGAGCTTGAATATGGATTTTGTTCATGAACAAAACCAAGCTCCTTGTTCAAGCTCGTTCGAGCTCGTTTGTCAACAGCCCTACCCCAGAGTGGGCCGTCATGGATAGCGGATGTCAGAAGCGTGGTGGTATGTTAGGATACAATTAGTCCATCATGTGGTATGTTAGGATCCCTCATTAGAGATAACATTAGGCTCACACCCAATTGTTAAATGGTCCTTAGTAAGGCTATTATTAAATGTCTAGTATGGGATAAGTCTCTAACAAATGGTATCAGAGATAGCCACAGGCTACGACCCACATTGTTGAAGGGCGACCTGGGGAAGGAGCGATCTAATAGGGGGCGACCTAGTTAAGCCAGAGTAGGCCACTTAGAGTGGGCACCCCAGAGTGGGTCGCCATGGATGTCCGTTGTCGAAAGCGTGGTGGTATGTTAGGATCCCATTAGTTTCACATAGGAAGTGAAAAAAGAAAACATTTAAGTGTTAGATGGAATACCAATTGGTTTTAGGTTGGATGGTATTTAATACTTAACAATTGGGTGTGAGCCCAGTGTGATGGGCCTAGTTGGGCTGGGTCCTTAGCAAGGCTATTGTTAGAGGTCTAGTATGTGATGATTCTCTAACAAATGGTATCTGAGATAGCCCCATGATACGACTCACGTTGCGAAAGGGGCGACCTAAGTGTTGGCGACTTGGTTAAGCCAGAGTAGGCCACTTAGAGTTGGCACCCCATAGTGGGCCACCGTGAACAACTGTTGTTAGAAGCGTGGTGGTATGTTAGGATCCTACATCAGAGATAACACTGGGCTCATACTCAATTGTTAAGTGGTCCTGAGCAAGGCTATTGTTAGAGGTCTAGTATGGGATGAGCCTCTAACAAATAGTTTCAGAGATATCCCCATGCTACGACCCATGTTGCAGAAGGGGAGACCTTGGGAAGGAGCGGCCTAAGAGGAGGCGACAAGGTTAAGACAGTGTAGGCCACTTAGAGTGGACACCCCAGAGTGGGCCGCCGTGGACGGCGGTTGTTGGAAGCATGGTGGTATGTTAGGATCCCATTAGTCCTACATCGAAAGTGAAAAAAGATAAAGTATTAGAGGGCATCTCCACTTAATACTTAACAATTGGGTGTGAGCCTAGTGTTATGGGCCTAATATAAGCTGGGTCATTAGCAAGGCTATTGTTAGAGGCCAAGTATGGTATGTATCTCTAACAAATGGTATCAGAGCTAAACCCATGCTACGGCCCACATTGCAGAAGGGGCGACCCGGGGAAGGAGCGACCTAAGAGGGCGAGACCAGGTTAAGACAGAGTAGGCCACTTAGAGTGGACACCTAGAGTGGGCATTCGTGGACCGTGGTTGTTGGAAGCATGGTGGTATGTTAGGATCCCATTAGTCCCACATCAGAAGTGAAAAAAGATAAAGTATTAGAGGGCATCTCCACCTAATACTTAACAATTGGGTGTGAGCCCAGTGTTATGGACCTAATATGGGCTTAGTCCTTAGCAAGTCTATTGTTAGAGGCCTTGTATGGGATGTATCTCTAAAAAATGGTATCGGAGCTTACCCCATGCTACGACCCATGTTACAGAAGGGACGACCAGGGGAAGGAGCGACCTGATTAAGCCAGAGTAGGCCACTTAGAGTGGACACCCCTGAGTGGGCCGCCATGGACGGCGATTGTCGAAAGTATGGTGGTATATTAGTATTCCATTAGTCGCACATCAGAAGTGAAAAAAAGAAAAATTTTAAGTATTAGAGTGCCTCTCCACCTAATTCCAATTGGTTTTGGGTTGGATGCTGCTAATACTTAATAATTGGGTGTGAGCCCAATGTTATGGGCCTAGTATGAGCTGGGTCCTAAGCAAGGCTATTTTTAGAGACCTAGTATGGGATGTGTCTCTAACAAATGGGCTAGTGTTAGAAGCCTAGTATAGGATGAGTCTCTAACAGATTATTATATAGGTCATGATTGCATTGCTTGTTTGGAAAACTGCGATAATTTGGTTTCGATGTAATATAATTTATCTACAGATTAGAATTTTTCATGCATTTGCTTAATAAGACGAGCTAAAATTGATGGAATAATTCCTAAATTAGGGTTAGTTGTGTTTAAAAGGAACGACTAATTTAAGATGTTCCAATTTTTGCAAATTCAATTTTTTAAGCGAAGTATTAATAACTACGAGGGCGCTATATCACTCCAACACCAATTTCCCACCTCACCTCGCACCAACCTACCCCCCTTCACACACACACACCCCAAACAAAAAAAACCCCAAAAGAAAGATTCTAATAAGTACTTGTTGCACCCTTGGGCCGGCTCTCGAGGGATTTGTTCGGTGGGTGATAAAAGCCCGCAAAGCCCATGAAAGAAGCCCGAAGCTGGCTCAGTCAAAGCCCACATGCCATTTGCCCATTGCACTTCCACCCATCAAACGTGGGATTGAAGATAAGCTCATAAATAGCAGGCACATGGGCGACGGTTACCCTTATTAGGAGGAGGATCGTGAGGCCATAATTGGTGACCGTTATCCTCCCAACGTCGCTTAAAAGACCTCAGAGGTCTATAAATACACTGGAGATGAACAGAACAAGGGGAGCTATGAAACTTGGTACATTGACATTCTGCATTCCACTTGATATTTCTTTCTCAAAATAGCTTGCGACGTTTGACTCGAGACGAACCTCTGTTGGTCAATCTCGATAGCTCCAAGCTCTCTCTTAAGTTTCCATTCTAACTAAAGAATCGGAGGAGAATTGGATCGGGACCCATATCCGACCCCCCTGACGTTCCCTTGTGGTATATGAAGTCTCATACTCGTTTTTGCTACCATCGACCCTGGTTCAACCAACCAGGGTCCCACTCAACCTGCTGACGAGGCTACACCTCGGTAGAAGAGTCCACGTCATCCCTAATACCATTATCGCCATTTTTGGCCTTAATAGTTGGCCCCGTCTGTTGGAATACATCAGTCGACATCCCGAAGCATCATACAAGCAATGTCGGCTGGACCCAGCAACCCCAGACCAAACCTTTGTCCAACTAAGAACCAAAACATGAATAATGTTTAAGTCGAAGATGTTGAAGACTCCGCATCTTCATCAAAGAGGCCCATAGTACCCAAAGTGTCTTAGCAAAAATTCGACCGATTTGCTGAGTAGGTCGAAAAGGGCATCAGGGTATTGGCCGCCGTGGTGCAGCAAAGCATTGGGCACCCGCCACCAGCAATTGAGCAGCCACCACATCCAAATCTAGCTCTGGCACCTACGAGGGAGGCTTCCACTTCTAGGGATCCTAGAGATCCAAGGGCAGATTGACAGTAGAATGTACCATTCAATACAAAACCTACATCTCATCGGAATGTGGAGATGAGGAACAACAACCGTGCCTTTGGGCACCAGGGAGGTCCTAGTCTTTCCAACAATGGACGAGACACACACAACATCCTTGAGCAGGTAATAGACCGGGTCACTCAGGGCCCCAACCCCCTTTAATTTACAGGTGGAAACCAGAGGAGGCGGAGGAAATCCCCAACCAATCCTCTGGTGCTACTCACCTGCAAGGGGGAGATGGGCGAACCCAACTTACCCTTCCTGCCAATCGGTAAACCCCGTTGATGGAGAACATCACATCTGCTTCTTTCATCCCAAAGTTCAAACTACCCTCCCTGCAGACGTACGATGGCAAGGGCGACCCATGGAAGCACATCCGCAGATACCAAAACGTGATGCTACTTCACGGAGCTGACAAACCATACCTTTGCCATGCTTTCCACACCACACTAACCAAAGAGACAGAATGATTGTACAAGGGGTTACCTGATGACTGAGTCGGGTAGTTTGACGAGTTGTCTAACTTGTTTCGCAGGAAATTTGTTGCAGGGCGACCCCCTAAAAGAAAGTCTTCATATCTCTTCTCTTTGAAGCAGAGAGAGAAGGCGTCGATTCGATCCCTCGTCCAGTGATTCAACGACGAAAGGCTAGAGGTGGAAGATACCCTAGACATGTCTGTCATTACGGCTTTTATCCAAGCAGTCCGAAACAAATACCTATTGAGGGCCCTCCACCAATTTCCATCGAATAAGCTCGTGGAGCTGTTCAACACGACCGATCGGTTCATCGTCTCGGAAGAGGCACTTGAATCCATGGAGAACGACACTCCTTGTAAAGACCGGTATTTATCGTATGTGCACTATTGATGTATTGAATTATGAGATTAATCGTGTTATGATTTTATTTGCCGTAGCCTGAATGTGTGATCTGATATCATATTAGTAATCCACCCGACTTCACGATCGCGTTGACACTAATCTTCTCATTTTTGGACATCATTGATGTGCAGTGGCAAAATCGTAATAATCCGAATATGTTAATCATATAGCTTTCCCTAATCCAATCATATCTTATAATTATTAATAAATCTTAAAACATTTAATAAAAACTAAAATATCTTAATTAAATATTCCTAATATCCTAATTAAATCCTATCAATTCTTAATTATCCTAACAAACTTTCTAAAATCTTAATTAAAATTTTCCCTTATTATAATATCTAATTATCCTTAACTAATCTAATCTAAAAATCCTAAGTAAACCCCCCACGTCAGACCCACAACTCATGCGGATCCCCGTCCACAACTAACACCACACACACACACACACACACACACACACACACAGAGAGAGAGAGAGAGAGAGAGAGAGAGAGAGAGAGAGAGAGAGAGAGAGAGAGAGATCCGATCGGATCTCACAAAACAAACCCATGCAAGCACAATCTCTCATGCATGAAATAAAAACACCCTCAGCCTCAACAACTCACCCTGCATCCCGCCGCAATAACCCATGAAAATCTCCACAGCCCATGCAACGGTCTCTCCCCAGCCCCTGCACGTCTCCTCCATCTTCGTTCTTTTTCTCATTATTCATAAAACCCTGACGGACGCGAGCTTCTCCTCCCATCAAACACAGCAACTGCATGCCTTTCAACCCCAGTGCCTCCTCCCTTCAAACCCAAATCCAAGTTCCTGCCACCACCTCCCATCGAACACAACCTCCCACAGCCTCCGACCATCGCCTCTCACCTCCAGCGCCTCAAACTACTCTCCTGCCATCCACGACAGCCCTGCATTTCATACTCCTCCCACCGACGAAAACCCAAACTCAACAACTCAAGCCCCGCGACAACACAGACCTCCGATCCCTCGTCCTTTCGCAGGAAAACTCGTCCCTTCCTCCCTTCGAACGCAACACCGCCAACAGCCTCTGACCACCTCGCCGACTCCGACGACCTGAAGTCCTCCCCATGCTGCCATCTTATCCTTACTCAGTCGAACTCAAACCCACAGCCACATCCCCACCTCCAGCTTCCCCTCCATTTCCAGGTAAACCCCTTCAACCCATCACCGCCACCAGCCTCCGACAGCCACCACCATTCACAGACCTGCCACCATCGTCCAACGATCCCTCCAAACTCCATCGCAATGCCTCCGACGTTCGAGCGAACTATCGTCAAACCACGACGCCGTTGCTGTTTCCACCCATGCCGCCGCCGTCACCGCCCAGACCTCTGCTACTACGCCCCGAACCTTGGCTGCCATCTGCAACCCACGCGAGGAGTTACACCCGCAATCACGTAAGTCGTGTTATTTTTATATGTACGTAGTTGGTTAATAATGTTAGCACTATATAATAATGTTAGTAAGATAATATAAGACATTAGTTATTATAGTAATTAGCAGTGTAAAATGTTAGTGATATAATAATTAGCAGCATGTCATTACATATATATGATAGTTAATGAAACGTATAGTATGTTATTATCAGTATGTAATATTCTGTATATTATTATTATATATGTGAGTTATAATGAACAGTATATCATATTATATATATGATGTTATATATTTAAGTAAGTATTAATATATGTGTATAATGTGAAAGTTAAAATGGCAAGTTAGTATAATGATCCATGCTTAGTTTTAATACATATGTAACCGTTATATAATGGTAAAACCTAATGATGCAATTAATTAGTTAAGAATCATTTCAACTGATATTAAAACCCGACTTCGTAGAAATAACCGCGCCTCTCGTTACGACCGTCTGGACACCCAACAACCCTCGAGGCAAGTATTTTATCGTAACTGAATTGCAAAATTGAACTGTACAATCCTAGTGATGGAATCTCATTTTATTACGCTGGTCAACCTTAGAAAACTGAACTGCATGTTTTCATTATACTAGTTGCTTTCCGATTTAAATGGACCTGTGATAATAATGTTTCTATCTGCATGCTATCATATTGAACTATGAACAGAGGGTATGACATAACCCTCGAAACGAACATGTGATACCATCGAATACAGATGGGATAAACCTAGTCGAAGACTAGACAGACACTTTGGGTGGGGTTGGTTTATGTAGTAGAGTCTGTAAGTGTGTCTTGTACACATTAAGGCTACTTCCATACCACACTAATGGAAGCAAGCATCTTGGTCATTTTCCAGGTTAGGGATGGCAAGAAGCGTCACTGTAAACCACCGATGATAGGGTGTATCAAGAACACTTTACTTACTCGGACAAGGACTTGCACGAGCACAAATAACTGAAAGTATTCAACTTGCAACTGAGTTTAAATTCTGTAAAATGTGAATTATATGTTAAATTATTTCAGCATGCTCTTACTTTAAATTATGCACTTGTTCTTCATAATTGTGTTCTGATTCTCTTCTGTTGATACCTCTAAGTTAATGCTTTTATTGCCATAAAATCTTGTCGAGTCTTTTGCTGACATATATTTCAATGAACCTATGAAATATATGTTAGGTTCAGAGACAGAGTATAGTAAGGACCCCAATTTCGAGGATTCGCACCAGGAGGTAGATCCCGCTGACCAAAGTTACGAGGACGCCGATGTCCTCCCTGCTGAAGATTAGAATATTGCTGCAGTTTTCATTTATTTGGCTTTATTTATTGTTGCAGGTGTGTTGCTTTTTGTAATAAAATGTACGGCCATGCTAAGCCAAATCTATTGTGTATTTGTTTTAAACAATGTACTAATGTTGTAATAAACACTTGTGCTGTTTCTGAGAAATGCGATTGCTAGGACCTGATTGCTTAACACAAAAACGCTTATTGTGCTTAAGTCAAAGAGAAAGAAAAAAAGTACTTCTTCTTTGCTTTAAGCACATGCAGACCCGCTCACGTTCTCGCTCACAAGTACAATGGGAAGCAGGATGTGACAGGTTTTAGTGGTGGCCAATGTAGGTCCTCTTGCATTATCCAAGACATTTCAGGAATAATACAAGTATTATTACTAACCAGATCGTTTAAACAAATTCGTACACAAAGTTTACTTTGTTTTGTTTGCAGCATGACAGGACGGCCCAATACTCGCAACGGGAATGGTACCCCCAACATCCATGAGCTCATGGGGGTCATGAGTGGCATGTTGGGGAGCCAACAACAACTTATTAAGCAGGGACAACTAGATGTACAACCTACACCACCGCCTCCTCGGGGTGCACCCGAAGCCAAGCAATTTCGAGAGCTGAACACGAAGAGCTTCTCTGGGAGAGAAGAGCCGCTGGAAGCTGAAGAATGGGCCCGAAGTACGGAAGGCGATCTGAGTCTTTCCCATATTGATCAAGCAGGATGGGTGGAAGTAGCCAAGAAGCAACTGATGGGCAATGCATGAAACTGGTGGGACGCGGAAGAAGCTCGTCTGGTTAAGCCCATCAACTGGACAATGTTTCGAAAGCGATTCGATGCTCAATATTTCCCTGAACAACTAAGAGAGAGCTACATCAACGCTTCGTCAACATGGAAAAGGAAATCTTACAGTTGACGAATATGAGGCAGAATTATCTATGCTTAATCGATTTGCTCCACTTCTGGTGGAGGATCCCAAAGACCGTGCATATTAGGTTCTCCAGGGTCTGGACCTGGACATTTAGGCATTAATGTCTTCGGTGAACCTGAATACACATCAGGACGTATTGGATGCTGCTAAGAAGCAAGATCTTATTATGAAGCATAAGAAGGCGCTTCAGACTGGAGGAAGCAGATGTTCAAAGGAGCCACCCAGGGGCAATCTCAGGCCTACTCAGAATGATCAATTCAAGTGGCCTGTTGCTCCTACCAACAACTGACCTCAGATGGTTTGCTTTCACTGCAAGCGAACCGGTCACCTCAAGAAGGACTGCTAGGAGCTGCTGAACCAATGTTTGATATGTGGAGCATCACATACTACCAGAGACTACCCTCGCCGTACTAACAAACTGATGACTACTGGACCATCTGGAACATTTGGACCGATTCAGTGTGGACCTCCTGGACCTACTCAGTGTGGACCACCTCTAGCCCCACAGCAGAAGGCTAATGAACAAGCAAAGAAGAACCAGCCATGAGGACAGGCATTCACCATGACGGCCGCTGAGGCCGAGACTGATGAGCAAGTGATTTATGGTAATACATAAACCCTCTTTTTTATATGCTTATAGTATATATGTGTGTGTTGATTGTTTGCCCTTAGTTAAGGTGTTTCCATATATTCTAGGTGTTATCTTAGTTGCCTCTCATCCGGCTCTATATTTGTTAGATTCTGGAGCCTCTCATTGCTTCATATCCTGAGGATTCGTACAGAAGCATGCTATTCATATCGACTCTCTACCTAATTGTTGGAGCACCACTACCAGGAGCAGAGTAGTGAAAATTTCTAGTGGCTGTCATTCTTACCCTATAGTGATATATGGAACATGAGTTGTTTGCAGATTTTATGATAGTTGACATGCCAAACTTCGATGCAATATTCAGCATGGATTGGTTAGGAAATTTCTACGCTACCATTGATTATCACAAGAAGAAGGTAGTGTTCAAAATCCATGACCATCCGGTGTTTGAATTCGCGAGTGGAGACCGTTCACTTGGACCTATCAAGTTTTGGGCCAAGCCGAACGAAATGATCATTGCATCGATGTTAGTCAAGCCTGAGAAGCCTAGAGTGGTTCAAGACTATGCAGATGTATTTCCTGAAGGTATTTCGGGAATACCGCCAAATCGATATTTGGAGTTCACCATCAACCTTCTGCCAAACACTCAACCGATTTCAAAGACACCTTATCTCATGGCTCCTGATGAACTGGAAGAACTTTGGAAACAGCTCGATGATTTATTGCAGAAAGGATTGATACATCCCAGTGTATCTCCTTGGGGTGCCAGTTCTTTTGGTCAAGAAGAAGGATGTGTCGAGAAGAATGTGTGTGGACTATCGAGAGCTGAACAAGGTGACCATTAAGAACAAGTATCCATTGCCACGTATTGATGACATTTTTGATCAACTCGATGGATCACGAGTCTTCTCGAAGCTGGACCTCAGAAGTGTTTATCATCAAGTAAAGGTCAGGAGTGAAGACATCCCGAAGACGGCATTTCGGACCAAGTATGGGCACTACGAATTCGTAGTAATGCCATTCGGTGTGACTAACGCTCCGGCTACATTCATGAATATCATGAATCTGATTTTCTATGAGTACTGGGATAAGTTCATAGTGATCTTCATCAACGATATTCTGGTCTACTCAAGGAATGAAGAAGAACATGCCAAGCATCTGCGGATTGTATTGGAAACCCTGCGACGTTATCGGTTATATGCCAAGTACAACAACTGTGAATTCTGGCTAGATCGAGTCGCAATCCTTAGGCATGTGGTATCAGGAGACGATATTTCTGTCGATCTGGAGAAGGTTACCTCAATTAGAAATTGTTCGACTCCTCGGTCAGCTTCAGACATCCGAAGTTTTCTCGGATTGGCTGGCTACCACCATCGATTTATCAAGGACTTATCGAAGATTGCTGAGCCTATGACTATCCTGACAACGAAAGATATCAAGTTCATCTGGTCTGAGGCTTATGAGCAAGCATTTGAAGAATTGAAGAAGAAGCTGACGACTACACAAGTGCTAGCTATACTAGATAGAACTGGAGGATTTGAAGTTTTCTGTGACGCATTTGGAAAGGGTCTCGGATGTGTCCTACACTAGCATGGGCATGTGGTTGCGTATGAATCCCAACAGTTAAAGACTCAAGAGAAGAATTATCCAACCCATGACTTGGAATCAGCCGATGTCATATTTGCTCTAAAGATTTGAAGGCATTTTCTATTAAGTGAGCAAGTAAAGGTCTACACCGACCACAAGAGCTTGAAGTACATTTTCACTCAGAAGGAGCTCCATATGAGGCAACACAGATGGTTAGAGCTCATGGCTGATTATGACATTGATCTTCAGTATCATCCGGGAAAAGTGAATGTCGTACCAGATGCATTGAGCAGATTACCAGCGATCATGACTCTCTCAGCTCAATGGAGACTTCAACAAGCTAAGCGAGAGCTGGAGATTGAAGTTATTTTACCTGGGACTTCCACATCATTGATGAATATGCAAGTTCAATCTACTATCGTGGAACGAATTAAAGCTGCTCAGACTGGAGATGCGAAGTTACAGAAGATCAGGGAGCAAGTCAAAGCTGGACTTCGGACGGATTTTCTTATCCATGAGGATGGTTCCTTGAGATATGATAGCAGGATTTGTGTGCCTTCCAGTGATATCAGAGATGAGCTACTGAATGAAGCGCACAAATCTCCTTACTCTATTCATCCCAGCGGCAGTAAGATGTACAAAGATCTTCGTCTAATTTTTGGTGGCATGTAATGAAGAGAAGCGTAGCTCGCAGTGTTGCTAAGTGCCTTGTATGTCAGCAGGTGAAGGCTAAACATCATCGCACTACTGGATTGCTTAAAACCCTGCCTATTCCAGAATGAAAGTGGCAATACATCACTATGGATTTCGTGACTGGACTTCCTCGGAGTGCTAAGCAGAATGATGTGATTTGGGTGATCGATGATCGATTAACCAAATCGGCACACTTTATACCATTCCGAGGGGGACAATCTACGGAGATACTTGCAAAGAAGTATATGGAGGTAATGAGCTATAAATACCTTTACAACTTCTTCTAGTATACATTGTGATGTAATCGATAACCATACATGAGATTGTTCGATTGCATGGCGTTCCAGTGAGCATTATCTCTGACTGGGACACTAGGTTTACATCTCAATTCTGGAAGAGTCTGCAGACCTATCTGGGAACCAGTCTTAGCTCAGCACTGCATATCACCCGCAGACTGATGGACAGTCAGAGCATACTATCCAAATATTGGAGGATATGTTACGAACTTGTATGCTCGATTTCAAAGGCTCGTGGAAAAGATCATCTGCATTTGGTAGAGTTTTCTTTCAACAACAGCTACCAAGCCAGTATTAGCATGGCCCCGTTTGTAGCAATTTATGGAAGGCAGTGTCGATCCACGTTGATTTAGGATGACATTGGTGATTGATAATTATTGGGTCCAGAGGTGATAATTGAGGCGGTGGATGTAGTGTGTAACATCAGAGACAAGCTATGCATTGCACAAGACTGGTACAAGTATTGGGCTGATGCTAAGAGTTGTCACTTGGAGTTTCAACCAAGAGATCATGTCTTCCTGAAGATATCTCCAAACAGAGGAGTGATACGATTTGGAAAGCGAGGGAAGCTTAGCCCGAGGTTCATTGGACCACTTGCTGTGCTAGAGCGTGTTGGAGAAGTTGCTTATTGATTAGCTCTACCACCTTCATTGGAGGGAGTTCATAATGTCATCCATGTATTCCAACTACGTCGTTATGTCAGTGATCTTACTCATGCGGTTGACTACTCCGAGATTACTGTTCGACCAGACCTGACTTACGAGCATCAGCCAGTTCAGATCTTGGACCGACGACAGAAGACCCTCAGGAATAAAGTCGTCAATCTAGTTAGAGTGATGTGGCGTCACAGATCACCTGGAGAATCCACCTAGGAACGGGAAGAGGAAATGCGTGAATGTTATCCCCGTTTATTTCCTGAACCCGAGCTGATAGAATTCTGAGGACGGAATTTTAGTAATGTGGGTAGGATGTAACGACAGGTATTTATCGTACGTATTTCGTACGTGCATTATTGATGTATTCAAGAATTATGAGATTATTCGTGTTATGATTTTATTTAACGTAGCCTTAATGTGTGATCCGATATCATATTAGCAATCCACCCGACTCACGATCGCGCTGACACTAATCTTGTCATTTTTTGGACATCATTGATGTGCAGTGGTAAAATCGTAATAATCCAAATGTGTTAATCATATAGTTTTCCCTAATCCAATCATAACTTATAATTATTTATAAATCTTAATACATTTAATAAAAACTAAAATATCTTTATTAAATATTCCTTATATCCTAATTAAATCCTAATTAAATATTCCCTATATCCTAATTAAATCCTATCAAATCTTAATTATCCTAACCAACTTTCTAAAATCTTAATAAAATTTTTCCCTAATTATAATATATAATTATCCTTAACTAATCTAATATTAAAATCCTAACTAAACCCCCCCCACAACGGACCCACAACTCAAGCAGATCCCCCTCTGCAACTAACGCAACTCTCACACACAGATCCGATCGGATCTCACGAAACAAACCCATACAATCACAATCTCTCGTGCATGAAATCAAAACACCCTCAGCCTCAACAACTCACCCCGCATCCCGTCGCAACAACCCAAGAAAATCTCCACAGCTCATGCAACGGTCTCTCCCCAGCCCCCGCACGTCTCCTCCCTCTTCGTTCTTCCTTCTCCTTCTTCAAAAAACCCCGACGGACGCGAGCTTCTCCTCCCATTAAACACAGCAACCCCACGCCAAACCCCACGCCATTCAACCCTAGCGCCTCTCAACCCCAGCACCTCCTCCCTTCAAAACCAAAGCCATGTCGCTGCCGCCACCTCCCTTTCAAACACAGCCTCCCACAATCCGACCATCGCTTCTCACCTCCAGCGCCTCAAACTACTCTCCCGCCGTCCACGACAGCCTCGCCTTTCAAACTCCTCCCTCCAGCGAAAACCAAAACTCATCAACTCAAGCCCTACCATAACACCGACCTTTGATCCATCCTCCTTCTGCAGGCGAACTCGTCCCCTCCTCTCTTCAAACACAACACCGCCGACAGCCTCCGACCACCTCGCCGACTCCGGTGACCTCAAGTGCTCCCCATGCCGCCATCTCATCCTTCCTTAGTCGAACTCAAACCCAAAGCCACGTTGCCACCTCCCCCGTCCCCTCCATCTCCAGGCGAACCCCTTCAGCCCATCGCCGCTGCCAGCTCCCTGACAGCCACCGCCGTTCACAGACCTGCCACCATCGTCCAACGTCCCCTCCAAAATCCATCGCAACGCCTTCGACGTCAGAGCGTACTCCCATCAACCTACGTTGCCGTTACTGTCTCTACCTGTGTCACCGCTCCATGCCGTCACCGTCACTACCCGGACCTCCGCTGCAGCGCCCTGACCTTTCGCCGCCATCTGCAACCCACGCGAGGAGTTACACCCGCAATCATGTAAGTCGTGTTATTTTTATATTTACATAGTTGGTTAATAATGATATTAGTATATAATAATGTTAGTAGGATATTATAAGACACTAGTCGTTACCCGTGTCCATATGGCACGGTTTATTTAATGGCTTTGTTTTTCCCTTCACAAATTTCAAGTTCCCACAAATTTCAAGTTTTCTCCCAAAATTTCAAGTTTCCCCTCAAATTTAAATTTTCCCCCAAAATTTAAGTCCCCCCAAAATTGTCATTACCACCTAAGACAAACTTGCCATGTAGGACAAAGCTTTGTCCTAGTAGGATAAGATGCAAAATCTTCATCCTTTATCGTTACCCGTGCCCATAGGGCACAGTTTATTTAATGGCTGAGTTTTTCCCTCACAAATTTCAAGTTCCCACAAATTTCAAGTTTTCCACTAAAATTTCAAGTTTCCCATCAAATTTAAGTGTTCTCCCAAAATTTAAGTCCCCCCAAGATTGTCATTGCCACCTAAGACAAACTTGCCATATAGGACAAAGCTTTGTCCTAGTAGGATAAGATTCAAAATCTTCATCCTTTATCAATGTTCTAAATGGCATGAGGCGTGGCGTGGCGTGGCATGGCGACGAGGTCAAGCCTCAAGCCTTAGGAGCCTTGGAGGAGCCACGGCGTTTTTCAAGGCGTGGCTTATGGCAGCAACTGTGTGTATATATTATATAATATATTCCAAAATGTACCTGAGGTTGACCTCAGGTAGGAATACCTGCGCACACCCCCTCTGTTCGGGTGTTTTAAGTATTTTTTTGAATTTTTTTTCAGTAGGTAGATATACTTGTTATGTAGCTCCCTACAAAATTTCAGGTCAATCCAACACCGTTTGGGCCTCCGTTCATCGATTTCAAAAACATTGCGCAAAACTGTCCAGAATTCTAGAAAATTTTGCGCAACGTTTTTGAAATCGATGACCGGAGGCTCAAACGGTGTTGGATTGACCTGAAATTTTATGGGGAGCTACATACCAAGTATATCTACATACTGCAAAAAAATTCAAAATAAATATTTACAAACCCCGAACAGCGGGGGTGTGCGCAGGTATTGCTGCCTGAGGTCAACCTCAGTCACATTTTCCTCATAATATATATAGAGGTAGATAGTAAATTATGATCCACTTAGATGGATTAGTTTCCAAATCCTACCAAATAATCTGCCTTCTTTCTCGTTGACCCCACATTCAGCTCATTTTCTTCATTTTCAATTTCAACCTCCGCCCTCATTTCTTCTTCTCGGATGCTTTTCTCTTTCTTCTTTTCTTTCGGCCTCTCAAGTAACGCGACACACACGGCCTTATCTTCTTTGCTTGCCTTCTTACATATGGCGACACCCTTTCCTTTTATTCCCGCAACGTGATACTTTAGCATAGTGACTCCCGCTCTACATAAAAACCAGCACAAATTGCATTTGACTGCATCTCTACGTGTAGGATCACACAAAGTACCATAATTCCATCCCGGATCACCCGAATTCTTTTTCAAGAGTGCATCCATACCCGTTGTTGATTCGAGTGTTGTCGTCGGTCCAACCAAACCATCCAAATTAGAAGCCACAATATCCATTAGACTCCTATTTGATTAGAATCAATGAATCATTAGATAAATATAATACAAAATTATACCCATTAGTAATATTAATAATTTGTTAAAAAAGAAATACTTTCATAGCAGCACATAGCTGGCCCATAGCAGGACAACTGGTGGGAGGATTCTTCTTCTAATTTTCCAATGATTACTAATTTTCAAAGATATATAATGAAATCCTAAAAATCCTAAAACCAACTACAATAACGAGCCGAGTATTCGGAAAGTCTAAAAATTTCCAAAAGAGACCGAAATGCACAAATTCTGACCGCCAACATTAAACACGATACGTTTGAGAAAAGAAAGAAACTTATATTGAATAATTAAACTGAATACTTACAAGTGAGGAAAAACTGAAGAAGACGCAGAGATCTCCTTTTTGAGCTGAAGAACTGAAGAAGCCGACAACGAAGAACTGAAGAACTGAAAAGCCGACGACGCTGATGCCATTCAGAGGGAGGACCAGAGATGAGGGCGGCTGGAGAACTGAAGAAGCCGGCGACACTGATGCCATTTAGAAGGAGGACAGGAGACGAGGGCGGCCGGAGACGAGCTCCTGCGAGCGAGATGAAAAGTCCTAGGCCCCAAATCGATGCGGGCGGCTACGAGATGAAAAGAAGCGTTAAATATTGAGAACGGGTTGGATTCGGGTTCTCTTAGCCCTATAATGCGGACGTGGGTGCTTTTTTATGTTTTTAAGGCGTGCCTTATATTTTGTGACGCGCCTTGTGTCTCCATGGCATGCCATGGCGGCATGCCGCCTCAAAGAGCCAACTTGGGCATTAACGGGACGTGAGGGTGGAGCCTTGCCGCCATGGCGTCACCGTGGCGAGTTTTTTAGAACCTTGTTCTTTATAGAATAGATTAGTTATTATAGTAATTAGCAGTGTAAGATAATAATTAGTAGCATGTCAGTACATATAAATGATAGTTAATGAAACGAATAATATGTTATTATCAGTACGTAATATTGTGTATGTTATTATTATATATGTGAGTTATAATGAACAATATATCATATTATATATATGATGTTATATATTTAAGTAAGTATTAATATATGTGTATAATGCGAAAGTTAAAATGACATGTTAGTAATAGATACAATATAATGATCCATGCTTAGTTTTAATACATATGTAACCGTTATATAATGGTAAAACCTAATGATGCGATTAATTTGTTAAGAATCATTTCAACTGATATTAAAACCCGACTTCGCAGAAATAACCGCGCCTCTCGTTACGATCGTCTGGACAACCAACAACCCTCGAGGCAAGTATTTTATCGTAACTGAATTGAAAAATTGAATTGTACAACCATAGTGCTGGAATCTCATTTTATTACGCTTGTCAACCTTAGAAACCTGAAATGCATGATTCCATTATAGTAGGTGCTATCTGGTTTAAATGGACCTGTGATAATAATGTTGCTATCTGCATGCTATCATATTGAACTATGAACAGAGGGTATGACATAACCCTCAAAATGAACATGTGATACCATCGAATACAGATGGGATGAACCTAGTCGAAGACTAGACAGACACTTTGGGTGTGGTTGGTTCATGTAGTAGAGTCTGTAAGTGTGTCTTGTACACATTACGGCTACTTCCACACCACACCAATGGAAGCAAGCATCTTGGCCATTTTCCATGTTATGGATGGCAAGAAGCATCACGATAAACCCCGATGATAGGGCGTATCGAGCACACTTTCCTTACTCGGACATGGACTTGCACAAGCACAAATAACTGAAAGTATTCAACTTGCAATTGTGTTTAAATTCTTTAAAATGCGAATCATATGTTAAATTATTTCAGCATGCTCTTACTTTAAATTATGCACTTGTTCTTCATAATTGTGTTCTGATGCTCTTCTGATGCACTTGTTCTTCATAATTGTGTTCTGATGCTCTTCTGTTGATGCCTCTAAGTTAATGCTTTCATTGCCATAAAATGTTGCCGAGTCTTTTGCTGACATATATTTCAATGAACCTATGAAATATATGTTAGATTCAGAGACGGAGTACAATGAGGACCCCAATTTCGAGGATCCGCACCAGGAGGTAGATCCCGCTGACTAGAGTTACGAGGACGCCGAGATCGTCCCTGTCGAAGATTTTAATATTGCTGCAGTCTTCATTTATTTAGCTTTATTTATTGTTGTAGGTGTGTTGCTTTCTATAATAAAATGTACGGCCATGCTAAGCCTAATCTATTGTGTATTTGTTTTAAACCCTGGACCAATGTTGTAATAAACATTTGTGCTTTTTCTAAGAAATGCGGTTGCAAGGACTTGATTGCTTAACACAAAAACGCTTATTGTGCTTAAGTCAAAGAAGAAAGAGAAAAAAGTACTTCTTCTTTGCTTTAAGCATGTAACGGCCTGTTTTTATCTATACGTAATTCATACGTATTTAATTAGTATATTGATTTACTAGCGTAATTAATATATGATTTTATTTATTCATAGCTCGAGCGCACGACTTAATGATGGCGTGATTATATTCTCTAACTTGTGGTTGACGTTGATTGCAGGTACGGGATCATAATAATCCGATTATCCTAATCAGATGAACCCACGAATCTTTTCTTGATCAAATCTAGACCAAATCTAAACATCTTAACGATATCGATTTCCTAATCCAAATCTTAACTAGCCTTATATATAAATTTAATTTCCCATGATTAATTATAATCTTAACAAATCTAAACTAAATCAAAATAACCTATAAGTATTTTTACAAAATAGATAATCATTGTTGTGAACGAGAAACAGGTTTGAAGAAGGTTGAGGCTAGGAAATCCCTAGCCTCCTTTATATAGTATTCATAATGGTTACTCATGTGGGTGGACACCCAATAGGCCCAATGTGTCCTATTCATAACACTTCCCCTTATCCAACCAACGTGGTATACTCAACTTATGAATACTGAATGATCCATTAGTACTAATGAGTATCTTAAAGGGTGGATACTTCTAGATCCAAGTTAAGGATAACTGCCTCGTTAAAAACTCTTAGCTATGGAAAACCCTGTGGGAAAAAACCGATAGCGAAGGGAAAAGAGTACAGCACTCCCTAACTTCCACTGATTTGGGGATGTGTCGAGGGGTGGATACTTCTGGATCCAGAGTCAATGTGGTTGCCTCATTAAAACCTTGACTATGGAAAACCCTGTGGGAAAAACCACTAGCCAAGGAAAAAGAGTACAACTCTACAGTTGACTCCCCTTATCTGATCAAGCTTTAGGCTTGCAGATATCCTATATATCTATACACTAGTCATAACCCGTGCCCGCGGGCACGGTTCAATTAATATTTCCCCCGCAATATCTTTGTTCCCCAAAAATTATTTACACAATCAAAATTTAAAAAAATAATAAATTAGCGTAAAAATATTTAGCGACACGGACACCTTCGGCGCGGAACAACAAATACGGCGCGGGCGCCTTTGGCGCGGAACAATGCGCGAGCGCCTTCGGTAAGGAACAAATTCGACGCGAGTGCCTTCGACGCGGAATAACAAATTCGGGCAGCCATCTTTGACGCGGAACAACGTGCGAGCACATTCGGCGCGAAACATTAAATTCGATGTGGAGGACTTTGGTGCAGAACAACCAATTAGAGTAATAAAATTTAGCGGGCGCCTTCGACGCGGAACAACCAATTCGACGTAGAACAACCAATTAGCACGGTTCATTTAAAATCCTACGCTATTGAAGATGTTCAAAATGAGAAGGGAGAGACCCCTCCATGTGCTGAGGCAATCAGGCAGGTGTGAACACATAAGCATTTGAAGACATTCACAAAGACTTCCCTGATTTATGGAATTGAATTCTCTTATTGCAAACGTTCTCATTTGTCATTAGGCAGTTCCTTTGATTAAATTCAGTAAATCAAATAAAAATCATAAAATGAATTGCAACTTTATAAACTGAGTTTATTGATTGAATAAGGGCAGAAACTTAGCAACTGAGTTTATTGATTGAATTCCATTTTTTCAGCAAGCTTTCTGTTCTTATTTATCAGAAACTTAGCAATAAACTTCCTGTCATATTAATAGGCATCACTTCTATTAAACAGGCGCCAACAGGCACCACTTCTATTAAACAGGCGCTAAACAATAAACATCCCGTTATATTAACAGGCCATAACAAAGATTTCCCGTCGTAGATTTCTGTTTTTTCAGAAAGCTTTCTGCGTCATTTTAATAGGCACCTTGAAGATGTTAAAAACTCAAAGTGCAGTGAAATCACAGTTCACAGATGCTCAAAGAAATCAATGAAATCACAGAAGCACATAAGCAATGAAAACAATGAAATCACGGTTCAGAGAAGCAAACTGAACAACAGCAGCCTTCATCTCTTTCCCAACCAAGTCATTCTTCCACACAGAAGCAAACTGGTAATAGATCTACTGCAAGCAGTGCCCCCGCCCTTCAACACTAAAGACCAAACTCCATGCGAGTCATGAAAAATGCTCAGGCATTGCAAGGTGCATTTGGATACCTCAGAGTTACCTAGCTTTCAATGGATGAGACATACGAATAGAGATCTTAGTAGTTAACAGGTGCAACATGAATAGAAAATCTCCCTTGTTGAATCTCCACCCAAATTTCCTTATCAAATATTATGCTTTCTTAACTGGAAATTCAAATGAACAATGGACAATTAGTAAATCACTTAGAAATTGGAACACCTCTGTTGAATATGGCCACATCAATTCTCCATTGGATATCACACCATCAGGCTAATAAGTAAATCACTTAGAAATCAATGTTTATGACTCCATAACCTGCTCAAGATGATTGTTTATGATCAGATTTTCTAATCCCATAATGGACACATTCTAGCCAACAATGCTAATCATCATCATTAATCACTTGACTGCCATTTACCCCGTTAACATCATGGACAATAAAACATTCAGATTGAACCTTATTTACTGCCTACAATTGTAAAATATGTAGCATTCAGGACCAGACTTGTCACTTTATATAGTTATCTAAAACTCAAAGCACCTTGATAGTTGCTACTTAATCTCGAAATATATCGACTGTTAGAACTTAGACATGTCTTCATGTCCTTCTAAAGCTTATAATACAGTTCCAGCCTTGCAGCATGCCATGTTCAGGGAGTTGGGAGGGTCTGAGAATTCTCCGCTGGATATCCGATCAAACACACATTTGTTGGCAGCCTCAGTGTAATGCACCCCATCCCAAATGATCCGCTTCTTTGGATTTGCACACGACTTTTCGAGCAGTGCCTCAGTCCCGTTAACAGTACGCATATCTCCACACCTCACATCAAAATTGAAGTTGAATGAAACATCACCGTAGCCACAGCAGGCCGCAAGCGGCTGCTCAAAACCTGTATTAGTTCATCGCAAGATATCAGTAATATGAACAGTTCAAAAGACTAAGGCCATAAGGATCTTACCGAAATTTGGCTATACAAATAGAATCAGATGACAAAAAACTCACACGTGAAATGAACCAAACAAATGTTCAAGGAAACTGCTTTTGCTTCAAAGAAGAAATGAAATTTGGCTATTGATATTAGGGAGCCATAGTTCCGCAGATGTTCTGTAGTTCCTGAATATTTGTGAGAATACATTGTGAGATATCTTAGATGTTACGCAGATCCTAGCCTAGCAAAAATATTGAAGATATTCCACAGCCTGCGAACATTGTGAGATATCCCATAATGTATTCTCGCAATGAACTTTGTGGAACATTTAATTTTTTCAAATTTATCGCCTACGCTATTCTAAGTAGATTAGGATTCCTAACCATATAGAATTACACCATCAACTCAACATTGGAGATCATGGGAACTTTTTGGAAGATTGACATGCAACCTGTGAACATTGTAAGATATCTCATAATGTATTCTCAGAATGAACTTTGTGGAATATTTAATTTTTTTCAAATTTATCGCCTACGCTATTCTAATTAGATTAGGATTCCTAACCATATAGAATTACACCATTAACTCAACATTGGAGATCATGGGAACTTTTTGGAAGATCGTATTATTGCAAAGAACACAAAATTATTAAAGATGTTCCGCAGGCATAAATAACAAAGTATATCGTAATACAGATATTCATAAAGATAAGCTCAAAAGAGCTTTAGATTTCTGCCTCAATTCCTCTGCTTTTCTTCATGTTTGGCACTTCTATATCAGATTAGTACTTTGTTCATTGAAGCATTTACATTTCCTTCTTAAGTATTATATTTTCCTTCTTTCTTGATTATTAGTATGGTTATTCACCACTCATGCAATGAGTTTTCACACAGGAAAATGGCTTGTGCTAGCTGCAATTTATTTGCAAATACTATTTAGACTTGCTGGATTCTTTTTTAAAATATGGATTCTTATTTGTTAGTTACATGAAAACCCCAATTAGACAAAACAAAAATGTAGAACTGACCCACATCCTTTTCAACCACTAACCCACATCCTTTTGTGCTAGCTGCCATTCACTTCGTCAGAAAAATTAACACATGGTTTCATAAATGCTCAAAGAGTGCACAACTCTTTGAACATGTGTTAATTTCATCCTAACTTCAGAAAACAATTTTTTAGGTGGGTTTTTTGTATCTTTAAATTATTTTTTAGGTGGTAACAACTTCATTCAAACAAAAAATCCCTAAGGCCACCATTAAAAACATGCAGGTATTCTGCAATCAGTAGGACAAAATAAAACTATTTTTTATCCTATGCTTCTTATTAAAATTGCTTCCATTGAACTAAGCAAGATGAACCAATTTAAATAAATTAAAAGAATTAACACATGGACATATCCATGAACAAAATTTAAAGATTAAACTAAACAAAATTTACATTCCTAATTTAAAGATTCAACTAAACAAAATTTAAAAATTAAAAGAATTAACACATGGACATATCCATGTCAAAAAAATCTTGTTAACAGGATGAAATTAGGATGAAATTTAAAGATCCAAAAAAACCACCTAAAAATTAATAGAATTCCTTCAGAAAAATTAACTCATTGATCATTGCTAGGAAGATTCCTTTGGGGTTTTCTGAAGGAATGCTTGGTTCTTTTAGTAAGATTCGACTGATTGTTATAATTAATAATAACCACGGATACAACCTCAAGAGATAAATCTGGCATTATATGTTATCTGATGTTTGTGTTCATGCCAATCCTCAAGAGCCAGGTAACATCAAGTATGCTATTGGGCTGAATGATGGAAACAACAAAAATCTTGCATTTAATGATTTGGCTGGAAATAATCAAATATTCATGCCAATTCTAGAAATAATCAAATATTCATGCCAAAAAATACAGATCGAACTGTAGCAGAGATACACAGACAATGAAAGCCATTGTATTTTGAAGGTCTAACAGATTGAAAAAAATGAACACAGTCGACATTATTCAAGTGCCCATCAGAACACTTCCAACTATTTCTGGCAAAATTTTATTGGAATGAAAAATTCATGTAGCCCTTACAAACAAAATAAAAACATAGCAATTCCTCCAAAACCTACAAATTGCAGCAAGCCAGAAACCGCACAGCTCATGGTACAAAGGAACATAATGAAGATTATGATGCAAAACATATTTGCTTCTGAAAAACTGAAGTAGATGAAGTAAACAAAATAATCTGACATAACAAAATAATCCTACAAATTGTTGATCATAAGAAGCATGATACTTCGCTGGAGCAGGCATAGGTTCATTTCGGGAGGTGTTCTTTCTCTGTTGTATGCCCAGAAAAGCCTTTCCATCATATTCTATAGCATGCATCCAGTTATCATATGCTTTTTAACCAATGCATCAGTAAATACCTGCAAAATTCAGCATGTTCATCGAGATTCAATGCAGGCAATAGCTTTTGACAGGACAATTGGATCCCTCCAAGAAGCTCCAACGCACATACCTCCAGTCGCACACCTACGATGCAAGAAAATGAACAAATTATCATACTTTCAGAAATGCTTAAGCTAATCTTACTTCTTTTTGACTATATCAATTCAATTTTATGTTTCCTTGGTCATTTATGTTTTTGTTTAATGGTGTGTTGTGTAGGGCAACTGCAAGCCAAAATCTGTCCGGTACATTGTCTTCTAGCGTATGGAACTTGACAAACCTTGAAATTGTGTAAGCTCCTAATTAACACTATATATTACTTTTGTTTTTCTATGACTATTATATTCTTCATTTAGCTAGCTATGAAAAAATGAGATCTTTTTAGGCTACTGCATATAATATCAGAACATTCACACTTGAAATTGGGAAGCTTTGAATATACACTGTTTAGATATTCCTTGCGGGTGTCATATGCTATTGTATCATTTAGAACACTGCCATAATTATTGAGAATTATTAACCCGAGATATGTTTTAGGTTGAAGTGCTACATGCTCGCGGTATTGATCAAATTTTTGATGCAATCAGCTATAAGAAAGGATCCTCCGTTATTCGAATGCTGCCGACATATATTGACAATTACATATTTCAGGTGAGAAAATTTGAATTTTATGAACTTGATGAGCTTGTGGAAGTATTTTGTTCATACCACCTCTCCAAATAACCCATGATTATCAGCTTGAACTATGTATATATCAGTTATCGGTATAGTGTATGCACCGGGGGTAGAAAGTCCATTGTTCAAATAAAATTCTCAAATAAATGTGAGAAAAGTTATATTTTCATCAGTTGTACTGACCTTCATTTGTAAAGCAACACAAGGTGGGTTGTTGGCTTGCAGCTTAAGCTTTTTGGTAAATTAGTTTCCTGAAACATTGGTACAATATTCTCAATAAGATTGTTTTTAAATTATTTTCGCCCCCTTTTTAATGTTGATTTTAAGTTCTGTTGCGCAAAAAAGAGAGCAAAGTCTAAAAAGAAGCTGGTGTCTATAATGAAACAAGGATTTAATTTGAAATTTATTTTTCTTTATTTTTATGAAGGTATATTTTGAATTCTTTTTCACTATTAGACCTTGAAAAGAAAATGTCAATTGGGGCTCTGTTGCTAAGTCTCTCTCCTTCCCTTTTGTTCTCCCTTCGAGATCATGAAAGAACCCTTAAAATTTATTCATGTTCACATTTTTGGATTGAATCATGCATCTATCTGATTGTTGGTTAAAATATTTGTCAGTTGTTTCAGGGCTGATGTGTGTTGTAAGGTTGTTCCGTTGGTGTTGTTTTTTTCGGGTCTTTTTAATGTGACATGCTCGAATATTGGAGACAAGGGCTGCTGACCCTAACAATAGAGAGAAGTACAGTTTGTCTTGATCCACACTACTCATTTCCATTTTAGTTGGTATGTTTAGCATATGTATGTATCTCATGCACAGAGAAAAAATTGTAAACGAGTGCAAGAAATTTTATTATTTTGAGTATCTGATTTTTGATGAAATATACTATGTAAACCAATATCAATGAATATCAATGAAAAACCAAGAGTTATTTACAGAGTATCTACAAGGCTGCATCAAAAACCATTATGTTTTCCCTGCTATATAAAGTGAAAATACAACCATAATGATTTTTTATCCAAAATAGATCCTTTGCATGATGGCATGAAGTTGGCTTACATAATTACCTCACATGTCTACCATTTTTGAGTGTGTCATGTTCATAATCATATATTTATCTAATTGGAACTTATGCTTGCTGTTTGCATCTTGCTCTGACTTTGAAATCTTGCTGCTTCCTAATCAGAAAAGAAAGTTCTTTTTTTGTAGCCAGTTTGAAGGATGGGTTTTAAACATAGGGCTATACATATTAGACATGAATCATGCATTTAATTTGTATAATTCATTTCTTCTGTAAGTTCCTAGAAATAGCAATTATATGTATATTTTAAATCTGGTAGAAAATGCTATTTGGGTTAACATGTTTTTAAAGGGGAAAAGACTAACATCTTCTATGTGAATTTTAATTGATATGTACGATGGTTTAATTTTAAGTGGGAAAAGACTGTCATCTTCTACTATCAGCGCAACTGATCGACGGATCGATTTCTTCGAGCTGACCAAGCTCATCTGCAACCACATCCAGGAGATGGACACTGAAAATGTCGTCAAGATCGATAGCTGTATGGTAATCAGGTTTTTTCTTCTTTTTTTATTTTTGTACCCACACCTCAAAGTGTAGAGGAATCGGTTTAAATAGAATTAATGCTTGCTTTTCAGATAGATTAAACAGGAAAGCATAATAATAATCTAAAGAATATAAGAAAATAATAACAAGAAGACCTAGATTCTTACAATAAATATAAAATATGTCATCAGTTATTGTTTACTCCTTATTTAGTATTGTTATGCCTTCTTACATGCTATTACATGACCCAAGTATGATTCCTAGAATACTCAACTACTTCCTCATTAAAAAAAATAAAACATTCCTATTTATATTATGCAACCGAAACAAATGTATTACGTAGCCAAGTGATCTACATGGTATCTTCATTGTCAATTTTTGTTAATGACTACAACCAATAGATCTATAACCAAGATATCTATATGTATTTACATGTATTATGCTCACTCACCTCACTGGACAAGGAATTGCCGACTACAAGATGATATCAAAGTACCTGGAAAGAACATAAGAGCCTGTTAAGCTCAGGAATAATGTGGTAAGATAGTCATTTTTCTATGGCGATGATCCCAAAAAGTGGTAAGATAGCCATGCTGAGGAGATGGAATCCAATAGGAAGAAGAGGGAAACATAGATATTGGCATCCACTAGGAGGAGCTTAAGGTTACAGGGGAGTCTTCTAGTGCAAAAATCACATAATCCACCCCAATGACAGTATTTATTTGGAATGCTAGGGGACTCAATAATTCAGTTAGAAGAAGAGATCTTCGTGATAGGGTAAAGACTATAAAGCCGTCGGCTATGATTCTTCTGGAGACTAAGCTTAAATCTCCTATTATTCGTAATAAATCTGTGATACCCAAAAAACGGGATATCTATTGATAATTTTGCTTTGGCTATTGCGGGGGGGGGGGGGGGGGTGGGGGTGGGTATCATCATGGGGTTTAACCCTGCTGTTTGGAAAACTAATTTAATTTCTAGTTCAGCTCAGCATATCACCGTGCAATGTACTAATGTGGGTGTCTTCTTCTGTACCATTACGGGAGTGTATGGTCGCAACACAATTGCGGAGAGGAAGGAATTATGGGAGAGACTTATGATGGATGCTCCGGTTGGGAACATGGAGGCTTGGCTTATGGGTGGCGATTTTAACAGTGTGCTATTTTCAAAAGATAAGGTTGGAGGCCGAAAATTGGAAGAGAGTATGGTTAGGGACTTCAATGACTGTATTCGAATTTGCCATCTACAGGAGCTCAAAAGCACGGGGTTAAAGCTGAGTTGGTGTAACAATCGTAGTGGGATTGGTTGTGTCGATGCTCAGCTAGATCGGGTATTTTGTAATGCTGATTGGATCAACAAGCTCCCGGAATCTTATATTAGTTATCTGGACCCTCAGACCAGTGACCATGCGCCAATGATTGTGAATCTTCATTCTCAGGTACCGTCTGACCCGAAGCCTTTTAAGTTTTTTAATGATTGGACAAAATGCCCCGGATTCGAAGAAGTTGTCGAGGAGAGTTGAGCGGGGTATGTGGCAGGCACCCCTATGTATTGCTTAGCTCAAAATCTCAAGCGGCTGAAATGTCAAATTCGAAGTTGGGCGGCTGTGCATAATGCAGCAAATCAAGTCACTAAATTACGCACAGAACTGGAAGCTATTCGAAATGATCCCACCATTCATTCTGAGCATTCGCTTCAAGATAAATAGCAAACATTAATTAAAGATTTGGCCTCGGTTATAGGCCTAGCAAGAAATGTTCTGCCAAAAAAGTCTCCAGGAATGGTTATCTCTGGGCGATGGAAACGCGAAATTTTTTTACACGGAGATGAAAGCTAGGGACAGTCATAATAATCTGGGCCATTTGGTGGATGTTTCTGGTAAACAAAATAGATCGTATGAGGATCTGAAAAAAGAAGCACACACTTATTTCGAAAATCTCTATAATCAAAATCACTACAGAAGTAGCTTTCCAAAGCTCGTTCCCAAGCGTTTATTAACTAGAGAAGCTTCGATCTGGCTTGACAGGAGGGTGTCTGATGAAGAAATCAAAGATGCAGTGTTTCAGATTGGTCCTGACAAGGCACCAGGGCCAGATGGTTATAATGGGTTCTTTTTCAAACACAATTGGAACCTTTTAAGGAATGAGATAATTGATGCAATAAAGTCCCTTTTAAGATCAGGAAAATTATTGCGTCAAATAAATCATACTTTCCTGACAATGGTTCCTAAAAATTCAAATGCCTCAAGTCTTGGTGAGTATATCACATAGCCTGTTATAATGTTCTGTACAAGATCATTAGCAAAATAATTTGCAACAGGCTAAAAGTAGTGATCCATGATTTGATTTCCCCTAACCAGGCTGCATTTCTAAAAGGAAGACTATTATCTGATTGCTGCCTTCTTGCCCACGAACAGATAGAGATTTCAGTAATCCGATGGGGGAGAGCATGTTTAAAATTGGATTTGCAAAAAGCATTTGACATCATGAATCGTGAGTTTATCTATTACTTTCTACATCAGATGGGATTCTCTAATATTTTCATTGATTGGATTCGAGAATGTATATCAACAGCAACCTTTGCAGTCATGGTAAATGGATCCCCTGTGGGTTATTTTGAAGGAAACCGAGGTATTCGTCAAGGTGATCCTCTCTCCCCATATTTGTTTGTTATTACTATGGAGGCTTTCTCCATTCTTATTGCAAAATCTATTAATAGGCACACTATTGAGCCTATAAGGCGCTCAGGTTCCATATCCCATCTCTTGTTTGCCGATAATCTCCTCGTGTTCTGTTGGGCCAACAAAAAAACATTTTCCGGCATCAAAAACATACTTCTTGAGTTTTCTAATTATACTGGACTTCAAGTAAATTGGGATAAGAGTGCAGCTTTGTTTAGTAAGGGAGCCAAGACTAAAAATGAGTTAACTTGTTATTTGGGCATTAAGTTGGCAACTACCATTACCACCTATTTGGGATTGCTGCTATCATTTAAATATCCAAAGTCACCAATGTATAGCAGATTAGTGGATAAGTGCAAGAAGAGGTTGATGGTATGGTCATCATCTTTATTATCCATATCTGGGCGTACTGAGCTTGTCAGGACAGTTATTTATGGAATGGTTGCATTCTGGATGCAAGCCTTTCGTATTCCCCCCACTGTTTTGCGCACTATTACAGCAGCTTGCAGGTGTTTCATCAGGGGTACTTCGAGAGCTTGGGCGTGGAAAGATATCTGTACTCCAAAATCTGGGGGGGTGGCATCAGATTGTTGGAAGATTTAAATGTGGCGGCTGGAATTAGACTCACTTGGAGATATCTTACTTCGGGTAATCTATGGGCAGATCAAATGAAGATGTGGTATGATGATTTAGGAGGGTTTTATGCGGCAAAGGGGGTGGTCACGCATTCTGGCACCTGGAAGCACATGCTAAGATGTAGAAATATCTCTCAAAAATTAATTAAGCGAAAGGTTAGAGATGGAAAATCAACCCTATTTTGGCATGATAATTGGATGGCCTTGTAGGGATTTTCAAGGTCCCTTAGAGCTAATTTTAAAATTATTCGTCCTAAGTCGGACGAACAAAATAAAATAAACAACGGAAAAATAATTTATTAAACTATTTAATAAATATAGCCCTGTCATGCCCCGCTTCCCAAAAATACGGAGGCGAATCGTGACAAGGTCCGCTTAGGCCAGAGCTGAGAAGCTCGGACCCAATAAGCGTCTGTAGAGGTACCATTTAAAAGATTTTCAGGTTCTTGCATTAATATAGTTCGAAACAACAGAAAGTACGGAAAGGAAGTTGCATTCACTAAATTAGAGGTATAATATCCAACAAGTACAAAGTCTAAAAAGAAGCCTAAGCGTGGCAACAAACTATCTAAAAGCAAACTGAAAGTAGTAACCTCTGAAAGTGACGACTAAAAGACCTCAAGGTCTGGTCCTTGTCAAGCACGTACTCTGGGTCGACGTCCTCGGCTCCTCGTACTCCAGTAAGTCTGCCTCATCCACGAACTCTGGCTGAGCACCTGACGTACAGCACCCAAGAGAAAGGAACTGTACATCAGGTAAAGTCTACAAGAAGGGTTAGACTTTACTGCAAGTGCACCGAACTTTAAACAATGGTTTACTGGTTGATTAACATGCTGAGGTTCTATTACACAACAGTTTACTGGTTGTTTAGCATGCTGTGGTTATAACAGAGTAACACAACAGGAAGTAACGTAGCAGGAAAGTAAAAACGGGACAAGTAGTAGTCGTAGCGTGTACTACCAACTACGGGACTAGCCTACAGGTGTCAGGACAAGTCGGGACGTGACAGGAACAAGACGGGACAAGACAAGTGAGACACGAAAGGGTTCACGCCTTACGGTTCGAGGGGGATCAGACCCTCTTGCCGTGCGCACGCTCAACCCAACCCCAAACCCAAGAACTCAGGACAAGATTTACAGGGATCATTTCCGCTAGGGAAACATCCGAAACGCCCGAAGGCTTTTTGTGTAACAGGGATCACTTCCGCGGGGGAAAGCATCCGAAACGCCCGAAGGCTTTTTGTGTAACAGGGATCACTTCCGCTAGGAAAGCATCCGAAACGCCCGCAGGCTTTTTGTATAACAGTCACGGGGATCACTCTCGCATGGTGTAACGGTCGGTTTCCGATCGTACTTTCTTTGTGCACGTGCTCTTGATGGTGCACGTGTTTATTTTTGACTTTATTTGATTTTGAATATTATTGAGTGATATATCGACGTGATCGTCTCTGGAAGTATTAGATTGTGGAATAACTTTGTAACAACATATCTCGAGTCGTTCTTCAGCGATGCTATCTTAATTGACGTGACGTCGCGACTTTCTGTTTTGATGCGAGACATTACGAATTTTAGTTTCGTCTCTCGACATCGAAATTTAGATCCGTATTCTCCACTATCTTTCTTTAGTCATCTAGAACACCCCATAATTATTTTATAATTTTTGGACTTAATTTGACCTATTTTCCAATTTTTTGAAAGTTTTAAATAATTTTAAAACCTATTTTTATAAAAGTTTTAATTACAATAAAATTCCTAAATTATAATAACGAATTAAAGAATTTTTAGGCAAAATTTTAGAATTTTTGGCCGCACCCATTTTGTGTGAGGGAGAGGAGAGTAATTTTAACTAAATTAATTATTTTAAATTATTTTAATTATGTTTTTCCGAACCCTAACCCTAACCCTAGCTCTAACCTATTTAAATTAGCCCTAGGCAAAGTTTTTTTCGTCATTGCTCAAAACCCTAGCCGCCGTTTTCTCTTCCAAAGCTTCGTCGCAACGTTGCGACGATCGCACAGCGCACGACCGGAGCTCACCCCCGCACATCCCCGTGCACGACCGGAAAAAGCCCCCGCATCGCCGCTGCATCGCACCCCGCTGCATCGCACCCCGCTGTCGCCCCGCTCCGACCGAGGCTCTCTCTCGGTCTGACCGAGAGACTTCCTCGCACAGCCGCCCGCACCGCTCCGCTCCGCATCGCCAAGCGCCCGACCGACCCGCCTTGTCGGTCTGACCGAGACGCCGCCCCGCTGCATCGCCCCCATCGCTTCGCCCGTACCCGCAGTGCACGACCGACGGGATCTGACGGTCTGACCGACGATTTCCCTCGCACCGCCGCTGCGACCGACCCCCCCCGCATCGCAGCTCGCACGACCGAGAGCCCCTCTCGGTCTGTCCGAGAGGAACCACCGCACCGACCAAGCCCGACCGACAGGACTTCGTCGCAAGTGGGTTTCTCCAACACCAACTTCTGTGGTGGGCCCCCCAAGTGCTCCTGAGGTGTTGTGGGCCCCTTGGACCCCTAGCACTGCTGTGGGCCCCACTTGGACGTGCTACTTTACGGATTTGCCGTCTACGACGTTGCGACATGTCGTAGGCCTTCGTCGCAAGTTCGAACTTTTGGAGAGACGTGCGAGGACCAGATCTGAAGCTGAGGAGTTCTCCGATCAGACCCGACATCCAATCTACAGCAAACTCCGGTTCAGGTTGGTTCCCCGAAACTCGTAGAAACCCTCACAATAGCTGACTGAACCCTAAACTAAAAAACCGTCAACTTGAACTAAATTTACTTTCCAGCTCCTGTAAAATGTTGTTTGAACATAGAAAATTGACGAACGGACTTTGTTGACTGTGCACATAGGATAGATCGTCGATTAGGCTGAACATCAAAAAGTGACTTTTGACGAATAGGATAGTCCCGAAAACCTAGAAACGAAACCTAATAGGATTTGATGAATTTGAGACCTGACATCGTCGCCGTGGCGATATTTCAGACGGACTTCCGCGAACGAGACACTCGGAAGGGACGCTTTGAGAGGACGACACACTCGCCATCGCAGGCAAGTGTATCCACTTGCACTTCTTGGCCGTGCTTAGGCCTTAGTTGGTTAGAATTGTTAACTGTGAACAAATAGAACCGGACGTGAAATGATAGCGTTCGGGACGACTCCTGACGGCTCAGACTTGACGACGAAGTCTGAGCCCGACAACAACAATTTTTGACATCATAAGGCTATTATGTGTGTGCGTGTGTGTGGACACCCTAGAATAACCCTTCCTGTCTTGTCACGTCACGTCCCGTCTTGCACAGCCTGCTAGGCAATAGGGCACTCGCCGAGTGATCCCTTGTACTGATTCACAGCCTGCGGGCAATAGGGCACTCTCCAAGTTAGAGAGAGTGATCCCTTGTACTGATACACAGCCCGAGGGCAATAGGGCACTCTCCAAGCTAGAGAGAGTGATCCCTTGTACTGATTCTCAGCCTGCGGGCAATAGGGCACTCGCCAAGCTAGAGCGAGTGATCCCTTGTACTGGTGTCTTGTCTTGTCTTGTCTTGGGGTTTGGGGTTGGGTTGAGCGTGCGCACGGCAAGAGGGTCTGATCCCCCTCGAACCGTAAGGCATGAACCCTTTTCGTGTCTCACTTGTCTTGTCCTGCCTTGCTTCCGTCACGTCACGTCTTGTCCTGACACCGGTAGGCTAGTCCCGTAGTTGGTAGCACACGCTACAACTACTACTTGTTGCGCTTTACTTTCCTGCTACGTTACTTCTCTTGTATTTGTTGTAACCCCAGCATGCTAATCAACCAGTAAAACGTTGTCTAAAAAGTTGATACACTTGCAGTTTGGTCTAAACCTTTTTGTAGACCTGACCTGACGTACAGTTCCTTCTTTTGGTGCTGTACGTCAGGTGTTGAGCCAGAGTACGTCGACGAGGCGGACTTGCCAGCTGACGGAGAGCCGGAGGACGTTGATCCGGAGTACGACCCGGAGGAGGACCAGAGTTAGAGGCCTCTTGTTGCTGATCCAGATTTCTGTTCCAGTTTAGATTGGGTGGGTAGCACCTGTTGCTTTCTTGTCTAGGTTGGGTGCTTGCACCAGTAGTTTTCTTTTCTGCAGTTGTAGCCTTCGGGCGTTTTAGACTCTCAGTACTTTTGGATGTTTTATTTGGAATAAAATGAAATGATATCTCTTTTCAATACTTTGTTGTTTCCGTACTAACTTGCAGGGACCTGTTTCCTTCGTTTGGAATATCACAGACGCTTATTGGGTCCGGGCTCTTAGCCCTGGCCTAAGCGGGCCTTAGTCACGCTTCGCCTCCGACCTTTTTGGGAAGCGGGGCGTGACAGGTTTTAGTGGTGGCCCATGCAGGTCACCTCCTTCTGCGAATACGGAACAATCGAAGTATTGGAATTCATTTTATTATCATCTAATAATTGTACGAGTCTAACCTCTGTGTTTCTGTCAATAGGATGGCCGGACGACGTATTACCCGATCGGGGAACTTAGGCGATGGAGTTTCGGAGGACCAGAGCGGAGACTTCCGTCAGTTTCTAGGTGTGATAAGGGAGATGCTGGATGTTCAGCATCAGTTGGTTCAGCAGTCCCAGCGTGCTGCCCAGGCTGTTCCAGTTGCACCACCACCACCACCACCTGCCCCTCGAGCTGCTCCAGGAGTGAAGCAGTTCAACGAGCTCCAGCCAAAGACATTTTCGGGGAAGGAGGGACCCCTAGCTGTTGACGAGTGGATCCAGAGCACGGAGGAGAAGTTAGTTGCTGCGAAGATTCCTGATGATACCCGTGTGGAGATAGCAAAGATGCAGCTGACGGAGAATGCGAGGAATTGGTGGCGCATCGAGGAGAGGCGTCTTGAGAAGCCAGTGGGATGGAAGACCTTCAGGTCTATGTTTAAGGATAAGTACTTCACCAAGTCTGCTAGGAGGGAGCTGCTGAGCAGGTTTATAAATCTGAAGCAGGAGAACATGACCGTCGAGGAGTACGAGGCGGAGTTTGAGATGCTGAGCCGCTTTGCTCCGCACATGGTGAAGAAGGAGGAGAAGCGAGCTGATCGCTTTCGTCAGGGACTGCGTCCGAAGATTCGGGCTTCGATGTCTTCGGCGAGTTTCTCGACTATGAGGGAGGTACTTGATGCTGCGAAGAATCATGAGCTCATAGCTCTTTTGCCTGACCCTCCAGCTGATAAGGGGAAGCGTCCTATGGAGCAGTACCGGCCACCTGCCAGGCCGGCGATGAGGCCAGTCCAGACAGTACCATTCAAGAGGCCTGGAGCACCAGTTCAGATTCAGGGCAAGGGCCCGTGCCACTTTTGCGGAAAGCCTGGACACGTTCAGGCCACCTGCAGGAAGAGGATGGGGCTATGCTTAATTTGTGGAGATGCTTTGCATGCTGCGAAGGATTGCCCTAGAGCTCGTCATGCCGTAGTTGGAGCGCCAGCCCCGTTGCAGATGAGAGCGCCTGCTCCAGTTCAGAGAGGACCTGCTGCTCGTGGACCACCTTTACCGCCACAGAGGCAGATGTATCAGAGAGCAGCACAGCCCCAGAGGCCAGCGTATACCATGACTGCTGTTGAGACTGAGGAGCTGGATGGAGTTATAGCAGGTAACTCTTGATTCTAGTTTTTCATTTCATAGTTTAGATCTTGTTATTAGCGTTGCTTGCTTGACTTGTTGTTAGAATAGTTTGATTTGACCATAGTCCCCTTATATCTTAGGCACCATTCTAGTGTCCTCTCACCCAGCCTTGGCTTTGTTCGACTCTGGTGCATCTATGTGCATCATATCCCGGAGGTTTGCAACAAAGCACTCTATCCCCACCCATACACTCCCTAAGTGTTGGGACATTACCACAGGGAACGGAGTGGTGACGGTAAATTTGGGATGTCGATCGATTTCTTTAGTGATCAGTGGACACGAGCTCTTTGCAGATTTCATTGTCCACGATCTGCCACATTTCGATGTCGTTCTTGGCATCGATTGGTTGGGAGATTTCCACGCCTCGATTGACTGTCACAGCAAGATGGTGGTGTTCCGGATTCCAGGTCATCCGGAGTTCGAGTTCCGCAGCAGGGATGAGTCACTTGGGCCCATCAGATTTTGTGCCAAGCTGGAGGTGCCGATTGTTACAGCCATGCAGATGGAGATGGAGATCGAGAGACCAGCAGTCTTCAGAGACTTCGACGACGTCTTCCCGGAGGATATCTCAGGTTTGCCACCCGACCGAGCTTTAGAGTTTGGAATTGATCTTATGCCGGGAGCGCAACCGATATCGAAGGCGCCGTACCGTATGGCCCCCGCTGAGCTCGAGGAACTGCGGAAGCAGTTGGATGAGTTGCTGCAGAAGGGTTTCATCCACCCTAGTGTGTCACCGTGGGGTGCACCTATTTTGCTTGTAAAGAAGAAGGATGGGTACCGCAGGATGTGCGTGGACTATCGAGGATTGAATGCTGTCACCGTAAAGAATAAGTATCCGCTGCCACGCATCGACGATATCTTTGATCAGCTTGGAGGTTCGAGGGTCTTCTCGAAGTTGGACTTGAGGAGTGGATACCACCAGTTGAAGGTAAAGAAGGACGATGTTCAGAAGACGGCTTTCCGGACGAAGTACGGACATTATGAGTTTGTGGTCATGCCGTTTGGCGTGACCAATGCGCCGGCTGTGTTCATGAATTTGATGAATTTAATATTCTACGACTTCCTGGACAAGTTTGTTGTCATCTTCATTGATGGCATTCTTATTTATTCGAAGTCTGAGGAGGAGCACAGCTGTCATCTGAGGACCGTGCTGGAGACGCTGAGGAGACATAAGCTTTATGCCAAGTATAGCAAGTGCAAGTTCTGGCTGGACAGAGTCGCATTCCTGGGACACGTGGTGTCCGGTGATGGCATATCTGTGGATCCGAAGAAGGTTAGAGCAGTCAGAGATTGGCCGACTCCGCAGTCAGCGTCCGACATCAGGAGCTTCCTTGGTTTAGCAGGCTATTATCGGCGGTTCATCAAAGATTTCTCGAAGATTGCAGAGCCGATGACGAAGCTGACGAGGAAGGACGAGGAGTTTATTTGGTCAGATGCTTGTGAGGAGGCCTTCAGTATCTTGAAGGCGAGATTGACCACGGCACCGGTGTTGGCAGTACCAGATCGAAGCGGAGGCTTCGAAGTTTATTGTGATGCATCAGGGAAGGGCCTAGGATGCGTCTTGCATCAGCATGGCCATGTGGTCGCGTATGCTTCTCGTCAGTTGAGGACTCATGAGAAGAATTACCCGACGCACGATCTGGAGTTGGCGGCAGTGATTTTTGCACTGAAGATTTGAAGGCACTTCTTGCTAGGTGAGAGTGTGAAGATTTTCACCGATCACAAGAGCTTGAAGTACATCTTTACGCAGAAGGAGCTCAACATGCGTCAGAGGCGATGGTTAGAGCTCATGGCTGACTACGAGATTGATTTGCAGTATCATCCGGGGAAGGTGAACGTAGTGCCGGATGCCTTGAGTAGACTTCCTACTGCGATTATGCTTGCAGTCGACTGGAGGATTCAGCAGGAGGTGAGGGAGATGGATCTGGAGGTTGTCCTACCTGGTGTGGTTCGTTCGTTCATGAATTTGCAGATTCAGTCCACGATCGTGGATCGGATCAAGGTAGCACAGGCAGGAGATCCGAAGCTGCAGGGGATCAGGAGGCAGGTTGAAGCTGGACTACGGACGGAGTTCGTGATTCATGAGGATGGTTCGCTGCGGTACGGCAGTAGACTCTGTGTACCTGCAGGTGATGTTCGCGAGGAGCTGTTGAGCGAGGCTCATAGCTCGCCATATTCTATACATCCTGGAGGCACCAAGATGTATAAGGACCTCCGTCTGAATTATTGGTGGATTGGCATGAAGAGGAGTGTGGCACGGAGCGTTGCCAAGTGTTTGATATACCAACAGGTGAAGGCTGAACACCATCGTACTGCTGGGTTGCTGCAACCGCTTCCCATTCCGGAGTGGAAGTGGCAACATATTACGATGGACTTCGTGACTGGTTTACCTCGGACCCCGAGGCAGAACGACGCAGTTTGGGTGATCGTGGATCGGTTGACCAAGTCTGCGCACTTTATTCCTTTCCGAGTGGGCCAGTCTACGGAGGCTTTGGCGAGGAAATATCTGGAGGTAAAGTTCCGTTCTAATTTTACTTCTATTTTGATTTTCTCTTGAAATAGTCGTGACGTAGACCGTGTACGTGCAGGAGATTGTACGCTTACATGGAGTCCCCGTGAGCATTGTGTCTGACCGAGACACGAGGTTCACATCTCAGTTCTGGAGAAGTCTACAGGAGCATTTGGGTACAAGTCTGAGTTTCAGCACGGCGTACCACCCGCAGACTGATGGCCAGTCCGAGAGGACTATTCAGATTCTGGAGGATATGCTGCGAGCTTGTGCGCTCGATTTGAAGGGATCATGGGAGGACCATCTTCACTTGGTGGAGTTTTCAAATAACAACAGCTACCAGGCGAGCATTGGCATGGCGCCGTTTACTGCCTTATATGGAAGGAAATGTCGATCGCCACTGAGCTGGGATGACATCGGAGATCGGGAGCTGTTGGGTCCGGAGATGATAGTTGAAGCTGTGGATGTCGTGAGGGACATCAGGGAGAAGCTTAGAGTTGCACAGGATCGCTTCAAGCATTGGGCAGATGCCAAGAGGAGACCTTTGGAGTTCCAGCCTAGAGATCACGTCTTCCTGAAGATTTCTCCGAACCGCAGAGTTATTCGTTTTGGGAAGAAGGGCAAGCTGAGTCCGAGGTATATTGGACCATTTGACGTGCTAGAGCGTGTGGGAGCAGTGGCCTATCGCCTTGCTCTGCCACCATCTTTGGAGGGTGTTCACGACGTATTCCACATATCTCAGCTACGTCGGTACGTCAGTGATCCGTCACACACGGTCGATTTCTCGAAGATTATGGTTCGACCAGACCTGACATATGACCAGCAGCCTGTGCAGATCTTGGACCATCGACAGAAACAGTTGAGGAATAAGATAGTCGACCTGGTGAGAGTGATGTGGCGTCACGGATCGCCTGGAGAGTCCACCTGGGAGCGTGAGGATGATATGAGAGAGCGCTTCACGCATCTTTTTCCCAGCAATGCTTGATGTTGATTCCGAGGACGGAATCATTTCCAAGTTGGGGAGGATGTAACGGTCGGTTTCCGATCGTACTTTCGTTGTGCACGTGCTCTTGATGGTGCACGTGTTTATTTTTGACTTTATTTGATTTTGAATATTATTGAGTGATATATCGACGTGATCGTCTCTGGAAGTATTAGATTGTGGAATAACTTTGTAACAACATATCTCGAGTCGTTCTTCAGCGATGCTATCTTAATTGATGTGACGTCGCGACTTTCTGTTTTGATGCGAGACGTTACGAATTTTAGTTTCGTCTCTCGACATCAAAATTTAGATCCGTCTTCTCCACTATCTTTCTTTAGTCATCTAGAACACCCCATAATTATTTTATAATTTTTGGACTTAATTTGGCCTATTTTCCAATTTTTTGAAAGTTTTAAATAAATTTAAAACCTATTTTTATAAAAGTTTTAATTACAATAAAATTCCTAAATTATAATAACGAATTAAAGAATTTTTAGGCAAAATTTTAGAATTTTTGGCCGCACCCATTTTGCGTGAGGGAGAGGAGAGTAATTTTAACTAAATTAATTATTTTAAATTATTTTAATTATGTTTTTCCGAACCCTAACCCTAACCCTAGCTCTAACCTATTTAAATTAGCCCTAGGCAAAGTTTTTTCGTCATTGCTCAAAACCCTAGCCGCCGTTTCCTCTTCCAAAGCTTCGTCGCAACGTTGCGACGATCGCACAGCGCACGACCGGAGCTCACCCCCGCACATCCCCATGCACGACCGGAGCAAGCCCCCGCATCGCCGCTGCATCATACCCCGCTGCATTGCACCCCGCTGTCGCCCCGCTCCGACCGAGGCTCTCTCTCGGTCTGACCGAGAGACTTCCTCGCACAGCCGCCCGCACCGCTCCGCTCCGCATCGCCAAGCGCCCGACCGACCCGCCTTGTCGGTCTGACCGAGACGCCGCCCCGCTGCATCGCCCCCATCGCTTCACCCACACCCGCAGCGCATGACTGACGGGATCTGTCGGTCTGACCGACGATTTCCCTCGCACCGCCGCTGCGACCGACCCCCCCGCATCGCAGCTCGCACGACTGAGAGCCCCTCTCGGTCTGACCGAGAGGAACCACCGCACCGACCAAGCCCGACCGACAGGACTTCGTCGCAAGTGGGTTTCTCCCATACCAACTTCTGTGGTGGGCCCCCCCCAAGTGCTCCTGAGGTGTTGTGGGCCCCCTTGGACCCCTAGCACTGCTGTGGGCCCCAATTGGACGTGCTACTTCGCGGATTTGCCGTCTACGATGTTACGACACGTCGTAGGCCTTCGTCGCAAGTTCGAACTTTTGGAGAGACGTGCGAGGACCAGATCTGAAGCTGAGGAGTTCTCCGATCAGACCCGACATCCAATCTACAGCAAACTCCGGTTCAGGTTGGTTCCCCGAAACTCGTAGAAACCCTCACAATAGCTGACTGAACCCAAAACTAAAAAACCGTCAACTTGAACTAAATTTACTTTCCAGCTCCTGTAAAATGTTGTTTGAACATAGAAAATCGACGAACGGACTTTGTTGACTGTGCACATAGGATAGATCGTCGATTAGGCTGACCATCAAAAAGTGACTTTTGACGAATAGGATAGTCCCGAAAACCTAGAAACGAAACCTAATAGGATTTGATGAATTTGAGACCTGACATCGTCGCCGTGGCGATATTTCAGACGGACTTCCGCGGACGAGACACTTGGACGGGACGCTTCGAGAGGACGACACACTCGCCATCGCAGGCAAGTGTATCCACTTGCACTTCTTGGCCGTGCTTAGGCCTTAGTTGGTTAGAATTGTTAACTGTGAACAAATAGAACCGGACGTGAAATGATAGCGTCAGGGACGACTCCTGACAGCTCAGACTTGACGACGAAGTCTGAGCCCGACAACAACAATTTTTGACATCATAGGGCTATCATGTGTGTGCGTGTGTGTGGACACCCTAGAATAACCCTTCCCGTCTTGTCACGTCACGTCCCGTCTTGCACAGCCCGCTGGGCAATAGGGCACTCGCCGAGTGATCCCTTGTACTGATTCACAGCCTGCGGGCAATAGGGCACTCTCCAAGTTAGAGAGAGTGATCCCTTGTACTGATACACAGCCCGAGGGCAATAGGGCACTCTCCAAGCTAGAGAGAGTGATCCCTTGTACTGATTCTCAGCCTGCGGGCAATAGGGCACTCGCCAAGCTAGAGCGAGTGATCCCTTGTACTGGTGTCTTGTCTTGTCTTGTCTTGGGGTTTGGGGTTGGGTTGAGCGTGCGCACGGCAAGAGGGTCTGATCCCCCTCGAACCGTAAGGCGTGAACCCTTTTCGTGTCTCACTTGTCTTGTCTTGCCTTGCTTCCGTCACGTCACGTCTTGTCCTGACACCGGTAGGCTAGTCCCGTAGTTGGTAGCACACGCTACAACTACTACTTGTTGCGCTTTACTTTCCTGCTACGTTACTTCTCTTGTACTTGTTGTAACCCCAGCATGCTAATCAACCAGTAAAACGTTGTCTAAAAAGTTGATACACTTGCAGTTTGGTCTAAACCTTTTTGTAGACCTGACCTGACGTACAGTTCCTTCTTTTGGTGCTGTACGTCAGGTGTTGAGCCAGAGTACGTCGACGAGGCGGACTTGCCAGCTGACGGAGAGCCGGAGGACGTTGATCCGGAGTACGACCCGGAGGAGGACCAGAGTTAGAGGCCTCTTGTTGCTGATCCAGATTTCTGTTCCAGTTTAGATTGGGTGGGTAGCACCTGTTGCTTTCTTGTCTAGGTTGGGTGCTTGCACCAGTAGTTTTCTTTTCTGCAGTTGTAGCCTTCGGGCGTTTTAGACTCTCAGTACTTTTGGATGTTTTATTTGGAATAAAATGAAATGATATCTCTTTTCAATACTTTGTTGTTTCCGTACTAACTTGCAGGGACCTGTTTCCTTCATTTGGAATATCACAGACGCTTATTGGGTCCGGGCTCTTAGCCCTGGCCTAAGCGGGCCTTAGTCACGCTTCGCCTCCGACCTTTTTGGGAAGCGGGGCGTGACACATGGAGAGCATCCGAAACGCCTGAAGGCTTTTTGGTGTAACAGGACAGGACATGACAAGTGTAGGGAGTTGTTATTCTAGGGTGTCCACACGCACGCACACACAAGATAGCCCTACGGTGTCAAAAAGTTGTTGTTTGTCGAGCTTAGACTTCGTCGTCAAGTCTAAGTCATCAGGGGCGTCCCGGACGCTATCATTTCACGTCCGGTTCTATACATTCACAGTCTAACAGTTCTAGCAATCTATGACCAAAGCACGGTCAAAAACGCAAGTGGGTACACTTGCCTGCGGTGGCGAGTGTGTCGTCCGTCCGGAGCGTCTCGTCCAGTCGTCGCGTCCGCGGTAGTCCGTCTGAAATAGTGTCATGGCGACGATGTCAGGTCGCGTTTTCAGTAAATCCTATTTATGTTCATTTCTAGGTTGTCGGAACTACCCTAATTGTCAGAGTCACGTTTTGGTGTTTTATCAGCCTAGATCGACCACTACCCTATATGCATAGAAAGTTGTCCGATGGTCGATTTCTACAGTGAGCAGCGTTTTACTGGTGCGGGAAAGTAAATTTAATTATTGTTGTCCAGTTTTAGTTAGCTTTCAGTTTGCTACAGTGTGGGTTTCACTACGAGTTAGGGGAACCCAACCTCTCCGGCGTTTGATGTAGGATGGACGTAGCGTCTGGGCAGTAGGAGATCGGCGTCGCCTACGGCGTCTCGGTTACTGGTAGCGTAGATTTCTCTGCAACATAAGTTCGTGATATTAGGCGGATGGATTTATCCGGAATGACAACTAAAGTCAGCTAACGAAAGACATAACACTGGTCATTTTTAAAGAAAACTTGTTATTAACAGAAAATTATTAATCTGCCACGTTAAACACTAATAGTCTTATGCTTCACATCTCCAACATGCATGTGAAGAACTTCAAGGTGACCTACATCTATACCCATATATATTTTACAACCCATGATAAACATAGAATCAATCTTACATGTAAGTTTCCAGGAGTCGACGGGGAGGACGGATGTCTACGGCAGTGGCGGCGGTTAGGAAGTCTCGCAGGTGATCGGGGAGGACCGTGCGGTGCTCGCGTGGCCGGGCGACAGCCAAGAAAACAGGAGCGGTCGGTAACAATGGCTGTTGCGGTTGTGTGGGGAGCAACAGCCCGAGCGGGCTGCGACGGGCGGTCGGGGTCGGAGAGACGGCCGCCGGCGCGGTGTTGGTGATGGGGCGACGGAGAGTTTGCGGCTAGAGGAGAAACATCGGTCAACGGGGGGGGTTTTCAGGCGGACAGGAACTGCCGCCGTGGGGCGGCACCGGACTGGCGGTGGGGCGGCACCGGACTGGCGGCGTGAAATGGTGGCAGGGCGCGACGGTTACGGGCAGAGGCGGCGTCGCGTGAGGGAAGCTGCGCGCGGAGCAGAGGGCGGCTGGGCGGCGCAATCGTCGGGCGGCAGATGGCGTGGGGTTGAGAGCGATGAGGGAGAGATATAACACGGGGGGTCTTGCTTACGGCGGCTGAGAGTTGGGAATAAAAAAAACTTAAACCTAGGATTGTTATATAATGAAGAGGGGAGGCTCTCAGCAGCACGTGAGAGGTGAAAAGAAACAAGTGGGTTGATTTCGTGGGTGTGGTTAGGATATAAACAAATCAAATATTTGATTTGATTGTCTTGAAACAACCTGCAAGTGTTTAGATATATGTTATTATTATTTGGTTATAATCTTTACTAATATGTTAGGCTTTTTTTAAAGGTTTACTAATGTGGTTTTAAAAAAACGCACAGAGTCCTTTAAAAACAAATTTTATAAAAAAACAATATTTATAAAGTATTAATGAGTTAAGCAGATTCGTCCCTCGGCGTCCAAAAATTACAAAGAAAATACCGGGATGATCGCGCCTCTGAGAGGATTGTGAATATGGGATTCGGACACGCGTTCGAGCTACGGTGTGGGTTTGCTAAATAGCCATATGATAAGGGTTAAATGGGAGAGGGGTATAGGGATGGAGGGCGTACGGGTTGGGGTAAGTCTAGGGGAGATTAGCGAAACAGATTAGGGAGGATTTTAAAACGATTTAAATGAAGGATTTAGCCAGATTTGGCTATCAAATTTCGAAATTTGAATCTGAGTGGGCAAATCAACGGTCGAGACTTCTCCGAGCGATATCTTTCAATCCGGTCGTCAGAAAAATAATCCGAAAATACCGGGGCGATCGTGGAGACGAGACGCACAGATCTACGGAGCCCGATCATGCGTAATGCGTACTAAAAATTTACGTAAAATTGGAAACGGAATTTCGAGTCAGATGACTAAAACGCCCCTATCGTTCAGTGTCGTTTTGCGAGAAAACGAGCCGTGAAACGACGTTCCCGATAATTACAATAAAATCCAACGCCCCAAAACGATCGCAACGGCATATCGCATCGTATATGCCGGAGCTCGAAAATAGCCAAATAAAATACGTGCACGTTAAAACACGTGCGCGCAGAAAATACGAACAGTCGGAAAGCGGACGTTACATTCTACCCACCTTAGAAATGATTCCGTCCTCGGAATCACTCATACTAAGACTAATTATAAAATCTATAAATACTTAAGTTTATCACTCACATCTCTCACACCAGGATCTCTAATCCTATAACTTCAACATCGTTCCTCAAATAATCCATCATAATCCTTCTTTTCACTGGATAAAGCCACAGCTAATCTTACATCCTAACACTCAACCATAGATCCATCACTACTGTTTAAATCTCCAACTCCAAATCCTCACAAAAGAATAATAATCATCTTCACATCCCCTACCACCCCGCTAAACATCATCGCTCAATAACATCTTTTAAATTTCTCAATCTTTTCCCAAAATTTATCAATTGCTAAAATAATTTCCTAGTCGATCACCAATCCAAGACAAAAACTTTGTCTAACTTATAATACTTTCACAAATCAACAATCGCCGTGTCCTCAATACATTCAGTGTCATATTTATCCGCCAAATAATCGAACTATCAAAATCACATCTCCTCCTACTTATTATGATTATTTTCAACCAATTTAAGTCCGACTACCTAACCATCTATTCATCTTAGCACGTCGTGTTACTCCCAATGTCTTCTCTCGTCAACTCAACAATCAAGTCTCGATGCTAATAAAAACTCTACTCAATCTCATGATCATCCTAACTCATACCATACTCTGTAGCCATCCCTATCTACCATCCGTCTAAGCCTTAAATCTGATAGTTCTCATCTTCACGCATATAATCTCATCCGACCAGAATTTCCCATTGAGTCCGTCATACTTCGGTTTTATAATAAGTCTCGGACAGTCCATTCCTTTCTACCGAACAAAATCTATTCCAAAATCCTATTGTTCCAAAATCGGTTAATCATTGCTATAATAAATCTCATCTCACCCTGAGCCTACCTGCAAACAAAATCCTATAACAATAATACCTAGTCCCAATAATATCATAACAATAAACATAACATTTCTAAGGGGGAAAGATGAGAAGAGAAAGCAAACTTAAGGCCAAAGACATATTTTAAAACATTTGGAAAAAGTGTGGAGTTGTGGTAATGGATGAGGGAGGATGAGTGATTTGTGATCTTATGAGCTAGTCTCAAAACCTTAAAGATTTGGTTTAAAGGAAAACAAAGTTTTGATACAGTCACATACAGCCCAGATAAACTATTCATTAATATAAAGACCAGGTCTAAGGAACTGTCTGCTATGACACTATTCACATCATATGAATACCATCATTCAGACAACTTAAAGCATAACAGGGTTAACACGGAGCACTCTTTCAAGACACAAGGGCAATCATCAGGATCCTAACGAATACACATTCATACAGGTCTACACACTCTATCTATACTCACACACCACAACGACATCACCTACCGAAGGGCCTACTCCTAAACTGAAGACAGCATGAACAACTTCAAGAACTAATGTCTAGACAAAAGAAGGAAAGAAAACTAAATCAAAAGCGGAACGAAATAAGATCGGAAAGAACGAGTTCAAATAAGACGGGGCAAGGAGATAATTGGTTGGATGGAACGAAAAATATTCTTCAAAATAATTAGATTGATGACGGGAGAATTACGTGAAAAATATGGTATCATATACTTTTATAAAAAAAATGTAGGAGGAAGTGAGCAGATGGTAGAATTTTAAAATTTTGGAAAAAGTAAGACGAAGGAAGGATGGGTAGGGTGGGAAACGATTGTTTCGCAAATGAAAATAAGTTTACACAAAGATTTTGAAATGTGGTCACGAGGAACTTAGAACAGATATAATAATAATAATAAAATAATTGAAGTTCCCCCTAGTTTAGAAAATATTTTAAAAAGTACGTACGGTAAGTGGTTAGAAATAATTTTTTTTAAAAAAGTAATGTATATATATTGAATTATAGAATTTGATAATAAGGTTTAAAACTGAATTACGAAAGATACCGATTTGAAAATAGACACGGGATAGTAAAATAATTTTTTTTACGACCAAGGAGGTTTTAAAATTAGCGAAAGAATTTTAACTTAACCGAAAAAGAAATTTTGAAATATATAATATATGGGTTTTCAAAGAAATTTAGCTGAGCGAAAAAACTTAATAATAAATTTCGAAAATACTTTTAGTGGAAGCAGAATCGGTCAAGGAAGGGATTTGAAGGATCGACGACAATCGTCAGGAAACGATCACGTGAATCGGGAGACAGGAAACGATCGCATGTTGGTTACACGTAGGATAAGATACAAGGGGCTACGATGGAACCCTACGATCGATAACACAGAGTGTAATGATCAGAGGGACGCTAGAAGTCAGGGGTCCTAATTATCGGGTCGTCTAAAGATCAGAATAACTCAGCTCTAAGACTTCCTAATGAACTAGACTATATCAGGTTCTAAGGAAAAGGTTCCTAAGAGAATCAAGGTTACGTTCTGCTGGGCCCGAAGTTGATGGACCCGAGCGAACGACTAAAAGAAGGGCTCTAGAAATCTAATTTGGTCAGAGCTAGATTGTTCTCATCATATTTACTATGTTCAGGAACATGTTCATGAACACACAATCAATCTTGTTCATGAACAGATTTTCAAACAAACAAACGAACGTTAATTTTTTTAATGAGGAATAATAGTATTTAACCATAATTTCCAATAACTAAATCAATTAAAAAAAGGATTAAATATTTGCAGGACAAAAACAAACAAATCCAGCATAATAGCTCCAGAAATCTCATTTCAAGCATCATTCCAAGCGTAGTAAAAATATAGTATTTGTCTAAATGCAATACAATGTAAGAACACAAAATTCCAACAATTCCACCATGAATGTATTATAATGACCATAACAAAAGACCGGTGGATTTTTACCATATGAATACTATGTTCGCCTTATGATGAGAACAAATGTTTGTCTTTGCATGTGAATACTATGAATACTATAAATACTTAACGAGCTTGTTCACGAACACTTAACGAGCTTGTTCATGAACATCACTTAACGAGCTTGTTCATGAACATAAATGAACGAACACAGTTATGTTCAAGCTCTGTTCGTTTACTAACCGACCTCTAAAAATCCGTTCAAGCTTGTCCATTAAGCTTCCCGAACGAACGTAAAAAAACATATACCGAGCTTGTTCACGAGTAGTTCGTCGAACGTTCTGTTCGTCAACAGCCCTACTCTGGGGTGCCCACTCTAAGTGGCCTACTTTGGCTTAACCAGGTCGCCCCATCGTAGGTCGCTTATTCTCCAGTTGCCCATTCCGCGACGTGTGTGTAACATGGGGCTATCTCTGATATCATTTGTTAGAGACACATCCCATACTTGACCTCTAACAGTAGCCTTGCTAAGGACCCAGCCCATACTAGGCCTATAACACTGGGCTCACACTCAATTGTTAAGAATTAGCTAGCATCCAACCCAAAACCAATTAATATTAAATGAAAAGCCCTCTAATAAACTTTTTCGTTTCCTTTTTCACTTCCGATGTGGGACTAATGGGATCCTAACATAATCAAATAAAACAGAATTAGTAGGAGAAATGGCAATTTCTACGCGCACATACCGAATTGTTGTGCGCACATCCGCTTTTTGAAATGAACAGTAACAACAATGACTTTTTAAAAACCCCAAAAATACACATGCATATAATGAACGGTTGTACACGCTGAGTAATTTTTCTGGATAGCATGGTTTTTACAAGACGCGCACAACCGTTCAAAATCTGGAGTAATTTTACATGCCATTGTGCACGGGGAGTAATTTTACTCCAATGTATCCGTTTTTTCTCAACGCACACAATCTGGTATAATTTTTCACTTTGTACGCAGTGAGTAGTTTACTCCAGAGTATACTTTTTTACTCATCGAACACAGCCGGTCATATTTTAGCTGGTTGTGCATGCTGAGTAATATTTCTCCAACGTATACTTTGTTACTCACAGTGCACCACCGGTCATATTTTAGCCTGTTGTGCGCAATGAGTAATAATACTACACAATAACTTTTATACACATCGCGCACAACAGGTCTTTATTTTGTCGGTTGTTCGCGATCAATTAGTTGATCGATGGCTAATATATTTACTCAGTGGCCACTACAACGACATCAAAACCATTCTGATCGTGATCAGACCCGAATGTGAACAGTCTTGTGCCCAAAGGTGAGAAAAGCTAAAGAGCTAGGGTTTGATTTTGGCCAAAGAAATTCTGCTATTTCATTGATCAATAGAGCATAGAAGAGTTCAAGCATAGATGTACAAGAAGATCTAAGGTAGAGCGAAATATTTTTGGCATTTTAGTGCCCTAAAATAGTCCACTGAGTACGCAGAGCATTGAAAAGTAGGTAAGAAATTAATTGATGCTAACTAATTGGGTATTTATTAATATTTTCAGAAATTGATTGATGAAATGTACTGTTTGTACATAAATGCAGACAAATTACGAAGATTGAGATGGACATGCTAAAAATTGAGCGGATCTTTGAAGAAGATAAACAAGCAAAGGTTAGGAATTTTTTCTCTATGTGTCAACTGTAAATATTACTTGAAAATAAAGTAAAAAGATTTAGTGAGTATTTTGTTATGTGCTAATTATATCAGGGTAATGTAGAAAGAACAGAGTTTATTGAAGATTTTACAAAGCAGTTCACTACTAAGAAAATTTTCACCAGTAAAGAAGAGCTTGTTAGATGAATAAAGTCAGTGGGTTTGAAAAATGGGATTGTGGTTGTTACAAAAGCATCAAATATGAGTACAATGAGCAATAGAATCCCAACACATTACTTCTGTTGTGAAAGAAGTGGGAAATACTGGCCACACATTTGGGAAAGAAAGTCCAAAAAAGAAACTGGAACAAAGAAGTGTAACTGTCCCTTCTCCTTAAGGGCTAATGGGGTGGAAAAATATAAGTGGAGTTTGACAGTTGTATTGAAATTGGCAACCATAAACCCGCAATGTACTTAGAGGGACATTCATATGCCAGGAGGTTAGAAGGGGTGGAGATGGAAACATTGAGAGACTTGTCAAATAGCTTGGTGAGGCCAAGTGAAACCTTGAAATATCTGAAGGAAAAGGATATGGTCCCCTCTACCACAATCAAAACTATATATAATACCAGATAGAGTATGAAAGCATTGGACATGGCCGGGAGAATAGAAATGCAGCACCTACTGAAGCTTTTGAATGAGCATAATTACATAGAGTATCATGAAGTGGAGGAAGAGACAAAGGCACTGAGGAATTTATTTTGGGCACATCGGAAATCAGTTGATTTATTACGCAGATTTCTAGAAATTCTGATTTAGGACTGCACGTATAAGACCAACCGCTATTGGCTACCATTGTTGGAGATTGTTGGGGTGACATCTACAGATATGACATTCGCAGCTGCATTTTGTTACATGGAGGCCGAACAGGAAGATTGCTACATGTGGGCATTTGAGAAGTTGAGCTCATTGCTACATGGATACACGAGGCCATGTGTAATATTAACATATCGGGAGCTTACACTTATGAATGCCATTGGCCATGTATTTTCTTCTACGGATCACCAATTATGTAGATGGCACATATCGAAAAATATATTGGCCAAGTGCAAGCAATATTTTGAAGATAACGAAAAATGGATAGCTTTCAACTCTAGCTGGAATTTATTGGTGGCGGCACATAATGAGGAGGAATATGTTGCAAAACTGAAGGAATTGGAGAATGATTACAAAGATTACCTAAACGACTTGAGCTATGTGAAGACATCGTGGCTGGAAAAGAACAAGGAGAAGTTTATTTCTGTTTGGACAGATAGCAATCTGCACTTTAGAAATGTCACTACCAATAGAGCAAAGAGTGCACATTATAAGCTTAAAAAGCACTTGGGGTCATCGGCCCGCAGTTTTTCCTCTTCTTGGTCAACCATACATGCATTATTAGAGTTGTAGCATATTGAAATCAAGGGCTTATTCGAGAAATCTAAGATATCTGTGCAACATAAAGCCACTGGGTACTTATTCAGGGAGCTGATAGGATTTACATCAGCTACGTTGTTGAAGTTAATTTCTGTGCAAGCTGATAAATCTGAAGCTTTTGGGACAGACCAAAGTGCATATGATTGTTTAGCAGAAGAATTTATGGAGTACCATGTGCCCATGAGATTGGCCTATTCAAAATGGAAAATCACCCCCATTCCCTAAGATACCATAAATCCTCATTGGAAGAAGCTAGACATGGAGCCTGAGCAGGAATTGATCTCTGAAGAAGATGTGCATATACATGCTGAATTAAAGCGCATATACAAGCTTTATGGGCAACTTGATGGGACAAGGAAGACTGAGATGCTAATAAAGTTGAAGGAGCTATCTACCCTGGAGACAAATCTGATGAAGGAGCCGAAAGTTAATGTCAATGTGAGGGGTAGGAGAAAAGGGGAGAATAAGTTTAAATCTAAAGATACATCCACCGCTAGGGAACTATTTCAGTTTGAGCATGTCTTAGCTGAGGATGTTATTTACTACTCACTAACTCCACTTGTAGGCTCATTAAAAAAAGAAAGCTTCGGACGTGGCAAGAAGAGACAGTCCCAAAGGAACACACGGTCAAATGTGTTGAGTATTGGTGTTTCACCCCAATGTTATTTTGATGATGATCACAATATTATGTTGTTGCTAATGAATCTCTTGTTTTAGTCTTATAGTTAACATTTCAAGAATATCATTTTTGAAGACTAAACACTTGATGCAAGGATGGACATCAAGAGGAGCTATGCCATAGCTTGGACTCAAGGGGTGCCAACGCTTGGAGATGATGGAGAGGATCAAGGCTTTCAAGATTGAAGCCATAGACTCTAAGGAAAGCAATGTAATCCATGTATTATTTCATTTATTGTTTTTCTATTTTTGAGTCTAGGTTTAATGTAATGCCTTGAAAGATGGTCTTCTCATTCATGCATATACATTTAACCATCTTAGTGAACCTTAGGATTATCATAGAATCCAACCCAATAGGTTCATCTTGCCCAAAGAATCAATTGGAGTCTCTGGCTCTCCAACAGTCCCCTAATGAAGGTTTTACAGTCGATGACTCGTCTCAAAATGTGTGAGCGCTACTCCCAAGTGTAGGAGTTTGAACAAGTAATAATACTGGTGAGTCAAGGTATCGTATCCATTGGACAATTGACCTGCAAACCCATGAATTTCAGTTTCTAAAGATTAATAAAACGATGAAAAACTACAATTTCTTGAAGGTGAGATAATTGTGATGATGGTTTTAATTAATCGAGAAATTAAGACTAAAACAAGTATGGAGAGTCGATATAAAGAGCAAATAAGAGGAGCATGTGTCGGTTTTGATTTCAATAATAGTTTTGTAATAGATGATTTTGAATATATTTTCTATAACTCAACGTCTCATCTGACTAGGGTATGAGAACGTCGGAAAGTATGGCGATAAAGCGAGTAAACTAAAGTGCCAAAAAGTAACCATGTATAACATTGATTTCATAAGGTAAATACGCACAAGTGCCCTCTCGGGTCACGATACGTCCTCTCGGATCGCATCAAGAATAAGTCCTACTCAGATCATATTCAATTAAGCATGCACACGTCTCCGATTAACCTACTCAATTTGATTATACGTAGAAAACAATGAAATACGTGATTATAACATGCATATAGGGCTAAAAGACAAAAAAATCAACGATCGCATAGCCCTAGCTACATCACAACCAATACATGAGGGCATTAGCCATGTATGGAGAGAAGAAAGCTCGGTCTCATTAGCAAATACATGATCAAAACGTCAAAATACATGCTAAATACATGAAATACAAGAGTAAAGTTGATATTTCTATCACTAAAACTCCTCAAAAAGCCTCTGAAATTCTTCTGCAAAAGCCTCTGGTCTCTGTTTCCAAATCCCCAGAAAATCTTACGAAAATACGCTCTGTAGCCCCTCCAATACGCTCAAAATACGTTCAAAATTGGTGTAAATACCATCTGGACTACTAGGGTATTTATAGGGATTTAATGTTGGTTGCGGATCCTATTTTTTCGCTCAAATCTGCTTAAAACCCCCTTGGATCCGCTACCCGCTATCGGAGCAATTATCGACCGTCGGATGGGAGCGGGATTGAACGTGCGAGCGACACATGTCCATCGGGTTCGGATCGTGGCTTGCACATGCCCGCATCCACTCCACTCTCCGAATCCCGCTCGGAGTTAGTCGTGACCATCGGATTGTGATGCAGCGGTAAGGATGAAGCCACGTCGTCCGCTCCGATTTCGTATCCGAATCGCTCTCGGAGTGAATCCAGACCGTCGGATCAAAATATGGACGATCAAGATGCTGCCACGTCGCCCCACTGTATATGTGTTTCGAATTTCGAATTGGGCTAATTCGCGACCGTTGGATCGAGCGAGAAATGAAGTAGATCACGCCACTTGTCCTGCGGGACATGTATGTCGCCTCCTTCGCTTGGTCGCTCCGAGTTCGTCTCGGAGATGATCGTGGATGTTCGTTTGCGATCGAACGGATGAAATTAGGCCACGTCACCATTTCGCTGAGCCGCTCGATAAAGCGGGATATCGCTACGATCTCGCCATGTGGCACCAATAGCGTCTGCATCCGCGTCTCGCTCAGCTGCAGGATTGGTCGTTCGATCTTGATCGAGCGAATGAGATTAGGCCGCATCTCTCTTCTCTGATTGTCGTCGGATGAAGCGATGAGCGGTCGTGATTTTGCCACGTAGCCCACCTGATGAACTCGTACACGTACACGCGTATTTCGACCGTATTTTCTCCGTATTTCTCCATTTAAATGGTATTCTGCTTTCAAAAATTCATAGTAATTAGCACAGATCTCAGAAAAATACAAATAAATAGTCGTTGGAATCGTGAGATTGAGATCTTCTCATGAAAAATACGAAGAGGGCAGAAAAAATCAATATAATGCTTTTTTATGCATAGAAAGAGAGTTTGCTCTAATAATTAAGGGTATTCAAAATATGATCATATTAGAGACCACATAAGTACCATGTATGCACAAAATAGGGCTAAATGGGGGGCTAAATATGTAATACCATGAATCACACCCCCCGACTAGCGTTTTGCTAGTCTCTAGCAAAAAGAGCGACTAAATCGGATGTTTATAAAAATATTAAATCATTTCAATTGTTTAAGGCTTGGTTCAATAACGCACTTTCCATCATAATATTTACCACGAATATATACAGTTATGAATGAGATCAAATCCATGTCATTTTCTCTAATCCAGTTTAAATATATAACATACAAACATCGTTTTACATAGACAAAAAGTATAACACAACATCAATTCATAACTTTCTAATTTTCAAGGAACTGGCATTATTTAACTATCGTCTAATTCATGGTTGTTGAGTTTGCCATTTTTTTCTTTTTGACTTAGAATGATCCATGTATCGAGCTTTCCGTTAATGACTCCTACGTCAGACAACCTTTGGGCATTAGGCTTAGAAGAGCCCCTCGAACTTAATAACTCGAATCATCTTAATTTTATTCTCTCTCTTTTTTTAGTGCACTCCCCATACATCCATCTTTCGACGCGAATCTCCAATGCTTCCTGAGGCACGAAGACCCGGCTACTTGATGAACTCAAGGGAACGATGCACTTTATTCTTTTACTTAATTTTTTTTCCTTTTTTTATTGGCAACTCACACCCATTCATTAGACTCATATTTCAGCACATATTTATAGCCACATTCCTCTTCAAAAATAAAATTATTCATATCAGTCTTGTCCATTTTAAACTTATGCATCACAACGACTTGCATGGAATTAATTCAAACCATTTCGAGATAGTAGTCATGAGATTTGAAACTTTTCATAAGGGGCATATTAATGGTTAATTCCATGAAGAGAAAAACAATGATTTCAAGCCATAGACAATTTTTAGAATGCCATTATTGCATTACCATCCGATAAAGTGACACTTTAAGAGGGCTTAAATGATGGTTAGAAGATGAGTGGTGGTGATTTATTCTTTTCTCTCTTTTTTATGAAAAAAACTAAGATAAAAAAAATCCTAACAAAAAGTTTAATACACTCCCCCCAACTTAAAGACAAACATTGTCCTCAATGTTGAAAAGAGTATACTAGAGGCAAAACTCCTTAAAAAGTGTAAAATAAAGAAAAGAAAAATCTACTACTACTGAGTAAGAAAACAACACACCGGTTTAAATGCCATCCGAAGGTGGGTTCGTAAGCTCCATGGTCGTGTCCTTCTTGGTACAAAGTTCTTGAAAGTGTTTTAGTCGTTGCCCATTGACTTTGAACTCGCTTCCATCCTTTTCATTCACCACAATTACCGCTCCATGTGGAAAAACTTGTTTGATATGAAATGGTCCCGACCACTTGGAACATAGCTTTCCTGGAAATATATGCAGTCATGAGTTATAAAGAAGAACTTTGTCCCCAAGCTTGAATTCTCTCCGTAGGATCGTCTTGTCGTGCACAACTTTCATTTGTTCCTTCGCCAATTTTGCATTTTCGTAAGCCTCCCTCCATAACTACTCAAGCTCCAAGATCTACAATTTACAAGAATCATTCGATGAGTCATCAAGCAAATTTAAAGTTTTAATAGCCCAAGAAGGTTTATGCTCTAATTCAACGGGGAGATGACAATTTTTTCCATAAACTAAATGGTAAGGAGACATCCCTAAAATAGTCTTGTATGCCGTCCTGTAGGCCCATAAAGTAAAGCTTCCGACAAGCGAAGATTCCAATCTTTGCGCGTGGGATTCACCGTTTTCTGAAGGATATTCTTGAATTCTATATTTGCAAGTTCTGCTTGACCATTCGTTTGGGGGTGGTATGGAGTTGAAACTTTATGCGTCAACCCAAACTTCTTCATTAAATTTGCGAAGAGCCTATTGCAAAAGTGGAAACCTCCATCACTAATAATGGCATTTGGCACTCGAAAACACGCTAAAATGTTTTCTTTCAAGAATTTTAGCATGATGGACGTGTCATTAGACTTGCAAGGAATAGCCTCCACTCATTTAGAAACATAATCAATCGCAATGAGTATGAAAACATAACCAAACGAAGGTGGCAAAGGTCCCATAAAATCAAACCCCCAACAACCAAATATTTCTATTTCTAACATGGGATTTAATGGCATCATATTCCTTTTTGTGATTTCCCCCCAACTGTTGACAACGCACACATGATTTACAATAAGCATATGCATCTTTAAACATGGTGGGCCAGAAAAATCCACTTTGTAAAATTTTTGCAACAGTTTTATTAGCAGAAAAATGTCCTCCACATATCCTATCATGGCAAAATTGTAAAACGCTACTAATCTCATGATCGGGTATACATCGTCTCACAATTTGATCTCCACAATATTTAAAGAGATATGGATCGTCAAAGTAGAGAGATTTTACCTCGTGTTTGAAACGTTTAAAATCAAGAGAGGACCAATGTGATGGAGTTTTACCTGTCACCAAATAATTTACTATGTCCACATACTATGGTAGAGTAGAGACGACGAAAAGTTGCTCATCGGGAAAAGAATCTCTCAACGGTGTATCTGATGACTCTGTGCCTATCGTCAATTGAGAGAGGTGATCTGCAACATGATTCTCCACTCCCTTCTTGTCTCGTATCGTGATATTGAACTCCTGCAAAAGAAGAATCCATCGTATAAGTCTAGGCTTTGCATCCTTTTTAGATAATAAATATTTGAGTGCAGAGTAGTCCGTATAGACGACGATAGGCGATCCCAAACTGTAGCTCATTAACTTTTCCAACGTAAATACCATCGCAAGTAATTCCTTTTCTGTTGTCATGCAATTTCTTTGAGCATCGTTCATGGTCTTACTTGTGTAGTAAATCACACAAGGAACTTTTTCTTTCTTTTGCCCAAGAACCGCCCCACTGCGTAATCACTCGCGTCGCACATAATCTCGAAAGGAAGAGTACAGTTTGGAACCTGCAAAATAGGCGATGAGACAAGTAAGGATTTCAATTTTTCAAAAGAATTTTAACACTCTTGCATCCAAATAAATTCAGAATTTGAAGTTAATAAATTGCAGAGAGGTCGAGAGATAGCGCTGAAATCCTTTATCAAGCGTATATAAAATCATGCATGACCCAAGAAGGAACGAATATCTCTGACGCTTTTTGGTGTTGGCAACTTCTCTATAACCTCAACTTTTGCCCTATCCACCTGAATACATGCTTTAGAAACTAAGTGACCAAGTACCAAACCTTTTGTAGTCATGAAGTGACACTTCCCAATTGAGTAGCAAGTTCTTCTCTTTACATTTGCACAAAACAAGGGCTAAGTTAGATAAACAATTTTAAATGAAGTGCCATATACAGAGAAATCATCCATAAATACTTCTACTATCTTTTCAACCATATCACTAAATATACTTAACATGCAACGTTGAAAAGTAACAGGTGCATTGCATAGACCAAATGGCATCCTCCTAAATGCAAACGTTCCAAAGGGACAAGTGAAAATGGTTTTCACTTGGTCCTCTAGAGCAATCTCTATTTGATAATAACCTGAGTAGCCATCTAGAAAACAATAATATTCATTACCAGCCACTCTCTCTAAAATTTGATCTTGGAAAGGCAAAGGAAAGTGGTCTTTTCTTGTTTTTGAATTAAGCTTCCTATAATCAATACACATTCTCCATCCAGTGGTGGTTCACATAGGTATGAGTTCATTATTTCATTTTAAACCATAGTTAAACCAGATTTCTTAGGTACAACTTGAGTTGGACTAACCCACTTGCTATCAGAGATTGGATAAATAATTCCAGCATCAAGTAATTTAAGAACCTCACCTTTTACCACTTCTTTTAACATCGGGTTCAACCAACGTTGCATTTCACACGTAGGTTTTGAATCATCCTCAAGACAAATGTGATGTGTACAAGTTAAGGGATTTATACCTTTGATGTCTGCAATGGACCATCCAATTGACCGGTGCCTCGTTTACGGTTTGGGCGTGGTGTCGTTTTACCGCAAGTGCACGGTTAGTGTAGGGTGCGGGTATATCGAACTCAGGGAGGTGGATGGCTGGAATGGCTACTAGCCTCACCTAGGTTGTGTGCTAGCTACACGGATAATATGGGGTGGAAGTGTAGAAATAAAAGAAAGAAATAAAAAAAGACAAGAAATGAATCCCCGCTAACACGAGCTAGAGCACTCATGACACTTGGCATTTGACTTGACCCAGGGTGAGACATTACCCCTAAAGGTGGTACCCAGCGTCCCATGGGCCCGATATTTCGGTCGATACCCGGTACGCCAGGTCTACCCGGTTCCGGACGATGGGCATTCCCATATTCATTAACACCTTCCGCAACCGGGAGCATTAAGGCCCGCACCCTACACTAACCGTGCACTTGCGTAACCCTAATGGCCAAATAGGTCGAATGTGATTTCTAGCAATACATCGAAGCGGATCTTGACTGGACAAGACACCGGACCCCAATCCCCAACACAACTAGTGTATTGTCGTACGAATTGGACTCAGATTGCTAGAAATCCTCATTGACACATTCCATCAAACACATACAATGCAATCAAGTCAAACGTAAATCCCAAGCATCAATCCTACCCTAACTCGTATTAGGGTTCATCAAACACTACTCAATGGTGAAGAACATAATAGAAAGCAATAAAAGTGACAAACAGACATTCACCATCGAGCAAAATGAAAACAACACAAAGTAATGAAAAACAAGAGAAAGAAATACTTAGCTTGTAATTGAACCCATCAATCCATTACAAGGTTTATTGGAAGATAAAACCCTAATCTAACCTAACCTAAAACTCCCAGGAAAGGGGAGGAAAACTGCTGAAAAAATGGGGAATATTCCCCTTCAAGTCGTGCCTCAACTTCTATTTATAAGCCCCCTCAAAGCCCTCACTTTTCGGGTCCAAAAACCCAGCAAAACTGTCAAAACAGGCCCACCCGATCAGGTGGAAGTTCACCCAATCGGGTGGAAATAAACAGAGACTAAACAGCTGAAATTTGGCTCACTTGGACGGCCACTCGGACACCAACCGATCAGGTGAAATGAAAATCCAGACAGCACTCAATTTCAGCACACTGCTGTGCTCAGAAAATTCCAGAAAAATGTAGAAAAATAGGATTTGGGCATGCGACCTATCGTTGGAAATCTAACGACGATGCCGACGCTAGAAAAATAAGAGATCACACAAAATCCCTCTGGAATGATAGCAGATCTTCAATGAATGAGCAGCAGTGCACGAAAGGGGCAGAAAAGGCCACCCGATCGGTTGAAATGTCAACCGGTCGGGTGAGTTCTTCCCCAAAATGACTCGGGGAGATGACCCGATCGGTTGAGAAGTCAACCGATCGGGTGGCTTTGGCAATCGGGCTTCAGAAGATTCAACCGAGTGCTGAGGCGAGCGGTGGTGTGACCGGGTCGTGAATTGTTGGTCTTCAGCTTCAGATGAACCGATCGGGTGAGATATCACCCGATCGGTTGGAATTAAGCTCAAAAAGACAGAGAGCTCTGTCGATCTCACCCGATCACTGAACCGATCGGGTGAGCTGTCCTTCTCTTCAGCTCCTGTCCGGGTCGGATACGTGTGCATCAACCGATCGGGTGGCTCTATCCACCCGATCGGTTGAGGGCTGAAATATAGCAATCTTTGACGTTTAGCCCTCGGGATCGCGCGTGACACCTCCCGTTACTCTGGAGACTTGTGATATCAGCTTTGTATGTCCCCAACACTGGAAACTCTTGCATTTACATAAAAACACGGGAAAAGTGAAAAGATACAAAAAACACGAAAGAACGTATATGAAACGACGGAGAACAACGGGAAATCACGAAGAAGACGTGCGTGAATATATAAAATACGAACGCACGTCAAAATCCCCCAAGCTAAACCCTTCCTCGTCCTCGAGGAAGACGAGTGAGAGTAGGAGCTCGGAGGGAAAAATAGAGAGAGAGACAGAAAGAGAAAGCAAAATCCTAGATCGCTTATTAGAACCAACAAAACCAAACACGCCACACATAAGCAAGCATGCGACAAAACACAACACTAAACCAAGGAATATGAGTCTAAACAAGTGTCGTGGGCCTACGGGGTGAAGCGCGAGTGAGTGTGGTCGTGTGCTAGCAGACGGTGTTACTATCTACATTGTGTAATAAATCTCCATATACACATACCCAAAGAATGACCTAAATATCAATTCAATTCAAAATTGCGGTGAATAATAGCTCAAGCATGCACGAGAAAGGTATAAGAATAGAAGCGTATCATGCGTCAGAGATTCCACAGCTAGGGACTAGGAGATCACCACACTATTGCCTAGATAACCGCTAGAAAGCTCATATGCCAAATGTGTTCGAAAACGATGGAGGTTGAGAAGATGTGGAGTAGAACACTCGATGCAAATTCTTGCCTTCCCTTTATTCACGGTAGATAGGAAAAATATTCATACGGGAATTTTTTTGGATTTTGGGTATTTGTATTTTTTTTTGGATTTTTGGCTATATATATTTTTTTCTCTTTTCTCTTTTCTTTTCCTTTTTTGGTTTTTTTTCTTTTCTCTCTTTTTTGGATTTTTGGACATTGGGATATATACATGTGTACTCTCCCAAGTGGGAGAACGGTACACGACGAGGGGATTTGCGCCAAGTAAAATTAAAAAGAAATCGGATTCTAAACACTTGGGCAAAGGAGATATTTCTCGCAAATCAGAGCATAGGCTAAATGGGTTATCCTAGTCCTTATTTGTGGAATCCCGACACATGCGAATTGAAGTATACGATATATATATATACCATGCATATAGAAGCAGACAGTAGAAGCAAATACCGCATATTCAAATCGAAGCATGATAATCTAGGGGTCAACCAAGGACATGTATATAAATCAAAATCACAAAGTAGAAGCACCCACTAGCTAGTCACGACACACAACTCACATAAAAGCAATGTGAACCCACGAAGCATAAAATGCAATAGGACTCGGCTTCTTAGGGTTATGAATGTGATAATCGTAGCTATGTTAGGTGTGTGTGATTCTGCGGCAATTCATCATATGGGGTCATCTCTAGGAGAGAGAGGACAAAAGATGAGAAGAAAAAAGAAAACCACGAAGAAAAACGACTCAAAAACGAAGAAAAAGACACAAATGCAAATGACACACGAAGTGCAACTCCCCCAAGCTGAAACTTGCATTGGCTTCAATGCAACAAAAGTAAATACATGAGGGCAATGAAAATGGGGGGAATACGCACCGACACAAAGAATTGAAAAACATGAAAAAACACACAAATAAAACTGAAAAATAAAGAAAAATAAACACACAAATAAATATCACATAAAAACAAACACACGACAAAGACGTCACACGACAATATGCACAAAAGTCGATTTCCCCCAAGCTGAACATGGCAATGCTAGCGAAATGATATGATCAATGTGATGTAGAAAAATGCTAGGGGGAAGATCGGAAAAGAAAAAGAAAGAAATTAAAATGCAGGAGAGGACGAGTCCGTGTCCTCCTCGGTAGAGAATGGGGGTGAAATGACAGAAGGGCACGACATGATGGGTTATTATGATGCAAAAGCAAACCCTAGATACGCTCCCCTCGCTAATGAGAGGAGACGAAATTATTCTAATCTAAACTAGAAAGCTGTAAATTTCTATACTACTGGATTAGGATACACCAGAGCATAGGCGGATCCAGAATCAGGAGTGGCGCAGGTAGCTGGTCTAGCTGCTCCTTCTGTGGCTCCGCTAGAAGCATTGTGCCATGAGTGCCAATGGACCCAAGCAATGCACCTCCAAGCATCCCTCGTAGGTGTCCACCTGTAACCTGCAAAGAATGAGGTGCATTAGCCCATGGCAAGAAATCCTTTCCTAAAATAAATGTATCCCAGAGATAGTCGTCGGTATATGATGCGAAAATGTACGAAATGTGGTGAATACTCCCTGGAAATGGTATGCTATCCTCTGTGCTAGTGATGATCAAATCCCCGCTCTCCATGTGAAGTGGCTCTCCAGGTAGTGACACACTGCAGCATACCTCGAGGGAAATAGATCCTGTGTCCTGCGAGAGATATGGTGTGTCAAAAACATATAAGTCTAAAGAAGTAGGACGTGAAAAGCGAGACTCAAAAGTGGAGTAAGAGTGAGTATGAAAATCTCCCTGAATAGGGGCAATATGCTCAAGTAGGTGCTCAGCTGCAGAAGAAGTGGAGAGCGACGGTAGAGGTAGATGTGACTCGGGCTCCATGAAGTGGACCATCGTATCCAAACCCTCATGCACATTCTCCTCGACGATATGCTCATTCTCCACCATCTGCCCATTGTCCTGAATGACATCCTCATGGTTGACCACAGACCAAGGAGGAAGCTGCGACAAAGATGGCTGTAGAGGTGGATGTGGAGCGGACCCCTCGTATGTGGTCGTGGTGTCCTCGTCCTCATGCACATCCTCCTCGTCGGTATGCATAAGCTCTGTAAACTCCTCGGTGCTTCATAGGACTCATGTAGGGTATCCAAATCAAGACGAGAAGTCTCTCCCACAGATCCTATAGAAATCACCCCATCCTCACTATCATCATCAAAAAATGCTTCGTCATCCAAGTGGTAGTGTTGGAAAAATGGGGTATCGGCTTGAGATGTGTCTATGGTGGCCGATGAGATGGTGGTCTCAACCATGAAAGTGGGTATATCCTCTTCTTCATTCCCTCTCCTTGGTGTAGGCTCGATGACTGGTACTATCAAGTTTTGTAATATTTGGCCTTGGTTAAACATGGCACTTTCAAGGAGAGACACGAGGCTTGATTCTTCTTATGTTGGTGGATGGATATAAGGTTGTGGAAATGGATGGGAGGTGTTTGGGCTACGGTTGTGGGAAAATGTTTGGCATTGGTGTAGGGAGAGGCTCTCAAGCGTAAATGGGCAGTCGTAATACATGTGCCCTACCATCCCACAAGTCTCACAAACCACAACTGAATAAGAATCGTATCCTCCCATCTGAGCATCGAAATTTGATCTTCACATGGTTACACCAAAGATACCTGGACAACAAAAATAAGAAAACTAGATGGGAGCGTCAATAATACAAGAAAATAACAAAAGATCATATAATGGTGGGGGAAAAATTTCTTGGTTATTATATTTTTTTGCGTAGTCTAACGAACCCAAGCTAAGCTAATATCAAACCGAAAGCCTCCCTGGCAACGGTACCAAAAACTTGACCGGTGCCCCGTTTACGGTTTGGGCGCGGTGTCGTTTTACCGCAAGTGCACGGTTAGTGTAGGGTACGGGTATATCGAACTCAGGGAGGTGGATGGCTTGAATGGCTACTAGCCTCGCCTAGGTTGTGTGCTAGCTACGCGGATAATAAGGGTGGAAGTGTAGAAATAAAAGAAATAAATAAAAAAAGACAAGAAATGAATCCCCGCTAGCACGGGCTAGAGCACTCATGACACTTGGCATTTGACTTGACCCAGTGTGAGATGTTGCCCCTAAAGGTGGTACCTAACGTCCCATGGGCCCGATATTCCGGTCGATGCCCGATACACTAGGTCTACCCGGTTCCGGACGATGGGCATTCCCATGTCCATTAACACCTTCTGCAACCGGGAGCATTAAGGCCACAATGATAGCTCCCAACATCTCATCCAAGTCGTTCCCACGCGTGAGGACTCGATGTCAGTGCTAGGGGCGTGAGCTGTGGCCAGGGGATCAACCGCCAAGTTTATTTCCCCTTGGCCCGACGGTCAGAGGCGGTCTTTCTCCCGCCAATGATAATAAAATGCCCCCGCGTAACCCTAATGGCCAAATAGGTTGAATGTGATTTCTAGCAATACATCGAAGCGGATCTTGACTGGACAAGACACTGGACCCCAATCCCCAACACAACTAGTGTGTTGTCGTACGAATTGGACTCAGATTGCTAGAAATCCCCATTGACACATTCCATCGAACACATACCATGCAATCAAGTTAAACGTAAATCCCAAGCATCAATCCTACCCTAACCCGTATTAGTGTTCATCAAACACTACTCAATGGTGAAGAACATAATAAAAAGCAATAAAAGTGACAAACAGACATTCACCATTGAGCAAAATGAAAACAACACAAAGTAATGGAAAACAAGAGAAAGAAATACTTAGCTTGCAATTGAACCCATCAATCCATTACAAGGTTTATTGGAAGATAAAACCCTAATCTAACCTAACCTAAAACTCCCATGGAAGGGGAGGAAAACTGCAGAAAAATGGGGAAGATTCCCTTTTAAGTCATGCCTCAACTTCTATTTATAAGCCCCCTCAAAGCCCTCACTTTTCGGGTCCAAAAAACCCAGCAAAACCGTCAAAACAGGCCCACCCGATCGGGTGGAAGTTCACCCGGTCGGGTGGAAATAAACAGAGACTAAACAGCTGAAATTTGGCTCACCCAGATGGCCACCCGGACACCAACCGATCGGGTGAAATGAAAATCCAGACAGCACTCAATTTCAGCACACAGCTGCGCTCAGAAAATTCCAGAAAAAATGTAGAAAAATCGGATTTGGGCATGCGACCTATCGTTGGGAAGCTAACGACGATGCCGATGCTAGAAAAATAAGAGATCACACAAAATCCTTCTGGAATGATAGCTGATCTTCAATAAATGAGCAGCAGTGTGCGAAAGGGGAAGAAAAGGCCACCCGATCGGTTGAAATGTCAACCGGTCGGGTGAGTTCTTCCCCAAAATGACCCGGGGTGATGACCCGATCGGTTGAGAAGTCAACCGATCGGGTGGCTTTGGTAATCGGGCTTCAAAAGCTTCAATCGGGTGCTTAGGCGAGCGGGTGGCATGACCGGGTCGTGAATTGTTGGTCTTCAGCTTCAGATGAACCGATCGGGTGAGATATCACCCGATCGGTTGGAATTAAGCTCAAAAATACAGAGAGCTCTGTCGATCTCACCCGATCACTGAACCGATCGGGTGAGCTGCCCTTCTCTTCAGCTCCTGTCCGGGTCGGATACGCGTGCATCAATCGATCGGGTGGCTCTGTCCACTCGATCGGTTGAAGGCTGAAATATATCAACCTTTGACGTTTAGACCTCGGGATCGCGTGTGACACCTTCCATTGCTCCGGGGACTTGTGATATCAGCTTTATATGTCCCCAACACTGGAAACTCCTGCATTTACACAAGAACACAGGGAAAGTGAAAAGAAACCAAAAACACGAAAGAACGGATATGAAACGACAGAGAATAATGGGAAATCACGAAGAAGACGTGCATGAATATATAAAATATAAACGCACGTCACCAATGGTTCCTTTATGTTCCCTAAGCACAGCAAGCAATGAGTGTTCCTGTCCAAGTGTAAGTCTGGAAGATATTACCACTGGGAATGTCTCATCTTTTCCAAGGAAAGCATACTTCAAGTAGTCCGGCAATGGCTTCAGCACATGCTTTGGTTGCTCCACGTCAGAGGGTAGTTGTGGTGGCAGTCCAGCTGGCAATGGTTCAAATCTCGGTGCCCATGCTTCCCTTGATTTTTCAGGAGTGCCCTGCACAAAATAAAAATCATTAATATCATCAAAATTATAATCAATATAATTAGAGTCACATTCATACTCAGCCTCAAAGTAGTCTTCGATCAAATTTTCAATAAAGCATATATCTTCGACACTTTCAACACCTGTTGGCAACTTACATGATTTAAAGATATTTAATTCAAGCTTCATGTTACCAAATGTTATCTTCAACTGTCCATCCCTACAATTGATTACGACGTTGCATGTAGCTAAGAATGGACGTCCCAAAATGAAAGGAGTGATGTTACCAGAAAGTGGTCCATGTATGTCTAGGACGATGAAATCCACGGGGTAGTAGAACTTGTCCACCTGAACCAAAACATCCTCCACGCAACCTCTTGGAACTTTCATTGACATGTTTGCTAACTGTAGTACCACTGGCGTCGGTTTTAGCTCTCCCAAACCTAGATCCAAGAAAACAGAGTAAGGCAAAATATTCAAACTAGAACCCAAATCAAGTAAAGCATTTCCAAATCTCTTAGTTCCAATTGTGCATGGAATAGTAGGAGAACCTGGATCTTTATATTTGGGTGGAGTGTTGTGTTAAACTATGGCACTTACGTGTTGCGTGAGAAAAGCTTTCTTTTTCACATTAAGCGTCTGTTTCACAGTGCATAAGTCCTTTAAAAATTTAGCATATGCAAGCACTTGGTTTATCGCATCAAGGAAGGGAATATTAATTTTTACTTGTTTGAAGATGTCCCTAATTTCTGCCTGATACTTATCTTTTGAAGGTGGTGCTAGCCTCTGTGGAAATGGAGCTGGAGGTGTATATGGTTCAGGCTCCTTTTCTTTGACCTCCTCTTTTCCAAGCTTTTCTCCTCCTTCTGCAGCTTTTGTGGTACAAGCTCATCCGCTTTCTCCTCGACTATTTGTTCATGCCTAGGTGGTTCTGGTTTTTCTATATTTCTTTCGCTACGCAAAGTAGTCGCTGCCTTGCATGGTTTCACGTTATCACCTGAAAAAGAAGAGGAATTTAAGTTAGGATTTGCAACAGATTGAGCTGGTAAAGTACCAATTTCTAAAGATGCAGCAATTTTAGAAAAGTTTTCGTTAAGATGCTGAAACTGCTGCTGAAATTTTTGTTGAAGCTGTTATTGTTGTTGATTCTGCATCTGCATCATTTGCTGAAGTACGGCAGTGATATCGGCGCTATACTCCTTCTTTCCTTGATTGCTCGCATGATTTGGATGCTGGTAAGGAGTGGTCATCTGTTGCTCCGGCTGCTGTGGTCCCCATCTCAAATTTTGGTGATTCTTCCAAGAAGAGTTGAACGTGTTCGAATTTACCCCTTGATTGGACACCCAATTCACTTCAGTTTGTGGGTTCCTTATGGTCTCTTTCATCGCAGGGATCGCGGGGAAAACAGACGTGTCATGAGTGGGATGCTCACAAATGGCACAAAATGGTCCAGCTTCGACTGCTTTTGCTGCTCTCAAGTCTAGGCCTTGTAGCCTCTGCGTCAGCAATACATCCACCTGTGCTCTTATTGCATCGTCTGGCTTTAATGAGTGCATGCCTCCTTTAGATGGTAGAAGTGGCTCTGATCTGTCAAACACTTAAGTAGACTCACATCTCCTTGCATGCTCCTCTATGGTCTCATGTAATCACATGCCTCCGTAGGAGTTTTCTGAAAGAACTCGCCGTTGCACATCATCTCCATGTATTGCCTAGTTTGTGGCTGCAGGCCATCGTAAAAGAATCCAATAGCATGGCCTTTGTCGTATCCATGGTGTGGGTAAGCGATCAGAAGGTCCTTGAATCTCTCACATGCTTGGTCGTACGACTCCCTCTCTTTCTGCGAAAAGGACATGATCTGTCGCTTCAAGGCATGGGTCCTCTGCAAAGAAAAGAATTTTTTTAGAAACTCAGTTTGCAATTGTAACCAAGTGGATATAGATCTAGGTGGCAAAGAATTGAACCAATGTTTTGCTTTATCTTTCAAAGAGAATGGAAATAATTTAAGATAAACAGAATTAGAACTAATTTTTCCATGCAACTGAGTTGAGCATACTTCTTCAAAATTTATGACATGCAAATTAGGATTATCGTTTTCAATGACATGGTAAGCTGGTAAGAGTTGAATTACACCTAGCTTCAGATTGAAATTATGAGCATCCGCGGGTAGAACTATGCATGAATCAGACACCACCTTAGACAGCATATAAATTTCCAGTAAAGGTCTTTCTTGTGCAGGTGGTGTGATATGTGTTTCATTATTATTGTTAGCCATATTTTCAGTTCATACTAATCTATGTGAAGTAGGAGACCTATGCCACATAAATTAGCAGAAAAAGATGAATTTTTTTATGTTTTTATGTTTTTATGTGTTTTTATGTAATAGAAAGCAAATAAAGATCCTAAACTAAAAGATGGAAAGATCTCACCGAATATTCCTCGAAAGAAACTGAAAGTATGAATCACAAATACCGATGTCCCCGGTAACGGTGCCAAAAACTTGACTCGTCTCAAAATGTGTGAGCGCTACTCCCAAGTGTAGCAGATCGAACAAGTAATAATCCTGGTGAGTCTAGGTATCGTATCCACGGGACAACTGACCTACAAAACCACGAATTTCAATTTCTAAAGATTAATAAAACGATGAAAAACTACTATCTCTTAAAGGTGAGATAATTGTGATGATGGTTTTAAGTAATCGAGAAATTAAGACTAAAACAAGTATGGAGAGTCGATATAAAGAGCCAATAAGAGGAGCATGTGTCGTTTGTGATTTCTTTAAGGGTTTTGTAATCGATGATTTTGAATATCATTTTTATAACTCAACGTCTCATCCTGCTAGGGCATGAGAACGTCGGAAAGTATGGTGATAAAGCGCATAAAGTAAAGTGCCAAAAAGTAACCACGTATAACATTGATTTCATAAGGAAAATACGCACAAGTGCCCTCTCGGGTCACGATACGTCCTCTTGGATCGCATCATGAATAAGTCCTACTCAGATCATATTCAATTAAGCATGCACACGTCTCCGATTAACATACTCAATTTGATTATACGTAGAAAACAATGAAATACGTGATTATAACAAACATATAGGACTAACAGACAACAAAATCAACGATCGCATATCCCTAGCTACATCACAACCAATACATGAGGGCACTAGCCACGCATGGAGAGAAGAAAGTTCGGTTTCATTAGCAAATACATGATCAAAACGTCAAAATACATGCTAAATACATGAAATACAAGAGTAAAGTTGAGATTTCTGTCACCAAAACTCCTCAAAAATCCTTTGAAATTCTTCTACAAAAGCCTTTGATCTCTATTTCCAAAGCCCTGGAAAATCTTACGAAAATACGCTCTGTATCCCCTCCAATACGCTCTAAATACGTTCAAAACTGGTGTAAATACCCTCTGGACTGCTAAGGTATTTATAGGGATTTAATGTCGGTTACGGATCCTATTTTTTCGCTCAAATCCGCTTAAAACCCCCATGGATCCGCTACCCGCTATCGGAGCAATTATCGACCATCGGATGGGAGTGGGATCGAACGTGCGAGCGACGTGTGTCCATCAGGTTCGGATCACCGCTTGCACGCGAACGCATCCGCTCCGCTCTCCGAATCCCGCTCGGAGTTAGTCGTGACCATCGGATCGTGACGCAGCGGTGAGGATGACGCCACGTCGCCTGCTTCGATTCCATATCCGAATCGCTCTTGGAGTGAATCCAGACCGTCGGATCAAATTATGGACAATCAAGATGCCACCAGGTCGCCCTGTTGTATATGTGTTTCGAATTTCGAATCAGGTGAATTCGTGACTGTTAGATCGAGCGAGAAACGGCGTAGATCGTGCCACATATCCTGCAAGATATGTATGTCGTCTCCTTCGCTTGGTCGCTCCGAGTTCGACTCGGCGATGATCGTGGATGTTTGTTTGCGATCGAACGGATGAAATTAGGCCGCGTCGCCATTCCGATAAGCCACTCGATAAAGCAAGATATCGCTATGATCTCACCACGTGGCACCGACACGTCTGCATCCGCGTCTTGCTCAGCTGCCGGATTGTCCATTCGATCTTGATCGAGCGAATGAGATTAGGCCGCATCTCTCTTTTCTGATCGCTGTCGGATGAAGCGATGAGCGGCCTGGATTTTGCCACGTTGCCCGCCTGATGAACTCGTACACGTACGCACGTATTTCGACCGTATTTTCCCCGTATTTCTCCATTTAAATGGTATTTTGTATTTAAAAATTCATAGTAATTAGCACAGATCTCAGAAAAATACAAATAAATAGTTGTTGGAATCGTGAGATCGAGATCTTCTCATGAAAAATACTAAAAGGGCAGAAATAATCAATATAATGCTATTTTATACATAGAAAGAGAGTTTGCTCTAATAATTAAGGGTATTCAAAATATGATCGTATTAGAGACCAAATAAGTACCATGTATGCACAAAATGGGGCTAAATGAGGGACTAAATATGTAATATTTACCATGGATTAGTCAATTGGGCGATTCCAGTCACCTGTCGAGCCTTCTATAGTCGACTGTGGTGCACTGCTCAAGTTAACCTTTTATTGACTCTTACTTGAGCTTTTGAAACAGTCGACTGATGGTCAATTTATAGTCGCATGTCTTCCAACAGTCGCATGTGAATTGTTCTACAGTTGACTGTGCATAACTTGCATTGTCTGGGCTTTATCCCAATTTGCTAATCAGTCGACTGGTTCAGTATTTGCAGTTGCCTGTCTATATTACAGTCAACTGTATTCTGGTCATCAGTCGTCGGTCTTCATACAGTGCGAAAGTTGCATTTCTCTGTTTTATTCCATCTCATGCAACAGTCGCCTGCTGAAGGATTTACAGGCGCATGTCCTGTATACAGTCGACTGTATATTCTTCATCAGTCGACTGTCCTAGATCAGATTATAGCCGTTGGGATTTATTTAGCCGTTGGACAGTCGACTGTCATTTGTTCATCAGTCGACTATCGATGACGTTTTTACCCAGATTCTAGTCGTTGCATCTTTTTGTTTTTGGCTATTTCCTTGGTTTTTGAGAGTTCATACAGGGTTCCTACATATATGAGAGGGCTTTGTTCATTGGAACTTTTTGATGCTATTGAAAATCATTAGAGATTGATTGAGCCACTCTCAAACTCTCTCATTTCCCTCTTAGAGCTCATTATCTCCTTCATGCATTGAAGTCAAGCTCAAGAAAAATCATCCAAGTGCATTCTAGCAAATCTCATCACTTGGAGATCCTCTTCTTTGCCTTGCATTCATTTATGAGTAAGTTCATCTCAAGGCATATGTAAGCGTATTTGTTTTACTTTGTTATTTCATTGAAACCCTAGCTTTCTGTGTGAGAGCTAGTTACTCTTTCTGTGTGAGTATAACCTTCAGTGTGAGGGTTGGTTGAGATCTCTCTGTGTGAGGGTTTGAGTCTCTCTGTGTGAGAGCAGAAGTTTTTCTGTGTGAAAGCAAGGATTTCTAGAATCCAAATCCTTTGTGTGAGGTATCTCTGTAAGAGATTGTATTCACTTCTCTGGGTGAGAAGTATAGTGGATATTGGTGTGGCTGGACGTACCCAAGTTTGGAGAACCAGGGTAATATCTTGTGTTTGCGTTTGGATTTTTGTAATGTTTAAATTCATCTTGCATTTATAATTCCGCATTTGCAAGTTTAATTTGTAAATACGCAATTTGTGCCATTACACTATTCACCCTTCCCCCCAATCTAGTGTGTTGTTGTTAGTATTGTAAGGGTAAGACTATCCTTACAAAATGCAGCTCCAGCTTCAGTAGCAGCTAAAACTTCAGCTCCAGCAGCAGATAAAACTTCAGCTCCAGCAGCAGATAAAACTTCAGCTCCACCTCCAACTCAAACTGCTAGAAAGAAACAAATTATCAAATGGCCATCTATAAGTTATCTGGCGTTACCGTTATAGGTAAACTTGCAGCTACACAAGCTTTAGCTACAGATGAATATGAAGCTTCAGATTTTGAAGGAGGCATACCTTTTATTGAGGAATTTCCAGATGCCATCACCAAATATATAAGGACCGTCATAGATGTTAAGGCAGATGGTAACTATGGTTACAGGGTTGTAGCTGCTCAACTTGGCATTGGAGAGGACAAATTGTTAGATCAAAGTTGCTAGGAGAGTTGAATAACAACTATGATCTGTATAAGGGTTATGGGGGAAGAAGATGCACAATTTACTAAAGAGGCAATTTCATATATGGAGGACAACCCCCTGAAACAATATTGAATGACCATGCCAGAAGTTGGACATCTCATCGCAGTTATTATACATATGTGCTACATCTGATGCCCAACCCACAATGTCTAACATTTTTCCTTTAAGAACATGTCCAGACACATGTATGCCCCATGGACACATCACCATAGGTTTTGTAAATAATAATCACTTTGTACAGATTGAACTTGTCGAATGATGCCATATCCCACCGGTTGTAGGAAATTGGGTGCAATACCATGTTGCTGAGGCAAAAGAATGGATGGAAGGCTATAAAGAGAGGATGCATAAATTCAAGGAAATAATCAATGAAAATGTAGTCACAGTGGATATAATACAAGTGGAAAAGGATTGAATGTATGGTTTTATTCTAATGTATGGTTTATGTGTATAATGTAATTATATACTGAAAATTATGTCTTATCTGTAAATTTTTGTAATTATCTAGTGAAATTCTATGTAGCACTTTGAATGTATCGGTTTGTAATAGTGAAGGCAAATGTATCAGTTTGAATATATATGTATGAATGTGGTGATGTATCAGTATGAATATGTATCGATTTGTAATAGTCAAGGCAAATGTAGCAGTTTGAATGTGTGCGTGAGAATGTAGTCGTCGTGGATACTGTATGTGAGGTGGCAGAAGATTGAAAGTATAGTGTTATTGTAATGTATTGGTTGTGCTTATAATGCCATTTTATCCTGAAATTTTTGTAATATGTGATGGAAATTTTTTTGTATTTGTTAATTTGAATATGTATCAGTTTCTATATGTATTAGTATGAATGTGGTCTAAGTAGGGTTTTGAATGTATCCGTGTGTAATAGTAAGGGCAAATGTATCCGATTGAATGTTTATGAATATGGAACAGTTTGAATATCAGTCTAAATATGTATCAGTTTGGATCTGTATCAGTTTGTACCAGAATATATTTGAATGGTTCATTTTGAATATGTCATCAGATTGAATATATATCAGTTTGCATGCAAAAGCTTGAATGTAGGCAATTTGCAATGACCACATGAAGGAAATGCATGTTTCTGTATCAGATTACTTATGATGCAAATTAGAATGAGAATGTTTGACTGTTGTGGTGCACGATGAGCAAAATTGTTAGCCTCTAACAAATTTGCTCAAAGTGCACAACCAGCAAAATTATGCCCGTTGTGAGCATTGAGCAATTTTATTATGGGATAACAAAATTTCTCAACGCTCACAACAATCATAATTTTGCTGGTTGTGTGCGTTGATCAATTCTATTTTGGGATAACAAATTTGCTCAACATGCACAGCCGGTAAAACTATGCCATTTATATGTGTTGAGCAATTTTGTTTTGGTATAACAAATTTGCTCATCACGCACAACTGGAAAAATTTGTTCAACAGTCAAACATCTGTCTGGTAGCACTCTAATGTAGATTCACGAGCACTCTTTTGTATATTCACGAGCACTCATTTGTAGACTCACGTGGTCGTTGTAGACTCATAGGCACTCTTATGTAGATTCATCCTTATCCATTGCCAGTCCAATTCGTCTATAAATTTCTTCCCTACCCACAAGCCCTCATCAACCACTATCAGATTCTATCGGATTCTATCTGAGTCTACTGATACAATATTTTTCTTCAACATGCTATTTTTTTGTCACCACTGCTTCTTATTCAACACAAAAAGATGGCCAAGATATTAGAGGCAAGTGGTATTATGTAGAAATTAAAGACAACACATTTTTATGGACTCGAAGATGTTATTAGCTCCTTCATATGTTCTGGTCAACTTCCTTATATTGCCAGTAGGTTCAGGTTCCCTCCTGAAGTGCTCAAACTGGCATCTTGCTTAAGCTGTTTAGAAGATGGGTACTGTTCAGACGATTAAATTCGGTAGATTCATGATGTGAATCAATGAATCCATATGATAGTCACGTGCTTGAATTTCATACCATTGCCAAAATGTGAAGTTGCAATATTCTTTATGATACTACATGTTCTATCTATTTCTATCTGAGTCTACTTACACAATATTGTTTCTTCATTATGCTTTTTTGTGTTCACCAATGATTCTTCTTCAACACATACAGGAGACAGATGGCAAAGATACTAGCATTAAGTGACGATTGCGCGCTAATGGAGCTGCTCATAAATGGATTTTTGCTTGAATTGTTCAGAAGATGGTTACTGTTTAGTAGATGGAATTCAGAAGATTCATAGATTGAATCCATGAATCCATAGGATAGTCAGTACTTGAATTTGATACAAGTTGCAAAATGTGAAGTTGCAAAATGTGTATTTGTAGATTCTACTTTTTTGTGTTATATACATTTGAATGCATTTATGTTGTAGTATGATGGAATACAGACCTTAATAAAATGTCAATAAATTTGATACAATTGCAGCACATTTTAATTGAGATAGGTGATACACATTGATGCTACCTTGAATCATTTCTGAGTAAAAATTGTGGATTGTAATAAAAATTACGCAGCGCACACAACCGAAAAAGTTGTGACCGTTATGCACGATGAGCAAAACTGTGTACATTCAACAAAAATTACTCAGCGTACACAACCGTCAAAATTATAACAGGTTGTGTGCGGTGAGTAATTTTTCTCACTGTCAACATTTTTACTCAGTAGCGGAATGCTAACCATCATCCGTACAAAGGTGAGAAACGCTAACGACCTAGGGTTTATAAGCTTCTTAGTCGATCTTGTTTAGGGGTTAACCATGTATCCCCGTAAACGAGCTAGAAAGTCTACGGTACCCGTCTCTGATGTTATAGATCTGTCGAGAGATAGAGAAGATACTCCTCCGACCGTCGACCAACCAGAGTCCTCGAATCAACAACCATCATTGCCTCAATATCTGTCATTGGATATTCTATCTCCTCAACCGACTGTCGAACCATCATTATCTGAGCACGATGAGCCTCATGCACAGTCCGAATCTACAGCTACTGAAGATCCAGTCGAGGCCGTCCAAACTAGGGTTGATTATATGATCAATGGCCATAGGTGTAAGGAAGGTTAGCAGATTTCATTCTGTGACGACATGGCTAGAGTCGAGGCTAATGTCCATGGACTTCGTCGTGATCATGAACAAGTCATGGATTATCTACGACGTATCCATGGCAGCATGCGTCCTCAATCTTATATGTCATCATCCTCAGAGGCTCAAGAGGAATGGAATTTATGTATGACAGAATTTGAGTTTAGTCAATCAGTCATCTGGAGTGAGGTTACGACGATGCGTGACAAGCTCAATGTTGTAAAGGGAATGGTTAAAAATATCGAAGAGAAATTGGAAACACTTGTGCCCACGCCCACAGATATCCATGCTCTTGACCCTCCAGCTCCTATTGCATCTCGTTCACCACCTCCTCCACCTCCAGCTTGATGGCATATGTTGTCTTGTATTTTGGTATATTATGTGTATGTTAGGGTGTAACATTTTGTTAGGGTATACATATGTCACATTTTGCTCTATGTGACTGATATTCAGGTGTCACAATGTTGGCTTTGATGGTTTCCCATTTTGTAACATCACTGTCTTATATGGAATTCTAAAGAATTGATTGGAAATGTCACATTTTGCACTTCCAATATGTAGAAATTATTATGCTGCATTCATGCTAAATTGAAGCACATTCCACCATTGAGATATACCCATTGAATTTTGTTAATCCAATTCTTCTATACCATCACGATTGGCCATGTACATTCACGGGCACCTTATCAATTTCCAACCATACATGTGCATTACTTCTATAAAAGTCTGCCCACAATCCCTCAACTGATCACAAGTAAGTAAATCTATACATTACCACTACCCCATTCTTCATTCGGTTCATCACTGAATTTGATTCTACTAAAACAATTTTGCATATCTTGGCAGATGAAAATAGCAATACAATGTGGAGGAGGTCGGTTCCTATTTGCTTTTGTGGCATATCAGCTCCACTTAGGAATGCAATGACCAAGGCAAATATAGGGAGACAATTTTATGGTTGTATCAATTACAACAAGAGCAACGAATGTAAGTTTTATGTGTGGGTTGATCAGAGTGAACTGTGTTCTCGTGGAAAGGAATATGCCAGAGAATTGCTACATGAAATCACAAAGTTAAAGTAAAGGCTTCGAGATCAAGCAAGGGGAGATATACATAATAATACAAGTTACTCTTTTTCCATAGCCAATGAAATAGAAGAGAAACTTCCAATAGCAATTATATGATGAACTCGCCAACCTCTGGGCAGTCAAGACATAGGGTAGTGCTTGATATATCCCCAATGATGTGGTTTTGTTTTGGTTGTTTCTCTTCTTTATTGTTTACTTTTCTTTTGTATGCTTTTATGTTGTAAGTATGATACAATACATTTACCATGTCATTATCATACCAAGCCAAACAGATACCCACTGTACGCGGGAATCAATTTTGTGATGTGAAAACAAAATTGTTGAACGTGCACAACGGGCCAAAGAGCTGCCCATTGTGTGTGGTGAGTAATTTTGTGATGTGAAAACAAAATTGCTGAACGCACACAACTGGCATCTATTTGGCCTGGTGTATGCATTGAGCTACTTTTTTATCCAATAGTAATATTGCGCACAATGGTCCATATAGATGTCCGGTGTGCGCATTGAGCAATATTGCTATTGGATAACAAAATTGCTCACCGTGCACAACGGGCCATCTATACGGACCGGTGTGTGCCTTGAGCAATATTGCTATGGGATAACAAAATTAATGAACGTGCATAACGGGCATCTATTTGGCCCATTGTGCGCGTTGAGCAACATTGCTAATGGACAACAAAATTGCTCAACGCACACAACAGGTCAAATAGATGCTCGTTGTGCGCGTTGAGCAATTTTGTTATTCAATAGCAATATTGCTCAATGTGCACACCTGTCCATATATATGCCCGTTGTGCGCGGTGAGCAATTTTGTTATCCAATAGCAAAATTGCTCAACGTGCACACCGGTCCATATAGATGCCCATTGTGCACGGTGAGCAATTTTGTTATCATATAGGAAAATTGCTCAACACGCACAACGAGCCAAATAGATGATCGGTGTGCGCATTGAGCAATATTTCTATTGGATAACAAATGTGCTCAATGCGCACAACGTGCAAAATAGGTGCACGTTGTTCACGTTGAGCAATTTTGTTATCCAATAGCAATATTTTTCAGCACACACAACAGGCGTCTATTTGGCCCATTGTGCTCGTTGAGCAATTTTGTTATCCAATAGCAATATTGCTCAACGCACACAACGGTCCATATAGATGCACGTTGTGTGCGTTGAACAATTTTATAATCCAATAGCAATATTGCTCAATGCACACACCGGTCCATATAAATGCTAGTGGCTCTCTTCTGTAGAATCACGAGCACTCCATTGTACACACACTGGCTCGCTTCTGTAGACTCACATGCACTCTTCTGTATACTCACAAGCACATTCCCCAGCATCCATTGGCCATTCGGTTGTAAATGGCTGCCCACGAGCCCTCCTTAACTCACAACTCAATCTACTCTTCTTATGATACTAGCCCAATATTTATGCGAAATAATTTGTCACATTATCATTAGTCATCAGGGATACAAACGTTGCTTGGTGTATGCAAATAGCGTTTACTATGTGTGGATACATGGTAGCAGTTTGATTATGTAGTTTGTAGTGTTTTCTTATGCCAAATGTTAACCCAATATTTATGCCAAATTCTTTGTCCCATTATCAGGGAACATCAGGGATCCATATCTCGCTTCTTCTCAGCAGATATTGTTTATCATGTGTGTATACATGGTTGGACTTTGATTATGAAGATTGAAAGCGAGATATGCATTCCTGATGTCCATGATAATGTAGGCACACATGGAAATGTGGATACATGGAAATTTCACCAATTTTATGTCCATCATATGCTTACAACTCGTTTAGATTTATCATCATTTTATGTAGATTTTTATTCCACATCCTGTTTCTCATTATCAGGGTCATCAGGGATGCAAAGCTCGCATTAAGCCTTCTAATGAAATCATGCCTAGCAACTGTGGAAACAGTGATGTTCTACTAGGTTACCTCTTGCAGTTGCTCAGAAATGGCATCATGCTTGTACAAAAGCGTTGAGAAGTTGGGTAATGGTGAAATTTGCATTTAAGGTCCTCAAATGATGAAGATTAACTTCATGCTGTGAAGTCCCTAATTTGAAAGTTTCATGTTGCATGTATCCGTATATACCAGTTCACCAAATATTTAGTATGAAGGGATGTGATTATTTGGTCTATCATATTGCAAGAATTAATGATAGTTCAGAGAAGTCCAAACTGATACATACATGTACCTTGTTGTGTTGTGCGTTGAGCAACACTTATCGGGAATTGCGTAAGCGTGGAGCAATTTTGTTATTGGCTAACAAAATTGCTCAACGCGTACAACTAGCCAAACTTAAAGTAGTTGTGTACGTTGAGCAATTGTTTTAGTCAATAACAAAATTTCTCAACGTGCACCACCGGCCAAAATTAAAGTTGTTGTGCGCGTTGAGCAATTTTGTTAGCCAATAACAAAATTGCTCATCGTGCACAATCGACAAAAATTATCGCTTGGTGCGCACGTTGAGCAATTTTGTCATCCAATAACAAAATTGCTCAACATGCACAACTGGCAAGACTTATCGCTGGGTGTGCGTGTTGAGCAATTTTTTCAGGTAATAACGAAATTGCTCAACCGCACAACTGGTAAAACTTATCGCTGCCGCCTTAAGGGGTATTTTCGGTAGTCCCGGACGTGTGCTCAACAGAAACATAAATATTATTATTTTATTCATCGTGCATTAAGTAATTTCAAAAAGCGGACGTGCGCAGAGCAATTTGACATGTGCACGTAGAAATTGCCGACAGAAATAGAACCGAGACTTCCGGCCTAAAATTATAGAACATACAACCACCCAAACGAAAAAAGATAGGAGATTCGAACAAATATGCAGGTGAATTTGGGTAGATCACGGTACCTTTGATGCCTTGGTGATTCCTATTGTTCGGATCGAAGCAAGCGAACAATGCCCGAAACCCTAATCACTACGCATACGAAAGATCCAAATTTGAATGAAGTAGTCTTTTTGGATGTGAATTCTGCAGCTCCAATTGAAAGAGAATGAGAAAGCGGAAAAGGGGGAGAATTTGCTGGGGGTTGGGCCCAAGTTAATTGTGAGGAATATGTCGCCTTGCGTCCAAATAAAAAAAGATTTTGAAAAATGAATAACTGTTATGAATGGGCTTTTGTAGGCCCATGTGGAGCTCACTTAGGACTAGGGTATCCACCCATTATGTAATCTTTTCCTATAAATATATGGCTACAGGTTCCGTAGCTGCAACCTTCACAACACGTTATCAGCACTATACTCTAAAATTTTTCGAAGATCCGATCTTGTGAGGGCGACGAGGAGGTGGTAGATCCAACATGCTCGGACGCCATCTTCCACGCGTAGGCTTCATCAAACGTCACTAGATCCGGAGGATGGATCTAGAGGTAATCATACATAAAACCCAATCAAAGCCTATTTCTTTCGTAGAACATGTTTAGATCTGCTTATTTTTTGACCAAAACTCAATATTGACACAATAAAAATCAAATTTTTATGATAAAAACATCGATTTTAATAAAAAACAAATTTTTGCTTTAAAAATTAGTTTTTTTATTTTACAAAGGTGTTTTTATATTGGATCTGTATTTTTCCCTTCCCCGCCACCGCCGTCGTCCTTAAGGCGATCTAATGGGGGTCGAACCCCCCATGGCGAAAGGGGGGGAACCCCCCCTCCTCGGCAATCTAATGGGGGGTCGAACCCCCCACGGCGGAAGAGGGCCGAACCCCCCACGGCGGAAGGGGGGCGAACCCCCCACCCTGGCGATCTAATGTGGGTCTGAACCCCCCCCCCCACGGCAGAAAAGGGGGGGCCTGCAGCCCTGCCCCCTCACGGCAGACTGCCCCCCCCACCCCGGGGGTCGTCGACTGCTACCCGAAGGGGGCCAGCAGCCACCCCCCATCGGAGATTTCATGGTGGGCCGGTGATTCTAGGATAATATTACATTTTTAAACCCTCATTTAGACCGTATTTTGCATATATGTAATATCTATTTGATCTCTAATAAGTGTATTTTTGTAATATCATTTAATAATAGAATATATCACTTGTTTATATGCAAAATAAAACTTTATGGCCTAATTTTGTCTCAATTTTATTTTTCAGATGAAGCTTGCAATTTTCTGAATCCAACGACTATTTTTCCATATTTTTCGGAGATCGAAGCAAATTTCTAAGAATTAAAAGGCCAGAAATGGGGTTGTAAAAAGCAGAAAACAAAATTTTTATAAAAATTATTAAAAAAGCGGCCCGCCAGCCCCTCCAACCCTTCCCAATCCGTCCACGTTCGTGGAAAACGGACGATTTTTCTTGGAAAATGGCCCCGAAGGCCAAAACCCCAAAACGGTAATTTTCGCAACCCCGCAGGACGAAAACGTGAACTCGCGTAATTTTTGTGGCTTTAACGACCGTCGATACACGAAAAACATAACAAGCCCTAATTAGGATTTTTGGGAAAAAATTTTGAACGTCGAAAATTTTTGGGACACAATATAAAATTTTTAATCCAATATTCACCTTTATTTTTGGTTCATACATACCTTTAATTTTGATTGTCTGGAGCATGTTAATTTTATATAATATATTTTAATGCCTGTAGCATATATGCGATTAAATTGTTTAAATGCATGTTGCATTACTACATGCATGTGATGAAAATTATATGCATGCCGCATATTTTAATGTTCTGTGATGCATGTTTGATACTTTATTGTGGTTTTGTATCGGTTATTTGTCACCATTTCATTTTCCTCGCATTATTTTCCTTTTGACAGAAAATGTTGTGAGATTAATTTGTAAAATTTCAAGACTGGCGCACGTCCAATGGAGAAGAAGATCAACTTCTAGAAGATGTGGCCCTATATGGGTTCCCAAGTTGTACTTTTCTTTTTTTAAATGGGACTATATATGGACTTTAGTTTGTAATCTGTAAATGGTGACTAGCCACAATCCACACAACAAGTATCTATGTCTGGACTGCATGATTATTTATTTTTCAAATATTTAATTGTTGCTTATCTACATGCTTAGATAAAATGACAAAGATAGTGAGCGTCGACTTCAATGTTGTGGAAGCCACTGGCAAGAATTACCTGAGCTGGAATCTGGATATTAAATTCCATCTACGCTCACAGGGCTTGAGTCAAGCCATCGCTGCTGGAGATAAGGTGTCTGATATAGATAAGGAGAAAGCCATTATCTACATCATACGCCACATTGATCGGACCCTGAAGGCCGAATATCTCACAGTGGAAGACTCATACGAGTTATGGTCTGCACTCGAGGATCGATACAAACATCTGCAAGATGTTTTCCTCCCTCGAGCGTGCTACGAATGGGAAAACATCCGACTACATGAATTTAAGTCCATAGCCAAGTACAACTCGGCATTATTCAGTATCACCTCTCGCCTGAAGTTATGTGATGAAAAAGTCACGGAGGAACACAAGTTGGAGAAAACTTACACATTCTTCCATGAGAAGGATGTTATCATCATGCAACAGTATCTGAATGAAAATTCACGAAATACTCAGAGCTTCTCTCATGTCTTCTGATGGCAGAACAGATCTCTTGCTGGCCACCCATAACTTGCGCCTTGCTGACACTACTCCTGCGCCTAAAGCACATAATGTTTCTTCCCAGAAGAAGAAGAACAAATTCAAAAGCAAACCCCCGAAGGAAAAAGTGATGAAGAAGCATACCAGAGGTCCCCCACAACAGAACAACAATGGAGGGAAAAAGAAAGCTGCGTGGAAGAAGAAGAACACCGGCCAGACATCTGCCCCCAAGAAAGACTGGAAAGACAAATGCCACAGGTGTGGCTTGACTGGACACTGGTCCAGAAATTGTCATACTCCACGCCACCTCCAGGATTTGTACCAAGATAACTTAAAGCCTAATGCTGAAACAAACAGGGTGGAAAATGAAGGCCTGGCTCCACCTCGTTTCACTGCCGAGAATTTCTCGAACAATGACCTCCTAGATTGATGCTTCATTTTATCTCTTTCTGCAAATTGGATGTAGTTAAAAACAATTTCTTTTCCTATATGTTTGATTTTTGTTAGCATGTTGCTTTATTTTCAGACTATGCCATGAATAAAATTAGTTTATTGTGCCTTATATTGCTCCATTTTTTCTTTTTAGATGGATAATAAATTCCTAGTGGACAGTGCTTCTACACACACAATCCTTCGCGACATTAGCTTTTTTCAAAGCATCAATAACTATGATGGCACCGTAAATACTATTTCCAGATCATCGAGTATAATAGAAGGATCAGGGGAAGCAAATATTTTGCTCCCCAATAATACACAAATCTTAATAAAAGATGCTCTATTCTCTCCAAGCTCAAATAGAAACTTACTCAGTGTCAAGGACATCCGCCTCAACGGATACCACCTAGAAACGGTGGACAAATATAATAATGAGTATGTGTATGTAACGACTCCAAAAACGGTGCTAAAACCATCGTTGAGCATTTCAAGGGACTCCCGTCGGGTCTCTATCATACAACAATTCGAGCAATGGAAACTAATATAACTGAGCATCAGAAGTGCAAAAATCAACCAGAGTTCTTACTCTGGCATAACAGACTCGGACACCCCAGATCGACAATGATGCACCGCATCATATCCCAATCCCATGAACATAATTTGAAGAACCTGAAGATCCTTCAAAAGAGTGATTGTCCTTGTCCTCCTTGCTACAAAGGAAAACTGATTACGAGACCATCCCTACTTAAAGTGGACTCAGAGTCTCCTAGCTTCCTGGAAAGAATACATGGAGACATGTGTGGGCCTATTCACCCCTCAAGTGGCCCATACCGGTACTTTATGGTACTAATAGACGTATCTTCTAAATGTTCATATGTGTGCCTACTGTCCACCAGCAGTGTAGCCTTTGCAAAGCTACTGGCACAAATCATCAAGTTACGGGCACATTTCCCAGACAACCAGATTAAGATAATACGTCTGGATAATGCTGGAGAATTTACATCACACGTCTTTCAAGACTACTGCCAAGCAACTGGTATTGAAATTGAACATCTCATAGCTCATGTTCATACCCAGAACGGGTTAACTGAATCTCTTATAAAAAGACTACAATGGATCGCTCTCCATTACTCATGCAATCTCAGTTGCCTGTGACTGCATGGGGACATGCAATTTTTCTTTTTGCATCACTAATAAGGATAAGACCATCTGGAAGTCAAACCTATTCTCTAATGCAACTCGCATATGGAACTCTACCAAATATCTCTCACTTGAGGATAATTGGATGCGCAGTCTACTTCCCTATTGCACCACCACAGAGGACAAAGATGGGTCCTCAACATCGTCTAGGTATCTACGTAGGGTTTGACTCACCCTCTATCATTAGATACATAGAACCCCTAACGGGGGATGCTTTTAAGGCACGTCTTGAAGACTGTGAGTTTGACGAAAATACTTTTTTCAAACTAGGCTTAAATTCTAAGAAGTTTGAAGCTTCAGAGACCATTTCATGGGACACCAAGACTTTGTCCCACTTTGATCCGCATACAAACCAATGTGAGGATGAGATCCTGAAGATCCTCCAAATACAAAACACAGTTCACATACTACCAGACAAATTCACTGACAACCAGAAGATTGTCAGATCACGCATCCCCGCTGCAAACACACCAGCTAGGATTGACATAACCAAAGATGGTTGCAATCCACCTGCAGCGGAAGTGGTCGTACCTCAATAAAAGAGAGGACGACCCCCGGGCTCCAAGGATAAGTTTCCTCGAAAGAGAAAAACTCCTGGAGAAAATATAACATACCACCACAGGATGCTGAGCTCAGCCCAAATACCTCTCCACTCCTCAATTCCCCCAGAAGAAGAAAAATAGGAGAAATATCATTAAATTATGTACGTATTGGGGAGGTACTGGACAGAAAAAGCACTGTCATGGATGACAACTTTGCGTTCGTTATTGCTAATCACGTCTCTGAATACGACAAAGATATCGATCCATACTCTCTAGCAGAATGTAAATGTAGAGAGGATTGGCCAAAATGGAACGAGGCAATAGGAGTAGAGCTAGACTCACTCTTGAAATGTAAAGTATTTGGACCAGTAGTTCCAACACCAAAAGGTGTAAAACATGTGTGATATAAATGAGTATTCGTAAGAAAGAAAAATGAGAATAATTAGATCGTACGCTACAAAGCACGCCTTGTAGCACAGGATTTTTCCCAATGACTAGGAATAGATTATGAAGAGACTTATTCCCCGGTCATGGATGTGATCACTTTTCGATTTATAATAAGATTAACAGCTACATAAGGTCTAGATATGCAGCTCATGGACATTGTGACTACATACATATACGGTAATATAAAAAAAGATATCTATAAGAAGCTTCCAGATGGCTATAAACTACCAACAAAAATGACAAATAGACCTCGGGACGTCTATTCTGTCAAACTCCAACGATCATTGTTTGGTCTAAAACAATCGATAAGAATGTGGTATAACAGACTCAGTGAATTCCTTGTACAACAAGGATTCACCAATAATGAAGTCTGCTATTGCATCTTCATAAGAGCAAAGGGAATAAGATTTGTGATTATTGCCATCTACGTAAACGATTTAAATCTCATTGGATCTCTCGAAGAGATATCTGAGATATCCAAAATCCTTACGAAGACTTTTGAGATGAAAGACCTAAGTAAAACCAAATACTACCTTGGCTTACAAATAGAACACCTCAGCGGAGGAATCATGTTACATCAATCCACTTGCACATGGAAATTGCTGAAAAATTTCCAAATGGACAAATGTCACCCACTGAGCACTGAGTACACCAATGGTTGTCAGATCATTAGACATTAATAAAGACCCCTTCTGTCTGCTGGAAGAGGGGGAGGAAACACTCGGTCCTGAAGTAACTTACATAAGTGCCATTGGAGTACTCCTATATCTGGAAAACTGCACGCGTCCCGATATAACGTTCACAGTAAACCTACTAGCCAGATACAGTGCAGTGCCCACAAAGCGCCACTGGAACAGAGTGAAGCACCTTCTGCGCTACCTCCAAGGGTCAATCGATCTGGGATTATATTACCAGAAATGTGTATCCTCCAACCTAATTGGTTATGCAGATGTAGGTTACAGATCAGATCCCCACACCGAGAAGTCAGAGACTGGTTTCGGGTTCACCTCCGGTGGGACGTCCATTTCATGGAGATCTATGAAGTAGACCATGACAGCAACCTCATCCAATCACTCTGAACTGATTACGATCCATGAAGCTAGCAGAGAATGTTTTTGGCTACGTTCAGTCATTAACCACATCTTAGTGACGACCAGCCTGAAGACGGGCGACCTTGAACCAACCACCATGTTTGAAGACAATCCAGCCTGCATAGCTCAACTACGAGATGGATACATCAATAGTGACAAGACAAAGCACATCTCCCCTAAGCTTTTCTGGACGCACGAACTACAAGAAGACCAACAAATTGGCATTCAGCAAATCCAGTCTTGCAACAACTTGGCAGATCTGTTTACTAAAGCACTGCCTCGATGTACTTTTAGGAATCTTGTAAAAGGGATTGGGATGAGAGATTTGAGAGACTTACAAGCCTGAAGGTTGTACACAACAGGGGGGAGTTAAATGTTGAGTTGTACTCTTTTTCCTTAGCTATTGGTTTTTCCCACTGGGTTTTCCATAGCCAAAGGTTTTAACGAGGCAACCACATTAACTCTGAAGCCGAAAGTATCCACCCCTAGTGATATCCACCGATCAGGGGAAGTTAAGGAGACGTGTACTCTTTTTCCTTAGCTATTGGTTTTTTTCCCACTGGGTTTCCCATAGCCAAAGGTTTTAACGAGGCAAGACGTCCTAACTTAGGATCCAGAAGTATCCAAATCCTCATGATTAGATAAGCCCTACGAATGCCGAAGCATTCATATACCAAGCTTACAATGATGGATGGATAAGAGGAAGTGTTATGAATGGGCTTTTGTAGGCCCATGTGGAGCTCACTTAGGACTAGGGTATCCTCCTATTATGTAACCTTTTCCTATAAATATAAGGCTACAGGTTCCGTAGCCGTAATCTTCATAACAATAACTAAATAAATAGAAATAAAAGGAAATTAATAAAAACAACTAAAATAATTTGTTAAGTAATGTGTCCATATTTTCTATGTTTTTATCGCACATTTCCATAGCATTTCGATCGCCCGAAGTTCACATTTTTATATTCTATTGTGTTTTTCACGATATATTTGATTCTTGTGATGTTTTGTGGACTTTTATGGACTTCGGCATGATTCGGAGCGTTATTGGGTGATGGACACGGATTTTAGAAGCCAAAGCTCATGTCGCCACGCTCGACGACCCATAGGAGATAAGAAATAAGGAGAGAAGAGAAGGAAAGAAGAAGGAGAAAGAGAGAAGAAAGGAGGAGTAGGGGGTTTCCAGATCGCTTGGGATTGCTCGGTCGAGCAGCTTCCCCACTCGACCAAGCGGCCTCCCTCTCTGACGAGCCAAACATGAGGTCATTCTCTGCCCACTACGCTCGATCGAGCGGCCTACCCCGCTCGATCGAGCGGCCATCCGCTCGACCGAGCGGACTCTCTTCCCGACCGAGCGACATCAATTCCATTGAAGCAAAAGCTAAGTCCCCAAGAGGCACTCGACCGAGTGCTAGGGCACGCTCGACCAAGCGACCAAGGCCGCTCGCCCGAGCGGAGTAGAAATGGCCAAAAGTGCAAATTGCAGGACATCTCTTCACTCTTTGACGATCTTCTATCACACGGGATTTTAAAGTATTTTTCTCATATTTTTTCCAGATAGTAGACTTCATAGTGATTCCAACACCACCAAGAACGTGCAAAAAGTAGGTCGGATGTGTCTTAAGAAATTTCTGTAAGTTGACGAATCTGTGCTGGAAACAGTGCTCTGGCAAGCTGTAATCTGTGCTCGACTGAGCGCCTGTGCACAGCTCGACCGAGCTACCTGGGTTGCCAGACTGGGCCCAGGATGAGTTAGGGCTGTTTTTAGGGTTTTCTTGGGGCTATATATATGTATTGAGTAGCCATTGTTGGAAGGAGTTAGTTTTTATGCTAGGAGACTGTTTTTCGGAGGCTAGGCCACGCCATCTGCCCCCTCCCCGCTGATTTGTGTATCGGATCTCCACTAGCTAAGTATTTTCTTTTTGAATCTTCTTTATTGTCTTTCTCATTTGCTTTTGATGTTAAATCTTTTATTGCTCTTCTTTTATTTGCTTGTGATGTTGATTCCTATTATTTCCTTGTCTTATGCTATGATTGAGTAGATCTATCTATTGCTAGGATTAGGGATGAACCATATGATTCTAGGGGTTGGATTAAATGTTAGATCTCAGTTGGACGAATCTAGGGTTGCCCTACGGTAGTTTGAACAAGGGTTTTGGGGGATTAGCCTTAGGAATGGAGGATTGCGAAAGCAGCTCCATGTTCTAGGGACGATTGACCGGCGCCTCGTTTACGGTATGGGCGCAGTATCGTTTTACCGCAAGTGCACGGTTAGTGTAGGGTGCGGGTTTATCGAACTCAGGGAGGTGGATGGCTTGAATGGCTACTAGCCTCGCCTAGGTTGTGTGTGCTAGCTACGCGGATGATGTGGGTGGAGGTGTAGAAATAAAGGAAAGAAATAAAAAGACACGAAATGAATCCCCGCTAACACGGGCTAGAGCATTCATGACACTAGGCATTTGACTTGATCCAGGGTGAGACATTGCCCCAAAAGGTGGTACCTAGCATCCATGGCCCGATATTCCGGTCGGTGCCAAGCACGCTAGGCCTACCCGGTTCCGGACGGTGGGCATTCCCATGTCCATTAACACCTTCCGCAACCGGGAGCATTAAGGCCACAATGATAACTCCCAACACTTCGTCCAAGCCGTTCCCATACGCGAGGACTCCATGTCTACACTAGGGGCGTGAGCTATGGCTAGGGAGTCAACCGCCAAGTTTATTCCCCCTTGGCCCGACAGTCAGAGGCGGTCTTTTTCCCGCCAATGACAATGAAACACCCCCGCATAACCCTAATGGCCAAATAGGTCAAATGTGATTTCTAGCAATACATCGAAGCGGATCTTGACTGGACAAGCACCGGACCCCAACCCCCAACACAACTAGTGTGTTGCCGTACGAATTGGACTCAGATTGCTAAAAATCCCCATTGACGCATTTCATCGAACACATGACATGCAACCAAGTCAAATGAAACAACCCAAGCATCAATCCTACCCTAACCCGTATTAGGGTTCATCAACACTACTTCATGGTGAGAAACATAAAAACAAGCAAAGAAAATAACATACAAACATTCACCATTGAGCAAAATGAAAAAAACACAATAAAATAGAAAATGAGAGAAGAAAAATACTTATCTTGATTCGAATCCAACAATCCGGTACAAGATTTATTGAGCAAAGACCTAATCTAATCTACCCTATGCTTCACAAGAGAAGGGGCAAAAAGCCCTAAAAACTGAAAGAGAACTCTTCAAGTCGGCCAGAATCATGTATTTATAGCCCCACTTCGAAACCCTAATGGTTCGGGTCCAAACCCGCAGAAAATCCGCCACCCGATCGGTTGATGAGTCAACCGATCGGGTGAGAGCTTCGAAAATCTTCAACCGGGCGCTGAGGCGATCGGGTGGCTCCGTCGGTTCGCCAAATGAGGAATTGCAGCTACAGGTGAACCAATCGGGTGATAAGTCACCCGATCGGTTGGAATTACGTTCCATTTGGCCGAGAGCTCTGTCGGATTCAAACAGTCGACGAACCGGTCGGTTGATCTGTCCGGGTCGTCTCTTGGAAAATTCTGCTACATGTGAACCGATCGGGTGATAAGTCACCCGATCGGTTGGAATTCAGCCCAAATGACAGAGAGGTCCGTCGGTTCACCCGATCGCTGAACCGATCGGGTGAGCTGCTATTCCTCTTCAGCTGTCGCCCGGGTAGGATAGGCGTGCACCAACCGATCGGGTGACTGGTCCACCCGATCGGTTGAGGGCTGAGGAATATCAATCTTCATCGCTTCGACCCCCTGGATCACGCGTGACACCTCCCGTTGCTCCGGGGACTCATGATATCGTCGTTTTATGTCCCAAATGCTGTAAATTCCTGCAAATATACAAAAAAATGGAAAAGTGAAAGAAAACAAGAAAATACAAGAAAACACGAGAAAACGAATAAAAGACGGCGGAAAATACGGAGAAACACGGAAGAAAACGTGCGCAAATATATGAAATATAAACGCACGTCAAAATCCCCCAAGCTGAACTCTTCCTCGTCCTCGAGGAAGACGAGTGAGAGTAGGAGTTCGGAGGGGAAAAATAGAGGGAAAGAGAAAAAGAAAACTCTATATCCTAGATCGTCCGTCAGAGCCAACAAAATCAAAAACGACACACCAAGTAAGCAAACACCAAATCACATCACTAAACCTAGGAATACGAGTCCAGACAAATTCCGTGGGCCCCACGCGGTGAAGCGCGAGTAAGTGTGGTCGTGTGTTAGCAGACGGTGTCACTATCTACATTGTGCAATAAAGCTCGATATACACAAATCCAGGAAACGACCCAAATACCGATTCGAATTTGAAATTGCGGTGAATATTAGCTCAAGCATGCATGAGAAGAGTAAAAGAATAGAATCGTATCATGCATCGGGGACTCCACAACTAGGGTTAAGGAAATCACACCACTATAGCCGAGATACTAGCTAAAAAGTTCCCACGCCAAGTGTTTTCGAAAACGATGGGGGTTGAGATGATGTGGAGTAGAACACTCGGTGCAAATTCTCGCCTTCCCTTTATTCTCGGCAAGTAGGAAAAAATATTCACACGGGAATTTTTTTGGGTTTTGGGTATTTGTATTTTTTTGGATTTTGGGCTATACAAAATTTTTCTTTTCTTTTCCTTTCTCTTTTTTTTTGGATTTTTGGGTTTTTGGCTATACACATGTGTACTCTCCCAAGTGGGGATTTGCACCAAGTAAAACAAAAAGGAAGTCGGAATCTAAACACTTGGGCAAAGGAAACTATTCTCGCTAAATAGAGCATGGGTTAATGGGTTATCCTAGTCCTTAATTGTGGAATCCCGACACATGCGAAATGAAGTACACGATATATATATATAGCATGCAGAAGCAGACAGGGAAAATAAATACCGCATATTCAAATCGAAGCATGATAATCTAGGGGTCATTCCTGGATAGGTATATAAAGTAAAATCACAAAGTAGAAGCGCACCAAACAGCTAGGCACGACGCACGACTCGCAAAAAGCTAAGTGGACCCGCGATGCATGAAATGCAAGATGACCCGGCTTCCTGAGGTTAGTGAATGTGATTATCGAAGCCGTGCAAGGTGTGCGTGTGATTTTCGTGGCAATTCATCATAGGGTTCATCTCTGGGAGAAAGAGATAAAAAGAAGAAAAGAAAAAAAAGAAAAAAGAAAAACACGGAGAAAAACGACTCAAATAATGAAGAAAAAGAGACAAATGACGCACGAAGTGCGACTCCCCCAAGCTGAAACTTGCATTGTCCTCAATGCAATAGTAGTGAATACGGGAGGGCAATGAAAATGTAGGGGAATTACGCACCGACACAAAAAATGAAAAACACGAAAAATACACGAACGAAACTGGAAAATAAAGAAAAAGAAACATACAGAATAAAATATATAAAATGCAACGAAGGACTCAAAGACAAAAACACACGACAACGACACACGAAAACATACACACAAAAGTCGATTTCCCCCAAGCTGAACATGACAATGCTAGCAAAATGATATGATCAATGTGATGCAGAAATATGCTAGGGGAAAATCGGAAAAGAAAGAAATCAGAATGCAGGAGAGACAGTCTGCTCGTTCTCCTCGGAAGAGGATGTGGGGTGAAATGACAGAAGGGCACGACATGAAGGGTTATTAAGATGCAAAAGCAAATCCTAGATATGCTCCCTTCGCTAATGAGAGGAAACGAGATTATTCAAATCTAAACTAGAAAGCGGTAAATTTTTACACTACTGGATTAGGATACACCTGAGCATAGGCGGATCCAAGATCTGAAGTGGGGCAGGTAGCTGCTCTAACTGCTCCTTCTGTGGCTCCGCCAGAAGCGTTGTGCCACGTGTGCCAATGGACCCAAGCAATGCACCTCCAAGCATCCCTCGTAGGTGTCCACCTATGACCTGGAAAGGACGAGGTGCATTAGTCCATGGCAAAAAATCTTTCCCCAAAATAAAAGTATCCCAGAGATAATCGTCAAAATAAGATGGAAAAATAGTGAAAGTGTGACGAATACTCCCTGAGAATGGGTCGCTATCCTCTGTACTAGCGACGACCAAATCCTCGCTCTCCATGAGAAGTGGCTCTCCAGGTGGTGACACACCGCAGCATACCTCAGGGGAAGTAGATCCTGTGTCCTGCGAGAGATATGGTATGTCAAATATATACGAGTCTAAATAAATAGGAAGTGAAAAGCGAGACTCAAAAGTGGAGTGAGAGTGAGTATGAAAATCTCCCTGAATAGGGGCAATATGCTCAAGTAGATGCTCAGCCGCAGAAGAAGTGGAGAGCGACGGTAAAGGTAGATGTGACTCGGGCTCTATAGAGTGGACCATCGTATCCAAGCCCTCATGCACATCCTCCTCGACGATATGCTCATGCTCCACCATCTGCCTGATGTCCTGAATGACATCCTCATGGTTGACCACAGACCAAGGAAGAAGCCGCAACATAGATGACAGTGGAGGTGGATTGGAGCAGACCACTCGTATGTGGTCGTGGTGTCCTCGTCCTCACGCACATCCTCCTCTCCGGTATGCATAATCTCTGTAAACTCCTCAGTGCTCTCATAGGACTCATATGGGGTATCCAAATCAAGACAAGAAGTCTCTCCCACAGATCCTATAGAAATCACCCCATCCTCACTATCATCATCAAAAAATGCTTCGTCATCCAAGTGGTAGTGATGGAAAAATGGGGTATCGGCTTGAGATGTGTCTATGGTGGCCGATGGCATGGTGGTCTCAACCATGAAAGTGGGTATATCCTCTCCTTCATCCCCTCTTCTCGATGTCGACTCGGTGATTGGTACCATCAAGTTTTGTAATATTTGGCCTTGGTTAAACATGGCACTTTCAAGGAGAGACACGAGGCTTGATTCTTCTTGTGTGTGTGGAGGGGTATAAGGTTGAGGAAATGGATGGGAGGTGTTCGGGCTAAGGTTGTGGGAAAATGTTTGGCCTTGGGGTGGGGGGAGGCTCTCAAGCGTAAATGGGCAATCATAATACACATGCCCCGCCATCCCACAAGTCTCACAAACCACAACCGAATAAGGATTGTATCCTCCCATCGGAGCATCGAAATTTGATCTCCACATGGTTACACCAAATATTCCTGGACAACAAAAAAAAGAAAACTAGAGAGGAGCGTCAATAGTACAAGAGAATAACAAAAAGATAATATAATGGTGGGGGAAAAATTTCTTGGTTATTGAATATATTTTTAAAAAAAATAAAAAAAGAAAAAGAAATTTTTTTGTGTTTTTATGCGTAGTCTAATGAACCCAAGCTAAGCTAATATCAAACCGAACGCCTCCCCGGCAACGGCGCCAAAAACTTGACCGACGCCCCGTTTACGGTATGGGCGCGGTGTCGTTTTACCGCAAGTGCACGGTTAGTGTAGGGTGCGGGTTTATCGAACTCAGGGAGGTGGATGGCTTGAATGGCTACTAGCCTCACCTAGGTTGTGTGTGCTAGCTACGCGGATGATGTGGGTGGAGGTGTAGAAATAAAGGAAAGAAATAAAAAGACACGAAATGAATCCCCGCTAACACGGGCTAGAGCATTCATGACACTAGGCATTTGACTTGATCCAGGGTGAGACATTGCCCCAAAAGGTGGTACCTAGCGTCCATGGCCCGATATTCCGGTCGGTGCCAAGCACGCTAGGCCTACCCGGTTCCGGCGGTGGGCATTCCCATGTCCATTAACACCTTCCGCAACCGGGAGCATTAAGGCCACAATGATAACTCCCAACACTTCGTCCAAGCCGTTCCCACGCGCGAGGAATCCATGTCTACACTAGGGGCGTGAGCTATGGCTAGGGAGTCAACCGCCAAGTTTATTCCCCCTTGGCCCGACAGTCAGAGGCGGTCTTTTTCCCGCCAATGACAATGAAACACCCCCGCGTAACCCTAATGGCCAAATAGGTCAAATATGATTTCTAGCAATACATCGAAGCAGATCTTGACTGGACAAGCACCGGACCCCAACCCCCAACACAACTAGTGTGTTGCCGTACGAATTGGACTCAGATTGCTTGAAATCCCCATTGACGCATTTCATCGAACACATGCCATGCAACCAAGTCAAATGAAACAACCCAAGCATCAATCCTACCCTAACCCGTATTAGGGTTCATCAACACTACTCCATGGTGAGAAACATAAAAACAAGCAAAGCAAATAACATACAAACATTCACCATTGAGCAAAATGAAAACAACACAATACAATAGAAAATGAGAGAAGAAAAATACTTATCTTGATTCGAATCCAACAATCCGGTACAAGATTTATTGAGCAAAGACCTAATCTAATCTACCCTAAGCTTCACAAGAGAAGGGGCAAAAAGCCCTAAAAACTGAAAGATAACTCTTCAAGTCGGCCAGCATCATGTATTTATAGCCCCACTTCGAAACCCTAATGGTTCGGGTCCAAACCCGCAGAAAATCCGCCACCCGATCGGTTGATGAGTCAACCGATCGGGTGAGAGCTTCGAAAATCTTCAACCGGGCGCTGAGGCGATCGGGTGGCTCCGTCGGTTCGCCAAATGAGGAATTGCAGCTACAGGTGAACCAATCGGGTGATAAGTCACCCGATCGGTTGGAATTACGCTCCATTTGGCCGAGAGCTCTGTCGGATTCAAACAGTCGACGAACCGGTCGGTTGATCTATCCGGGTCGTCTCTTGGAAAATTCTGCTACATGTGAACCGATCGGGTGATAAGTCACCCGATCGGTTGGAATTCAGCCCAAATGACAGAGAGGTCCGTCGGTTCACCCGATCGCTGAACCGATCGGGTGAGCTGCTATTCCTCTTCAGCTGTCGCCCGGGTAGGATACGCGTGCACCAACCGATCGGGTGACTGGTCCACCCGATCGGTTGAGGGCTGAGGAATATCAATCTTCATCGCTTCGACCCCCTGGATCACGCGTGACACCTCCCGTTGCTCCGGGGACTCATGATATCGTCGTTTTATGTCCCAAATGCTATAAATTCCTGCAAATATACAAAAAACATGGAAAAGTGAAAGAAAACAAGAAAATACAAGAAAACACGAGAAAACGAATAAAAGACGGCGGAAAATACGGAGAAACACGGAAGAAAACGTGCGCAAATATATGAAATATAAACGCACGTCAACGATCCCCACGAATCTGATTAAGGCTTAGTGGCCGCTTTCCGGGGCTCGTGATCACGAGAGTGACTCGAGAGTTGGGGGTGATTAATAATCCTCGGTCTGCTAGTCGATGACTACAAAAGTAGCCAAACTGCTAGAACCAATCATAGTGTAGTATCCCAATCTGTAGACCATGAAAGTGGATACTGGTCTGTAAAACGGGAACCAGTGTCAATCGTAATGCATGCATCCATTTGTGAAGCTCATTGCAAAAGCGGCTGAGCATAGGGATGCATTAGATGAGTAGGACGACAAAAGTCAAGTACTCATTCCTATCTCCGGATATTGCACTCCCTCCTTCATTCGTCGTTCGACGAAGGGATTTTTAACCCGTCATCCAAACCCGAAAGACCTAGCGGGGATTCCCGACGCCCTAGTGATATTTCCCTCATTTGTTTTCTTTGTCCTATTTGTTTTCGTTTGTGTTTTGATGCACCTTGCTGACCGTGACACCCTCGTATTGCACATCCATCACTATTATGACACTCCATAATCCATCTCCACCAATAAAACTCAAAGCCTAATCCGACCTAGGATCGATAGGTAGTGTGACACCGCCTCCTTGTGGATACGATAACCCCCTTGCTGCTGGTAATATCGTGCACTTGCGGTAAAACGACATCCATCCCGGGTTCTAATTCCGGGGCCGATCAAGTTTTTGGCACCGTTACTGGGGAGGCGTTCCGCCATATTACCTATTTATAACAATTAGGTTTCTAGACTTCGAATAAAGAAAAAGAATATATATATATATATAGAATAATAGGTATCATACGCCATATGAGAGGGTCACTCATATTCCCTCTCACATAAAGGGGCAAGTACAAGCCCACATGGGCTTGAACTTGTTGTACTTGCCCCCTTTATGTGAGAAGGAATATGAGAGATCCTCTCATATGGCGTATGATACCCATTATTCTCATATATATATATATACTAGTCATAACCCGTGCCCGCGGGCACGGTTCATTTAAGATTTTCCCTTGCAAAATCTTTGTTCCTCGAAATTTTTTTTCAAAGCCAAAATTTAAAAGAAAAACAAATTAGCTTACAACATTTAGCGGCACAGGTGCCTTCGGCGTGGGTGCCTTCGGGGCAGAACAACAAATTCAGCGCATGCGCCTTCGACACAGAACACAAATTCGACGTGGGTGCCTTCGACGCAGAACAACAAATTCGACGTAAAACAACAATTTCGACGCAGGTACCTTAGGCGCGGAACAACAAATCAGCGTTAAAAAATGGCGCGGGCGCCTTCAGCGCGGAACAACAAATTCAGCGCATGCATCTTCGATACATAAAACCAAATTCGACTTGGGTGCCTTCGGCGCAGAACAACAAATTCGACGTAAAACAACAATTTCGACGCGGGTGCCTTAGGCGCGGAACAACAAATTCAGCGCATGCGCCTTCGACACAGAAAACCAAATTCGACGTGGGTGCCTTCGGCGCAGAACAACAAATTCAACGTAAAACAACAATTTCGACGCGGGTGCCTTAGGCGCGGAACAACAAATCAGCGTTAAAAAATTTAGCGGGCGCCTTCGGCGCGGGCGCGGCTTCATATACGTATAATCCGTGCCCGTGGGACACTGTTCATTTAAAAATCTTGGACCCACTAATTTTAAACAAACATCAATAATTATTAGTTTCCCCTGAAATATCAGCAGATGGGATCGAAATTTTACAGGGTTTTGCAACGCGGAATATTACACGGTTTTGCAACGCGGATTAATGAGTTGGCAACATTCTCCCGCATTCATTCTCCCACAGCTCGTGTTCATTCCCAAGATGAGATTGTGTGTGTGCACAACATTTTTTCATAACTAATATTAAAAAGGCAATTCCTAATTTCAATGTTTTTGTGTATTCCCAACAAATTTCTGTTCAACCCAAAAATTTTCCTCCAAAACTTGATGTGACATTGCCACATAGGACAAATTCAAAATCTGCCCTCAATTGTAATATAGATATATATATATAACGCTTGAAAACTTATAAAAAGGGATTTTTCTCCCGCCACCACATTATTATTATCTTTATCTCTCTTGTGCCACTGACGTTCTTTTCCAGGTTATTTATCTTTGTTTGATCAGGTGCATTTGGTGCAACGATGGTACCGCCATTGGAGAAAAGGTGTACATGTTCCAATATTTTATAGACCAAGGGAGGATCGCCAATTTCAGGCAGGTTGATGGAGAATGCTTCTGGCGAGTCTTGGATAGATTCGAAGATTTAGTGAAAAATACACCAAAACATGGGCTTGATGACTTAGAGCTACTCCACTTCTTCACCAAAGGGTTGCAGGGACCTTCAATAGAATTCATGAACAGTATGCAAGTGAATACCATCGACGACTTATATTCAGCAGTACCTTTGGGACGCATACTGCATGTCGTTCGATCTACTGGCTCATTAGCTGTTATGGCAAGTGATGATCCATCTGAACGAGGGCTCGTTAATTTTATTATGAATCATGTGTCTGCTGCAGGTATTATTGAGAATGATATTCATGTTCAGCCTGGGGGAGACAACCTACATTTCTACATTGCCACCAAGGACGAGACCAGCAAAGGCAACGATGGCATTATCTATAATGCCATGCCCGAGCCGTCTCTCGCTCTTGACCCCTCTCCATAGGTTGAAGATACGGAGCAACCTGCACTACCAGGCCTATTATTGAGGAGGCCATGCTAGCAGAGCTGGAGCAGACGGTTGAGGAGGACGCTATTCGGGATGAAGATACAGATATTCACACGGAGCCTGAATATTGCCCACCTTCAGTTGAGCTTTCGCAGCCACCTCCACCATGTAATACGACAGAGGACCACCCACCAGTGCTTATTGCTCACACTCAAGGAGATATTTTTACCCATTCCATTTCTAAATCTTGCATTCCATTTTATATTTATTTTGATTCAGATATTTTTGACACGTCGTACCTTTTGCAGCATGCATTCGATTATGGACTGGAGGTATGCTTGGACGTGTCACTGCTTGACGAACCTGCGAGGAGCATAGTGAGGAGTCTCCTGAGGAGGATCATGAGAGGTTACCTGAGACGCTTGGAGATGATACTGAGGAAAGACCCGTCTTAGTGCACGAGAGTAGAGATACAATCTCAGGGAAGTATCATCTACCAGATTTAATTTCCATTATTTCTGTCGATGATTTTCTTTGGGATTCATATATCATGGGGGAAGATTTCAGAGACAAACTGATGTAGCTCATCTCCTACATGGTACAGGTGGAATCCTTGGGGAGATACTAGGGGCTGCATTGCTGGAGTTTGTTGGTATTAGTGGCTACACGCAGCTGGCGAAGCCACGGAATGAGCCGTTGGAGCAGTTGCCTGCACCAACAAAGATACTAGATCCACCTTTCTTACAGGTGGTATAAATCCAGTAGCGTAGCTGTAGTGTAAATTTTCATGCTTTAAATAAACCTGAATCCTCTCGACAGGGAGAGGACCGTAAAGGATTTTAAGCTTTTCTAGTTTAATAAATTCACCACATATGATGGTTACACAATTATCTTTTACACCCAACCTTCTATATATTATCTGTCACGCCCCGCTTCTTAAGTACGGAAGGCGAGACGTGAGGAGGTCTGCTCAGACGTGGAGCTGTGAAGCTGCAGTCTGATAAGCGTCTGTAAAAATTTCAAATAGCATGTCCTTGCATTACAAAGAAACAACAACAACAATAATAAAGCAGATAAAAAACATCCACCAACAAACATCCAGAAATTATTCTAACATCACAGAGCCGTCACAAAAGTACAAGTCTGAACAATAGGCCTAAAGCATGGTCAAAACAAAAGCAAAGGGAGATAGGTGCTACACACCGAAACCTAACAGCAACTATTGAAAAGTAAAGACAACTAAGAAGACTCCAATCGAGTCTAGGTCTGGTCACCAGTGTCATCGAACTCGGTCTCTGCATGTACCTAGAACTCAGCGTCCACGAACTGCTCGTCCTCTGCAACTAACTCTGACTCAGATCCTGACATGTGACACCCAAAGAGAAGAGGGCACATGTCAACAAAAGTCTCCCAAAAGAAAACGAAGGATTTTTGTGCAAAGATACAAATAAAATAAAAAGCGACTAGCATTTCTAAATATAATGAAATGATATGACATTTATGAATGCAACAATTTAAGGTGACATGATGACATGCATGCACGTCTTAGCAGAAACTACGAAAAAACACTATTTCACGAGTCACGATCATTATCATTTCACATTGTGCACAGGGTTTACTCCTTACAGCTGAAGGAGCGAATTAGGCATCCTTCTACGCTGCGTGACAGCTTAACCCTACCCCTCCACGTGTATCGAGCCAGGGTTTCCCAAGTACTTGAGCTCGCTTCTGGATCACGAGCCAGGAAGTGTTTTTGGGTTTGGCATAGGGTTGTGCCCGCAAAGCAGGTGCCTAGCCTCAATAGTTTCAGTAAGTGTAGCGTGTGCTATGCAAACACGATGAAACATTTCGATGCATGACATGACATGGCAATGAGCAGTTAAAGTGTGTACCGTTAATTGAAATTAAACATGACATGGCAGCATGAATGAAAGCATGTAAGAGTGTCGGATCTAGCTTCGTTGTCAAGCTAGATCTAAAAGGGCGTCTAGGCGACTATCATTTCATCGCCTAGTCTCTTTTACGCTACTGTACAAAATGGCCTAAGACGTGGCCTAAACAAGTACTGGCAAGTATCACTTGCCTGAACAATACGATGCAGTCACGATCAATCAGAGTCCGATAATCTACCTATCTGCTCACAACGCAGTCCAGCCTACAGTCCCAATTATTAATCTTGATTAGTGAGTTACAAAACGATTAGAGACTACGACATTTAGGTTGATTAACAGGCAAGGTGGGGATTCCTACGGAGCGGGACTTACCTCAACACGACACGAGAGCTACTCTGACGTCGAGTAGCGACGTCAGGGGTTGGACTCCGGTAGTGTGAACGGTATGGAATGAAGGGTTCTCTGTGATAAAACACGTGCATGAATAAGTTTGTAACGACGGACAAGAATTATTAGACAACCCTAAAACGTCTAATGATCCAATTTTAATTAGATTCTCTATCCTAAGACGAGTTCACATTAACATTAATGATCGTTAAATTACTAACACGTTAACTACGTTAAGTCATTAATATGAATAAATACACAAATATTTATCGAAACAATCTAGACTAACATGTTAACTCGAAGTTGTGTAAACAAGCTATCAACCCTACGAATTATCAAGTTAACATCATTATTAATGTTACTAGCATGCAAACACCATTTTATTAAGTCCGATCATCATCTATAATGGTTCAAAACTATTAGCAATAGTTATTAACGGGTTATAACGAACGTTACTAACCGTAGGAAGAGAAGATCCTCTACGAAGCTACCGGGGGTTGCCACGAGTTGTCTACGGCTAGATGGACGTCGTCACACGTGGACAGCAGCTAGAGGGTGGTCGTGCGTCGCTGCCGTGCGAAGAAAATCGTTGCAATGAAAAGCCACAGCCTCAATGCGTCGGGGGGCCTCGCTGCCGTTGTCGGGCTAGAGGGGGGTCTACTGAGTGAGGCGGCGCCGTCGTGGCCTGAGCAGCGCTGTGGGCGTGTGGAGATGATTCCGGCGGCTGCTGCAGGGCTGTCAATGGCATGAAGGCGCTGCTGTCACCTTGGGCGGAGAACTGGCCGGCGAAGGGGGGTTGGTCGGGAGGTGTTCGACGGGGAAGGGCTGTGCAATGGGGAAAAGGCTGGAGATGACCTGGGGAGGGGCCGAAGGGGAGGGGTCGATGGGGAGAGGGCGAGAGGGGAAGTCGGGGGTTTGAGGGTGAAGATCTGGCGGCGCTTGGGAGAAGAGAACGCGATGAAATTTAGACCTATGCTGTTCAGGTTCTTTTGGGCTTGGGTTTGCTATACGGGGTGGATTTCAGGGGTGCACTAAAGGGGTTAGAAGTGAGTGTAAATAAGGAATGGGTAGAAATAGAGGTGTGAATAGTCAAATTCTGTTTTGGGTTTGATACGTATGGTAAGATTCTCCCATGCTAAACAACTTGGGACTTAGGGTAGCTTGAGGGTGAAGGGAAGAGAGAGAGTGAGAGGGTAGGGTATAGCTAAGGAGAAAAGAGGGTGAGCCTAGCTCAGGGAATTAATCAAATGAAACTTTGATTTAAACATCGTTTAGATTGGGGATTAGTGCACAAATGGGTTAAACGAAACCCGATAATTATGAGAAAAATACCGGGACGGCCGTGTCGACGAGGGAAACAGAACTAAGAAGATTGGTCACGGCTAGGGCGACGAAGAACGGAACTAAAAATAAAAAGGTCTAACGACAAAAGTGAAAACTACGACACCTCATCAGACAAAATTAATTTGTGGGAGAACGACCCATGAAATGATGTTCCAAAATAATTCCACAAATAAGTACTCTTCCAGAGGGTCACAACATTATATCACATCATAGGGTTCGGTTACAAGAAGAGTTCAAAATAAATACGCGTATGAACAAAAGTACGCGCACGAAAGATGTACGACCGAAAAGCAACCGTGACATCCTACCCACCTTATATTAAAGTCCGTCCTCGGACTTTCTAACTATAAATATACCTGGCCACTCTAGTAACTACCCCCATAGCATCACACTATAATAAAAACTATGTATAATCACTACACGTGCTTATATATATGCACTAGATGTCAAACATCAATACTAAAAACATGTATACATGTGCACCCTCTATACTTATACCTATTATAGACAGTCAAAATCATGCACATACTTCAATCATTCATATAGTCACGTACATCCTTTATATAGCTATCACACACTATCACATAACCAAGATACATCTATTCCCATAAAAATAATTCTCACCAACAATTTTCAATAGTAGTACTTCACATATAGATAGCTGCCTATGCACAAAACAATCATGAATATTCTACTCCCTAATATCTCCTAGTATAAATCCAACACCAAACACATCAACACGTGTTATCCCACCATACCATTATTAAATCAAATTTACTATATCTAATATACATTCACCATTACTATAATTTCCACAAACATATAGTTATTCAAATGCACGCAGATACTTCACCATATATTCACATCACATACAGTCCTATAACTATATTCAAAACACACCACACATACCATAATCACAAATACCTATAACTAAGCACATACTTACATGTGCATAGTGCACGCCCACACACGCTAACATACCATTCATAAACACCACTCATGCCATATACACTCAGCACATCTACAAACTTAGTTTAGCTAGCACATGTACATTCACACAGGTAAGTCCTTAGTAAATAACTATACCACAAGACCAACACCTATAACTATACACTGGTATAGCCACCCACAATCATGTGCGTAACATAACCAGGCACAACCAATCTTATCACTATACATACATCATCCATTACCACGTTCACAGTACTATACGCAACCCACAGATATATGTAACATATACTTAGAGTATACTCACTCAAGCTTGAGTGAGACTCAAACCTATATCAGAATACTCTATATACATAACACGGTATATATACATATACCAATACCACTCCAATACGTATATCTACCAACGTAACCACACACATACCATAACATCAATCACACTTACTATTTAGTCAGGTCACACCCACATAATGCAATCACTTTACACACTAAAATAATGTTACAAATATCGACACACGTATAATCATAATACACTCTCTAATACATGCATTCATCGTATAGTCACATACATGTAATATATTCACGCCGTAGCAATATTAAATATAATCAATACACTACTACCTATACATATCCATGCATAGTCACGACATACAATAATCGTGTATACCTCATGATATACACGCACACGCACAACATCCCATAAAGGCAAGCAATACCAAACAAATTATAATCCTATTACCATATGTATATCACAGATATTCATACGGCAAATACATATCTACTTACGACTATGCACAATACCTATCTACGTACGAGCACACGCTCACACGTACTAACATATAGGTCATATAGTAGGCCTTCACACTTAACTATAAGTACACCTATCATCATTACACCTAACATGCAAATGACTTACTAATATATTATATATCAAGCATTTACAAGTATCTTCAAACCACATTCACCACTAGTATATATCTAATACAGATTCTAATATATACAGACATTCCTAAAGTGGTATACCTATCCATACATATATAACTAAGATCATTCATACAACTTCACTCATATATCATGAATAACACTGAGTACACTTACATAATACAAGAGTCAATCATTAATTTCCTAAGGGTAGCATACTCATACCAGTCCACACACTCTACCTAGATACCTGCACCATAACGACATCACAAAAATCAGTGGGCCCACTACTAAACTAGAGTTGACACAGGCAACGACAAGCACTAGTGGGATGGCTAAGCAAGAGGAAGGAAACCAAGATCAAATAGCGTAACGAAACAAGATCGAAAGGAACGGGTTCAGATAGGGCAAGGATAAGGAGATAGCTTGGCTAGGTGAAACAGGGATATAATTGTGGATGTTTAGGTGGAGGAAAGGAAGATGTAATAATACCCGTATATGTTACAAAAAATCGGGTGTAAATGATATAAGTTAACATACGAAGAATATAAAACTGTCATACTTGAAAAGTTGGAGTTCTCTTTTGCATAGGAAAATATTTAGGAGTCGGTAAAATAAGTTGTTTGAATTAAACTTGAGTAGTTTATATATATTAGAGGAAGAAATGGTATTTTGGATTATCGAAATGTCATTATGTGAAGAAAGTAAGATATTTTCACGAGTGTGACAGACATAGGTTAGAAAATATGGTAAGATAATAATTTTAAAAATTTCAGCAAAAAAATTTCGAAATTCAGAGAATGTATGGAGTCTTAAATGCATGCTAAATGTTTTCAAATAACTTAAACCGGGAGAGAAATTCAAAATAGATAATATTGAAAATATTCCTCGAATGGTCAAGATAGTAATGGAGAAGATTCAACGATTGACGGTGAGTGACATGTAGATTCACGTGATTCGAAAGGAAGGAAGTGAATCGAATAAAACGTAAATATCAATGGAAATAATTTAATGAAACTGCTACGATGGAATTCTACGGTCGATAACACGAAAGTGTAATGATCAGGAAAATGATAGAATCAGGGGTTCTAATTACCGGGTCGGCTGAAGATCAAGAGAAACTTAACAGTAAGACTCTCTAATGAACTAGACTGTAATAGAGGTCTCAGGGAAGGGTCCTAAGAGAAATCAAAATTACGTTCTGCTGGGCCCGAAATGGATGGACTCAACGAACGGCTAAAGGAAAAGCTCTAGAAGCCTAATATGGTCAGGGCTGGGTAAGAGACAACTAAGGCAACCTAAGACGAGTACAACTAAATCTTGGCGAAGGCACCTGGCCATCAAAACTAGACGTCTACCTAAGTCTTTCTACCATTTAAGACAAGGAAAACCTTCAGGTTAGACTCAATTCATGACTTGAATGTTCCGAATATGTAAATGGATGTTGTTATCATTATTGTTGTTCCGATATTTCGCAGATGCAAAGAGAGGACCTGCATGGGACACCACTAAAACCTGTCACGCCCCGCTTCCTAAGTATGGAAGGCGAGACGTGAGGAGGTCCGCTCAGACGTGGTGCTGTGAAGCTGCAGTCTGATAAGCGTCTGTAAAAATTTCAAATGGAAGGTCCTTGCATTACGACGAAGCAACAACAATAATAATAAAGCAGATAAAAGAACATCCACCAACAAACATCCAGAAATTATTCTAACATCACAGAGCCGTCACAAAAGTACAAGTCTGAACAATAGGCCTAAAGCATGGCCAAAACAAAAGCAAAGAGAGATAGGTGCTACGCACCGAAACCTAACAGCAACTACTGAAAAGTAAAGACAACTAAGAAGACTCCAAGCGAGTCTAGGTCTGGTCACCAGTGTCCTCGAACTCAGTCTCTGCATGTACCTCAAACTCAGCGTCCACGAACTGCTCGTCCTCTGCAACTAACTCTGACTCAGATCCTGACATGTGACACCCAAAGAGAAGAGGGCACATGTCAACAAAAGTCTCCCAAAAGAAAACGGAGGACTTTTGTGCAAGGATACAAATAAAAGAAAAAGTGACTAGCAGTTCTAAATATAATGAAATGATATGACATTTATGAATGCAACAATTTAAGGTGACAAGATGACATGCATGCACGTCGTAGCAGAAGCTACGAAAAAAACACTGTTTCACGAGTCACAATCATTATCATTTCACATTGTACACAGGGTTTACTCCTTACAGCTGAAGGAGCGGATCAGGCATCCTTCTACACTGCGTGAGAGCTTAACCCTACCCCTCCACGTGTATCGAGCTAGGGTTTCCCAAGTACATGAGCTCGCTTTTGGATCACGAGCCAGTAAGTGTTTTTGGGTTTGGCATAGGGTTGTGCCCACAAAGCAGGTGCCTAGCCTCAATAGTTACAATAAGTATAACGTGTGCTATGCAATCACGATGAAACATTTCGATGCATGACATGACATGGCAATGAGAAATTAAAGTGCGTACCGTTAATTGAAATTAAACATGACATGACAGCATGAATGAAAGCATGTAAAAGTGTCGGATCTAGCTTCGTTGTCAATCGAGATCTAAAAGGGCGTCTAGGCGACTATCATTTTATCGCCTAGTCTCTTTTACGCTACTGTACAAAATGGCCTAAGACGTGGCCTAAATAAGCACTGGCAAGTATTACTTACCTGAACAATACGCTGCAGTCACGATCAATCAGAGTCCGATAATCTGTTGAGTATTGATTCCCCTGATTTGATTTTGATGATGAACAAACATAAATATTTGGTACTAATTCTCTTTGAGCGTAGTTATGAAGATAGTCGCCAAATTACTTTGTAGATCTCAAGCGACGTCCCAAGACTTCCTTAGAGTGCGTGATCGCTGTGCCTAAAGCTTCGTTGAAGCTCAAGGAGTATTAATGAAGTCGAGGGATTCAGAATCTTCATGTTGAAGCTTTGAAGACGGTTTGTCGTGTTATTTATTTGGTCTTCTAGCTTCATTTCATAGAATGTTAAGCCTTGAGTAGTACTTGCCTAGTTATCCTTATTTCTATCCTAGCTTATCTCTAGGATTGTCTTAGAAGTCATTGGAAAGTCTTTCCTTAGCTTATCGCGTCTTTTCATAACTTTCTGTGCATCTTAGTTGGTTCAAGTAGAAGGACCAACCGACTAGATGACGATTTAATCGGTTGAAAATCCTTCTTGACCCGACTAGTCATCCTTGTGCATTTTGGCATACTTACTGTTGACCAATTAACCGGTCCAAGAAGGCTCACCGACCGAATAGTTGTCCAACTAGTCGGTTGGTGTTTCTTCTTAGACCGACTAGTTTTCCCTCCTTATTTCACTATATTCTCTGTCAACCTTCTAGTCGGTCCAAGAAGGTTCTCCGACCGACTAGTTCTCAAACTAATCGGTCATTGATCCTTCTTAGACCGATTAAGCTGCTTTAATTTTCCAGTCGTTGGAGATTTTATTTCCACGAGTTTTCTTGATCTTTTTTGATTCTTTCCATATGTGTTTGATTCGTTTCAAACAAGGAAATTTGTCTAATATCAGAGGGATTTCAGATCTTGAATTAACTCATTCAATTATCAATTCTTCATGGGCTCTCTCTCTCACGAGAATCTCTTTTTTTCCTTCTTTGTGACCTAATTTCTCAAAGAGAGTTTTCAGATCTAGTGTGGTCATTCTCCTGAGAGATTGAATCACGACCATCTTCATTGCCCTAGCCATCTCACGCTGTTCATCTTGGTGGTGTTAGGGTTTCGTGCTCACTCTTTCTCAAAATCCTTCCTTGCCCTAAATTCGTAAGTATTTTCTCAAGGCATATGATTTTGTAGTAAGCGTTTTCTATTTCATTAAATTTGTTATATTGAATTTATCTCTTGGTTTGTGAGAGAAGTTTGTGATCCCGGTTTGTGGGAGTCACGATCAAACCGTTGTATTGTTTGATCTTGTAGTAGTTTCTACAAGAAGTTGTTTAGTGGAACCTTGAGTTAGTGGATTCTAACTCAAGTAGTCGGAAGGGATACAGGTGTCTGGGACGTAGGATCACCGGGAACAAGTCGGGGAGACTTGGGTGGATCCGAACCCATTACATCGCTTGTTTGCGTTGCTTTGTTCTTGTTATTCTTATTTTTTCCGCACTGTTGTTTTTGATTACACGATAATTAGGAATTAGACTCTTGATTATTTTAAATTACTATTCACCCCCATCTAGTACTTGTGCAGTAGCTTTCAGGGCATTACATTTGGTATCAGAGCCAAGTTCATAGCTATGACAAACAACGACAACAAGGCCATTCGACCACCTTCCGACTACAGCACCTTCAAGAATCATGAAGGAGCCTCTTCAGTGATCGAAGGACACTCCTTAACTAGGCCTCTTCATTTCAACGGTACCAACTACGGGTACTGGAAATGTCGGATGGAAACCTTCCTCCGGAGCGCATCACTTTGGAGAGCCACGTTAACGGAGTATGTTGAGCCCACTGAAGAAGACTTCACGAAGTGGACTGTCGTGGAGGTCGCCGCGGAGGTGAACAATGCCAAGGCAATGAATGCCTTACAATGTGCACTGGAGCCTGAAGATTTCAACAAGATATGCACCTGTAAGAGTGCATATCAGATTTGGAATCAACTCCTCATCCTACACGAAGGAACGAGAATGGTAAAACATTCTAAACTCACTGTTGCTAACAAGGAATTCGAGTTATTTCACATGGAACAGGGTGAAAGAATTAAGGAGTATTATGCTCGCTTCGTGGATATAACCAACGAGTTGGAAGCCCTTGGGAAGACCTATACCCAAGAAGAGAAAATCGTTAAGATCATTGACAGACTTCCTTTAAGTTGGGGAAAACAAACTTACGCTATCGAGGAAGGTAATGATAAGTCCAAATATACTGTTGTTTAGCTAATGGGTACCTTGATGTCTTATGAGGTACGAAAGGACATCAAGATCAAGATGCAGGACAAGATGAAGGCATTCTTGAAGCAAGAAGAGCCGAACAAAAAGGGGATTGCCTTCAAGTCTGCCCAAACCACACCTACCGATAGTGAAGAATCGGAAGATGAGTTGGACATGGAATCTTTGGCCCTCATGGCAAAGAAGTTCAACCGGTTCTTCCGAAAAGGTAAGTTCAAGAACAAATCTAAAGTTAGCTCTACTAATGCCTCTGCTCCTTTGTGTTTTAAATGCAATAAGCCAGGACACATCAGGGTAGATTGTCCACTCAACGAACAAAAGGAGAAGTGGAAGGCACCCAAGTTCGACAAGTCACGAAAGTACAAGGAGTACAAGAAAGGACTTGTCGGTACATTCACCGACTCGGAAGAGGACTCCTCAAGTGAAGAGTCAGATGATGAACAAGTGGAGAAAGCACACATGTGCTTCATGGCAAGAGAGAAACATGATCAAGAGACCGCTTCAGATGAAAGCGAGGATGAAGGTGAAGAGGTAACTATGGATGACCTAAGATTAGCTAATGAACAAATTTGGTCTAAGTATTCTAAATTGGTAAATAGATATACTAAGATCAAAGATGAGTTAACTAGTCTTCAAACCACACCTAAGCCTATCATCACCAACAACGACACCGTTGTTGAAGCCTTGAGAACCGAGATTGTAAATCTCAAATCTCAACTTGAACATGTTAACATTGAGGATTCGGATGAACACGAGATAGCAGATTTGATTTCTCAAAACTCAACTTTGTGCATTGAGAATGGGAATCTCAAGTCTCGTGTTTGTAAACTCACAACTCAAGTGTCCACTTTGGATACTATTATACTTTCTCTCACTGAGAAATATGAGTCCACAATAGGCCGAATTGTAAAATTCAACAAAGGCAAGGACCATTTGGATAATATTCTGAATGACTTACTTCCAACCAATCATTGTATTGGTTTGGGGTATAAAAAGGAAAATTCATCCAAATCCTCCACCACCTTTGTAAGGCCATCCTCTGATGACTCAACTAGTGGGAGTAAACACTCCATGGGTAGTTCATCTACCAATGGTACTTCCACTAAGTACACACACCCTTTGGAAAGAAACCCACTGTGGGTGGACCTCCAAAGAAGGGTCATGCATTTATGTACACAAATACTATGCCACGTAAGAACACACCTCCTACTCCACAAGTTCACACTTATGATGATTTTTATGCTCCACATCCACGAGCACGTGCACACCAAGTGAGACACACTCACGCACGTGTTCTCCCACATGCATATGTTCACCCACATCATTATTATATGAATGATTATCATCATGCACCGTATCATATGTTACCACCACCATTTCATCATGTGCTGCATGCTTATCCACATCATGCATACACTAGGCCACTTCCTCATAGAACACATGCACCACATAGAAATCAACCACAAGTGCATGTTCCCAATAGGAATAGGGCTCCCAAGACTTTCACTATTTGGGGCCCGAAGGACACTAGCATGCATGAGAAACAAGAGTATATTAATTCTTATTTCATGAATGTTGTGCACAATGATGACTATGTTGGGAAGTCTAAGTCCAACTGGACTTGGCTTCCAAATGTCTAATCTCTTAGGACCCAATGACCTTGTGTACCATGATACGATATTTTTATCTTCAGGTACTCAAGAAAAAGAAAAGGAGCAACAGATCAAAATTTGGCTCCAAGAATGGTTGGATACTTGATAGCGGGTGTTCAAAACACATGACAGGTAAAGCTCAGTTGCTATCCGAAGTGGTACCCATTGAAAATGGAAACCGAGTGGTCTTCAGAGGCAACGAGACTGGAACCATTATAGGTGTTGGAAAAGTTGGTAACCTTTCTAAACCCATTATAAGTGACGTTTACCTTGTTAAAGGTTTAAATCACAATCTAATCTCAATAAGCCGACTTTGTGACAAGGGTTACAAAGTTAGCTTTGAGAAAGGAATGTGCCATATTTTAAGATATGATAATAATAATGTGTTGTTCTCTGGCACACGACATAAGGACTTATATATATTAGATATTCCAAATTCCCATGAACAATGTCTTATTGCCAACACAAGTGAGCAACACTTATGGCATCGACGATTTGGTCATACGAATTTTGAAACACTTTTCAAACTATCCAAGCTAGATTCTTTTAAAGGATTCCCTAAGCTTTCCTTCAATAAGAAAAGCTTTTGTGACTCATGTCAACGAGGCAAACTTCCAAAATCGTCATTTAAACCTAAGAAAAGCATATCCTCTAAACGGCCTCTAGAGCTTTTACATCTAGATCTTTTTGGGCCAACTAGAGTTGCTTCATTAGGAAATGCCCGATATGGACTTGTCATCGTTGATGACTTTTCCAGATTTACTTGGGTGTTTACTTTAATTAATAAAAATGATGCTTTTGAAAACTTCACAGTATTTGTTAAGAAAGTACAAAATCTCATTGGAACCACCATTTTCACTATTCGTAGTGATCATGGAGGGGAATTTGAGGACGAGTCTTTCTCAAACTTCTGTGATGAGGTTGGTATTACTTGCACCTTTTCTTTTCCTCGCGCACCCCCTCAAAATGGTGTTGTTGAGAGAAAGAATAGGACGCTAGTGGAATGTGTTCGAACTATGCTTGATGATAGCCACCTTGGCCATTAAGTTTGGGCAGAAGCGGTACATACCGCTTGCTATGTGTTTAATAGGATTCTCTTGAGGCCCGGCACTAAACAAACTTGTTATGAATTGTTGTTTGGTAGGTTGCCTCAAGTTAAACATTTTAGAGTTTTTGGTGCAAAATGTTTTATCAAGAACACGTATGGTAGTTTGGACAAATTTGATCCAAGATCTGATGAGGGGATAATTGTTGGATATTCCTCCCATAGCAAAGCCTACCGGATATGCAACAAAAGAACCTCAACGATCGAGGAATCTCTTCATGTTTCATTTAATGAAGATTTTGTCCCTCCAAGAATTATCGATGACGATGATTTCTATGGAAGCAGTTAGTGACTCTGTTGATATATCTAAGGCTATTGATTCTGTTGAAACTAACCCTACTAATGATTCTCTTGAGAATGTTCCTAGTGACCAGGGTGTTCCCAGAAAGCTTCCAACAGTTCGTGACCATCCCCATAAGCAAGTTATTGGCAACATAGAAGATGGCGTCAGAACAAGATCCCAAGTCAACTTCTTCGCTCAGTGTGCTTTTGTCTCTTCTGTGGAGCCAACGAATATCAATGAGGCGTGCAAAGATAGTTCTTGGATCCTAGCTACGGAAGAGGAGCTTATTCAGTTTGAGAGGAATGAGGTCTGGGAGCTAGTTCTGTTGCCTTCGAAGAACCACAACGTTATAGGAACGAAGTGGATCTTCAAGAACAAGACAGACGAGAACCAAAACGTCATCCGGAACAAAGCTCGGTCAGTTGCTCAAGGCTACAGGCAAGAGGAAGGTATTGATTTCGAGGAATCCTTTGCACCTGTAGCTAGATTAGAATCTATTAGGCTATTATTGTCATTTGCATGCCATAAAGATTTCAAACTTTTTCAAATGGACGTAAAAAGTACGTTTTTAAACGGAGATGTCGTTGAGGAAGTTTATGTTTCTCAACCTCCGGGTTTTATTAATGACAAATTTCCAAATCACGTTTTCAAACTTAAGAAAGCACTTTATGGTTTGAGACAAGCTCCTAGATCTTGGTATAACCGCTTAAAGAACTTTCTTTTGGATTTGGGTTTCAAAATGGGTGAGGTTGATTCAACGCTTTTTGTTAAGTATGTTAATCATGACATTATTTTAGTTCAAATTTACGTAGATGACATAATTTTTGGTGCTACTAACTTCACTCTTTACGAAGAGTTTTCTAATTTCATGAAGGATCAGTTTGAGATGAGCCACATGGGTGAGCTCAAATATTTTTAGGACTCCAAATTCGCCAAATGAACGATGGAATCTTCATCCACCAAACCAACTACACGGTGGAGCTGCTAAAGCAATTTGGAATGGAGAATGCTTCTAGCAAGAAGACACCAATGAGCACTACTACACACCTTGATAAAGATACGGGCGGCAAAGATGTAGACATTCGTTTATATCGAGGTATGATAGGTAGTTTATTTTATCTTACTGCTAGTAGGCCAGATATAATGTTTGTTGTATGTGTTTGTGCTAGGTATCAATCACAACCTAAGGAATCACACTTAATATCGGTTAAACGTATTTTCCGTTATTTAAGTCACACACTCGACTACGGATTATTCTATCCAAAGTCAAGCACATATGAGTTAATCTCATATAGTGATGCAGATTATGCTCGATGCAAATCTGACAGGGAAAGTACTAGTGGCACTTGTCTTTTGATAGGAAATTCTCTTGTCTCTTGGTTTTCCAAGAAGCAGAATTCCGTATCACTTTCAACCACCGAGGCGGAATATGTTGCCACCGGTGCTGCATGTGCACATGTTCTTTGGTTGAGACACACACTTAAAGACTTCGGTATAAACTGTGATACTTGCCCTATCATGGTGGACAACCTAAGTGCAATATGTCTCTCTAAGAATCCGGTACACCACTCCCGTACCAAACACATAGATGTCCGTCACCATTTCCTAGATGATCATGTAGCTAAAAAGAACATCATTTTAGTGTACGTTGAAACCCAGAAGCAAATCGCTGACATTTTCACAAAACCACTCAAGGAAGACACCTTTGTGCGGTTACGTCGAGAATTGGGGATTATGGGTGAATCCGAGATTTAGGATTCATATTTTTTTATATAATCTTGGATGATAATGAGTTTCATAAGCCTTTATTGGATTTGATGTGATATTCTCTATTTATGCTGGATTTATGATTGGTTTTTCGATTTGCACGACGGAATTATGGTTTTATGGTCTAATTGGTTGTTTTCTATGTTTTGTGATACTTTTTGATGTATGTTGGGTTGTTGTATGTTGTGCACCATATACTGCTATCTGATGATGATCGATATTTTTTTGTAGTCGGGATGTATCAATTTTGATGTTTCTAAATATATATCCATCCTATTGCATTTCGTATCTGTGTGCACATTATATTTTTGTTTCTGATGTTTACTTTGTCACTCGTCGATTCTATTGCATATATAGCTTTGTTTGAATGGAAACATGAGTTGTTTTTCATGCAATCAATTCGCCAAAAATGTTGATATTGGAGAGTATATTCCTTTCATCAATACGTTGATTTGATTTTGTTTTTGATGATTTCTCTTTTCGATTTTCGACTATGGTCTAGTTGACACACCTTGTTTTCTTCGATATTTTCCTTGGTGTCATTTGGACCGTTGTCCTAGTCTTCGTCTCTCTTGTTTATAATTTCTTTTAGCCTTGGTTATTGCCGTTGTTTCCTCCCACTCTTTTTGGATAATGCCAAAGGGGGAGAGAATTAATAATGACTTTGTTCTAAATGATAATTTAAACAATTACCCTGATTCCAATTTCATATGTTAGATTCAGGGGGAGTAAAGATATAAAAATGGATTCCGATCCTATATTTCAATAATTGGATCATGTCTTATACTTTTATCTTCTGCTTGATGCTTATGTTTAATATTTAATATGGAACTAACGAGTCATCAATGCAGGGGGAGTAAGTAAATTTCATTTATCTCATTATTATTGATTTATATTTATGTTGGTTTGTCATCACTAAAAAGGGGGAGAATGTTGAGTATTGATTCCCCTGATTTGGTTTTGATGATGAACAAACATAAATATTGGGTACTAATTCTCTTTGAGCGTAGTTATGAAGATCGTCGTCAAATTACTTTGTAGATCTCAAGCGACGTCCCAAGACTTCCTTAGAGCACGTGATCGCTGTGCCTAAAGCTTCATTGAAGCTCAAGGAGTATTAATGAAGTCGAGGGATTCAGAATCTTCGTGTTGAAACTTTGAAAACGGTTTGTCGTGTTATTTATTTGGTCTTCTAGCTTCATTTCATAGAATGTTAAGCCTTGAGTAGTACTTGCCTAGTTATCTTTATTTCTATCCTATCTTATCTCTAGGATTGTCTTAGAAGTCATTGGAAAGTCTTTCCTTAGCTTATCACGTCTTTTCATGACTTTCTGTGCATCTTAGTTGGTTCAAGTAGAAGGACCAACCAACTAGATGACGATCTAATCGGTTAGAAATCCTTCTTGAACCGACTAGTCATCCTTGTGCATTTTGGCATACTTACCGTTGACCAATTAGTCGGTCCAAGAAGGCTCACCGACCGACCAGTTGTCCAACTAGTCGGTAGGTGTTTCTTCTTAGACCGACTAGTTTTCCCTCCTTATTTCACTATATTCTCTGTCAACCTTCTACTCGGTCCAAGAAGGTTCTCCGACCGACTAGTTCTCAAACTAATCGGTCAGTGATCCTTCTTAGACCGATTAAGCTGTTTTAACTTTCCAGGTGTTGGAGATTTTATTTCCACGACTTTTCTTGATCTGTTTTGATTCTTTCCATATGTGTTTGATTCGTTTCAAACAAGGAAATTTGTCTAATATCAGAGGGATTTCAGATCTCGAATTAACTCATCCAATTATCAATTCTTCAAGGTCTCTCTCTCTCTCTCTCTCTCTCTCTCTCTCTCTCTCTCTCTCTCTCTCTCTCTCTCAAAAATATCTTTTTTTTCTTCTTTGTGACCTAATTTCTCAAAGAGAGTTTTCAGATATAGTGTGGTCATTCTCCTGAGAGGTTGAATCACGACCATCTTTATTGCCTTAGCCATCTCACGCTGTTCATCTTGGTGGTGCTAGGGTTTCGTGCTCACTCTTTCTCAAAATCCTTCCTTGCCCTAAATTCGTAAGTATTTTCTCAAGGTATAGGATTTTGTGGTAAGTGTTTTCTATTTCATTAAATTTATTATATTGAGTTTATCTCTCGGTTTGTGAGAGAAGTTCGTGATCCCGGTTTGTGGGAGTCATGATCAAACCATTGTATTGTTTGATCTTGTAGTAGTTTCTACAAGAAGTTGTTTAGTGGAACCTTGAGTTAGTGGATTCTAACTCAAGTAGCCGGAAGGGATCCGGGTGTCTGGGACGTAGGATCACCGGGAACAAGTCGGGGAGACTTGGGTGGATCCGAACCCATTACATCGCTTGTTTGTGTTGCTTTGTTCTTGTTCTTATTTATTCCGCACTGTTGTTTGTGATTGCACGATAATAGGAATTAGACTCTTGATTATTTTAAAGTACTATTCACCCCCCCCCCCCCCCTCTAGTACTTGTGCAGTAGCTTTCAGGTCATTACATAATCTACCTTTGTGCTTACAACGCAGTCCAGCCTACAGTCCCAATTATTAATCTTGATTAGTGAGTTACAAAACGATTAGAGACTACAACTTTTAGGTTGATTAACAGGCAAGGTGGGGATTCCTACGGAGCGGGACTTACCTCAACACGATGCGAGAGCTACTCTGACGTAGGGTAGCGACGTCAGGGGTTAGACTCTGGTAGTGTGAACGGTACAGAACGACGGGTTCTCTGTGATAAAACACATGCACGAATAAGTTCGTAACGACGGACTAGAATTATTAGACAACCCTAAAACGTCTAATGATCCAATTTTAATTAGATTCTCTATCCTAAGACGAGTTCACATCAATATTAATGATCGTTAAATTACTAACACGTTAACTACGTTAAGTCATTAATATGAATAAATACACAACAATTTATCAAAACAACTTAGACTAACATGTTAACTAGAAGTTGTGTAAACAAGTTATCAGCCCTACGAATTATCAAGTTAACATCATTATTAATGTTACTAGCATGCAAACACCATTTTATTAAGTCCGATCATCATCTAAATGGTTCAAAACTATTAGCAATAGTTATTAACGGGTTATAACGAACGTTACTAACAGTAGGAAGAGAAGATCCTTTACGAAGCTACCGGGGGTTGCCACGAGTTGTCTACGGCAAGATGGAAGTCGTCACGCGTGGACAGCGGCTAGAGGGTGGTCGTGCGTCGCTGCCGCACGAAGAAAATTGCTGCTGCGAAAAGCCACGGCGTCAATGTGTCGGGGGGTCTCGCTGCTGTTGTCAGGATAGAGGGGGTCTACTGAGCGGGGCGGTGATGCCGTGGCCTGAGCGGCACTGTGGGTGCCTGGAGATGTTCCGGCGGCTGCTACAGGGCTTTCAACGGCCTGAGGGCGCTGCTGTCGCCTTGGGCAGAGAACTGGCCGACGAAGGGGGGTTGGTCAGGAGGTGTTTGACGGGGAAGGGCTGTGCGACGAGGAAAAGGCTGGAGATGGCCTGGGAGAGGGGTTGAAGGGGAGAGGGCGAGAGGGGAAGTCGGGGGTTTGAGGATGAAGATCTGGCGGCGCTTGGGAGAAGAGAACGCGATGAAATTTAGACCTATGCTGTTCGAGTTCTTTTGGGCTTGGGTTTGCTATACGGGGTGGATTTCGGGGGTGCACTAAAGGGGTTAGAAGTGAGTGGAAATAAGGAATGGGTAGAAATAGAGGTGTGAATAGTCAAATTCTGTTTTGGGTTTGATACGTATGGTGAGATTCTCCCATGCTAAACAACTTGGGATTTAGGGTAGCTTAAGGGTAAAGGGAAGAGAGAGTGAGAGGGTAGGGTACAGATAAGGGGAAAAGAGGGTGACCTAGCTCAGGGAATTAATCAAATGAAACTTTGATTTAAACATCGTTTAGATTGGGGATTAGTGCACAAATGGGTCAAACGGAACCTGATAATTATATGAAAAGTACCGGGACGACCGTGTCGACGAGGGAAACAGAACTAAGATCATGGCTAAGGCGACGAAGAACGGAACTAAAATAAAAAGGTCTAACGACAAAAGCAAAAACTACGACACCTCTTTAGACAAAATTAATTTGTGGGAGAACGACCCGTAAAATGACGTTCCAAAATCATAGGGTTCGGTTCCAAAAAGAGTTCAAAATAAATACGCGTAGAACAGAAGTACGCGCATGAAAGACGTGCGACCGAAAAGCGACCGTGACATTATCATTGCGCACCCGTGTAGTATGGTGCTTACTTTGCCTCTCTTCCCAACTTGTGTGCCTATCTGCCCACACCGGGCACCGTCTGATATAGCTTGGGGGGAGAGAGATTATTTTGTTGTGTAGATCCCTATTTTGTTGTTGTCATGTATCCATATCACACACACATTGAGGACAATATGATGTTTAAGCTTGAGGGAGTGCACAGTGCACGCACTTTGCTTCGCCGTGAAACACATCTTAAAATTTTCAGATAAACCATATTCACTTCTCTATTTTTATCTCATATACTTCCTTTTATCATGGAATATTGTGCATTTATTTTTTTCTTATGAACTCTGATATCTGTTAGATTAGAGTTTAATTCCTTAATTAGAGTATCATTGTTAATATGCTTTTTCATAATAGAATCCATAGTTTCACAACCATATTACCGAAACATTTGAGCTAAAAATGAATGAATCAAAATCTGAAAATTATTTGATTCTTGCATGATTTGATTGATAATTCTAATTCTTCATGAATGAGTAGCGATTCAAAAGAGATAGGATAACCTCACGACAACCATAGTAGTGAAAATTAGAATTCTTGAAACCAAACCATGTCTAGATTCTATACTTTTTTGTTTTCTTTTGTGTATAGCCAAATAAATGATCCTTGAGCATGCCTTGCATTCCATCGCGTTTACGTTAGTTTGCAAAAATCAAAAAAATATATAAATCGAATAAATATCCTAAATAAAAAGACCTTCGGGTTCCTTATAACCTGATGCCCTAATATCATCTGATCTGGGATGCATAGGCCGCCTCTTGCACTACATTGCATTTACGCAAGTTTGCAAGACAAAAGGCTAAAAATAGCCTAAAATATAAAAACACCAAAATTCCATACCCTTATCCCTATTTCTATATAGAACAATGACATGGCAAGGTTACTGGGTTCTATGAGTCATAAAACGAGCGTAGTGTGGTGATGCCTTACCTTAATTGAATTAACTAACGCATTCCGTGAAGCTTAACGAAACACCATGCATGCTTGAAAATATTTGATCATGATATATTTATACTGCTTAGAGAATGAGTTATGGATATTGGATTCATCTATGTGAACTTTGCATATTTCATAACAAACTATGATAGGATGTAGCTCTACTCTCATTTTATCGTTTATCAAGTTCATTACCTTTATTGAAATCCACAATATGTTCATTTGAGCGAGACTTAAGTATTTTGTGTGTATGTGTGTTCTGATTAAATATTCGTGTGTGTTCACGTATTCTTATGTCCTTGGGTTCATATATTTGCTGAGTTAAGATTGAGCCCCTTGTCTACATCACACGCCATCGCCTCACCTCTTCATTTTATTACTCTCCCAGATTCGCTTCTTACTAGTCTTCCTCAAGGACGAGTAAGAGGTAAGCTTGGGGGATTTTGATGTGTCCATATTTTCTTTGTTTTTATCATGCATTTCCATAGCATTTCGATCGCCCGAAGTTCACATTTTTATATTCTTTCGTGTTTTCACGATATATTTGATTCTTGCGATGTTTTGTGGACTTTCGAAACTTTGGCGTGATTCGGAGAGTTAATGGGTGATGGACACGGATTTTAGAAGCCGAAGCTCACGTCACCACGCTCAACAATCCATATGATCTAAGGAAGAAGGAGAGAAGAGAAGGAAAAAAGAAGGAGAAAGAGAGAAGAAAGGAGAAGGAGTAAGGGTTTTCCAGATCGCTCGGTCGAGCGGCTTTCCTGCTCAACTGAGCGGCCTCCCTCTCTGACGAGCCAAAAAGGAGGTCATTCTTTGCCCACTACGCTCTATCGAGCGGCCTACCCCACTCGACCAAGCAGCCATCCGCCCGACCGAGTGACCTCTCTTCCCGACCGAGCGACATCAATTCCACTGAAGCAAAAGCTGAAACCCCAAGATGTGCTCAACCAAATGCTAGGGCACGATCGCCCGAGCGACCAAGGTCGCTCGGTCGAGCAGAGTAGAAATGGCCAAAAGTGCAGATTTCAGGACAGCTCTTCAATCTTAGAAGATCAGTTATCATCCGGGATTTTACAGTATTTTCCTTATATTTTTCCCAGGTACTATACTTCATAACGATTCCAATGCCCCAAGAACTTGCCAAACGGAGGTTGGATGTGTCTTAGATAATTTCTATAAGTTGGCAAATCTGTGCTGGAAACTGTTCTCGGGCAGGCTGTAATCTGTGCTCAACCAAGCGCCTATGCACAGCTCGACCGAGCTACCTGGGCTGCCAGAGTGGGCCCATGACGAGTTAGGTCTGTTTTTAGTGTTTTCTTGGGACTATATGTATGTATTGAGCAGCCATTGTTGGAAGGAGTTCGTTTTTATGCTAGGAGATTGTTTTTCGGAGGCTAGGCCACGCCATCGACCCCTCCTCGCTGATTTGTGTATCGGATCTCCACTAACTAAGTGTTATTGTCTTTCTCATTTTCTTTTGATGTTAAATCTTTTATTGCTCTTCTTTTATTTGCTTGTGATGTTGATTCATGTTGTTTCCTTGTCTTGTGATGATAGGTTAAATCTCAGTTGGCGAATCTAGGGTTGCTCTATGGTAGTTTGAATAAGGGTTTGGGGGGAGTAGCCCTATGAATGGATGATTGTGAAAGCAGCTCCATGTTCTAGTTACGATCCCCACGAATCTGATTAGGGCTTAGTGGCCACTTTTCGGTGCTCGTGATCACGAGAGTGACTCGAGAATTAGGGGTGATTACTAATCCTCGATCCGCTAGTCGATGACTACGAAAGTAGCTTGACTGCTAGAACCAACCATAGTGTAGTATCCCAGTCCGTAGACCATGAGAGTGAATACGAATCTGTGATACAGTAACCATTGTCAAGCGTAATGCACGCATCCATGTGTGAAGCTCATTGCGAAAGCGGCTGAGCATAGGGATGTGTTAGACAAGTAGGACGACGAAAGTAAAGTACTCGTTCCCATCTCCAGATGTGGCACTTTTACCTGCATTCTTCGTTCGACGAATGGATCCTTAACCCATTATCCAAACCCGAAAGACCTAGCGGGGATTCCCAACGCCCTAGTGATAATTCCCTCATTCGTTTTCTTTGTCCTATTTGATTTCTTTTGTGTTTTGATGCGCCTTGCTGACCATAACACCCTCGCATTTCACATTCATCGCCATTATGACACTCCATAATCTATCTCCACCAATAAAACTCGAAGCCTAATCCGACCTAGGATCGATGGGTAGTGTGACACCCCCTCCTTGTGGATACGATAACCCACTCGCCGCTGTTTATACCATGCGCTTGCGATAAAATGACATCTGTCCCGGTGTTCTAATTCCGAGGCCGATCATTAAGCTAATGAGCGTAGGGTCGAGATCTGCTGTGCGCGTGCTTTACTACTTTTCAATGTATCAAAAAACAAGAATTTGTTAAAAGAAACAATTGCATTATGATGACCAATCAGACTCATAATTACCTAACGACTCACCATTAGGGCTTGTTCTTTTGCGTTATTTTTAGAGGGAATCCCAAAATTTTCACTGTTGGGCGCACTGTAGCGTGAGAAAACCGACTCAAAAAATCGAAGGCCGTTTGATTGGGGTTTCGGTAGAAAGGGATTCTCAAGCCCCGCTGGCAACGCTTGAATGCGATTCTCGAATCCCCTCGAAACCACGGGATTTCGCTGCTTTCTCGTCCTCTCATGGGTCCTGACGCCTACGCTCACCTCCCCTCGTTCCTGTTTCGCCTCGCTTGCTCCGTTCTCAAACCCTAGCGACTGGATCTGCGTTCGCCTCGCTTGCTCCGTTCCTGTTTCGCCTCACTTGCTCCGTTCTCAAACCCTAGCGACTGGTTCGGCAAGCTCCATGTTGATTGGTTGGGTTGCAAGCGGTTGATCTATGGCTTGATCTATGCGGAGGTGACCTGGCTGCTATGGATCTGCTGTTGCTGAGCTTTGTTTCTTCTTCCCGTGGAATCTAGGGCTGCCGCCTGAGATCATCGCTTCTGATCTAGCAGGAGTGCCATTGCCATTGGGATCTGCCAGGTTTTGGGGGTTTTGTCTGCTCGACTTTGATTGATCCTTGCTGAGGTATACCTACAAGCAATTCTATGATTTTTCGGCTAATTTCTGTGATGAACTAGGTTGCCATTTGCTGAGATTAATTTCTATGATGCAAGCCAAAAAATTTGGCCAACAGCTTGAGCAGATAGGGTATGGCAAACAGGCCCAAGGGTAGAAAAAATACCAGATTCATATGGCTATCAATTGAAACATGCCCATATCACCAAGCACAAAATAGTGAGCATATAGTGTCTGTCAACAGCCCCACTGGCTCCAATAATTTTAGTTTCATATGGTATGCAAGGTATCACATGCAAAATGTAATCCGTTTATTTTGTGCATTCATGTGTCATCAACCCAATGCAACCCTAGCAAGTTGACCCAATTTTAAGATGGTGACCCATTCAAGAATTTGACATATGATGAAAGCCAAGAAATTAAATTGACACATGCTTAATGTGGATGATAAGGTGTGTTCTTGATATGGTACGCTTGATAAATAACAAGGAATCATCAAAACACATTTTATTGGTGGGTTATTCTGAGGGCAGTAGGGATAGTTGCGCTTCAATGTAGTCAATCATGGCTAGGGACGGCATTGCTGGATGTTGATCTATGGTGTACGAAATGTTATGGATATGTTTTGTGTGCGTCGAGCCCTATGATGATAAAAAACGGTTGGCGTGAAGGTTCCTTCAATATAAAAATGGGTGTTGGTATTTTGTTGGACCTAAAATGGATTTGGAGTGTGTTATTATCAACTACATGCTACCAGTTTTGGTTTTGGTGATATGTTTATTTTCAAGGTATTAAAATCATGTTTTTCTGAGTTTTGGTGCATAGATTGAATGATCAACCGCCAAGCCGACAAGATTACGTTAAAATGAAATACATCAAATTTTTGAGGGCCCATAAATATAGTGTGTCAAAGTGGTGAAACGATATTTTGACATAGCCTCATTTTCAAAGAAATTTCAAAAGAGGATAAAGTGGCCTTGGGTCTGTCTGACAAACTATATATGCTCACTGTCTTGTGCATGGTGATATGTAAAGGTTTCAAATGATTTCCATATGATTCTGATAATTTTGCTGGCCATGGGTCTATCTGACAAACTCTATATGCTCCATGTCTTGTGTGCAGGGTGATGTGTGCATGTTTCAATTGATTTCCAAATGAATTTGATATGCTCACTGTCTTCTGTGCATGGTGATATGTGCATGTTTCATTTGACATCCAGATGAATCTGATACCCCCAAAAGAACACCCCTTGATATCCATATGGTGAAAAAGTGTGCCAGCAGGGATTGCGAATCCCTTTCTACCGAAACCCCAAACGAACACACCCCAAAGTTTTGATTCGGATTTCTCACCCAACAGTGCGCCCAACAGTGAAAATTGTGGGAATCCCTCTCAAAATAACGCAAAAGAACACGACATACCCTATATGCTCATTGTTTTTTGCTTGTTGATATGACCATAATTCAAATTTGTTTCCATATGAATCTGATATTTTTTGTGGCCTTTGGCCTGTTTGACATACCCTATATGCTCCCTGTTTTTGCTTTGGTTATACGTGTTTATTTCAATTGAAATCCATATGAAACTGATATGTTTTCCTCATTTGTTTGCACACTGTGTTCTGCTGTGGTGATATTCGCGTGTATAAGTTGATATCCTTATGAATCTAAATTTGGTTAGATGGATCAAAATGATGAAATAGTGGCTGTTGAAACATGTTGCGCGGCCGCGACGACGATCGTTTTTTCTGTCATACAATTTCTCCTATACTACGATGATGCTATGGGTACGCGAGTCCCTCGGGAGCCTTCGGTTATGCGTGATCTGCATAGGAAATCGCAATATGCGTAGAATCCTTCTAGGGAGTGAGAGAAGTTGTTTGCACTACTTACAAATGAGGACCGCTGCATTCAGTAACCTGGCAGCATTAATCAGGGATAGGAATATTCTCAAAGACACTGTTCATGTGTCCATAGAGGATCAGTTGGCAATGTTCCTTCATATCGTAGGTCACAAGTCAAAGAATAGAGTCATGCAAATTGATTTCATCCGATCCAGGTCTACAGTCAGTCGTTACTTCAACCAAGTAATGCAAGCAGTGTGTGCCTTGAGGGAAATGTTCATGAAGCAAGCGCCAAATGAGACTCCTCCCGAGGTTGCCAATAATCCAAAGTGGTTTCCATATTTCAAGGTATGTGTGTATGCGTGTATAGGGCCCTTAAGACTTTATTTCGTGAATGTAAATGTAACATTTGCCTGCTTAAATACGTTGTAGGATTGCATAGGGCTCATCGATGGGACACACATCGATGCTATGCTCCCAGCACATCTCGCACCCCGTTTTAGAGGTCGTAAGGGGGTGACGCAAAATGTCCTTGCGGCTGTAACACCAAACAAAAGATTCACATACGTCATGGCTGGGTGGGAAGGATCCGCAAATGATTTTACTGTCCTCAAAGATGCATTGTCATTACCACCCCCCCCCCCCCCCCCACGGGTTGCGAGTTTATGAAGGTAATAGGCATACATAAACCTACTTTATATATTCGAATATTAAAGTGGTCGTTTGATGGTATAGTTGAAGTACGTTTTTGTCTGTAGGAAAATATTACATGTGTGATGCGGGTTATACTACCATGCCGAGTTTCATATCTCCGTTCAGAGGCGTTAGATACCATTTGAAGGACCATACCGATCGAGTTCCGCGAAATCGCAAAGAACTTTTCAATCTGCGACATTCTTCATTAAGGACGAAGATAGAGTCTACCTTTGGCATCCTGAAGAACAAGTTCAAGATCTTGACATCCAAGCCCCACTATCCCTTTCCAAGCCAGGTTGACACAGTCCTTGCTTGCATGGTTTTGCATAATTATATCCAGATACAAGATCCGCATGACCCTCATCTCCTAGATGATAGTGTTGTGATCGAGGAAGACGGTGATGTTATCAATGAGCAAGATGCTTCGATTATGGATATGTCACAACAGTTGCCATTACGTGAACAAACCCAACAAAGGGACCAGTGGAAAATGCGGAGGGATATAATTGCATGGGATATGTGGGTTGACTATTGTAAAATTCATAATAATGGGAACACAAGTGAACATGGCATATGAGGTGTTTGTTATGTTTTATTTATGGGTATGGCATGCAAGGATGTGGACTCAATAACACTTTATGTTTTATTTCTGCGTATGACGTGTATGTATGTGGCCTCAATACCACTTTATGTGTTATTTATGGGTATGGCATGCAAAGACGTTTTCCTATCATGTCACCAATTGAAGATTAAATTTGCTCTATTAAATTTTCATTTCTCGTTTGATATTTGCATTTGCTCTATTATTGCAGTCATGTCTGGGAATCCGAACCAAGGGCGTATGAATGATCGGACAAATATAAACCAAAGTTGGAGTGAGAATACGCTGTTGCGACTGATGGCGCGTAGGGTGGGTGACTTCCACTACCCAACGCAAGGCTTGCAAGGTGAAGGGACAAGTATGCCCTATCAAAACTACCCGCAATATAGCATGCCAATGCAAATTCCTTCTCCCCCTGGATACATGCATATGCTACAAGGGGGGAGATGGGGAAAGGAATGGAAAACCCACATTATTTTACCCCATCTCCCCCTATGGGTATCCACATGACTTCATCACCCAGCGGGAATGACTCGATGAGGAGGGGCAGTGACTCATCGCGGAAGTCGAGTCGCCGTGATGATTCGGAGGAGCCTTCGGTGGAAAGCCCAAGGAAAAAGTCGAAGTCCCCTGTGAACAAAGTGTGGCCGTGGGAGCACGATTTGGAACTTATCCCTTACCTTGCGGAGCAAGTAGATGAAGGAAATAAAGGCGATAAGTCGTTCAAACTTACTGCCTTCAACTCCGTAGCGGCCCACATCAATGCATTATTTCAAACAACATATACCGGGCTAAATGTCAAGAACCACTATAAAACCCTCCATACTCGTCTCCCCGAAGTGAATGAATGCTTGGCCATTAGTGACGCGGGATGGTATGATGATACCAAGACGATTACATTGGTGCCGGAATCTTATGGCCAGTGGGCAGCGGTATGAACTCCAATTTTATACATAAGTCGACATCGTCTTCATATGTATTTTACATACCGTACAATAAAATGTGCCAATGTGTGTGTGCAGGCCAATCCTAAAAAGATTCAATATGTGAATCACCCCATTCCGTGGCTTGAGAACCTTCGAAAAATCGTTGGAGACGATGCGGCAAGGGGGGACATAGGAATGATGTTTTCCAAAACTTTGGAGGGCCATACCCGGATGGTGAAGGGGATTAAGAAGCAAATTATCAACAAGAGCATGATTCGACGGCCGCTGAGGGTCCCCCGTACATCCCCCCGGTTCATCGGGGGTATCTACTCCACCGGGGCCTTCCCCTCGTACACCTCCATATGTGGGGAAGAAGACAACCCGTCGCCAACGCCTACCTGATGTTCATGACATTATGGAGAAAATGGTTAAATCAGTGGACAAGTAGGTATGGCCATTGACCATGTCGCTGAAGCTTTAAAGAACTCATGGCAAAAGGATTTATGTTCGTGTATTTTTTCCCCACACCGAGTATCCGTTGGAGATGTTCGCTACGGTGTACGACCATCTCGCCGATGTAGAGCCAAGGGGTCGGAAGTTTCTTGGGATGCCTCCAGCGGCCATAGATATGAAGATAAAGCTCATCATCGCGGAGCTTGAGAAGAAGCGTGATGACGGCTACAAAGATGAAGGGTGGGATAATGAGAGTATTAACTAATGGATACCTTGTGGGTGCTGAAGACGATGGTGCTTTTTGTATTATGTAGCTACTGTAGTATGACTAGGTGTGCGTGGGTCTGTTTGACATATACTATACGATGCCATGTTGTTTTGTGCCCTACTGGATGTTTGCAATACCCTAAATGCTCACTGTTTTGTACATGCAGATATGAGCTTGTTTGCAATAGACTAGGTACATTACCAAATGAATCTGCATTTTTTTCTTCTCTTGGTCCTGGCTGACAGACCCCTTATGCTCATTGTTTTGCGGAGGGTGATATGTGCATGTTTCATTTGAAATCCATATGAATCTGATAATTTTTTTCTCCCCTTGGTCCCGGCTGACAGACCCTATATGCTCATTGTTTTGTGAAGGGTGATATGTGCATGTTTAATTTGAAATCCATATGAATCTAATAATTTTTTTCTCCCCTTGGTCCTGGCTGACAGACCCTATATGCTCATTGTTTTGTGAAGGGTGATATGTGCATGTTTAATTTGAAATCCATATGAATCTGAATTTTTTTCTCCCCTTGGTCCTGGCTGACAGACCCTATATGCTCATTGTTTTGTGAAGGGTGATATGTGCATGTTTAATTTGAAATCCATATGAATCTGATAATTTTTTCTCCCCTTGGTCCTGGCTGACAGACCCTATATGCTCATTGTTTTGTGAAGGGTGATATGTGCATGTTTCATTTTATTTCCATATGAATCTGAATTTTTTTCTCCCCTTTGTCCTGGCTGACAGACCCTATATGCTTATTGTTTTGTGAAGGGCGATATGTGCATGTTTAATTTGATTTCCATATGCATCTGATAATTTTTTTCTCCCCTTGGTCCTGGCTGACAGACCATATATGCTCATTTCTTTTGTGAAGGGTGATATGTGCATGTTTCATTTGATTTCCATATGAATCTGAATTTTTTTCTCCCCTTGGTCCTGGCTGACAGACCCTATATGCTCATTGTTTTGTGAAGGGTGATATGTGCATGTTTAATTTGAAATCCATATGAATCTGATAATTTTTTTCTCCCCTTGGTCCTCGCTGACAGACCCTATATGCTCATTGTTTTGTGAAGGGTGATATGTGCATGTTTAATTTGAAATCCATATGAATCTGATAATTTTTTTCTCCCCTGGTCCTGGCTGACAGACACTATATGCTCATTGTTTTGTGAAGGGTGATATGTGCATGTTTCATTTGATTTCCATATGAATCTGAATTTTTTCTCCCCTTGGTCCTGGCTGACAGACCCTTTATGCTCATTGTTTTGTGAAGGGTGATATGTGCATGTTTCATTTGATTTCCATATGCATCTGATAATTTTTTTCTCCCCTTGGTCCTGGCTGACAGACCCTATATGCTCATTGTTTTGTGAAGGGTGATATGTGCATGTTTCATTTGAAATCCATATGAATCTGAATTTTTTTCTCCCCTTGGTCCTGGCTGACAGACCCTATATGCTCATTGTTTTGTGAAGGGTGATATGTGCATGTTTAATTTGAAATCCATATGAATCTGATAATTTTTTTCTCCCCTTGGTCCTGGCTGACAGACCTTATATGCTCATTGTTTTGTGAAGGGTGATATGTGCATGTTTCATTTGATTTCCATATGAATCTGAATTTTTTTCTCCCCTTGGTCCTGGCTGACAGACCCTATATGCTCATTGTTTTGTGAAGGGTGATATGTGCATGTTTAATTTGAAATCCATATGAATCTGATAATTTTTTTATCCCCTTGGTCCTGGCTGACAGACCCTATATGCTCATTGTTTTGTGAAGGGTGATATGTGCATGTTTCATTTGAAATACAAATGAATCTGATAATCCTAGTGATATTCATGAAAATTTAATATTCATGAAAATCAATCCTAGTGATATTCATGAAAATTGGAAATTGTGGATTGATTTGGTTGATTTTCTGAAATTGAATCTCCTCTCGTACTTTATTGTCTATATCAATACACTTACACTAAGGTGGAGAAGTCCTATGATGAAATAGTATGAGCTTGGATTGTCTATTTTGTGGAAAACTCATGCAAATTGCACACTACATTTAATAATGGTTTATTTTCGCATGGGATATGTGTGAGACTTCGTTAATCCACTTTTGGTGATTACAAAGGGGGAGAAAGAAAAGATTTGATGTCGGTATCCGTATTGGTATTATTTGTTGAAGGGAGAGCATGAGAAAATACTTGAATATATGTTGGAAGGGGAGCTTGAGAGAAGGGGGAGCATGCCTTTATATTTGGTATAATGTTATGCATGCTATGATGTAATACTTGAATATCATACTTGAATATCTCATTCCACGATTCATATTACATCACACCCTTCAACACACCTCACACACTCAGGCTTATTGCTCAAATCTGTTATGGGTTTGTCATCACCAAAAGGGGGAGATTGTTGGGAGCAACGATCTAGGATCTTGGTTTGATGATGACAAACATGTCGGTATATCTGACGTGTGTGCTTAGTGTGTTTCAGGATTGGCGAAACGATACATCCCTCGCTAATTGAGGAATTGCTATTCGTATAGTATATTGGGAGAAAGGGAGTGTGTGCACAAAAAAGTTTGACTTGGTCAATGGAGAGCAAAGTTGGACTTGGTCAAATTGGTGATTGGATCAATTCAAATCTTTTTGAACTACACATCAAATCAAATTGATTGATTCAACCCAATCCCTAGCCAATTACAAATTTCCTAGTTGGTAGTGTCCTCATCCTAGCCAAACTTATTCCTAGCCATATTTCAATTCAAATCTCCTATCTATGGTACAAAGAGATAGAATCAAATCACTTTTGAAATTCCCTATTCCTATCTCTTAGGGATTCTTTCCAAAACCCTAGGCCATCCTATATAAGCTAACCTTATATCCATAGTCTAATGATGCGGCATACAATATTCCAATAGCAGGGGCTACAAAATACGTGAAGCCAATTTTTAAAAAAAGACTCCACAAAAATTTTTCAAAGGCAGCCGCATGATTATTTCGCTTTGGCCCTTTCTTGGTGACTGTCGCATAGATTGAAAGAGCGCAGAGTCAAAGAGCACAACCATTGTCACCGAGGGAAGATCACGTCGTCGGTGCTGGTGATCAAGACGAAAAAGGTCGCTGTGTCGTTCGGAGAACCGCCGTCGAAGCGAAAAGAAAGCAGGCCTCTCCCATCACCGGAGATCTGTACGAAGTCGGAGAACCCCAGCACGCCTGAGTCGAACCTGCCGTCGTCGGAGAACTCCACGAAGACATCGTCAGCGCCGCTGTTGGAAGCACTGTGCCTCATTGAAGACGCCTCCTCCTCCTGTTGTCCGCCGTGAACATCTCGAAGCATCGCCTGCATCGAAGAGGAGAGGTCGGACGACGAAGGAGCTACCCACTGCTCGTTGTCGAAGCCCGAGCAAGCCTTCGCTGCTGCACGTTCCCGTCGCCGTAGAAGTTGTCGAACCCGCTGCCGTTGCTGTGAACTCCGAGCGCTGCTAAGAGCTGAATGTCGGAGACCGCCACTGCTCAAATCGTCGCCACCTGAACTCCCTCGCCATGAAGATCATCGGAGGCGCTGCCAACGTTGGAGAAGCAATCGTCGCTGCCGTTAAACAACTGAGATCTCGCTGCTGCTCGGAGAAGGATCACTTCGTAAGAGACCGCCGCCGCTGCTGTAGCTTCCTCACCGTCACTGCCCTACTCATCGCCACACGCCATCGCCACTGACAGAGGAGCATCGAGTCGAAGTCGACGTTGCAGAAGAACCCTCCGTTGTCGCCATTGCCACCCGCCTTGAAGTCGCTGCTCCGAGATCGACAGCCTGCATGCCCTAGCGAGCGGAATGAACTACATCTCCTCATGCTGACGTGGCGACAGGAGAGCCGTGAGATCGAAGTTAGGAGAATTTAATCAACGGCTTCAATTCATCCTCAGCAGATTACCTAATAACGAATCGAAGCGGTTGCCGGCTGACGTGGCTTGGGAATTAAAGGAGTTTGCTTTGCGCACCGATTGAAGACAAAAAGTGTTGAACTGGGTTTACTCTGGACACCGACTGCTAATTTTAAAGGAGTTGCTTAGTGCACAGACATCTGATTATTAAAGGATTGAACTGCAATTGCTTTACGCACAGACCAGTGCACACCTTGACATCCAGGAGTCAGATTGAGACACCGTTTGCGTCAGATTGGAGCTGACGATGTGCTGATTGACAGAGACGCCTACACAAACACAAACTGGGCATTTATAAATCCTTAAACTCTTTTATTTGTGTCTTAGTGTAACGTTCTCTGTAGGGAAAACTTTTACCTGTTTTCTGTGACTATTTTGGGACTTGTCTGGTTGGGACTAGACAAGTGGGACCCAGCTAGTTTGGGACTAGCTGGTAGAAAAATTTGCTAGGATTGATAGTGAGAGGAAACAATGTGTGTGTGGTACTGAGAGCCTGGCGAGTGTAGAGACGTAGAGGGTGCTCTGAGTGTGCTTTAACTTGTGGCTTTGTACCTATTGCACTATTCAATACTAGTTCTGCTTTGGGGGCTGGAGTAGGTCGTTGGGACGACCGAACCAGGGTAAATCTGTTGTGTACTCTGTGTCTGCTTTTTATTTACCCTGCTGCTCCTATAACTGCGTGTGCTTATTCGTGGGTTGCACGAATTATTTTTATAAGTCTATTCACCCCCCCCCCCCCCCCCCCTCTAGGCTAGGATCCAGATCCAACAAGTGGTATCAGAGCCAGTTTAGAAGATCTAGCCTAGTTTGACCATGGACCACATTGATAGTGCTTTTGCTGAGGGTCAGTCTATTTCCCGACCACCTAGATTTAATGGAGTCGACTATGCTTATTGGAAAAATCGTATGAGAATCTACTTGATTTCAATTGATTATAAAGCTTGGCAAATTGTTGAAAAAGGTTATAAATCACCTGTTATTAAAATTGAAATCACTGAGATGCGTAAACCTGATGATAAATGGGATGATAATGATTAGAAGCTTTATTCTCTTAATGCTAAAGCTATGAATGTTCTCATTTGTGCATTAGATAAATCTGAATTCAATTGCATCTCATATTGTTTAACTGCGCAGGAAATATGGCATACTTTGGAGGTGACGCACAAGGGAACGTCACATGTGAAGGAGTCTAGACTTGCACTTCTGAGCACGGAATACGAGGGATTTCGCATGCTACCATCAGAGACCATATCAGAAATGTTTGCGAGGTTCACCAACATTGTCTACAAGTCTAGGTCGCTCGGTAAGCCATATTCTAGCCTTGATCAGGTGAGAAAGATATTAAGAGCACTGCCAAGCTCTTTCAGGCCTAATGTCACTGCCATCCAAGAAGCGAAAGATCTGTCACAGATGAGGGTGGAGGACTTGATAGGTAATTTAATGTCCCACGAGCTTGAATTGCAAAACGTGGATAAAATGGAGAAACCTAAGGAGAAGGAGAAAGCTACCAAGCCACTTGCTCTGAAAGCTGACGAAAGTGAAGATGATGATGATGACATAGCGCTAATGGTCAGAAACTTCAGAAAGTATGTCCAGACCAAGCAAGGAAGAACAGAAATGGCACCCAGGTTTAATCGCTCTAACTTTTTTCAGTCTTCTAAGCAAACTTATGATCAGAATGCTACTAATAGAATGACTTGTTTTAAATGCAAGAAAAGAGGACATCGAATGAGGGATTGCCCACATGAGACAGCTCAGGTAGCTAAAGAAAAGGGAAAATCCAAGGTGCTAACTTGGGATATGGACAGCGAAGCTGAGAGTGAGGAGGAAGAACATGAAGCCCACTCACGCATGGCATTGATGGGAATACACGATGAGGTAATTTCTGGTAGTAAAACTGAACTCCTTACTCTTTGTAAAGAAATGCAAGATAAAATAGTAGAGCTTGAATCCACTATAGATGATTATCAAAATGAGAACTTTGAAATGCAACAATCTGAATATGAAATGTCTAAACAGATTGAAAAACTCAAAATTGATATTGTTGCTCGTGACTCTATTATTGACACTTTGAAAAAGGAAAAGTCCAGTTTTAATGATGAAGCACCTTGCCTCTCTTGTCCTTCCTTGATGAATAATATTAGCATGCTTAAACTTGATTTGATTAAGCTCGAAACTGAAAAAGACTATGTGATTAGAGAGCTTAATGATAAATTTTGCATGTTGGATAATGATTTTAAAAGAAAAATGATTGAATTTGAAAAGAAAGAAGAGGAAAACAAGAGAGCTTTTATAAGTAAATGCACGTTGCTTGTGGAAGAAAATAAATTGTTGAAATCCAAAGTCTCTAATCTTGAATTGGCCATTAAGAAATTCTCTATGGGAAAACAATCGTTGGATACTATTTTAGAGAATCAACTATATGGCAATAACAGAAGAGGGCTTGGATTTGGTTTGAAAAATGTCGAAAAGCCAAATTTCAAGAAATTCCACAACGCACCCTCTATTGCAAAGAACAAATATGCAAAGTGCTTTACTTGTGATAGTGTAGGCCACACTTCATATTATTGTAAATTTAGGAACACAAATATCAAATTTAAACAAGTGTGGGTTACTAAAACTATATTGGCTAACACTAGTGGACCTTGTTGGATTCCAAGGTCACACTTAACACCTTTCATGTAGGTGTGATGGAGTTTTGGCGAGGAGCGTTAAATTCAATGTCTCATTCTTTTAGCTCCTTCGTCAAAAAGAGACGAGAAGGTATAATTTTTATCCCTCTTTGCATTTCATTGCATACCTTCATAGATTTTTTGTGTGCTTGTTTTTATTTTATTTTGTGTGCTTGCTTGCATGATTTTTTTTAAATGTTTTTATTTCTGAAAAAAACAAAAAAAATTGAAAAATCAAAAATCAAAAAAAAAATTGTGCTTATTGATTATCCTCTTATGTATCTCTTAAGTGGTATTGCATGATTGATCAATCTATCCCTTGTAGAAATCAATTCATTATTGTTGTAGCTACATGAACATGATGTTATTCTTTTTAGTAGCCATGACATGTCTCATAAGTTTTAAACTTGACTTCTACACCTACATTTGCACTTTCACGATATTTGACTTTTTAGTACTTTTGGAGATTCTTTTGAAGAATAATGGAAAGTGAATGTAGGAATGATTAAATTCTGAATTTTCTAAGGGATATGATGTGTCTAGCCATGAATAAAAATTGAGCACAAAAAGAATTGCAAATGAAAAACAATATATGAAAATTGCTCCGTATGAAAAATGGATACACTTCATGGCTAATACACAACCCACGAGTATCCAACTTGTGCTAAATGGGTAATCATTAGCGTTGGTGTATATAACTCGTCAAGCAATGCCACCCCACATTTAAAAGTCTTTTAAGGCTATGTTTTGGGGATCGGTAACTTGAACTCATCTTTGATGAGGTGGGAAAAATCAATCCTAGTGATATTCATGAAAATTGGAAAATGTGGATTGATTTGGTTGATTTTCTGAAATTGAATCTCCTCTCGTACTTTATTGTCTATATCACTACACTTACACTAAGGTGGAGAAGTCCTATTATGAAATCTTATGAGATTGGATTGTCTATTTTGTGGAAAAATCATGCAAATTGCACACTACATTTAATAATGGTTTATTTTCGCATGGGATATGTGTGAGACTTCGTTAATCCACTTTTGGTGATTACAAAGGGGGAGAAAGAAAAGATTTGATGTCGGTATCCGTATTGGTATTATTTGTTGAAGGGGGAGCATGAGAAAATACTTGAATATATGTTGGGGGGGAGCTTGAGAGAAGGGGGAGCATGCCTTTATTTTTGGTATAATGTTGTGCATGCTATGATGTAATACTTGAATATCATACTTGAATATCTCATTCCACGATTCATATTGCATCACACCCTTCAACACACCTCACACACTCATGCTTATTGCTCAAATCTGTTATGGGTTTGTCATCACCAAAAGGAGGAGATTGTTGGGAGCAACGATCTAGGATCTTGGTTTGATGATGACAAACGTGTCGGTATATCTGACGTGTGTGCTTAGTGTGTTTCAGGATTGGCGAAACGATACATCCCTCGCTAATTGAGGAATTGCTATTCGTATAGCATATTGGGAGAAAGGGAGTGTGTGCACAAAGAAGTTTGACTTGGTCAATGGAGAGCAAAGTTGGACTTGGTCAAATTGGTGATTGGATCAATTCAAATCTTTTTGAACTACACATCAAATCAAATTGATTGATTCAACCCAATCCCTAGCCAATTACAAATTTCCTAGTTGGTAGTGTTCTCATCCTAGCCAAACTTATTCCTAGCCATATTTCAATTCAAATCTCCTATCTATGGTACAAAGAGATAGAATCAAATCACTTTTGAAATTCCCTATTCCTATCTCTTAGGGATTCTTTCCAAAACCCTAGGCCATCCTATATAAGCTAACCTTATATCCATAGTCTAATGATGCGGCATACAATATTCCAATAGCAGGGGCTACAAAATACATGAAGCCAATTTTTAAAAAAAAAGACTCCACAAAAAATTTTCAAAGGCAGCCGCATGATTATTTCGCTTTGGCCCTTTCTTGGTGACTGCCGCATAGATTGAAAGAGCGCAGAGTCAAAGAGCACAACCATTGTCACCGAGGGAAGATCACGTCGTCGGTGCTGGTGATCAAGACGGAGAAGGTCGCTGTGTCGTTCGGAGAACCGCCATCGAAGCGAAAAGAAAGCAGGCCTCTCCCATCGTCGGAGATCTGTACGAAGTCGGAGAAACCCAGCACTCCTGAGTCGAACCCGCCGTCGTCGGAGAACTCCACGAAGTCGTCGTCAGCGCCGCTATTGGAAGCACCGTGCCTCATTGAAGGCGCCGCCTCCTCCTGCTGTCCACCGTGAACATCTCGAAGCATCGCCTGCATCGAAGAGGAGAGGTCGGACTACGAAGGCGCTACCCGCTGCTCGTTGTCGAAGCCCGAGGAAGCCATCACTGCTGCACGTTCCCGTCGTCGTAGAAGTTGTCGAACCCGCTGCCGTTGCTGTGAACTCCGAGCGCTGCTGAGAGCTGAACGTCGGAGACCGTCGCTGCTCAAATCGCCGCCACCTGAACTCCCCTCGCCGTGAAGATCATTGGAGGCGTTGCCAACGTTGGAGAAGCAATCGTCGTTGCCGTTAAACAACTGAGATCTCGCTGCTGCTCGGAGAAGGATCACTTCATAAGAGACCGCCGCCGCTGCTGTAGCTTCCTCGCCGTCACTGCCCTACTCATCGCCACACGCCATCGCCACTGACGGAGGAGCATCGAGTCGAAGTCAACGTTGCAGAAGAACCCTTCGTTGTCGCCATTACCGCCTGCCTTGAAGTCGCTGCTCTGAACGATATACTGCATGCCCTAGCGAGCGGAACGAACCACATCTCCTCGTGCTGACGTGGCGACAGGAGAGCCGTGAGATCGAAGTTAGGAGAATTTAATCAACGGCTTCAATTCATCCTCAGCAGATCACCTAATAATGAATCGAAGCGGTTGCCGGCTGACGTGGCTTGGGAATTAAAGGAGTTTGCTTTGCGCACCGATTGAAGACGAAAAGTGTTGAACTGGGTTTAACTATGCACACCGACTGCAAATTTTAAAGGAGTTGCTGAGCGCACAGACAGCTGATTATTAAAGGATTGAACTGCAATTGCTTTACGCACAGACCAGTGCACACCTTGACATACAGGAGTCAGATTGAGACACCGTTTGCGTCAGATTGGAGCTGACGATGTGCTGATTGACAGAGACGCCTACACGGACACAAACTGAGCATTTCTAAACCCTTAAACTCTTTAATTTGTGTCTTAGTGTAACGTTCTCTGTAGGGGAAACTTTTACCTGTTTTCTGTGACTATTTTGGGACTTGTCTGGTTGGGACTAGACAAGTGGGACCTAGCTAGTTTGGGAGTAGCTGGTAGAAAACTTTGCTAGGATTGATAGTGAGAGGAAACACTGTGTGTGGGGTACTGAGAGCCTGGCGAGTGTAGAGATGTAGAGGGTGCTCTGAGCGTGCTTTAACTTGTGGCTTTGTACCTATTGCACTATTCAATACTAGTTCTGCTTTGGGGGCTGGAGTAGGTCGTTGGGACGACCGAACCAGGGTAAATCTGTTGTGTACTCTGTGTCTGCTTTTTATTTACCATGCTGCTCCTATAACTGTGTGTGCTTATTCGTGGGTTGCACGAATTATTTTTATAAGCCTATTCCCCCCCCCCCCCCCTTCTAGGCTAGGATCCATATCCAACAAAAAGAACACAAAAAAGTTTACTGGGACCCACATAACTTTTCCTCTACCAATTCCTCTCAACTCCCCCCCCCCCCCCCCAAAAAGAACACAAAACCACATTTCTCTCTCTTCTAAATTCCTTTTCCTCCCAACTTTCCCTCCCCTACTTCCACTCAAAAGAACAAGCCCTTATCCAACGCTTTTGTCGCCGCTGTTTCCACCCTAGGAAACCGTTGAGTTTGCAAGAGCATAACAATTTATAAATTTTATATATTCATATGAAACCTTTGAGTTTGCTATGAGCATTTGCTATGAGCATTGCACTTTAGATTTGCTGAATTGGGTGGGGGGGTGTGTGTTAAGTAAGTGAATTGATTTGCGCATCCACCGTTATTACTCTGCACATATATCACTATTTTTCATGTTTTCCATTGAAATTACTCACCGCGCTAAATTTCACCGTGCACTACCATCGCCAAATTTCAGAAAAAAACCGTTGGGTAAGCGTCACCGTCTTCTATCTCCAACCCCTATTAAATCATCGTCTTCCCACAGCGCAACCCCCCCCCCCCCCCAAAAAAAAAAAAAAAAACAAATCTCATCAGTTCCATCTCCAACCCGTATTAAATCGTCGTGTGAGTCAGCGCTGCGCAGGGGGGGTGGTAAACGAGATTAAAAGAGGAATAAATTCCAATTTCGCATAATGTAATTGAATGGTAAACTTGTAAATAAGGGGTATGTGCACGATAGTAAAAAGGTGGGTGGACAAAATCAATTTCCTTGGTAATTCTAGACAGACTTTTCGGCTGCACTTACACCATTTATTTACAAGTTTGACATTTATCTGATACTCGTTAAAATTGCTATTGTGCCTTCTTTGTCCTCTCATAACAATCCTAACTTCTCCGGCCCCGCCGACCCCTCTCCTCTTGTCCACCATATCCTCCACATTATCCTCATTGACACCACCGCCGTCTCTTCTTCATCTTCATCAAAAAAAAATTGGTTTGAATCTGAACTAAGCGAACAAATTAAAAACAAAATAGTATTATTAAATCTGAGATTTTAGATGACAAGTAAAGACAAAATTAAATATGTCTGTACCTTTTAAGTATTGAATCTAAAGTAGTACCATTGAATCAATGTGGGATGCAATAAAGGAGGAGGGGAGAGTTTCACAAGATGGATTCAAAGAAGATGATGAAGAGGAGATGGAGATGGACGAGGGCAGCATGGGAACTCTGTCGCCGCCTCCTCTCATCTTCAATTTCTTCATTTTGTACACCATCTTCAACAACAAAAAATAATGTACAAACGCAGCCTACGAGGAGGAAGACTATCCATATGCGCTCAAGAGTCGAAGAGTCGATCAAATCGGAACATTTCATTATAAAAAGCAAAACACAAAATCAAGTTGAGTAGTCAGTAGCAAAGATATCAAATGTGAAGGACAGTAGTTCAGTGATGCAAACTCATCTAAGCATGTTTCTTTATGAACAATCCCAGAGTTCTTAAAACATTTTCCTCAAATCAAGGTGAGGGGGATTCAACCCCATATAAATGGAAGATGAATTGGGGTATAAAATTAGAATGATTTATTATAAAGCTTCCTGCTCCCACTAGAAGCCTCAATGGGATCTTCAGACTAGTAAAGCCTTCGCAGATGCAACGACATTCTCCACTGTCAGACCGAATTCCTTGTATAGCCTTCCAGCGGGAGCACTCGCCCCAAACCGATCAATCCCAATCGCCTTGCCCTTCTTTCCTACATACCTCTCCCACCCCAATGTTACACCTGCTTCGATGCTAACCCTTGCATCAACGCTGCTGGGGAGCACGCTCTCTTTGTACTCTTCCGACTGCTCCTCAAACAACTCCCAAGAGACAAATGACACGACACGTACTCCCTTTCCCTCCTTCCTGAGTTCATCCGCAGCCTTGGCAGCAATCTCAAGTTCGGAACCGGTGGCCATGAGGATCAGATCCGGCTTGTTCCCTGAAGAGTTGTCTGAAATGACGTATCCTCCCTTCTCTACTCCCTCAACTGAAGTTCCAGGGAGCTGCGGAAGCTTCTGACGAGAAAGGGCAAGGATGGATGGCCTCTTCGTGTTTTGTACCGCAACCTTGTAAGCCCCTGCTGTCTCGGTACCATCAGCTGGACGGAGCATCAAGATGTTGGGCATCGCACGGAAGCTGACAAGGTGCTCGATGGGTTGGTGGGTAGGCCCATCTTCTCCAAGACCAATGGAATCATGTGTCATCACGTATATAACTCTTGCCTCGCTCAGGGCTGCGATCCTCATGGCAGCCCTCATGTAGTCCGTGAAGACAAAGAAGGTGGCACAGTAGGGGATGAGGCCAGGACTGTGGAGGGCAATGCCGTTGCAAATGGCACCCATTCCATGTTCTCTGACACCAAAGCGGAGGTTTCTCTCCTCGGGGGTGTCCCTCTGAAAGTTGCCAAACATCTTCAGAAGGGTCATGTTAGAAGATGCAAGGTCAGCACTGCCTCCAAGAAATCCAGGGAGCACAGGAGCAAGAGCATTAAGGCATTGCTGTGACAGATTCCTGGTAGCATCAGCGGGGCTTTCAGGTGTGTAGGTCTGCAAACAGGGTACATAGATACATGCGCCATGTCAGAGCATATGTCAGAGCATATAATCTTGAGGATGACTATATACACGGAATTTTTGAGGTGCATGTAATGATTATATTCCATTTTTGGAAAAAAGTAAGTGAGAGGGTTTGAGGTGACAATAAGATTTGATATTTCTTTCCAAAAATAGCAACTAAACATTTGCATACATACACCGAAATTTAATTTCGGTGTATATAGTCCTCATAATCTTTCAGTTTAAGTTACTATGGTATAATTTTCTTGGCAAAATGAAATAGTAACGAACACTAAAGCCTTTAAACTAAAATATTGGGTCAGCTCTTCTTAGACACAAAGAGTGTGTTTGGTTAGTGGGAAAAGGAAAGAAAAGGAAGGAAAATAAGAAGGAAAATGATTTTTCATTGTTTGGCTCAAAAGAAAAGTGAAAAGAAAAAGAAAATGAAGGAAAAGAGTGGAAAATAAATAGTAAAACTTTTCCTTCAACTTTTCCTCCTCTTGACCCAAGGAAAATGAGGGAAAACAAAGCAAAACTAACTATTCTTACATTCATGCATTTGTGTTTTTTAACAAATATAATTAGTAGCTATTTTTAATGAATTCATGAATAATTCATGAATTCTTTTCAAAAAATTATGAATGAATTTTTCAAAAAATCACGAATTATTATCAAAATTTTACACATGAATTATTTAAAATTCGCAAATTATTCAAAATTTACGATTTTTTCCCGAATTTTTCAAAATAGTAAGTGAATAATTCGGAATTTTTTTAAAAAATCATGAATATTTAAATTATTTTTATCCATGAACTTGTTCAAAAAATTCGCGAATCATTCGTGTAATTTTCGCATTTTGCTTGAAAAATTCGCGCATTATGCACGAATTTTTCTAATAGTTTGCAAATTATTTCCAATGTTTTCATATAATTTGTAAATTATTTATGTACTATTTAATACCACATTATTTATGAATCATAATATTTGTATGGTTAGAGAATTATTTGTTAGAATTCGTAATTTATTTGCTAACTTTCTGAATTATTCAGAACAACTAACAAATTTTTAATTTATTATGAGACTAAAATACCTCTTAAATTTTTTAAGCAAATTATTTATAAAGTTAGCAAATACACCTCTTAAATTATTTAGCAAAAACACATCTTAATTTTTTTCGTTTTGAATTAATAACATAATGGTAGAAATTTCCTTATTTTCCTTTGAACTTTCTTCAAAATTTTCTTTGGCAACCAAACATGAGAAAGAATCTCATTTCATTTTCATTTCACTTTTCTTTCTTTTTCATTTTCATTTCACTTTTCTTTCATACATTTTCTTTCAATCCAAACACACCCAAAAGGTTCTCAAACTCGTACACAGAAATAGCTATGCCATAAAGTGGTTAATAAGTTTCAAATTTGTTTTGTTTAATTATATGAGGCAACATAGGTAAGAATTAATTGGGCGAAACCCCAGAAAATGAAATATGGGGATCTCTTCACCACTTTTCCATGCAAGGCGCATAGACTACTGATTAGTGATGATTTTATGGTGAAGCTTGCCATAATCTGTTACCATTGCCTTCATCAGATGTTGATTTTTCCCATTTAGGCACGTACTGCATAGACACACAGATAAAGCCTGCCTCATCTTTTTCATGTGTCGTAGATTTGTGTAGATTCGTGTGTCGTAGATCAACTTGAGTGATCCACCTCAACTAACGTTAGCTAATATACCAAATTCTTTCGTGTTTTCCTCTAAAATACCATAAACTATGAAAACTAAAGTTACTTCATAAAATTATCCATGTTTTTCTCCTAAAACTATCATATGTTATCTTGCAGTTGATTTAGACGGATAGATTTTTGGACGAAGTTGCCATTTTGAACAACCCAGTATTCTTCTTTTTTATTTTAAGTTTTAAGTTTTTTAAGTTTTTATTTTTCCCTCAAACCCATGAATGGCTAGAATTGAACCTTAGGGGAAGGAGCTCACCATGGCCGGGGGTGGGGCTTGGGAGGGTTTGGGGGTGGGGGTGTTGTTAGTGTTGGATGAGGATAAGGAGAGATTTGGAAGAAGATGTTGTCGATGAATTGATAATTATGTTGATGATGATGTTGACGTGATATATGCCGACGGTGGGGGTATGCAGAGGAGGATCACTGTGGTGATGTTTAAGTGATGGTGAACTGCGGTGATGTTTAAGTGATGGTGAACTGCGGTGATGTTTACGTGATGGTGGTGGTGGTGGAAATGATTTAGGATATTTTTTATAAGAAGATGTTGAGGAGGAAGAAGATGATGTTGGGAAGGAAGATGACGATTGGGATGTGGAAGAGGTGGCACTCCAATCATTTTCTTTATTCCGAATAGTTCAGGAATGCATATGTATGAAATAGATAAATGACATACACCTAAGTAAAGAACTAGTATAAATAATGAAGAAACGAATAAATTTAGGTAAGAAGCAAGATAAAATATAGTATATTTTATACCCGAATATTCTATTTGATAACCAGCTACTAGTTCCATCCATGCATGACCTTGAACTTTGGTTGGTTAGCTGCTTACTCGGTCATCCATGCTTTGGTCTATGTACTTTTTGAGCCGGTTTGCCCCATTGGATTGGCATCCCGTCGCATCTCCAGTCTCAAAGGATGATGAACAATCCAGTTGCTTATAGACCAAAGCAACTGGATATGAGGTAAGGCAGATCGAGAAAGAGGATATGAGGTAAGCAGTCAAGCGATTCATAAATGTCGTGAAGCATATGATGTTTTAAACAATATCAATCGACATATTGCTTTCATTACTCCTTGACATGTTAAATCTCATCATGAAGGGATTTGACTGGTAGACTTTTCAAATCATACCTCGTCGGGTTGTTAAAAGAGAGCTCTAGTGACAGTAATGTTGAGTATTGGACTTCTCCCTACTTGGTTTTGTTGATGAGGAAACATAAATACTTGTGACTAATCCCTTACATGAAGTTAATCCATTGCCTAAGCTAATCATGAAGATCAAATAGCAATGGATGACTCCAAGATCAATCAAAGCTCAATGAATTGAAGATTGGGTGAACAAGTTGAAGAATGAAACTTCAAAGACTTCAAGGCCATTCAAAAGAAGGAAGAGAAGCATATATTCAATGTAAATCTTTTTGTGCTTTCATTTCTCTTGATTAGAATGTAGACTTGTAGTAGAACTATCTTGGAGCTCACACACTTCACTTTATGTAGCCTAGGATGTCATTAGAAGTCCTTCCCTAGGATTCCACCTCTTCATTCCCTTTACTGTGCATTTTAGAGTTTTAACAGGCGACTGAAGAACAAAATGAAGGCGCCTATCTCCATACAGGCACCTGAAAATTGTTCTGCAGTCGACTGAAATGCACATGTTTTGACTTAAGTATTTTGGGCTTTTCTGTATTCAACTTCAACAGGTGACTGATGTACAAAGTACAGACGCATGTCTAGTTTCAGGCGCATGTGACTTGTTAGTCAGTCGTTTGTCTCCTCTTGCCCAAAGATCTAATGATCTGTCACTTTCGCACTTGTGCAGACAGACGACTGTAATTGGTTTCCCAGTCGCATGTCCATGGCACAGGCGCATGTGGATACCACATCAGTCGCATGTCCATCTCTTGCCCAAAACTTTCATTATGGCAAGTTACGTACTTGTGCACACAGACGACTGAAGTTGGTTTCCCAGTTGCCTGCCCATGGCACAGGCACCTGTGGATACTACATCAGTCGCATATCCAAGTTTATCCAAAATTCTTACTCTGTCAACTTTCGCACTTTGCCACACAGTCGCATGTAGGTTTCTCAGTCACCTGATGATTTCCAGGCGTATGTCCAACCTTCATCAGTCGACTGTCCTACGTGGTAAATTACCGTTTGAATTCTCACCTACCCTCTGACACAGTACAGCAGGCGACTGTAAGTTCTTCATCAGTCGTCTGTCATGGCTGTAAATTCTATTTGTTGGCTGTTTCCACACGGATTTCAAAGGGGGTTTTAGGTATTTTGTTTGAGGGTTTTAAAGAACTTATAAAAGGGTCTTCTATTGTTCCATTGGAGATCTCTTGGAACCCATAACACTTCATTGATCTCATCTCTAAGCTCTCAAGCTCTCATTTTCTCTAAGCCCTAGAATCTCATTCTCTCTTGCTATCCAACCTAGAATCAAAGTTGATATCCTCTTAGCATTTGGTGGTGACAAGAGAAAGGGCTTCACTTTCTTCTTGGAAGAGATCAACACTCACTTCACTTTGCTCCTTCAAGTTCTACTTCAAGGCATAAGTGAATTGTAAGTGTATTTCATTATTTCATAACTTTCGTTATTTGGATTCACTCTTGATTTGTGAGTGGTTTGCTTGATCCCACGTTGTGGAATTCAAGGACATCGATTGTTGTTCGATTACACTTGTAGGGTTGCTACAATTGGGTTTAAAGAAAATCTCAAGTTAGGGTTCTAACTTAAGTATCCGGAGATATCCGGGTGGAAGGGACGTTGGATTACCGGAAACAAGTCGGGTTTAACTTGGGTAATCCGAACCCTTGAAACATCTTATTGTTTGCATTGTTCATTGTTGTTAATTCTTATTTTTGCATCTTTGTTGGATTAGGATTTTAATTAGGCATAATTTCTTAGCTAAATTTTATAAACACTATTCAACACCACTTCTAGTGTTTTCCACATAGCCAGTATCTTTACAAGTGAGAGAAGAGCAATTGGCTAGTTAACCGCTGTAATCAAGCTCACATGTGTGATTGCACTTGAAAGAACTTTTGTGGAAAGATCAATCTCTCATTACATGGCTTCAGACTGAGATGCCAATACGACGATTCTTCCACCGTACCACTAAAGCCTTATGTTCATTGCACTAAGGGCATTTCGTTCCTTTCATGCCTATCAATGGATAGCCCCTTCACTTCACTCATCTATTGACATACTTTCGTTATGGCTAAGGAAAGAACCATTTTCCTCATGTTAGGATGTAAGAACAATGGCTTTGAATAGACCATTATGCTAATTATGTTAGTCATCTGACGGGTCCATCACCAAAAGGATGACGGTTCCATCACCAAAAGAAGAACCACACATTTCTTCCAAAGAATCCTCTAATTATTACAAAGCAACTAGAAAGAGATTCTTTAACCGGAAAAAATTTAGTACAGATATATGACACCTAGACACCTATCTAAAAGTTTTCGCAACTCAATCATGTATGATGGAATCATCATAAATTTGATCCATTACATACACGAGGAAGGTTATCAAAAATGAAAGAAGTTGACATCAATTTAATGAGTTTGTGTAATTTTAATTTGTGTAATGTTTCTATAATTTTGATGATACAATATTTCTTGTTTAATTTTGATTCTTTTGATTTTTTGTGGACCCATATATCATGCTCTAACTAGAATTTTTAGAATATTAAAATTTTTGAATTTTAATTACAAAAATCACATGAGAAAACAAAAAAGGTTTTAAATAAAAAATAAAAAAGAGTAGCAGCGAAGATATAAAAAATTTGAAAAATATACCATAATAAAGTAAAAAATTTGACGTTAGAAATTGAAAGGTAAAAAATATTGAAACAAAATTATAAATAAATAATCAAACAAAATTTTGTAAAATCATTTCATAAAAACTATGATTATTTTAACAGTAAAAATAAAGAAAAATGTTAGCGTAGGTCAAAGAAACAGTGAGAAAAAAGTAAAAATATAACATAAAATTGTTGATATTTAAATAAAAATGTTAAATATAACGAGCAAATCAAAATAAAAAATTTACGTAGAAAACATTTAAATAAAAATAAAAGGAAAAGTGATTTCACCAAACAAAAATGAGAATATTTAAATGAAAATGTTTTAAAGAAATAACAAACCAATAATAATAATGATAATGATAACAAAGATTTTGCAAAAAAATTAAAAGTGAAACAAAATGTAAGTGTAGGGTAGTTTCAAAAACTAAAACTTTAATAAAGATAAAAGGGTAGTTTTTCTAAACTAAAAGTTTAATAGAAGTAGTTTAATACACCATTATGCTAGTTTTATGACATTGTGGTAGTTTTATGAAGTTACATTTAATTTTCATAGTTATGGTGTTCTAGAATTAAACTAGAAAGAATTTGGTTGTTAAGATAAATTTACTCGGCCCCCTCCATCTATCACCAGTAATAACAATGGCCCTCTCACAATATATAAATTCCAAGGTTCTAAAAAACTCGTCACGGCGATGCCATGGCACGCCATGGCGGCAAGGCTCCACCCTCACGCCCCGTTAATGCCCAAGTTGGCTCTTTGAGGCGGCACGCCGCCATGACGCGCCATGGCGACACAAGACGCGCCACAAAACATAAGGCGCGCCTTAAAAAAGCACACGGGTCCGCATTATAGGTCTAAGAGAACCCAAACCCGACCCGTTCTCATTATTTGAGCCTTCTTTTCATCTCGTAGCCGCCCACATTCGATTTGGGGCCTAGGGCTTTTCATCTCGCTCGCAGACAGCACTTGTGAACAAAGTTTATTCAAGATGTTGAACTATGACATGCAAAAAATCAATGTTCCTTCAAGTGTCAGCAAATTTCGTTTAGATCCAATTATCCAAATAGCTTTAACAACTGTGTTAATCGATTGCTTTGATATTGATGACGTATTAAGGTCACATGCTTTTTAGTAAAGTAACACTTTAGTTAATTGTAAGCAGTAAGCACACATCTCAATGTTGATGGAAGGCTGTGGATTTGGTAGGATTTGGAAACTAATCCATCTAAGTAGAGCATAGTTTGCTGTCTACCTCTCTATATATTATATAATACATACACACATTTGCCGCCTTAAGCCATGCCTTGAAAAACGACGTGGCTCTGCCAAGGCTCCTAAGGCTTGAGGCTTGACCTCGCCGCCACGCCACGCCTCACGCCATTTAGAACCTTGATAAATTACAAATAACCACCTCAAATATGTGTTAACAACAAATGTATAACATTCACATTAAATTCCTAGATTCCTACATGATGAGTATGATGAGTGTGTGCCCTTTTTTGCAGTAAATTTTATACTTATTATTAGATGCGGCTTGTGGATTTCGGCCTAATATGGGTATTTTTGGAAATTCAGAAATTGGATAGGCTTTTTCTTTAATTAGCAAATCTGTAATTTTTCTTTATTTATAGTCGAGGGCCACAGTGAGGGGATGCTTGATTTGTTGAAGAAATCCCTTAGTTTATTTGTAGTCCATTTGATAGATAATGTGTCTTATGAATTTATTTGGAGATTTAGGCTTTGATCTCGAATCAAAGCCAGGAGTTTGCCTCTTCTCGAATTGAGGTATTTATCTTATTATTTTCAGATCTGAAAACCAAATAAAAATGGTATTTTTATTATATTTCCACCCATAAAAATCTCACCTTTTCTATAAAAACCCAATAGAAGTGGGAGAAGATTCAAGGCGAGATCCAAGGGATCAAGAAAAACGCGGATGATCAAGCAAGTCTTGCAGATCAACGGTTCGCCCAACTTATGGAGTTCATCCAACAAAGCACGACGGCGACGAATCAAAGTTTGGTGGCGACAAATCAATGTTTGATGGAGGCGCTTGACGAAAAGTTAGATCCGGATCGAAAGGCGCAAGACCTTTGTCGAATGAGAAGGAAAAGGACGAACTTTTTGAAGAAGGGCTTCTCCCCGACGCCGATAACTACTTCGTAGAGGAAGAGGAGGAGGCCGCGAGGGAGGAGCATCAATTTGGAAACCCTGGAAGCCACCAACAAGTTCGATCGGCCCCATGGACTTGCCGACAAGGCCGGCCGACTGCCCCAAGGCCCCAACAGCCTCGGCCAGATCTACCAAGGCCCGACAATGGGCCTCCGGCCCTTTTTGGGAGCCGATAGACCCCCGACCACCTAGGAGGGCCCACCGATGGGCCGTCGGCCCTTTTGGGGGCCGATAAACCCCGCCGACCACCCAGGAGGGCCCGCCGGCCAATTGGGGGCCCGACAGGCCTCGTCGTACCTTCAAGAGGGCCCGCCGGCCATTTTTGGGGGTCGACAGGGCCCGTGGAAGGCCAAGGAAGGGCCAACGACCGTCTTTGGGGGCCGACAAGGCCCCGCGATGGTCCAGGAGGGGCAACCGGAAGCATCTGCAGGGGCCGCCACCCCCTTTTGAGCAACCCAGAGGGCCGACGGCCCAGTTTCAGCAACAGGTAGGGCCGCCATCCTTGTTCCAGCAGCAAGGGGCCCCGTCGGCCCCAGTCTTGGCCATGGGGCCCATCGGCACCCAGTCTTGGCCATGGTAACCTGTCGACCAGAGGACAGCAGCCGACGGCTGTTTTGCAGCCACCGCCGGCCATTTTTCAGCAACCGAGAGATTTTCCGTCCCCAAACAGGGTCGAACAGCAGGGTTTGCGCTGAAACGTATCCACTGACCTTCGGCGCAACTTCTGGAGATTGACGGGGATATCAGGGCCATCCTATGGTGCCCTAGAAGGACTACAATAGATATCACGAGGCTGGTCGTAGAGGGGAAGATTAGGGAGACATGGCGTTTGCTGGAGCTGAAGGGAACTATTTTTATGACGTACCGTCTCCCCCTCCTCCGCGACGCCCTGACTACCAACAGGGGAGAGGTGCACATGGGGGGTTTTCTACCGAGAACCGAGTCAAGAAGCTGAAGATGCCCGTCTTTGAGGGGGGCCCAGATTCATGGATATACATGGTAGAGCAATACTTTGAGGTGTCGATGGTTCAGGAGATGAATTGGCTTAAGCCAGTAGGGGTCTGCCTGGAGGAAGAGGCATTGTCTTGGTTCCGGTGGACACGACAGCAAAGGCCTTTCCGCACTTGAAAGGAGTTCGCTATCCTCGTACTGGAGAGTTTTGGGGAGGTGCAGACTAGCAACACATAAGAGACTGTATGCCTTGAGGCAGTAGGAGTCAATGAGGGATTACATCAAGAAATTCGAGATGCTAGCTAGTAGTGTCTGTCATGAGAGTCCCTGGAGCGGTGCTTCATGAAGGGGCTAAACCCCACCATTAGATCTGAACTGAGGATGCAGAAGCATGCGGATTTGCGAGAGATGGTGAATCTGGCAAGAATGGTGGAGAACCATCAGAACGCTTAGAGGAAGGCCCGTGGGTTGTGGGGATGTTCCTCTTTTCAGGGGCATGATCCTGTAGGGTGACAGAAGGCGGCCACATAGGAAGCAGCATCCACAGACAGGACATCGACCAGCTAGGAAAATGGTGTTGAGGCACGACCCGGTGGGCAGAAACGACGGATGACAGAGACTGAGATAGAAGAAAAGTGTGCCAAGTGATTATGCTTCAAGTACGACGAACAGTTTTCTCCAGGGCACCGGTGTGACGACCATATCTTGCACATATTGATAGTAAATGATGAAGAGAATGGAGAGAACATGGCAATGCTGGAAGCGGACGAAGAGGAGGATCAGGAGCACCTGCACTTGGAATAGCCGTCCACGCACTTCACGCACAACCTTAAGAACAAGGTGGTTCTTCGGGGGCGGAGTAATGATGCGGCTTGGGGTTTTCGGCCCAATATGGGTATTTTTGGAAATTCAGAAATTAGGAGGGACTTTTTCGTAAATTAGCACATCTGTAATTTTTTTTATTTATAGCCTAAAGCCGGCCCTAGTAAGGGGAGGCTTGATTTGTTGAAGAAATCCCTTGGTTTATTTGTAGTCTATTTGATTGATAATTTGTCTTAGGAATTTAGTTGGAGATTTAGGCTTTGATCTCGAATCAAAGCTAGGAGTTTGCCACTTCTCGAATAATTGAGGTATTTGTCTTGTTATTTTCAGATCTGAAACCCCAATAAAAATCCTATTTTTATTCTATTTACACCCTAAAAATCCCACATTTACTATAAAAATCACACCTTTATTCCACAAAAAGCCTAGATCGCACAACACTACGTCAGTCTAATCTCTATCACAGCCTAGTTTGGAACATCAGACAAAAAGAATCATTTTATAGGGTCAGTTTCATACTTCACACAAATGCAAGCCACATTGACTAAAGTCACCATACCATGGAATAAATCATTGATGTCGAGTCATCTCTACTCTTGTTATCTACTTTTGCTACTTGCTATCTCTATTTGTATCTACCTATCTCTTGGTCTTAGAAACACACTGTCATAGCAGTTTACAAGGCTACAGGATAATATTTAACCCAAATTTCTGTAACATGTTCCAAATCATTGGTGCATTCTCATGTGTTCTTCTAAATACCAACTAAAACCCAATGTTCTCTTATGATGCAGAACCTATAACTGGCAGATGGATCAGGAAAAAAATATCCACGCATGATCAGCAGAGACTTCAACAAAGTTCAGCAATTTACCGGAAGAGCCTTCTCCCATCCTGCAGGCAACTCCCCAGAAATGATACTTTTAATCTCTGCAGCCTCATCACTGTACTTCTTCTCATATGCCGCGAATTTGGCATCCCATTCAGCTTCAAGGGAAGCACCCTGAGGAATATGACGGCTCCAGTGACTATAAAAAAGTGAAACTATCAGTTATCAATGAAAAGGTTGACTAAACTAGGACAATAAAATAATTAACTTATGAAGAATCAGAGACCTCTTCACTTCTTCAGGCACATGGAAGGGCTCATGAGGCCATGCAAGATTTAGTCGTGTTGCATCAACTTCCTTGGCACCCAAAGCACTTCCATGCACGCTGTAGGAGTTTGCCTTGTTTGGTGATCCATAACCAATGGTAGTTGTTACCTAAAAGAGATAACATCTTCTTTTGTAACATTCTAACACACCTAACCTTGTAAGAAGAATAAATACATGGATGCAAACAAAGAAAAAGTAGAAGAAGGAACCTTGATCAAAGTTGGTCTGTCCTTCACAGCCTTTGCCTCCCTGATTGCCGCACGGATCTCACTGTATCCAGTATTACCATCCTTGACCCAGATAGTGTGCCATCCAAGAGCCTCAAACCGCGCCGTCACATCTTCGGTGAATGCAATCTCCGTATCTCCATCGATAGATATGTGGTTATCATCGTAGAAAGCTATCAACTTGCCTAGACCCCAGTGCCCGGCAAGAGAGCAAGCTTCATTTGAAACCCCCTCCATTTGACAACCATCCCCAAGTATACAATACCTGACATAGTAACACATGTAAATCGGCATAGGCGCGTATAGAGCATATGAATACCAGAATTAAGGATTAAACCATACGTGTAATGGTCAATAATCTCGTTATCTGGCTTATTGAATCTGGCCGCCAAATGCTTCTCTGCAAGTGCCAATCCAACCGCATTTGCAATGCCCTGTCCTAGAGGACCTATACCACAAAACCCCACCAAAACAAAATGGTAGTTACCACAAATACAAGAAACAAAAATATATACAAAAGGAGGTTAAATTTAACATCACCAAAACATTTACATACAGTACATTATGAGAATAGTTCAAGAAGCCTACCAGTTGTGACTTCAATTCCTGGGGTTTCAAAGTTCTCAGGGTGTCCAGGGGTTTTGCTTCCCCATTGCCTGAAAGCCTTCAAATCCTCCTCCTGGAATCAACAATTTTGAACAATTTTATATTACAAAGGGTTGAATAAAAGCGTAATTTTGCCCCCAAAATTACACAAATCGAGGCTTTATCCACTAGAATTTAGACATATGCGAGCCTCTAATAATGAGTTTCAACTTCGGATCTGAGCCAAACAAGATAAAACAAATCACTACAAACAAAAACAATAGTGTCAACATCAACCTTTCTTTTCTTACTGAGCAACTGAGTTAAACAAACAAGGTAATGCTACTTTTCTACCAAGCAAACTATAAAATTAACATAACAGATTCCTCTAAATTTAGCTGCTACTCCATCCAACAGAATAAATTCAAGAAAATTTCAAACAAATATTAAATTTTGATCGCCAAGATCCAAACTTGAAGTTAACCCAGCTAAAAAAACCTAAATCGAGATAACAAAAAAACGAACCTTGACGCTATCGTAGCCGGCGAGATGAAGCAGAGCGTAGTGGAGCATGCATCCATGGCCAGCCGACAGCACGAACCGATCCCGATTGAACCAGTAAGGGTTCTTTGGGTTGTACCTCATGATCTCATCGAACAAGATGTGGCCCATCGGCGCGCATCCCATCGGCAGGCCGGGGTGGCCGGAGTTCGCCTTCTCCACCGCGTCCACCGCCAGGAACCGGATCGCGTTCACCGACTTGTCGATCAGGGACGGCTCCGTCGTCGCCGACGACTCCACCGCCTCCACAGCCGCCGCCCTAACGGGCGCCACCAGGAGCGACTGAAGATCTCTCCTCCTTTGCAGCTTCTGGGAGAGCCTTAGCCCGGTCGGGCTGAAGGCCAGCTGGCCGGGCTTAGCCAGGCCAGGGCGGCCAGAGATCGCCGGCCTGAGGAGGGCCTTGGAGGCGGCGATTGACGAGGAGGTGGCGGCCATCTTTGCGAAGAAAAGGCGAAATAGTTTTTTTGAAGAAGAAAGGGTTAATTAGCTCGAGTGGGCGAGGGGCGACGGATATTTATTTACTTGTAATCGTGATTTTTGGTTTAATTATTACTTTTATATGATTAATTTATTAATTTTTTAAAATGGAATTTTGGACGTTTTAGTTGGGTTTTCCGCCGTACAGTGAAGCGTGGGGCCCGGGCGGGGGTTGTTGTTGGGGGTTGCTGGCTATATTGGTCAACGATTTAGGGCTGCGATTTTTAAGAGTTATTAGTAGAGTCTAGATATTCCTCGACTTAATAAGAATATGCTTGAATTGAATTCTAAGATTCTAATTTCTATGGGAAGATTGTCTAGTTTTACCTGCAAGTGAGGTTTTTCGCAAGTTGGATTATGGTTGTTTGAAGGTTCACCCCAAAAGGAACTATTTGCCATTGGTGGATGATGAACACGCAAAAATTCATCTAATATTCGACACTTTGAGGTTTAGAATATGAAGGTCAAAATGAATGTTTCCGATCATCCAAAAGATACTTGATGTTAAAATGTTCATTGCCACATATAAAGCATTAGTTTATATGTCATATGATAACCATTATTCTTTAATGTGTGAGTTGCATACAAGATGCTAATTCTAAGTTGAAACCTCATTTTTCTTGTGTTAGTCAAATTAAAGCTATGTGTACACGAGTACATCGCTTCATGTCCATTAGGCAGTGGCGGATCTAGAAAACTTTGTTAGGTGGGCGAAAACATAATAATAAAGTATTTTGTATTCATAAAAGAATACAATTGCAAAAATCAAAGTTTTATCATTAATATAAAAATAAACTTACAACACGTATCGACGTGTTTTCATATTTTGAAATCGCTTGATGATTACATCATTACCAATTGTATCAAAAATGTCTTTTTCTTTGAATGTGATCAAGTTATCATTCATCCACTGATCTCCCATGCGATTTTGAAGTCGACTTTTGATGATATTCATTGCTGAAAAATGCTCTCTCAACTGTAGCTGTTGCAACTGGTAATATCAATGCTAACTTTAGCAGCAAATAAACTAACAGATAGACTTTGTTCTTTTTAGTCATGACAATTCTTTTTGCAAGACCTACCATGCCATCCAATTCTTAAAACTCATCATTTGATCTCTTATCCAAAATAAAAGTGTTAAGTTGGTTATCAAGCTCCAGGAATTCTATGTCAGGAAACTCATTTGGATAAAATTATGCAAGACGAATTAATTTCTCTTTATTGAAAGAAGAGAATTTGGACTTAAGGATGCAACACCCAAAAGTAGATCTATATTTGCCCCAGGAAACCGATTGTTAAGCTCTTGAACTTGCATATTGATCACAGACAGAAAGAATCCTACACGATAATAATGTAGGTTGGTGCATTCTGGAGCTTTACGACGAGATCTCCCTCGAGCTACAAATTTTTATCCATCTTAGGAACATTGATCCCGTGTTTCTTACAAAATGTTGACACTTCAAAACGAAGACCATCCCACCCATCATCTCTCATCATCTGCATTCTTTTTTAAAATACTAACCAGTTCCATAGCATTTACAATATCCTGATCTTTTCTTTGCAATGCATGCGACAATTCATGTGTAATTCCAAGAACATTCTTCATCAAATGTAAGACGAATATGAAATCAAAATATTGCATCGATTCCAATAACGCATAAGCTTCTGCCATTTGCTCTGAATTTGCAACATCTTCTTCAACTATTTCAAGTACCTCAATTACAGAATAAAACATCTTTAATAAATTAAGAAACCACAAAAATGTGAGCTCCAACGTGTATCACTGGGTCTTTTCAAAGAGCATTCTTGATTTAGGCCTTGTCCACTTGATAATTCGCCTTTTTCCAATGCCATACTGATTTCACTAGCTTGTTTCTCTCGAAGAGTATCACACCGCTTGCAAGATGCTTTAACAACATTTGAAATGTTAGAGACCAAGCTAAACAAAGAGGCGAGCTGGATGTGATTTTTTGATGTAACAACTAAAGCTAATTGAAGCTGATGAGTAAAACAATGTATGTAAAATGCACATCTATTCTCGTTAAGAATTAATGATTTGAGTCCATTAAATTCACCATGCATGTTGCTAGCTCCGTCGTATCCTTGACCTCGTAACCTTGATATGCTAAGTCCATGCTTACAAAACAGCGCTTCAATCCCTTTTTAAAGCGACGATGCACTAGTTTCTGTAACATGTATAATACCAATGAAACGTTCAACAACATGACCCATTTTAGTAACATAGCGCAAGGCTTCTGCCATCTGCTTCTTTGTTGAAACATCCCAAGATTCATCGATAAGTATTGAGAACAAGCTTGCATCAAGGTTTCCAATGATAGCATTAGTAGTATCAATTGCACAAGCATTAACAGTATCTTTTTGTATCTCAGGCGAAGTTAATTTGTCATTTTCAGGAGCATTTCGAAGCACACCTTTTTTGATATCATCATTGTAGTCAGCAAGAAACTGTAAAAGCTCAAGAAAGTTTTCTCTGTTGGTTGAATCTTCTGACTCATCATGACCCCGAAAAGATAGCCTTTGTCGAAGAAGATAACGAATGCAATCAATCGAAGAAATAAGATGGACACGATAGTCATATAAAACTTGATCAGACTGCTTGGACAATTGGGGCAAAATATGTTGCTTTGCAGTTAATAAATTTTCGGCCATCTTCCTACCTTGATTATGAAAGATACTCGGGCCTCCAACATGAGTGCTAAACTGATCTTTCTTTTTCCAGTTCTTGAATCATTCGACAACAAAAAAATCACCTCCTCCTCGTTCTCGATTTTCAATTTTGAAAAGATAGCAGTACAAACAAAATGCAGCATCTTTTTCTATACTGTATTCCAACCAATCTGGATATACAACAACCCAATTTGAATCGCATCATCAACAATAGTTTCCTATTTTTGTTTGTGGAAATTGATGATTGCAAGGCTGACATGGTCCTTTTTGCAAGTATGATCTACGAACTTGGTCCTGGATATTCGGATCATAATCTAAAATACGAGTTCATAAACCAGGATCAGCGGGAAGATCTGGCAAATCCATATCAACACGACTTTTCTATGAAGTATATGGATTGCATTCCTTACTTTCTTGTGCATGAAGTGAGTGCGGGTATGATATATTTTTATTGAAATATCTTTCCGTTGTATATAAAGAATGAAAAGGTCCAATTCTTCTAGATTCTGAAATATAGATATTAATAGTATGTTTTAAAAAATTTCATAAGATCATTGATCACTACTTTTCAAAGATTCATTAAGCAATTGACAAACATGTAATATGATAAGAGAAAACTACTGAAATAAATAAGAGATGTATAATTACATTTTACCCCAGATGGCTCGGCCTACGACTAGCTTATTGAATCTGGCAGCCAAATGATTCTCAGCAAGTGACAATCCAACTGCATTAGCAATACCCTGACCCAAAGGACCTATACCATATAAAACCCACCAACAAAAAATAGTGAATGCCACAAGTACAAGGGGTAAAAATCACAAAAGTAGGTTAATTTTGACATTGCAAAAATATTCAGATCTGGTAAATTATGAGAATGGTTCAAGAAGCCTACCAGTTGTGACCTCAATTCCTAGGTTTTCAAAGTTCTCAATGTGAATGCCACTGCCACTGCCTGAAAGCCTTCAAATCTTCCTCCTGGAATAGACAATTTAATTTATTTTTTGCTTGCAAATGGTTAAACATGAACAATTTTGCCCAAATTTACAGAGATCGATGTTTTAATTCTCTACAATTTAGACATATGTGAATTCCTAATAAGTGTCAACATCAGATTTGATCCCAACAAAATAAACAAAACACTACTTACACACAAAAACAATTTGTCAACATGAATCTTTCTTTTCTTTTTGAGTTAAGCAAAAACCAGCGGGCCCCTATCTCGTGTAGACCTCAACAGAGGCTTCAATGGCTCTGGGCATGTCATGACCCGCTTCCCGAAAATGGAGGCGAGGCGTGAGAAGTCCGCTCAGACTTGGAGCTGTGAGGCTCCAGTCTGTAAAGCGTCTGGAATAACCAAGTATAGGTCCTTGCAAATGCGAAGCAGAACAAAAATTATAATAAAGAAAAGAGACAGATAAAATTATTTCAATCTCAGAATGTCCACAATAAATTCCAACATCACAGAAAAGCCACCAGGCTAAAAAGAAGAGTCTAAAAGGACCAACCATGGCCAACAGAAATAATCAACGTACAGAAAGAAAGGTGCTACGCACCGACAACCTAACAACAACTAATCAGAAAGCAACAATGAACTACGCCTCTACGACTAGTCGCCAGTGTCCTCGTACTCCACGTCAACGGTGGTCTCAAACTCAGCGTCTGCGAACACTCCGTCCTCAGCAACAGACTCTGGCTCGGCAACTAACTTGCGACACCCAAAAGAGACGAGGGCGCATGTCAGCAAAGTCTACAAAGACTTTGTGTAAGGAAACTAAAAGGAAAGTAAAACAACCTAGCAGTTCTAACAATGTACGATGACATGGCATGTTAAAGTATGGATGCAACAATTAAAATAGATGCGACAAGTATGACATGGCAGCAAGTTTAACAAGGCACAAGTACATCATGGCATGGGTAGCAAAGCTACTAAATAATCACATGGATTTTACAAGTCAAGTAAACACGTCGTGCACAGAGATTACGCCTTTGGCTGGAGTGGCTGTACGGGCCAACTCCTACGCTCAAGTGATCGCTTATCCCTACCCCTCCACGTGTATCGGGCATTGGCTTTTGACCAACACATGTGGCCCGCTTCTGGATCACGAGCCAGGAAGTGTATTTGGCATAGGGTTGTGCCTGCAACGCAGGTGCCTAGCCTCGACAAGGAAGTACGTAGCGTGTGCTACGAATGCAACACTCAAGCATGGATGACATGGCATGACAAGTTATAATTTAAGTGCGTAAAGATAAGGAATTTAAACGTGACAGGCATGTTAGTGCACAAGTAAAGAGCATACAGTTATGAAAATCTTCACCTTCTCACTCAACAAGAAGTGCCTCCAAATCTTGAGCGCAAATACGACTGCAGCCAACTCCAAATCGTGTGTCGGGTAATTCTTCTCGTGAGCCTTAAGCTGACGAGAAGCATACGCAACCACGTGCCCATGCTGATGCAAAACACAACCGAGACCTTTGCCAGAAGCATCGCAAAAGATCTCAAATCCTCCACTCCGATCGGGCACAGCAAGAAAAGGGGCAGTCGTCAACCTCTCCTTCAGAATAAAAAAGGCCTTCTCACAATCATCGGACCAGACGAAAGATACATCCTTCCTCGTCAGTCTGATCATCGGCTCAGCAATCCGAGAAAAGTCCTTAATGAAACGCCGATAATAACATACAAGCCCAAGGAAACTCTGGATCTCAGACGCAGACTGCGGAATAGGCCACTCTCTGATAGCCTTAATCTTCTCAGGATCCACAGATATTCCATCTCCGGACACCATGTGTCCAAGAAAAGAAACCCTATCAAGCCAGAACTCACACTTAGAATAATTAGCATACAAACGATACTTCCTCAAAATCTCCAATACTGTCCTCAAGTGCGATGCATGCTCTTCCTCCGACTTTGAATAGATCAAGATGTCATCAATAAAGATAACAACAAACTTATCTAGAAAGGCGTAGAAGATCAGATTCATCAAGTTCATAAAAACAACGGGTGCATTGGTTACACCGAAAGGCATAACCACGAACTCGTAGTGACCATACTTCGTCCTGAACGCTGTCTTCTGGATATCTTCCTTCCTCACCTTCAGCTGGTGATAGCCACTCATTAGGTCCAACTTAGAGAACACTCTCGATCCTCCAAGCTGATCAAAGATGTCATCTATACGAGGAAATGGATATCGATTCTTGACGGTCACGGCATTCAGCTCCCTGTAGTCCACGCACATGCGACGCGAACCATCCTTCTTCTTCACCAGCAACACCGGTGCTCCCTACGGAGACACACTAGGATTAATGTAACCCTTCTGCAAAAGCTCATCCAGCTGCCTACGCAATTCCTCCAACTCAGCTGGAGCCATACGATACGGCACCTTCGAAATGGGCTGCGCTCCCGGAATAAGATCAATCGAAAACTCGAGAGCTCGATCGGGCGGCAGTCCAGACATCTCCTTGGGGAAGACGTCGTCGAATTCTCGCACCACAGCTGGTCTACTCTGCTCCATCTGCATGGCAACAATCTCCACCGGCTTGGCCCGAAACCTGACAGGACCAAGCGAACTGCTGCCTCGGCTGAACTCAAACACCAGATGACCTGGAATCTCGAACACCACCTTCTTCCGTCGTCAATCGATCGTGGCATAGAAACTCCCAAGCCAGTCCATCCCAAGGACGTCATCATAGTTGATGATGTCGTGGACAATAAAGTCAGCGTAAAGCTCATGTCCACAGACCACCAAAGGACAAGAATTGCAACCACGATGCACCGAGATCATGCCATTCCCTGTAACGATATCCCAACTCTTGGGAAGAGGGGAAGTCGACAAGGAATGCTTCTCCACGAAGCTCCGGGATAAAATGCACATCGATGCACCAGAGTCGAAGAGGACTCGTGCAGGAAATGTGCAAACCAAAATCACACCTAACAAACAGTCTAACAATCAAATCCTATTCTAGCAAACATATCATATTCAAACAACAAACAAACTCTAACGAACAAGATCAACTAAGGAAAGGAAAGCAAACTAAACTGAGGGTTACCTGTAATAACCTCATCCTCAGTCTCAGCCTCAACTGCAGTCATCAGGAAAGCCTGCCTCCTCGGCTGTATAGCCTGCTGAAACGCCTTCTTCTGTGGAACAAGGGCCGTCCCACGTCCAGCAGGTATCGGTGCTCTCTGCTGCAACGGCTGAGCTGCAACTGGTCCTTTCCATGGCTGTCTAGACTTCGGGCAATCCTTCATGACATGACCAGGATCACCACAAACCAAGCACTGCCCCAGCATCTTCCTGTACTGCTCCTTGACATACCCAGTCTTGCCGCAGAAATGGCAAGTCTTCAGAGTAGGCCCACCTGGCCTCTTGAACTGCACCGACTGGTTAGGCTTGAACCCAGGCGTAACCACTGCTCTGACCTGCTCCATAGGCCTCTTCCCAGCTCCAGAAGTCTGTCCTCTCTTCTGGCTCGCAATCCGCTCCTGCCTCCTCGCAGCAACCAGCAGCTTGTGATAAGACTCCAAATCCGACGAAGACATCAGGCTCTGCAAATCTAAAGAAAGATCCTGCAGAAACCTCTGAGCTTTCTCCTCAGCATCTTGCACCATCTTCGGTGCAAAGCGACTCAGCTTGGTGAACTCCTGATGATACTGGTCCACCGAGAGATCTCCTTGCTTCAGATCAATGAAACGTTGCAACATCTCCCTCCTGGCAGCCTTCGAAAAATACTCCTCATCGAACCTAGCCTTGAAAGTAGCCCAAGGGATAGGTCTCACCAACAGCTCCTCCTCTGCATCCCACCAGCTATGGGCATTATCCTTGAGCTGTTTCTTCACCAAATCAACCCATCCAGCCGGGTTGTTCTTCGACATCCGCAGATTATCCTCCGTATTCCTGATCCACTCCTCTGCAGCCAACGGTCCTTCAGATCCATCAAAATAAGTCGGGCCCAGCTCCCGAAACTGCTTCGCTCCCAGCTCGAAGCGAGGGGCATTTTGGGCATTCTGGAGCATGCCCTGCTGCACCTGCATCATCTGATGCATCATCCTCAAGACTTCAGCATTGGTGGGCTCTCTATCTGGCACCTCATCACGGGCGGGCCCACCACCAGCTCGGGTCTGTCGTCTTCCAGCCATCTAATGACATAGAAAACGAATTAAATTAGACTCAAAGCTTATGACTTGGATGTTTTAATTTATTAAATGGATATTCTATAATTATTATCATTGTTTCGATAATTCGCAGTTGCAAGAGAAGACCTGCATGGGCCACCAACAAAACCTGTCACGACCCGCTTCCCTAAAATGGAGGCGAGGCGTGAGAAGTCCGCTCGACTTGGAGCTGTGAGGCTCCAGTCTGTAAAGCATCTGGAATAACCAAGTATAGGTCCTTGCAAATGCGAAGCAGAACAAAAATAATAATAAAGAAAAGAGACAGATAAAATTATTTCAATCTCAGAATGTCCACAATAAATTCCAACATCACAGAAAAGCCACCAGGCTAAAAAGAAGAGTCTAAAAGGCCCAAGCATGGCCAACAGAAATAATCAACGTACAGAAAGAAAGGTGCTACGCACCGACAACCTAACAACAACTAATCAGAAAGCAACAACGAACTACGCCTCTACGACTGGTCGCCGGTGTCCTCGTACTCCACGTTAATGGGGGTCTCAAACTCAGCGTCTGCAAACACTCTGTCCTCAGCAACGGACTCTGGCTCGGTAACTAACATGCGACACCCAAAAGAGACGAGGGCGCATGTCAGAAAAGTCTACAAAGACTTTGTGCAAGGAAATTAAAAGGAAAGTAAAACAACCTAGCAGTTCTAAAAATGTACGATGACATGGCATGTTAAAATATGGATGCAACAATTAAAATAGATGCGACAAGTATGACATGGCAGCAAGTTTAACAAGGCACAAGTACATCATGGCATGGGTAGCAAAGCTACTAAATAATCACATGGATTTTACAAGTCAAGTAAACACGTCGTGCACAGAGATTACCCCTTTTGGCTGGAGTGGCTGTACGGGCCAACTCCTACGCTCAAGTGATCGCTTATCCCTACCCATCCACGTGTATCGGGAATTGGCTTTTGACCAACACATGTAGCCCGCTTCTGGATCACGAGCCAGGAAGTGTATTTGGCATATGGTTGTGCCTGCAATGCAGGTGCCTAGCCTCGACAAGGAAGTACGTAGCGTGTGCTACGAATGCAACACTCAAGCATGGATGACATGGCATGGCAAGTTATAATTTAAGTGCGTACAGATAAGGAATTTAAACGTGACAGGCATGGCAGTGCACAAGTAAAGAGCATACAGTTATGAAAATTAAACGTGACATGCAGCAATGCATGAATGACATGGCAGAGTGACAGATCTAGCTTCGTTGTCAAGCTAGATCTTAAAATTGCGTCCAGGCGAGTATCATTTCGTCGCCTAGTCTCTTTTAAGCCTAAAACAAGAAATGGCCTAAAGCACGACCTAAACAAAGAACTGGCAAGTTTCACTTGCCTGCAATCAATTGTTCTGAATACACCGTCCAAACAGTCCAGTCTTGTTATGTGCTCAGATCCACCAGCCTACAGTCCCAAATTAAATTATCTTTATTAGTGAATTATCAACCAATTAAAATACTGATTTTTATCTTGATTAACATGGATGGGTTGGGGGTCCTAAGTGTTCAGAAATTTACCCTTACACGACGCGAGAACTACACTGGCGTCGGGTAGCGATGCCAGAAAATGCTCCACGTCCAGATTCCAAATAAGATTCCACGCTCGCCAATTCTTGGGCAGCGACCAAATCAGCGAACAAGATTCCAAACGGCGAGTAATAGGTCTGTAGGCGTTTTCACGGCTCCCGGGAAGCCGTAACAACGAACCGAGATGAGCGGTTCGATGTACACGAAGTCTACGATGTTGAGCGTCGTAGGAGATGCTCGTGACGTCAGAAAACACCCCTAGGAGAAGTAGAGGGCTGCCAGAAGACCCCAACAGCGAGAGGGTACGGCGAGAACTCAGCGACGCATCAATACATCGTATACACGTAAAACAGCGAGTTCACTCGCTGTTTCAAGTGTGCACGGCCCGAGGGAGGACCCAGACGGCAGTGAGGAGCCGAGGGGGTCAACGACGGTGGGGAGAGGCAGCGGCGGCAGCGGCGGCGACGGCCGCTGCAAGCTGCTGCTGCGGGTTCTGTAGCGGATCTGGACAGATTCTGGCGAACAGCGGCGCTCTCCGGTGACTTGAGGGGAGAAGGAAGTCGGGGATGGGTAGAGGGAGGTCCGACGACGGTGGTTTTGGCCGGAGAACGCAAGAAGCAGCGAGCTCGGGGTTGTGTTTGCGTGAACACGAGTAGGCGGCGGCTGCTCTAATGTTTTGTTGTGAAGAATGGGTTGGCCTAGGTCATTATTTTATAAGAGATAGCTGAAAACGTGGGGGTTGATGCTCACATGGGTGGAAGGGACTAGGTCTAGTGCTAGTTGGTAGTTAGGGTTATTTAAAATAGGAAATGTTGTTTTAAAATGTTATAATAAACTATTAAAACCCAAATTTCTTACCCTCTCTCTCTCATGCGTGGGTTGTGTGCCAAGTGGGAAAAATAAGACTAAGTCAAAAGTCTAATGTAATTAATTATTAATCAATTATTAGGGATATAATACAATGAAACTAAGGGCTAAAATGTAATAGGTTGGGCCAAAAAGTGCAAGGAGGTCAAACGAAGCCCAAAAATCGTAAGATAAATACTAGGGTGACCGGGACGACGAGAGAAAGAAAACTAAGAAGACGGATCACAATTTCGACGACGAGGAACGAAATTAAAAATAAAAACGCCTCACGTCAAAAGTGAAAATCGCGACATCTCATCAAACAAAGTCGAATCGTGGAGGAACGACCCGTGAAATGACGTTCCAAATTAATTCCACAATTTAATACTCTCAGAGAGGATCACAATGACATATCACACAATAGGGTTCGGATACAGACAAAGTCTAAAATAAATACGTGCACGAACAAGACTACGTGCACGTAAAGCGTACAATCGAAAACAGACCGTTATAGGGCAGCTGGGCCTCACCCCCGACAACCTCTTCAACCTCTGATCGGAGGCGAGAACAGAGAACTGCTTTTTCTCCGGCAAGCCACAAGCTGGGACTTGGGATGATAAAGAGAGAAACGTTGAGAAACAAAAGTTCAAAAAATAAACTACTTATTTTCACCTGCATTATGACATGATCCCTCAGCACAGCAGGCATCACATCTCTTTAATGTGGGCCAGGCCTTAAATGCTAGTGTGGACTGAGGAGAGCGCGTGTTGGGATTAAAAAAATTGCAAAAGTTTACTGACTCTGAAGCCTTTAGCTCGAAATGGGCAGTAACCTTAAATGCCCATCACCTCTGTGCAGACTTTACTGCCAACGTTTGAGCTATCTCCTTTTTTAACTCAGTGATTGCATGTCCTAGGCCTTTACTTCGGCACTTGTCAGTGGGGGCAATTGCCCCTTTTGCCCTTGAAGAAATTATATGACTGGAGGAAAAGATAGAAAAGAAACCAGTAAACTTTGCATTTCTCTTGATGTGTTTAAATATACAAATCATCAAGGGTATAATAGTAATCTACAGGATGATATGAATTCTGGTTGTTTGGTAACTAATAAACGCGGATCTTTATAAGATGTGGTTCATTGTATCGGCATACAATCAGCATTGAACGCTATTGATGTGATCCCGGTCTTGGGGGGGATTTGGTCCACTTTCCTTATATTCTTTACAACATGTGGTACGTTGTATCGGGACGCAATCAGCAATGAATGCTTTTGATGTGATCCCGGATTTGGGGGGATTTGGTCCACTTTCCTTATATTCTTTACAATATGTGATACGTTGTATCTGGACACAATCCGCAATGAATGCCTTTGATGTGCTCCCGGGTTTGGGGGATTTGGTCTACTTTTTGATGTGCTCCCGGGTTTGAGGGATTTGGTCTACTTTCCTTACATGCCCCAGCAAACTGATCGGCAGAGATGACGAACAGTTTGGCCCGTAGAAGTTCAAAACGATCAGCTGTGAGACTCTTGGTTAAGATGTCTACAGGATTGTTGTAACGGTCTGTTTTCATAGTACACGTTTTTCTGTAACAAAGACAATTTCAAACGATTTCAAAAATGAGTAAATGATTTTTGTTCTATTTTTTCGTCACTCAAACCATGAATTTGACTTCATTTTCATGATATTCGCGACGATACGAACCCGTGGTATTATTTTCGTAATTTTTCGAAACCGTTTAGTATCTGTGGCAAAAATCATAATTTCAAGTTATTATTTACTAATAACATTTTACTAATTACAGTGTTACTATTAATCTTAATTAAGTTTTACTAATTAACTTTTCACCCTAATTACCTACCCTAAACTAGCAGCCCACGAGGAAATCGATTAAGAAAACTTTCTACGTTTAGTCTCCTCTCCCAACAACCATATTTATTACATCTTTAATTATTAGTTACTTTATAAATCCTCAACTTCCATAAGGCCATCTGCCCACACAGCCCGAGAACTTACTTAATTTCTCCCCCACGCCTTCGTCTTCCCATAGCAAAACCCAAAACAGCAGAAAGGATTCACAAAACATAAATTTTTGGAGCAGTTGCTTGGCTTTTCCTTTTAAGGCATTGACCTCATGCTATTTCTTTGCAGTTTCCGCCAGCCAAACACCCACTCTTCATCCATTAGAATCTTCATCCCACGCATCATCAACATCTTTTATCATTTTCTATGCAATGCTCACTGGAAAAGCCATTCATTTGTCTTTTGATGAAAGCATGAAGCATGTGGGTTGATTGAAGCTCATCGAGCCCAACATCCCATTTTCCCCACCACCTCAACCCCCAGACCTCCATCTTCACCCACATTAACACATGCCTCCTCCCCCGACTCGTCGTGAGCTCTCCTCTCGGCTCCGACCTCACCGCTTCCTCCTACGCCACCACGGGCAAGCTCCGACCACTCCTCCTCCGTGTTTCCCCTATCCACAATCCTCTCTATCCTCCAAGCCTCTGACGTTCGCCGTGCCGCTATAGGCTATCGCCTCGCTACCCTCCCTCCGGTGAACCTCACAACCGTCGACACCTCAAGTCGTAAGCCATGCACACAACCCCCTCTCCTTGCCATGAAACCCACACACTCAACCAAACGGGTTTTTAGCTATAATAAAAATACAAAACTGTTAAAATAAATAGATAGAAAATAGTGTGACCTATAACAGATGATTTCTTATGTTTGCAGGTATCATTTCGCGTGCACAAGCATCCCAGATAGCCTTAGCTATAGCCTCGGATTTTTACGACTATCCTTAAACCCGTAAGTCACTCTAATTCTAACTTTAGAAATTTAGATAGTGTACTAGTATGAACTTAGGATTTTATAAATAGCCTCAGAACGGCTATCGACTTGAACAAACGACTAGAGACCTAACTAAATAGAAAACTGAACTTATAGTCTCAAAACGACTATTAACTTGAGCACACGACATTGTCAACTTTCAACTTTAGTAGTTGTAGTACACAATCATCTACTTGGGTAAATTGTGTACTAATGGAAATACCACATGCTCAAAGCATGGAATCAACATCATAGTTGTTGGACTTGTCTTTATCCTCAAACTTCTTAGCATCCGCTTTGTTTTACTTTCTAGTTTTCAATAAGAAAGTCAACCAGTGGTCCTGGTTTAACTATCATAGTAGATAGGGAGGAACCCTACCATTTGTTAATATAAACAATAAAGCAGATGTGATAATTATTCTTAATATTGGTATCACCCGGTGTCTAGGATCATTTGCACCAAAGTTTGGATCACCCTGCTTGCGGGGATAGTGACCTGCTTGGCCAAACCTGGCTGGCCGTGTATGCATGGACCAATGTTAGAATCTCAATTATCATTTATTGCAAACACTGATTAAATATACTTTAAGTAAGTCACTTCGACCTTTCATCGCACATAAACTCATGTTCACCATAATAACTCTTTATCACCCTCGCCTACCATGTCTTAATCTTGTCACTTGAAAACTTTGCATAAAATATTGATATACTTGTGCACGATTGCTCACATTGAAACAGTCACATCACCTGCTGCATACCATCCATGACTCAGTGAATGCTAATGAATTATCGTATGGAATATCATGTGGTACATCATGTGGAATATCTTTTGGAATATCTTATGGAATATCTTGTGGAACATCCCGTGAGAAACATATACTTAGAACACTTGACACTTCACTGGGTTTGGGGTAACTCATCGTTTGAGAGAGTGTGGGAGTGACTGGAGTTCATCTTCCCGTACCGCTGCCTATGTTTCGGCATCCCATCCTGATGCCTGTGTTTCCGCAAATACATGTACCGCTGCCCGTGTCCGGCATTCGTCTGGGTAAGCGCACCCAGGCAAGAGATGAACTCAATGGTTGCATATCATACTCTACGGCTTGAGTCACATAGTTCTAGTGTAGTTATTGTTTGCATAGTCACCGTTACTTTATGCATTGCATGCACGTTACTTACCATACTTGTGTAGCCACACGTACTTTACTTATCGCTCTGGTATGCACTTACTTTACTTGTCGCACTTGTCTATAGCTACTTCTTCAGCATGTTTCCTTACTTAGCCTGCTTTATACTTGTACACTGCTTTTATTTCTATTTTTAGAATTGTTGTGACTTACCTACGGTTCCATTTTCGTGGCACCGCAGACGATGCACCTGTTGATGTAGATGCTCCTGAGTATGAGGAGCCAGAGTTCGACTCAGAGACTGCAGATTTTAGAGTTCGAGTTGTGTATTTTTCAGCTGTACTTGTTTTCTTTCATATATCCTTGTTGTATAATATGGATTGTAATAAATGGACACTATTTGAGTATTTTTGTACATCTCTGCATCGTGGCTATATTGTTTTCACTGGTGATCTGCAGACCTGCAAATGTAATCAAATAAGTAATGGCCCTCGAGAGCGGGTCGTTACAAGTTTGGTGGCCCACACAGGTTCGCGCTAACTACCTCGTGAACAATATAGTATGATCAGGATGTACAGTACTCAAATTAACCTTGAATACAAGATGTCTCGAGTGTTGGCATGTATAAGACATATATGTGAAGCATCCTTGTTACACATCTTCCTTGTTCCTCATCATCTTCTTTGAACTCTTGACCCTTGCTTAGAAACTCGTGTTCCATTCTTTCGATATACCTTCCCTAGTAACCTCCTTTGCTAGCAGTTAGAGTGATTTTTCATAGGTTGAACTATCTACTCACTTCATCATCATCACCATTCCTTCAGTTGGTGATGGCCACTCAATTGTCCTTCTTAGTCTTGGAGTATTTATAGTTGTGCTTAGCTCACCTATACTCTGGCTACATCCTTTAGTAAGGAGGGTAGCATTCTAAGTTCTGACTATCCGAATTTTGAGTTCAACAGAAGCAGATCAGAAGGACTTGTGAAGATCAGGCCAGACTTACGAAGGCAGTGACAACTACGATAGAAGTTGAGCCAAGAGAAACCTGAAGTGATTCAAGAACTCATGGACGTATTTCTGAATAAATCTCCTATAATTATTTTGGATCACGTCCTAGAGTTTTCATTTGATCTGGTGTCAGACACCCAATCAATATCTTAGGCACTTTACGCACACACACCACCTGAGCTTCAGGCTCAGTTGAATGATTTGTTGCGAGATGAATGGATACAACCTAACATTGGAGTGCTCTTGAAAGGATATATCTTGGCACGTGAGTATCGTCTATTGATCGCCGAATGAGAAGATTGTGAAGGGCGAATGTTGTCTTCCTCGCACTGGTTATTTTTCGTTCAACTAGAAGGATTAAGCCAAGTTGGAGGAGAAGATAGTACCTGTGGAAAGGCGACATTTCGATGACTGCTACGAATACTTGATGATGTCGTTGGCTGGTCAATGCACCGCAAGCATTCACGATTCTCGTAATCCAGGTATTCTACGAGTGTCTGGACACATTCGTAGTAGTCCTCTTCAACGATGTTTTCGAAGGATACTCAGAAGTATGCCAAGCATTGAGGATGGCTTGAGACGAACCAAACCGAGACGTGTAAAGCGTAGGCAGCTAATTCTTCTTTGTCTTTCTTGAACTCGTATTCTTCTTCTTTCCACTGCTTTCATCTTATACCCGATTTCCCATGGGTTGAATCTTTTTCCGCCCACCATCTTCCCCCTCTTTATTTCCTTTTGTCCACATTCTCTCCTCGAGCCCCGGTCCCACCTACCCTACCCTACCCTACCCTATCGACGAATTCGACACCCCCATTTAACCCCCTCATCTCTCCCCTCACCAAACCCATCCCGTGGCTTCCTCTACGCCACAACGACACCCACCCCTTCACCATGTCTCTCCCCCTGCGAGACCAACCCATCTCACCTCAAGCTCATCTGACCTCACCCGAAGTTTCGCCACTCCACCCCATTCCGGTGACACCTGCCACGTCGAGCCATCACACGACATGGATCGATGACAGTCGATGGCCCTCCGACGTTCTGTTTTAGGATTGTTGGGCTTAGCAACAACCCTCGCCACCACCCTCGCTGTTGCCGCGTGGTTGAGTTCTTGGGAAGTTGCGATTCTTGGGTTTATTTCGAGCTCCTTGTCCTGGGTCTTGCCCTTAAAGGTGCCCCACTTTGTTTCCTTCCTGGGTCCATGGTGGGCTCCGGAAAAGGTGATTCTCTCAAGCGCAAGAGTCCGTACAAGTAATATAATCTGGGAGTCCAGATGTCGAATCCTCGGGAGGAAATCTGTTGCAACCACATCTCAAATCAAATAGAAATCCTAGGAAAAGAAACTAACCACTTCAACAATGATGGCGATGGTGTGAAAGTGCGTGAGGGTGATGTGCGAACCATACGAACAAAGAAAAGTCGTGTATGAAAATATCTATAAAAAGTATGCACATGGTATGGGTTCGTTAGGATCAATGATTCGTATTAATTTGGTTGACAAGTATAACGCAATGAATTCTCCGTTTGGGAGCAATTCACCGGAAAATACCCAATATAACTCAATGAATTCTCCTTTTGGGAGCAATTCATCGGAAGATACCCTTTTGGGGGTTCAAGCACAATATTCAATAAGATCGTCGCTAAAGTTATAATACGATATGAAACTCTCTTTTGGAGAGATCAAAACTACGATATGAAACTCCCTTTTGGGGAGATCAAAACTCACCCTTTTGGGGCGATCATCAACTCAATCACTTCTTTTAGAAGATGAAAAAGACGATTTACGAACAAAGATTACAACTTTAACGACGTTTAATGATTTAGCACAAGGAATACAATCGAATAAACACGCATCATATCCCCTAACTACGCCATACCGTGCACAATAACAATTTAGCTACTCATGGTGCAAGAATAAACAAGTTTCATAGAAGAATACATTAATCTAATAGCAAAATACCATAGAAAAGCACCAAATACGGGGTTTAAGTTAAGAAATATATCACCAAATATCCTTGAAAAGACACCAAAACTCTCTGGAAATAAGAAAATAGCCTCTGGAATTTTACAGAATTTTGTGGTGACGAAATACGGCTCCTAGAGCCTCCAATATGCTCAAAATATGCCAAAATCTGCTTGTCTGCGCACAAAACCCCTAGAATACGCTTATATAATAGGCATTGCGGGTTTAATGAGCTAACGGGTTCAAAACCCGCATCCAATTAACCCAAACCCGCATCAACAACCGCCTCAATTCTCGACCGTTCATCCAGGCGGGATCATCCCTCAGCGCGCCACGTGCGCTTTAAGATTCGTGCGGAGCTCTTCTTGATTTCGAATTCGGGTCTGAGTGCTCCGAGCCGTTGGATCGGTGATCAGCGAATGAAAACGAACCACGTCGCCGAGCGCTTCGAAGTCGAGCGGGGCAACTATGAACCGTTCGATCGAAATCGAACGGTGGATAATTTGCCGTGTCTCCGCTTACTGAGCGCCGTTCGATGGAGCGGGAAACGACGGATACGTGCCACGTCGTGCGCCAAGATTCGTGCCAACTTTATTTTATTTCCAATAAATGGTATTCTGCATTCAAAAATACACAGTAATTAGCACAGATCTCAGAAAAATACAAATAAATAGTCGTTGGAATCGTGAGATCGAGACGATGCTAGGAAAAATATAAAAAGTACAAAAATACTCTGTTAATTGCTATTTTGTGCTCAAATAGAGTGTTTTCTCTAATAAATAATTGTGTAGAAAATACGAATATATTAGAGAACAATATAGCATCACATGAGCACAAAATAGGGCTAAATAGGGGGTTAAGTATGTAATATTGAACCCGAATCACACCCCCCAACTAGCAATTTGCTAGTCTCTAGCAAAAATAGCGATTAATACGAATGATTAATAAAACTATAAATTCTATCAATCGCTTATGGCATGGCTCAATAATACGCTTTCCAACATGATCTAGACTATCAATATACAACATTCATGAACAAAATCAACCACATGATATTTTCTCTAATTTAGTTTGAATAAATAACATACAAGCATCGTTATACGCAAGCGAAAGTATAACACGTCGTTACATTCTAGTTTTCTCATTTCCAAGGAATTGGCCTATCAAAAAGATCGTTCAAGTCATGTGCATTGAGGTTGCTTAGTGTATTCGCCACTTCTTTTCTTTTATTAGTTCTGCGTAACGCGCATCAAGCAACATTCGCAAAAAAATATATAACTTAGATCGCTCCATCAAATGAGTGAGGTTCCGGTCAATGGCTCCCAAATCAGACGATAATAGGGCATTAGGCCAAGAAGGACCCCTCGGACTGTACTACTCGAGCCAACCAAGTTATTTATTAGTGACATACTTATTCATTCATTTTTCTTCATTCATTTTTCATTCATTTTTTCTTCATTTTTTTCTTCTTTTCTTTTCTTTTTTCTTTGTAAGCAACTCAACACCCATATTTTCAAACATAAACATTAATAACAAAGGCCAAATTCCTCTTCAACTTGAAGACTTTTCTAATAAATCGTGTATACTTAAGCTTTTTTCATCACATTAGCATGCATGAAATAAATTCAAATTATTTCGAGATATTAATCAAGGCAATTGAAAGTTTTCATGAATAGCATATTAACTAGCAATTCCATGAAGGAAAAATAATTAACTCAGGCCATAAACAAATTTTAGAACTCAATTAATGTGTAATCATCCGTATTTGAGGCATGTGAAGGAGTTTTAAAATGATGAGATTTGGTGACTTATTCTTCTCAAAAAAATTCCTAAGGTCTCGTACACACCCCCAACTAAAGATGGACATTGTCCTCAATGTCGAAAGGGGTACGAGTTTATTCAAGCAAGCAACCTAGAAAGCATTTAAAAACTACACTACTGGAAAGAACACACCGTGATCAAATGGCGGATCCCGAATCTTTAATTGTGGAGGAAGTTGTTCAATTTTCTCCTTACGCTCCTCGGCGATTATTTTTCCTCCAGAAGCTAAGTTGGACCACAGCAACACAACTCCAAGCATCTCTATAACTTGTTTGCCAATGTCCTGCGAGAGATGAATTATGTCAGTCCAAATTAGTTTAAGATTTTTCTCAATAAAATTATTCCAAACGTAGTCATCAAAATAAGTGAAAGAAATTAAAGCAAGTTGACGACTACTCCCTGAAAGATTTGCACTACTCTCAGTATGATGCTCGATCAATGGGAAGAGGGATAAATGATTTTGGGACAAAACTGGAGGAGGGCATGGTTCTGACTCCATGGCGATAATCTCAAAACCCTTGTCCCTAGCTGTCTCCTCCTCTCGTTCATCCAAAATTGCTAGCTCTTCCTCTCTATTGCACACACTTCCTGCCATGTAGATATTTTCATTCGTGTCCTCAACGTGACATGGCTTGCTCGATATACCTGCAATAGAAGTTAAATTCGTATTAGATTCTTGAAGTTGAATTTCAAAATAATTATTTTCTTCTAAGCAAGTGGCAATCAAATTAAGATTTTCAAAATATTTTTGAATCTGCCGACTCCGAGCAAGGAAATTCTCTTGGAATTGAAGGGATGTGGCCTCCTGTGTCTGAATAATCAGGTAAGCTTCCTCTTTCAAGGATTGCAAAGGTACGTCTACGATTTGCTCTTCTTGATCAAGGCACGAAGGCTCCGTTGAATCGCTCTCTGAAGTCTCTTCCATGGTTTCTTCATTTTCTTGCAGAGACTCCATGTATTTCCACGCCTCTGTCAGCGTTATGCCTCCCAATAATTCCTGCAGCTGTGGTCGTAGTCCATCTAGGAAGGACGCCATAAGCTCTTCATTTGTGTACCCATGTTGCGGATAGCTCGATACTATGTTTGTGAACCTCCTCCAGGCCTGAAAGAAAGTTTCACAGTCAGTTTGATTAAAATTAACGATCTTGAGCTTCTCCATCCTATGTTTGTGTGCATTATCGTACTCTGCATCATTCAGATTGTTTGTGCAATATAAATTCATATACTCCATTTTAAAAAAAATAAAAGTTTATGTACAATAAAATTAAACAAAAATTTATATACAGTAAATTGGAAAGATCTCACCGAAGGTCCTCTAAATGAAATAAACTGTGGTAACAAACCATTCCTCCCCGGCAACGGCGCCAAAAACTTGGTGGGCTCCGGAAAAGGTGCTTCTCTCAAGCGCAAGAGTCCGTACAAGTAATATAATCTGGGAGTCCATATGTCGAATCCTCGGGAGGAAATCTGTTGCAACCACAGCTCAAATCAAATAGAAATCCTAGGAAAAGAAACTAACCACTTCAACAATGATGGCGATGGTGTGAAAGTGCGTGAGGGTGATGTATGAACAATACGAACAAAGAAAAGTCGTGTATGAAAATATCTATAAAAAGTATGCACATGGTATGGGTTCGTTAAGATCAATGATTCGTATTAATTTGGTTGACAAGTATAAAGCAATGAATTCTCCGTTTGGGAGCAATTCACCGAAAAATACCCAATATAACTCAATGAATTCTCCTTTTGGGAGCAATTCATCGGAAGATACCCTTTTGGGGGTTCAAGCACAATATTCAATAAGATCGTCGCTAAAGTTATAATACGATATGAAACTCTCTTTTGGAGAGATCAAAACTACGATATGAAACTCCCTTTTGGGGAGATCAAAACTCACCCTTTTGGGGCGATCATCAACTCAATCACTTCTTTTAGAAGATGAAAAAGACGATTTACGAACAAAGATTACAACTTTAACGACGTTTAACGATTTAGCACAAGGAATACAACCTAATAAACACGCATCATATCCCCTAACTACGCCATACCATGCACAATAACAATTTAGCTACTCATGGTGCAAGAATAAACAAGTTTCATAGAAGAATACATCAATCTAATAGCAAAATACCATAGAAAAGCACCAAATACGGGGTTTAAGTTAAGAAATATATCACCAAATATCCTTGAATAGACATCAAAACTCTCTGGAAATAAGAAAATAGCCTCTGGAATTTTACAGAATTTTGTGGTGGTGAAATACGGCTCCTAGAGCCTCCAATACGCTCAAAATATGCCAAAATCTGCTTGTCTACGCACAAAAACCCTAGAATACGCTTATATAATAGGCATTGCGGGTTTAATGAGCTAACGGGTTCAAAACCCGCATCCAATTAACCCAAACCCGCATCAACAACCGCCTCAATTCTCGACCGCTCATCCAGGCGGGATCGTCCCTCAGCGCGCCACGTGCGCTTTAAGATTCGTGTGGAGCTCTTCTTGATTTCGAATTCAGGTCTGAGTGCTCCGAGCCGTTGGATCGGCGATCAGCAGATGAAAACGAACCACGTCACCGAGCGCTTCGAAGTCGAGCGGGGCAACTATGAACCGTTCGATCGAAATCGAACGGTGGATAATTTGCCGCGTCTCCGCTTACTGAGCGCCGTTCGATGGAGCGGGAAACGACGGATACGCACCACGTCGTGCGCCAAGGTTCCTGCCAACTTTATTTTATTTCCAATAAATGGTATTCTGCATTCAAAAATACACAGTAATTAGCACAGTTATCAGAAAAATACAAATAAATAGTCGTTGGAATCGTGAGATCGAGACGATGCAAGGAAAAATATAAAAAGTGCAGAAATACTCCGTTAATTTCTGTTTTATGCTCAAATAGAGTGTTTTCTCTAATAAATAATTGTGTAGAAAATACGAATATATTAGAGAACAATATAGCATCACATGAGCACAAAATAGGGCTAAATGGGGGGTTAAATATGTAATATTGAACCCGAATCAGTCCACTCCTTCGTGTTTGTTGGACTGTGTGTTCTTGGTCGTTGACTTGCTTAGGGTTGATGGTGATAACTGCGGATGTCAACCAATGGTGTTGGCAAGGGGTATCATTAGGGATGAGTATTGGCATGTTGTTGTCCTTAGGTGTTGAAGTTGGATGTCGGCCTTGTGCTTGGATTTGGAAGATGGTTTTGGTGTCGGCTTGTTGTTGGCTATTATGAAAATTACTGGTAAGAGTGATATCGATAAGTATGGTCCTAGAAAGTTGGCCTTGTATTTGTGTTTTGGCGTTGTCCTGGGTATTGGTTTGTTGTTGGGTGTTATGGGAATTGATGGCATTGGTGCTGGCCGGTTAGGTGTAACAGCATGAATGCATATGGATTAGTCGATACCCCCTTTTGTATGTTATATTGTGAATGACATCCTTAGCTAGGCCACCTTAGTCACAATTAGCACGAATAGAAGCTTTAAAATCTATGATCTCCCTTTTGATGTAATTTAAATAGCTTGCTTCTTGCTTATCACCTCAAGTTCCAAGTTCGAACAGATGTTGTCATCATAATAGCCCTCATTTTCATGTGATACCATTATCTCATAAGAATTTTGGTTACTTGAGAAGTCGGGATAACTATTATGATGATAGTAGGTTTCAGGACTAATTACAGAAGCTATGGTGATGTTAAGAGTATATATTCATATATAATATCTCGTGTTTTCTTGATGATATAATACCACGTTATATTTCATTCTATTAACAACTTCTTTCACTAGATCATTATCATCAAGCTTTCCTTTCATCGTTTATTTTCTTGAGCTTCTTAACCGCTATGATCCTTCGAGAAATTCCAAGGACGAAATTTTTGTAAAGAGGGTAGAATGTAATGGTATGTTTGCATAATACACGTTTTTCCGTAACAAAGACAATTTCAAACGATTTCAAAAATGAGTAAATGATTTTTTTTTCAATTTTTTTCGTCACTCAAACCTTAAATTTGACTTCATTTTCATGATCCTTGCGACGGTACGAACCCGTGGTAGTATTTTCGTAATTTTTTGAAAACGTTTAGTATCGGGGGCAAAAATCGTAATTTCAAGTTATTATTTACCAATGTCGTTTTACTAATTACTGTTTTACTATTAATCTTAATTAAGTTTTACTAATTAACTTTTCACCCTAATTACCTCCCTAAACTAGCAGCCCACGAGGAAATCGATTAAGAAAACTTTCCACGTTTAGTCTCCTCTCCCAACAACTATATTTATTACATCTTTAATTATTAGTTACTTTATAAATCCTCAACTTACACATGGCCATCTACCCACACAGCCCAAGAACTCACTTAATTTCTCCCCCACGCCTTCGTCTTCCCATAGCAAAACCCAAAACAGCAGAAAGGATTCACAAAACATAAATTTTTGGAGCAGCAGCTTGGCTTTTCCTTCTAAGACATTGATCTCATGCTATTTCTTTGCAGTTTCCGCTAGCCAAACACCCACTCTTCATCCATTAGAATCTTCATCCCACGCATCATCAACATCTTTTATCATGTTCTATGCAATGCTCACTGGAAAATCCATTCATTTGTCTTTTGATGAAAGCATGAAGCATGTGGGTTGATTGAAGCTTATCGAGCCTAACATCCCATTTTTTCCCACCACCTCAACCCCCAGACCTCCATCTTCACCCACATCAACACATGCCTCCTCCCTCGAGCTGCTGTGAGCTCTCCTCTCGGCTCCGACCTCACCGCTTCCTCCTACGCCACCACGGGCAAGCTCCGACCACTCCTCCTCCGTGTTTCCCTTATCCACAAGCCTCTCTATCCTCTCAGCCTATGCCGTTCGCCGTGCCGCTATGGGCTACCGCCTCGCCACCCTCCCTCTGGTGAACCTCACGACTGTCGACACCTCAAGTCGCAAGCCATGCACACAACCCCCTCTCCTCGCCACGAAACCCACGCCCTCGACCAAAAAAACAACACCTCAGGGCCGCATTCCACGGTCCCCGCATCCTCATTATAGCACCGGCCACCGGAGTCCCAATTCCACCCTCGCCACGCCACTACCGACAACAAGCTTCGGCGAACCACACAACAAAAAAACCCCACAGAACCCATTAAAATGGAGCCAAGAACCCTCCATGCATTACCGGACCTCCGGATGTCGCCACCGCCGGACGGTGGCCCCCGCCGTGCGCCACCTGCGACCTTCCCTTCATCGTTGACCGGCCCCCCTTGCCGTCGACCCTCTTCCGTTCCCGCAGCAGCAAGGCGCGCACGAGCAAATGAAAAAAAAAACACAACGCAAGCTGTGAAAATAAAGAAAGAATGGAGGAGAGAGGAGAGAGAAAGAGAGAGAAAAGGTATTTTAATTAGAAAAAATGGAAAATGGAAATATAGGACCCATACAAAAAATCTAAAAATACTAAAATGTTCTTCGTGTTGTCGCGAATGCGTAGGCACCAGTTTCGTCCCAATCTGAAACTCGGTTCTCAAGGTTTGATTTTTCAAAGTTTATGGTAGTTAATTCAAATTTGATAAAAACACGTATATCACTTGAACGACACGTAAACCCATATGTATGAAAAATATTTTCGTATTCTACTAGTCGAGAGTAAAATTTTGACATACCATATGAGATTTTTCGACGTGTACTTTTCTCTAAACAATTCGTCGAACATTTACGATCGTTAATTTCTAATTTCAAAAAAATTAGTTTTTATTCATTTTAAATTCCGAAAATTGATTTTAAGCTTTTAAAAATTATTTTAAAATATCTAGGACCTTCAAAAAAATATTTTCTTCCTAGATAAAATTAATTACCTCTCTTCTAGCCTATCTAAAAATTATGGATATGTCTTTTGACGGGGTTTTAGCTATAATAAAAATACAAAACAGTTAAATAAATAGATAGAAAATAGTGTGACCTATAACAGATGATTTCTTATTTTTGCAGGTACCGTTTCACATGCACGAGCGTCCCAGATAGCCTTAGCTCTAGCCTCGACTTTCTACGACGATCCTTAAACCCGTAAGTCACTCTAATTCTAACTTTAGAAATTTCGATAGTGTACTAATATGAACTTAGGATTTTATAAATAGCCTCAGAATGGCTATCGACTTGAACAAACGACTAGAGACCTAACTAAATAGAAAACTGAACTTATAATCTCAAAACGACTATTGACTTGAGCACACGACATTCTCAACTTTTAACTTTAGTAGTTGTAGTACACAACCATCTACTTGGGTAAATTGTGTACTAAAGGAAATACCACATGCTTGAAGCATGGAATCAACATCATAGTTGTTGGACTTGTCTATATCCTCAAATTTCTTAGCATCCGCTTTACTTTACTTTCTAGTTTTCAATAAGAAAGTTAACCAGTGGTCCTGGTTTAACTATCATAGTAGATAGGGAACAATTCTACCGTTTGTTAATATAAACAATGGAGCAGATGTGATAATTATTCTTAACATTGGTATCACCCGATGTCTAGGATCATTTGCGCCAAAGTTTGGATCACACTGCTTGCGGGGATAGTGACCCGCTTGGCCAAACCTGACTGGCCGTGTATGCATGGACCAATGTTAGAATCTCAATTATCAATGATTGCAAACACTGATTAAATATACTTTAAGTAAGTCTCTTCAACCTTTCATCGCACATAAACTCATGTTCACCATGACAACTCTCTACCACCCTTGCCTACCATGTCATATTGCTGTCACTTGAAAACTTTGCATAAAACTTTGATATGCTTGTGCACGATTGCTCACATTGAAACAGTCACATCACCTGCTGCATACCATCCCTGACTCAGTGAATGCTAATGAATTATCGTATGGAATATCATGTGGTACATCATGTACATCATGTGGAATATCTTGTGGAATATCTTGTGGAACATCCCGTGAGAAACATATACTTAGAACACTTGACACTTCACTGGGTTTGGGGTAACTCATCGTTTGAGAGAGTATGGGAGTGACTGGAGTTCATCTTTCCGTACCGCTGCCTATGTTTCGACATCCCATCCCGATGCCTGTGTTTCGGCAAATACATGTACCGCTGCCCGTGTCCGGCATTCATCTGGGTAAGCACACCCAGGCAAGAGATGAACTCAATGGTTGCATATCATACTCTATGGCTTGAATCACATAGTTCTAGTGTAGTTATTGCTTGCACAGTCACCGTTACTTTATGCATTGCATGCACGTTACTTACCACACTTGTGTAGCCACACGTACTTTACTTATCGCTCTGGTATGCACTTACTTTACTTGTTGCACTTGTCTATAGCTACTTCTTCAGCATGTTTCCTTACTTAGCCTGCTTTATACTTGTGCACTGCTTTTATTTCTATTTTTAGAATTGTTGTGACTTATCTACGGTTCCATTTTCGTGGCACCGCAGACGAAGCACATGTTGTTGTAGATTCTCCTGAGTATGAGGAGCTAGAGTTTGACTCAGAGACTGCAGTTTTTATAGTTCGAGTTGTGTATTTTTCAGCTGTACTTGTTTTCTTTCATATATTCTTGTTGTATAATATGGATTGTAATAAATGGACACTATTTGAGTATTTTTGTACATCTCTGCATCGTGGCTATATTGTTTACACTGGTGATCTGCAGACCTGCAAATGTAATCAAATAAGTAATGGCCCCCGAGAGTGGGTCGTTACAGTTGTCTTCGCTGGAGATGTGTCGCACTTGAATATTGCCCAATGTAGTTTGCTCTCTGATGAAGGGGTAGTCGATTGTGAAGTGTTTGGTTCTGGAGTGAAATACCGGATTGGAGGATAGGGAGATAGTCGATTTGTTATCACTCCAGATAAGTGGCTTATCTTGGAGAGGACATGTAAATCGGACAGTAGACGTTGCAGCTAGATAATCTCTTTAGCAGTAAGAGAAAGAGACCGGTATTCAGACTCCATCGAGCTGTGAGCAATGGATGGTTGCTTCTTAGCACTACATATGATTGTGTTCTTGCCAATAAAGACACAGAACCCATTGATAGATCGTCGATCATTCGGGTCTCCAGCCCAATCAGCGACGGAGAAGGCGACGAGTGAAAGAAGGCTCAGATGAAGAAGAATTCCATGAGTTGGTGTGCCTTGATGATATCGAAGGATTCACATTGCACCAGTGAGATGGGAAGCACGCAGTGCATGGATGAATTGACACACCTGATTATCGGCGAATGATATGTCGGGTCGGGTCAATGTACGATATTGTAGGGCACCGACCAAACTACGATAGTAGGATTCATCATCGAGAAGAGGATCTGAGTTGATGAGAGTTCGGTTTGAAGCGACGGGAGTTTGGCTCGTCGTACAGTTGGAGAGGCCAGCCTTCTGAAGGAGTTCCTTTGTGTATTTGGATTGGTGGATGAAGTAATCCTGCGAGCTGCGTTGGATCTCTAGCCCTAAGAAGTAAGATAGGTCACCAAGATCTTTCAACGCGAATTCTCGTGCCAGCTCCTCAATAAATTGTTGAACAAAACTGGGGGAAGAGCCCATGATGAGGATGTCATCGACATAAAGAAGAATGACTGTCTTCTGGTCGTCGTTAGTTTGGACGAATAGTGAGGAGTCGGCAGTGCTAGGAAGAAATCTGTGAGCTCAGAGGAATTGGGAGAAGCGAGCGTACCACTACCGAGGTGCTTGCTTGAGGCCGTACAAGGCTTTCCAAAGCTTGCAGACATGGTGTGGGAGAGAGCGATCTTTGAAGCCTTGAGGTTGTGCCATGTAGATGTCTTCATCAATGCTGCCATGTAGAAAGGCGTTGGAGACATCTAGTTGTATGATAGGCCAACCAAAGTGGAGATCAAGAGTGATGAGCAGGCGGATGGAGCCATGTTTTGTCACCGGACTGAAAGTCTCAGCATAGTCAACCCCTTCCTTCTGATGGAAGCCCTTATCTACAAGCCTAGTTTTGTACCGAGCAATGGAGCCGTCGACATTCCGCTTGATTCGGTACACCCATTTGTTTCCAATGACATTGGCTGAGGGAGAAGGAGGAACAAGATCCCACGTTTCTTGCTAGCAAAGAGCATCATATTCCTCTTGCATTGCATCGACCCATTCTGGTGTTTTGCGGCCGATATGTAGGAGAGAGGCTCTTCGCTAGAGATATGAGTGTGAAGATTTAGTGGTTGGCGGGGTTTGATGATGCCGACCTTGGAGCGGGTTATCATAGGATGAGTCGGTGATAGATGGGCTGGTGCGGTATGGTCGGCCGTGAGCAGTGGGAGATAGTCGTCAGGGTGAGAGGTCGGATGATGAGTTACCAAGAGATGATTGGTAGGTTGAGCAGGTGAGGGAAGAGTGGTCGACATAGGCATTGAAGGATTCCTCGGTGTAGGGAGGAGGACAGGGAGAGGATGAGTAGTAAGTGGATATTGTGGGTTTTGGTGGTTTTGGCTGGGATTATGGGTCGGAAGCATTGAAGGATTGCTCAGTATGAGAAGTAGGCCGGGGGAGGTTCGATAGTAAGTGGATGTTGCGGGTTTTGGTGGTTTTGGCTCGGATTATGGTTCGGAGAGCTTGGTGGGATAGAATAGGTCGGGGGAGGAGATAAATGAGCCAGTGGACTTATGGAATGATCTGGAGAGGTTGGGGTAATAGGAGTATTAGTATGTGTTGATGGGTTTTTTGAAAAGGGAAAGATCATCTCCTCAAACTGTACATGTCGACTGATGTATACCTTTTGTGTGGAGAGGTTCAAGCAATTGTAAGCCTTCACATGGTCAGCATATCCAATGAATACACAGGGTTGTGATCGAGCTTTAAGCTTGTTGTGCTCATATGTCCGAAGACATGGATAACAAAGGAAGCCGAAGGTTCGGAGCCATTTGTAATCAGGTAGTCGTTGATGGAGGATCTCAAATGGTGACTTGCTGTTGAGAGTGACTAATGGATGCCTGTTGATGAGGTACACTGTCGTATTTGCCGCATCAGGCCAGTATTTCTTTGGCATGGAAGCTGTTAAGAGAAGAGTAACTGTTGCATCGATGATGTGTCGATGTTTTCTTTCAGCGACACCATTCTGTTCTGGTGTGTATGGGGCTGAAGTTTGATGTACGATCCCAAGTTGGCGAAAGAGGGAGGAAAATTGATGATTGCAAAATTCTCTCCCGCCATCAGATCTGAAAATTTTAATTTTTGTATTAAACTGTCGTTCAGCCATGGTTTGAAAGGTCTGAAAGGCAGTAAACACATCAGATTTTTGATACAGTGGATATAGCCAAACCTGACGAGAGTAATCGTCAATGAAACTGACATAATAATGGAAACCTTTATTAGATAGAACAGGAGCCAGGCCCCATACATCAGAATGAACTAAAGAAAGAGGAGAATCTGCTCTGGATTTAGACAACAGAAATGGTAATTTGTGACTTTTACTCATGGCACATTGAGAGCAAGTTTTATGTGATGACAGCTTTAACGACAGATTGGAGGCGACTATGGATACAGTAGGAAGAGCTGGATTACCAAGACAGGCATGCCAGAGAGAACTCGAACAACTTGAAGCAGTGAGGGAGATAGGGTTGGAGAGTAGTGAGTAGAGACCATGTCTACTCGGACCTTGAAGAATGGTTCGACCAGTTTTTGCATCATGTACAATAAAACCAGAGGATGAGAATTGAATGATGCAATTATTATCGCGCGTAAACTTGTACACGGAGAGCAGATTCTTGGAAAATTTGGGTGCATGCAGAACATCGTTAAGATGTAGGGTAGAAGTTAGAGAAGGTAGAGAGGATGATTCAATGTTGGCAATTTTTGCACTTGCACCAGTGCCAACAAGGATTTGTCTGTTACCGTCGTATGGCGTCATTGTTTCCAGTTGAGATTGATCATTGGTAATATGATCAGTAGCTCCACTGTCAAGGTACCAATTTGCGCCTACAAAAGAGGTGGGTTGAGCGACATTCGCTTCTGACCTATTGGTGTGCGCAGTGAGTTTGTAGCAGTCAAGTGTGTGATGGTTGTCTTTTCCACACGCTTGACAGGAAATATGATGTCCGGAGAAATCCATGGGAACTTGTCGTCGATTAGCGACTAGTCCAGGCACACAAGCGAGTGATCTTTGGCCACCGCGAGTCACATGTTGATCGCCAAACTGAGAGCCGCGTGTATTGTTAGATCGTCTGCGATCAGCTCGGCCTCTGCGACGGCCGAAGTTTGCGTGCAGCACCGAGGTAGTAGTGGATGGTTCGGCAGGAGGGTCGGCATGTCGAGTGAGTTGCATATTGGATTCCTCTGCAAGTAAAATATTCCACATCTCTTCAACTGTATTGGGAATACCTCGATTTTGTGCCATGACTCAGAACAAGTTGTAGGAGTGAGGTAGACCATGCAGAATCCGTCAGACCATGTGTTTGGTCGTGACAGTATCAGGGCCAGCTGCAAGAAGTTGATCATAGATTGATTTGGCCTGATCTAGATAAGTCGCCATGGATTCTTCGCCCATCTTGAGAGAATTTAATTTCTCTTGGAGTAGCTCGATGTGTCCTTCAGAGAGGAAGGCATATCGAGTCTCAAGCTTGGACCATAGCATCACAGAGGAGGTGACGCCCAGTACAACTCCAAGAGCAGAGGAGGAAAGAGTCGCCTGGATGCACATGCAAAGGTGTTGATCTGTGATCAGCCACTACGAAAAAGTGGGGTTTTGGATGAGTGATAGAGGTTTTGATTCGGTGGAGGTGGGATCTAGAATGGTGGGTGGAGGAGAAGGATATGAGCCGTCTATGTAGCCGAGGAAGCCATGGGCATTGAGAATACCCACAACTTGAGATCGTCATATGATGTAATTTTTGGAGTCAAGACGGGTGGTGATTAGAAAGGGAAATTTTGAGATGAGGAATTTGAGATTTGGAGAGATCGGCTCCATTAGAGTCAGATTGAAGATTTAGAGAAACAAAAGATGTAGGATCAGATTGCTGTTAAGCAATGGCTTTGATACCATGAAGAAAGTATATGACTGGAGAAAAAGATAGAAAAGAAACCAGTAAACTTTTCATTTCTCTTGATGTATTTAAATATACAAATAATCAAGGGTATAATATTAATCTACAGGATGATATGAATCCTGGTTGTTTGGTAACTAATAAACGCGGATCTTTACTAGATGTGGTTCGTTGTATCGGGACACAATCAACATTGAATGCTATTGATGTGATCCCGGTCTTGGGGGGGGGGGGGATTTGGTCCACTTTCCTTATATTCTTTACAATGTGTGGTACGTTGTATCGGGACACAATCAGCAATGAATGCCTTTGATGTGATCCCGGATTTGGGGGGATTTGGTCCACATTCCTTATATACTTTACAACATGTGGTATGTTGTATCGGGACACAATCAGCAATGAATGCCTTTGATGTGATCCCGGGTTTGGGGGGATTTGGTCTACTTTCCTTACAGCCCCCACCTGCCCCTGCCACTACCATTAGGTGCATGCGATTCATGTCCATTAGGTGCATGCTACATAATGGCTCTACATTTATTAAAGGCTGGCTTCATATCCATTAAGGGTTACGAGACAATAGCTCTACTGATGAGAAGACAATGGCAAATGGTAAAGCACCTCGATACTAAATCGAGAGAGGGAGGGAGGGAGGGAGGGGGGATGTATAAAGATGACTACACCGATAGGGAGGGAGGGAGGGAGGGAGGGAGACGTACAACGATGGCTACACCAAGTATCAATTTCAAGTTACACTACTCATGAGTAACCTTAAGACTCAAATGTACATGATTTCTTTGTAAACAACCATTATAACAAGGGTAAATGCCATTAAAATACCCTAACGTTTGTGCCATTTTCACTTATATACCCTTACGTTCATTTTGGTAAACTTTGATACCCAAATCTAAATTTGTTGTAGGATTGGAGGAGGAAATATTGTCTGAAGAGGCCTCTAAATACATGCATTCCATTAGTCTTCCTATGTCTGGGATGCACAGTGTTTTCAGCCTCCTCTTCAGACAATATTTTTTCCTCCAATCCTACATCAAATTTAGATTTGGGTATCAAAGTTTACCAAAATAAATGTTAGGGTATATACGTGAAAATGCCCAAATGTTAGGGTATTTTAATGTCATTTACCCTTATAACTATATAACAATAAGTTTGCACATGTCGCCGCCATAATCACAAACAGCCACATGGCTTAGCTTTCACCAAGATTCCACAATTACCATTGAAAATCCCCGTTGAGGTACCCTTGCATCACAGTTATTACACCGCTGCTTGCATTAATTAGTTATTATCCACTCTCGAATTCAATAAATTAAGTTCAAGTGCTGGACTATTGTTACTACTGTTATGAATATGCCCATGAGGCCCATTGGGTATCCAGCCCACTATTGAAAGCTATAAATATGAGGGTAGGGGGCTCTTAACCCTCTACACCTATTTCCCTACTTTTCCCTTCATAACACGTTATCAGCACGATCACGGTCGTTGAAGAAGGCAGCGGCTCGCGAGGAAGGAGATCCATCAATCGCTCAGTTCAAGAAGATCGTAATCTTCTCAATGGGGAGCGAAAAGGGCATACTTCACCAACCGTCGACTAGATTCCCTTGTCAAATCTAGAGGTAAAAATCAAAACTTTTTAGATCTAAACTTGTGTTTCACGTTAGATCTGCATGTTTTAGGATCAAAAAGTTTAAAAACACGGTAAAAATCACATTTTTATTTAGATCCGCATGTCTAAAAACAATACAAATCAGTTTTTAGAGATCTAAATGCTTAAAAAAATTAGTTTTTTTACCCCCAACCTTGATCCATATCCCGCATGCCCGAAGGGCGAAACGACGACGCTTTACGAGCGCCGCCGGTGGTAAAACACTGTGGCCATCGGCCGCGGCTTGCAGCCGCAGCCAACAGCCGCGGCCCGCAGCCGCGGCCCGCTGCCACGGTGCCGCGCCGCGCGGGCCCCCTAGGGTTTTTCTGGAAACCCTAGCCCTAAACGGGCCATTTTTTTCGGGGGAGGCCCAATTAACCCTAATGGGTTGTTTTCATGGCTCAAAAAGCCTGAAAATTAGCCCATTTACACAAATAATTTTTCCTTTTTTTATTTTTGGCCCCTAAAGCCCAAAATAATTAAAGAAATCTTAAAAAAGGGTTAAAATGGAAAATAAAACATTAAAAATATGGATCAAAGGTAAAAAGTTTTTCAAAAATAATTTTTAGCACGTCACACACTATTTAGATTATTTAATCTTTACATGCATGTGAAATGATTATCTGCGTGGTTGTATATTTTCCATATATTATCTGCGTGGATGTGCGATTAGGCTATGTTTTTAGGGATCAGCCAGGTTTCCGACATCTTTTCTTTTCTGCAATTTTTTTTCCTTTTTGAGAGAAATTTGTAAGTGAGGAAATATATGTAAAAAAGAAGACCGAAGGACACCAAAAATGAGCTGAAGGCGTATGCACAAAGAAGAAAGGGGCTTCTCTCTGAAGTTACCGAGTTGTATTTATTCTTTCATGCAATTTTTGATGTAACTTCGGACTGTATTTCCTTTTTATTTCGGTGTTAGCTGGCTGATCCCCATAGTCCTAAGTTATTTTTTCATTGCTTATACATTAATTGCGTGGATGTTAACTATTTTCATGCCATGTTAATGTTACAATGAAACTGTCAAAAAGCATGCGTGGATGTTAATCTCTTTTAATTATTCACATTATGAAACTGTTAAAAAGCATGCGTGGATGTTATGTTTTTCCTTATTAATTCACGATATGAAAACGTTAAAAGCATGCATGAATATTAATTTTCTTTATGAAAATGGAAAAATACATGCGTGGATGTCTAAATTGTTTTTATTCAGTTTAATGATCCATGCTGTTTTTATATTGCTAGATCATTCAATGGCCAGACTTGCGAATGTCGACTTTTCGGTCCTGAAGGCCGATGGGTCAAACTACCTGAGTTGGCAGTTGGACCTGAAGTTCCATCTGCGCTCTCATGGTTTCAGTCTCACACCGACTGAGAAGGCAACAACAAGTACTGCCCCAGCCGACAAGGATGCTTCTAAAGAAGCACCTCATACAGAGGAAGTTTCCGATATACTAAAGGCGAAAGCCATTATCTATATCAGGAAACATTTAGACTCGACCCTGAAGGACGAGTACCTCACTGTAGAGGATCCTTACGAGCTGTGGGACACACTTGAGGAGAGGTACAGACATCAGAGAGATGTCATACTCCCCCGTGCACAGTACGAGTGGACTCACCTCCGCATACATGATTACAAATCCGTAGCGGAGTACAACTCAGCACTCTTCCGTATCACCTCACGCCTGAAGTTGTGTGGTGAAACAGTGACGGAGAAAATGTTGCTGGAAAAGACGTTCACGTCTTTCCACGAGAAGGACATGATCCTTATGCAACAATACCGTGAGAGGAAGTTCATGAAGTACTCTGATCTGCTTTCATGCCTACTAATGACTGAACAGAACAGAGATTTATTGGTTGCTACTCACAACCTGCGCCCTCCTGGCTCCGCTCCACTGTCACCTCCTGCAGAGGCACATTTCCAATCTGCCTAGAAGAAGAAGATGGACAAGAAGGCAAAATTCCAGAAATGGAAAGAACAGAAGAAGCGGAAGAAAGCCACTCCCCAAGCTCCTCCTCAGAACCAGAAGTTCGTGGAAAAGAAGCAGAAGTGGACGTCAAAAGGTGGTACTCCCAAGAAAGACTGTGAGGATAAGTGCTCCAAATGCGGAATGACGGGCCACTGGTCCAGAATCTGCCGCACCCAGAAACACCTCCAGGACCTCTACCAGGCAAGCCTCAAGCCTCGAGCTGAGACAAACTTGATTGAGAGCACAGCGTTGCCAGAGACCTCATGGACTCCTGAAGACTTCATGGGAGATGACACTCTCTAGTTATGGACCACTTTTATGTACTAGCAATGTATCTTCTTTTCATGCATCGTATCTAGTTTTTATTCCATGTCAAACAATATTTTGAGCATTTTTAATGAAAGTAGATCTTTTCTTTTCATATCATTTACTGCTTAAATGTCTTTCTTTATATAGATATGGAATTAATTTGCCTAGTAGACAGTGCATCGACGCACACGATCCTTCAAAACAAAGACTACTTCACGAGCATAAGTAGCTACTCTGGTCCACTGAGAACAATCTCAGGACCAGCTAATATAATCGAAGGATTAGGGGAAGCAATCATTTTGCTCCCCGGTAACACACAAATCACACTTAAAAATGCGTTATACTCCCCTAAATCTATCCGAAACCTCCTAAGCTTTAAAGATATCCGTTTAAACGGATATCACTTAGAGACAGTCGAGGAAGATAAAAGGGAATACTTTCTTGTAACGTCTCTTACAAATGGTTCAAAAACCATTGTGGAACATTTCAAGGGACTCCCCTCGGGACTCTACCAAACAAGTATACAAACTCCAGAAACATCCATGGCGGAGCACCTGCAGTGCCCCCAAACACCAGAATTCCAACTTTGGCACAATAGACTGGGACACCCTGGATCTGTTATGATGTACATCATCATAAAAAGCTCCAGGGGTATAGACTTGAAGAACATGAAGATTCTTCAAAAAGGCAAATTCCCATGTTCACCCTGTTACAAGGGTAAACTGATTACGAGACCCTCTCCACTGAAAGTGGACGTAGAGTCTCCAAGCTTTCTGAAAAGAATCCACGAAGACATTTGTGGGCCGATACACCCATCAAGTGGTCCGTTCAGGTACTTTATGGTCTTGATAGACGCATCTACTAAGTGGTCACATGTGTGTCTACTGTCCACCCGCAACCTCGCACTGTCTAAGCTTTTAGCTCAGATAATCAGGTTGCGGGCCCACTTCCTCGACTACCAGATAAAGAAACTTCGTTTGGACAATACGGGGGAGTTTACATTACAAGTCTTTCTAGACTACTGCCAAGCACATGTTAATTGAAGTCGAACATCCTGTAGCACATGTTCACACCCAAAATGGGTTAGCAGAATCTCTAATTAAGAGACTGTAATGGATTGCTCATCCATTATTACTTCAATCCCAGATGCCAGTGAATGCGTGGTGTTAAGCAATTTTGCATGCTGCATCTTTAATAAAATTAAGACCTTCTGGAGGTCAGTCATCTTCTCCAATGCAACTAGCACTTGGAGCCCCACCAATTGTCTCACATTTGGGAATATTTGGTTGTGCAGTATACGTCCCCATAGCACCACCACAAAGGACAAAGATGGGTCCACAACGTTGCCTAGGCATTTATGTTGGGTTTGTCACCCCCTCCATAATTAGATTCCTAGAACCTCTTACGGGAGACGTTTTCAAGGCACGTCTAGAAGACTGTGAATTTGATGAAACATCATTTTCAAGACTAGGCTCACAGACAAAGAAGCCCGAAGCTTCAGAATATATCACTTGGGATACAAAGACATTATGTCAATTTGATCCGCCCACAAGCCAGTGTGAGGAGGAGGTCCTGATGATTCTCCACATCCAAAACACTGTCCATCTCTTCCCGGACAAATTTACTGACAACCAGAAGATTGTCTAATCACACGTTCCTGCTGCTAACACTCCAGCTAGGATTGACATACCGCAAAATGGATGCAATCCGCCTGCAGCAGAAATGGTTGGACCTCTCAAAAAGAGAGGGCGACCACCGGGATCCAAGGACCAAGTCCCTCGAAAGAGTAGGACCCTTGGCAATGGTAAACAAATACCACCACAGGATGCTACTATAAGCCCTGCTACCCTATCTCTCCCAAACTCTCATGAAGAGGAAAAACCGGGAGAAAATGAAGTCTCGATACACTATGTACGAATTGGGGAGTATTGGGACAGAAAGAGCACACGCATAGATGACACATTTGCGTGTAATATTGCCATCAACGTCACGTACTGCGACGATGATATTGAATCACGCTCTCTGACAGAATGTCAAAGCAGAGATGATTGGCCAAAGTGGAAAGCGGCAATAGGAGTGGAGTTGGATTCACTCACCAAACGCAAGGTCTTCGGACCCATAGTCCAGACACCAAAAGGTATAAAACCTATGGGTTATAAATGGGTATTTGTTAGAAAAAGAAATTAACAAAATGAGATCGTTCGCTACAAATCAAGGCTTGTAGTGCAGGGTTTTACCCAACGTCCAGGGGTGGATTTTGAAGCCACATACTCCCCGGTCATGGACGCGATCACCTTCCGATTCCTCATTGGCTTAACAGCCCAAGAGGGTTTAGATATGCAGCTTATGGACGTAGTGACTGCATACCTATATGGAAACTTAGACCGAGACATCTATATGAGATTGCCTGACGGTTATTCTTTGCCTGTAGCACTAAAAGAGAGACAACGTGACATCTACTCAGTGAAACTGCAAAGATCATTATATGGTCTAAAACAATCTGGAAGGATGTGGTATAACAGACTGAGCGATTTCCTTGCAAAACAAGGATTCACAAACGACCCAGTCTGTCCTTGCATCTTTATAAGAGCAAAGGCAACATGATTTGTAATCATAGCCGTCTATGTGGATGATGAACGCAGAGATTTCTAGAAGCTTGACAGAAACCTTCGAGATGAAAGACCTCGGAAAGTCAAAATTCTGTTTAGGTCTTCAAATTGAGCATCTTAACGATGTGATCCTGTTACATCAGTCAACTTACACATCGAACTTATTGAAAAAGTTTCAGATGGATAAGTGCCACCCCCTCAGCACTCCAATGGTCGTCAGATCATTGGATGTACATAAAGACCCCTTCCGGCCGCTGGAAGAGGGGGAGGAAGTACTAGGCCCCGAAGTGCCTTATCTAAGTGCTATCGGTGCACTCCTTTACCTGTCTAACTGCACTCGCCCTGACATAGCATTTGCAGTCAACTTACTAGCCAGATTTAGTGCTGCACCTACGCAGCGGCACTGGGCCGGAGTTAAGCATCTTCTGCGCTACCTCTAAGGCTCTATAGACTTGGTCTATTCTACAGGAAAGGGGCATCAACTGGTTTAGTTAGTTATGCTGATGCAGGTTACAGGTCCGATCCTCATACAGAGAAGTCTCAGACCGGATACATGTTTACTTATGGCTGCACAACCATATCCTGGAGATCTGTAAAGCAGACCATGACGACCGTCTCATCCACTCACTCAGAGCTCCTAGCGATCCACGAAGTAAGCAAGGAGAGTTTCTGGCTACGCTCTGTGATCCAGCACATCCTCACCTCCACTGGCCTGATGACCGGTGTCCTTGCACCTACTCCACTTCATGAAGACAATGCAGCATGTATAGCCCAGCTACAGAACGACTACATCAAAGGTGACAAGACGAAGCATATCTCCTTCAAGTTCTTCTGGACGCACGGCCTTCAGAAGCAGAAGCAGATTGAGGTACAGAAGATCCAATCATGTAATAACTTGGCTGATTTGCTTACCAAATCCCTGCCTACTAGTATCTTTGAGAAACTTGTATATGGGATTGGGATAAGGAGAGTGAGGAAATGTAAACTGGGTCAGGATGAGAGGATTATAAACTCATAGATACATAGGAGACTGATGTATAGATTCATAGGAAATCAGCAAGCCTGAAGCTTGGTCAGATGAGGGGGAGTCAACTGCAGAGTTGTACTCTTTTCCCTTGGCTACTGGTATTTTCCCACTGGGTTTTCCGTAGTCAAGGTTTTGACGAGGCAACCTCGTTGACTCTGGATCCTGAAGTATCCACCCTTAGACACATCCCTAAAACAGGGGAAGTTATGGATTAACTGTTCTTTCTTTAACAAGGCAGTTATCCTAACTCGGATCCTGAAGAATCCACCTCTTATTCAATATTGGTTGGATAAAGGGAAGTGTTATGAATAGGCCCATGAGGCCCATTGGGTATCCAGCCCACTATTGAAAGCTATAAATATGAGGGTATGTGGCTCTTAACCCTCTACACCTATTTCCCTACTTTTCCCTTCACAACAACTACATTAATTTTAGGGTCCTATTTGGACTGACCGTAGCTGGTTCAACCCAATTAGTAATAAATAATAAAGTTCACGTATAATTCACATCAAGAATCCTCTCAAGTTAGGCGATTTTTTTAAGAAACTCATTCATATAAAAATTAGATTCAACTTGGGATCTTAATAAAGCCACCAACCCTTAAAGTATAAAAAGAAGAGAAAATGATCACAAAGGAGTAATTAACAATCGGAGGATACACTAGCCTTACAAGATCAATGGATGTTAGATGACAGCCGCAGAAATGAAGCAGCAAATGCAAATGCAAAGCTTGAGAACATAATTTTGCAAAAAATTAAAGCATCAATGTCATTCTTCATCTGACTCTATCTGTCAGCACTGCCCACTTTCCATTTTTAACAGCAGAAGAATATTTGGGATCTAAAATCGTTAGAACTGATAGAGGAGGACAGTATTATGGTAGATACACTGAAGGTGGTCAAGCACCTGGTCCATTTGCTAGGTTTCTTCAAGAGCATTGAATAGTTTCTCAGTACACCAATCCAGGATCTCCTAGTGAGAATGGTGTAGCTGAAAGAAGAAACAGGACTTTAATGGAGATGGTTAGGAGTATGCGCAGTAATGCCAAACTTCCTATATCCTTATGGACTGAAGCTCTTAAAATGGCAGCGTACATATTAAACCGAGTTCCAACTAAGGCTGTCCCAAAGACGCCTTTTGAGTTATGGAAAGGTTGGAAACTGAGTTTGCGCCATGTACGCGTTTGGGGATGCCCTTCTGAAGTAAGAGTGTATAATCCACAAAAGAAGAAACTGGATCCTAGGACTATTAGTGGGTATTTCATTGGATATGCCGAACGGTCCAAAGGATACAGATTCTATTGTCCATCTCATAGCACTAGGATTGTGAAATCAAGAAATGCAAAATTTCTTGAGAATGACATGATCAGTGGGAGCGACCATTTTCAGGACTCTATTCCTGAAAGTGGTCATGCTGGTGATCATCCATCTACATTAACTGATCGAATGTTTGTCATTAGTAGTGCCCCTCGAGTGCAACAGGTATTAATCGACAAATGGAAACACCACATGTTGATATTGTTCCAGCAGATCAAGTTGTTCAAGAAACACCGGAAGCGCTTGAACAGCCTGTTGTTCAAGAAGAACCGCTTATGGATGATCAACCAGTTGATCAACATGATCTTTAAGAGAATGTTGATGCAGCATTAAGAAGATCTACTAGGACAAGAAAATCAGCAATATCTAGTGACTATGTTGTGTATCTACATGAGTCGGACTTTTATGTTGGAGCCGAAAATGACCCTGAGACGTTTTCACAATCCATTAGTTCGAAAGAATCAAACTTATGGCATGATGCTATGAAAGATGAGATGAATTCGATGGCATCAAATGGGGTATGGGACCTTGTTCAGTTACCTGAAGGGGTGAAAACCGTTGGATGCAAATGTGTCTTTAAAACAAAGAAAGACTCGTTGGGTAACATTGAGAGATACAAGGCCAGACTCGTTGCCAAAGGATTCACTCAGAAGGAAGGAATCGATTACAAGGAGACATTTTCTCCTGTATCAAAGAAAGATTCTCTTCGCATAATCATGGCATTAGTTGCACACTTTGATATGGAATTGCAACAAATAGATGTGAAAACGGCTTTTCTTAATGGAGACCTAGAGGAAGAGGTACATATGAAGCAACCTGAAGGATTTTCCTCTAGTAACGGTGAGCACTTGGTTTGAAAGCTCAACAAATCTATATATGGATTGAAACAAGCCTCACGTCAATGGTATTTAACATTTCATGATGTTATATCTTCATTTGGATTTGAAGAAAATGTTGTGGATCAATGTATATACCAGAAGGTTAGTGGGAGCAAGATTTGTTTTTTAATTCTATACGTGGATGACATTTTGCTTACAAGCAATGATAAGGGAATGCTATATGAGGTGAAACAATATCTCTCTAGAAACTTTGATATGAAAGATCTGGACGATGCATCTTATGTTATTGGAATTAAGATACATCGTGACAGAATGCGTTGTACTCTAAGAATGTCTCAAGAGACATATATTAATAAAGTTCTATAAAGGTTTCGGATGAAGGATTGTTCACCAAGTATAGCTCCCATCGTGAAGGGTGATAGGTTCAATTTGAACCAATGCCCAAAGAATGACCTTGAGCAGGAACAAATGATAAACATTCCTTATGCTTCTGCTGTTGGAAGTCTAATGTATGCTCAGGGTTGCACTAGACCTGACATTGCATTTGCTGTTGGGATGTTGGGACGATATCAGAGTAATCCAGGCATTGAACATTGGAGAGCTGCAAAGAAGGTAATGAGATACCTTAAGGGAACCAGAGACTACATGATCATGTACAGACGGACAGACAACTTGGAAGTCATTGGCTGCTTTGATTCAGACTTTGCTGGATGTGTTGATTCTCGAAAATCAACTTCTGGATACATATTTTTATTAGCCGGTGGGGCTGTATCATGGAGAAGTGCAAAACAGACATTGATTGCTACTTCCACCATGGAAGCTGAGTTCGTATCTTGTTTTGAGTCTACATCACATGGTGTATGGATTAAGAATTTCATCGCTAGACCTAGAATTATGATTCTATTTCTAGACCACTAAGAATGTATTGTGATAATACAGCTGCTGTCTTCATGGCTAACAACAACAAAATTGATAGCCGAAGTAGGCACATTGACATCAAGTACTTAGCCATAAAACAGAGGATTAAGGATAAATCAGTCGTCATTGAACATATTTGGACTGATTTAATGATTGCAGATCCTTTAACTAAAGGCATGCCACCAATGAAATTTAAGGATCATGTGGATAGAATGGGACTTGGTTCCTCGTTGTAATAACATGGTTATTTAATGAAATTCTTGTTGCGATGCTTTCTCATTATGGTTGTGCACATTTAGATACATTATTGTGAGAAAGATCATTAAGTTTGGACCATGAATAAACGTAGGGTTTATTCATTAAGATATATATCCTATTGTTGAGAAACATAATACATTGTAATACATGGAAGATAATACTTGCTTTTTAAAAGGACTTATCGCCAAGATTCATGTATTTTGTTTCTTGCTGGGAATAATGGTTTACGTGGATCAAGTGGGAGAATGTTGGAATTTTCCCGTTGGAAAATTCTCCCGTTGGTGTGATCCACGGTTGTAATAACCACTCCCACCCAATAAACTGAAATTAATCAGTTTACTACCGTTGATGGAACGGATTAAACATCTATAAATAGGGGTTTTGGTCCCTCAGTCTATTCACTCTATTTTCAGACAATACACCATTATATAGGAGTGATTTGAGACTGAGAAGAGCAAGATCTGTCAGAAAGTTTACCTATTTATCGAAAGCAATGGTTGGAGGTAAGAACCCACGGATTTCTTCCGCATTTCGTGATGAATCGTCACATTGAGTCTAACACTTCTCCCACATAGTCTCGGATAAAGTGGAATCTCACATCGATATGCCCGGTGTGAGCATGAAAGACCTGATTCTTAGCCAAGTGCACTGCACTCTGGCTCTCACAATGGAGCTCATATTTCTTCTGCTAGACTCCCAGATCATCCATCAAGCCCATCAGACATATTCACAGCTTCAGTCAATGCCATTTATTCTGCCTCTGTGTATAAAAGGCTACCGTAGACCAAGTATACTCCGCCAACAAATCAAAGCTTCTGATAGGATGAAGACGTAGCCTGTCATGGATCTCCTTCCATCCAAATGGCCTGCAAAGTCAGAATCGACATAGCCAATAGCTTGCGGACCTTCATCTCCTCGGCTATAAGTCAATCCGACGTCGATGGTGCCATTGATGTACCTAAGTATCCATTGAACTGCTCACCAATCTACTCTCTCCAGGTTGTGCATGTATCTACTCACCATGCTGATTGCATGTAATGGATCGGGTCGGGTACATACCATAGCATACATCAGGCTCCTACCACATTGGCATACAATACGCTCTTCATGAGCTTCTTCTCATTTTCGTTCTTCGGGAAATGCTCGGCACAGAGCTTGAAGTGAGGTGCAAGCGGAGTAACTACGGATTTCATCCCTTCGTAACCAAATCTCTGTATAACAGATTTCAAGTGGTGAATTTGTGAAAGATGAACTATACCTCCAGTTCGATCTCTTGTGATCTCCATCCCAAGAATCCTATGTGCTTCGCCTAGGTCCTTCATCTCAAACGCACAACTGAGCTCACACTTCAACCTCTGAATCTCCTCTTTATTTGATGAAGCAATGAGCATATCATCAATATAAAGCAAGAGATAGATGAAGGACACATCATCTAATTCCCGAAAGAACACGTAATGATCATAGGGGTTCCGAACATACCATTGATCATCTGTCATAAAGCGTTTGAAACGCTTGTACCTTGTCTAGTTGACTGCTTCAGCTCATAGGGTGACTTCTTCAGCCTACATGCCAGGCCGTCACCGCTCTCATAGACATCAGGCTGAGCCATATAGTTATCCTCCTCGAGCTCTCTATGCAAAAATGCCGTCTTGAAATCTAACTGAACTAACTCAAGGTCAACCTGAGCGATTAATGCCAGTAAGATCCAAATCGAACAATACTTCACCACATGAGAGAAGACTTAATTGTAGTGATACCTTCCTGTTAAGGCCAAAATTGACCGAGACAGTTGGCAAGCTGACGTAGACTCTAGATGCTGAGTCGAAGCCTCGTCAGTAGTTGGAGTGGGACCCTCGGTTGGAAGAACCAAGGTCGAGTGATGGTAGTTGAAGATGAGGTGATGTTCGATCGACCTTCGAGCGGTAGTTGCATCGATCGTTCAAGGTTGGGAAGCTCAATGTCGACCTTCGACATTGGATGATGACCGTTGATCTGCACCACAAGGACTTGTTAGGGGGGTCAGATCTGGGTTCCGACCCACATCCATTCCGATGCTTAAGTTAGTATGTAACTTAAGGGAGAGAGGGAGCTTGGTGCAAATGAGATTGACCCACGGAGGTTCATCTCAAGACTGGCAGTGTAAGCTCGAATGTATAAGAAGTATAAGCTGAGAAAGTAGAGTTCTATGTCTTAGACCTCGTACCTTGGAATTGGAACCCATTTACCTTCGTTCTTTGGTCTATTTATAGGTAATTACTCCTTGATGATGTGTAAATGTCCCTCATTGATTTGGGCACGATCTTCTCTGGGATTCAAGTTAACGGCTGCCCATTTACTCGGCCCCATTAACTTTCCCCTGAATGTTAGCGCCAGCCTAGCGGTCGAATGACCCATTTGTTTAACTCAGCGGTACCCTGCTATTGGGGGGGGGGGGTTATCGGGCTGCAGATGCTAAATGGGTCGGGTATGTGAATACTCCAGCTGGATTCGTATCCGTGCACTGACAATGGCCCCCATTCATTCGCGCCTCAGAAATCGCGCTGACTGAGACCGAATGATGAGTAATCTCCTTAAATGCGCACGGTTTTTTGAAATATTTGATTTGATTTGTGCTGCCAAAACCCTTTCACCTTTGGAGCGATCTTCGCCGTTTCTCGTGGATGGCCTTGGAAACGTGTCGCGCACCGGACGTCAGTCGGTTGGATTTCTTCATATAAAAGAGAAAAGCGAGGAAAAAGAAGAGATATTTCTGCTTCATCTTCTTCCTTGTTTTCTAAGCTTGCTTCCAGCGTCGCCTCCCCAGATATCGTCTGTTCCTTTTCAAGGTATCCCCCCTCTTAGACTCTGATTCTCTTTAGGTTCGTCAGGTATGGTTGCTCCAGTCGTGTTTAAGGAGCCGACCTACGAGGAGCTTGTGGCACGCCCCCGGCCCCCTCGATGCGTGGAAGTTCCTGGAAAGGGAAAATGAGTTTGGATTGAGCCAAGCCTTCCCATTCGTCGAAAGGATCATAGATCGAAGGTCCCTGAAGTCATCTTAGACATGGCCCCTAGGTTTTCCCTCGATCTGACTTCCGAGGTTTGGCGAGGTTGCTTCTGTGATCCTTTTAGGGTTAGAGTGCCAAATTTGGATGAGAGAGTGTGTTTCCCACAGAAAAGTGAGGTTGGGGTGTATCTTAAAGCTTTTCACTTAGGACTCTGATTCCTAATTCACCCCTTCATCGTGGAAGTTCTGTGCTCTTCAGAGCTTTCCATCTGTAGACTCGCTCCTTGGGCTTTTCCTCCCTTGGTTGGCTTCATCGAGTTGTACGAGCTCTGTGGAGTCCATCCGACCATTGGGCTATTCAGGTATTTCTTTAGGATAATAGCTAACCCTCACCGACTGTGGTACCATATCGCTGCTCGCCAGGACACGAGGCCCATTGATCACTCCATCTTTTACACCCTTTTTCTGCATGTTTGCATGCCACTTTAATCGCTCATATCGCATTTTTCACTATTATTCGATAATATTGCGATGCTTTTCACGATTTCTTGTTTTTGTCGTATTTCAGGAGATATGGAGCGATTCGGATTGAGTTTGAGATCAAGAGGATTTGCACCCACTCCGGAGTGTCACCCAAGGCTCTTTTGAGGGCTATTCGGTAATGGAAGACAAGTGGAAGAAGGAGGAACTACGTAGGAGCGATGAGGAGGTGAAATGATGAAGATTGGGCATCTACAACATGTCACTCGGCCGAGTGAATCACTCACTCGGCCGAGCAAGAAGACCACTCGACCGACCAGACCGGACACGCACCACAGAAGGAAATCAGCGTGCACTCGGCCGAGTGACGATAGTCCACTCGGCCGAGTATGTAGATCCCCTCGCCCAAGTGGCACGGGAAAATCCACCCACCGAAGGAGCCGACTTACTGGAATCTGTCAGTCGATTTCAGAGTTGTCACTCGGCTGAGCATGGAATGCCCCTCGGCCGAGTGAGTAAAGCCACTCGACCGAGTTACCTCCGAAAACAGACCCCCGAAAATCCCCGACTTATTGTAAATGTACAGGGTTTGTCACTCGGCAGAGTGACATTTGTCACTCGGCCGAGTGAGCCGCTCTGCTTGCTGCGTAAAGTGCGATTTCTGGGCTGCGCATGGGCATTTTTGTCATGATTTTTTGGGCGATTTTGAGGGGTATTTAAACTCAGTTTTTGCCCTAGTTTAAGAGGACTTTTTGATACTTTTTGGCAGCCTTTTTGAGAGCTTTTTAGATCATTAGATTTAGCTTTTCTCTTGGAGATTAAAAGGTTATTTTTGTTGGATGCTATTGGATTTTCATTGGTTTGTCTCTCTTCTTATCAAAAACTCTATTTTTGTTGATAATTTCTCTATTGCAATGAATTGTGCTGATTTTGTCATTGATTTTCTCATGAATTGCATGATGATTAGTGAGTAGTTTTATCGCCTTAGGGCATATGGATGAACCCTATGGACCATATTTCTAAATTGTGATGAATTGGTGAAATTCTTGCTAGAATTGATTAGGGTTAGGTTGGGATTGATTAATTACGGATAGCTAGGGATTCATATTGATTGGGATTTGCAAGAGATTAGGTCCCAATTGATAGGAAGCCCTAGAAATTCGATTTAGATTTGCGATTGGACTTCTCTAGAATTGGTTTGCAAGAGATTGGGCCAAAGCTAGGATTTTTAATCGTGTTTCTATACCAATATCCATTTGCAAGAGATTGGATGGGTAGGAACTATCTCAACCTAGGTCATAGCTCAAGTTTGCACGAGAGTGGGCTCGAGGTACGGTTGAACGATGATGTCATTCTTCACGCTAGCGGCTTAGGTTAGGGTTTGCAAGAGATTGGGCCCTACCCTAGGTTCGCTATAGACCGGCAATAGCGCGAGATCGTGAGCTTGGTTCTACATTTAGTTGCGACTAGTTCACCTAAAATTCAAGTCTAGCAATGATGTAACCTACGAATCACAACGATGAGATACGGTCCGTAGCGGGGATTCCCTACCCCTAGGTGCTTTATTTTATTGATATTTCTATCGACATTCGAACGATTGTGACAATTTTACCCCAAATTATTCTCGACCATTTTGATAGCTAGGTGATTGGAAGGAGACACTGTCATTGTTCCTCCCTGAGTTCGATACCCGCTCGCCGCTACACCGTGCGCTTGTGGTAAGACTACGAGTCGCTTGTCCCGGGTACGTGTGTATCCCGGGGTGCGATCAAGTTTTTGGCGTCGTTGCCGGGGAGTGCATTTGACGGTTTTTGATTTTGATCACCCGGTTATCTCTCACCAATCATCTTACTTTCTTTCTTTGTTTTTCCTTTTTTGACTCTGTTTGCCGCCCAATTTACTTGCTTTCCCAGAATTCTACATAAGATCTTAACAGGAACATGGGGGAGGAAATGTTAATGACTGAGTCAAGCCTGGGAGATGATGACGCCTTTGCGAGCCTTCTTAAAGAACTTGTTGATGAGGTCCATGCTACAGGGGCATTCGCCGTTGATATCGAGGACCCCATTGAGCAACAATTTGCCATTTTTGTGATGGATCAAATCTCCCCGGAAGGGACTATAGAGGGCAACATCAGAGTTGATGTGAGGGACGACAAGGTATATTTTGAAAATGGCGGAACATGCATCGAAGAGTACTGCTCTTTCGAGGAATCCATTGATCAAGCCGAGATTCAGGGAAGTACACTCTACGACCCTTACTCTTATATTTGTGAACTCACTGACGCATCTCTTGATCTCAGGCTTGGACCGGAGCACAATGGTGATCCCATCGATGACCACACAGAGTCGTGCAGCGTCTATTTCGATGCACCGTCCTCACCGATAAGTGAATCCGAGTCGGCGTGGAGGAGCCCACTCAAGGAGAAAGAACTAAACCCAGATGTTGCAGGAGAAATCAAGCTTACACAAGGAGAGGAAGTAGAGGGTACAGCGCCACCTGAGGTAGAGCTTAAACAATTACCACCAAATCTAAGGTACGCTTTCTTGGGGAATAAATTGACCTACCCGATTATTGTTAATGCCCACCTCAACCATGATCAACTAGAAAGACTCTTAGATGTCCTTAGGAGTCACAAAGATGTGCTTGGCTACACCATCTCTGACCTTAAAGGAATAAGCCCTAGGCTTTGCACGCATAGAATCCACTTGGAAAACACTGAAGCCACCTCGATAGAGCCTCAAAGGCGGTTGAACCCTAACATGAAGGAGGTGGTTAAGAAAGAGATTCTAAAGTTACTCGAAGCTAGCATTATTTATCCTATCTCTGATAGCCGGTGGGTTAGCCCCGTTCACGTCGTTCCTAAAAAAGGGGGAATGACCGTTGTAAAAAACGAAAAGGGAGAACCCATTTCTACACGCACTGTCACGGGATGGCGAATGTGCATTGACTATAGGAAGTTAAATAAAGCCACAAGGAAAGACCATTACCCATTACCCTTCATTGATCAAATGCTTGAACGCCTTGCTAAACATAAATACTTTTGTTATTTGGATGGGTATTCGGGGTTCTTTCAAATTCCCTTGCATGAAGACGACCAAGAAAAGACCACTTTCACATGTCCTTATGGTACATATGCCTATCGTAGAATGCCATTTAGACTTTGCAATGCTCCTGCCACTTTTCAAAGGTGCATGACATCAATCTTTTCTGATTACATTGAAAATATTATGGAAGTCTTCATGGATGATTTTTCTGTGTATGGAGGTGAGTTTGATTCTTGTTTGGCTAATCTTACTAAAGTCCTCAAACGATGCCAACAAAACAATCTCACTCTTAATTGGGAAAAATGTCATTTTATGGTCACCGAGGGGATAGTGCTTGGGCATCTTGTGTCCTCTAGAGGGATTGAGGTTGATAAGGTGAAAGTTGAGGTAATCGAAAAACTCCCTCCTCCTATTAATGTAAAGGGCATTAGAGGCTTCCTTGGTCATGTGGGGTTTTACCGCCGCTTTATCAAGGACTTTGCCCTAATTGCCCGACCACTTACTTCCTTACTTGCTAAAGATGCCCCCTTTGTCTTTTCAGGAGAGTGCTTGCAAGCGTTTAATACGTTGAAAGGAGCGCTCATTTCCGCCCCATCATACAACCGCCGGATTGGAACCTGCCCTTCGAGCTTATGTGTGATGTAAGTGACCAAGCCATTGGAGCGGTGCTAGGACAAAGGAAAGACAAAAAGCTTCATGCTATATTCTATGCTAGGAAAACATTGGACGATGCACATAAAAATTATACTACCACCGAGAAAGAGCTTTTAGCGGTTGTTTACTCCATCGAGAATTTTCGTTCCTACCTCCTTGGATCCAAGGTTATTGTCCACACCGACCACGCGGCATTGAAGTATCTTCTAAGCAAAAAGGAGGCAAAACCAAGACTGATAAGATGGATACTTTTGTTGCAAGAATTTGACTTGGAGATTAGAGACAAGAAGGGAATGGACAATGTTGTGGCGGACCACTTATCTAGACTCGTTCGCGACAAGGAGGATGAGAGCTTGCCAATCGATGACACCTTTGTCGGCGAGAGGCTATTCGCCGTAAGACCCGGAGAGGTGCCTTGGTATGCAGATTTCATCAATTATTTGGCTTGTGGGATAAAACCATGCGGAATGCCCACGCAACAAAAGAGGAGGTTTATGCACGAAGTCTGAAATTATTTTTGGGAAGATCCGTATCTCTTCAAGATTTGCAAGGATGGTGTTATTCGGAGATGTGTTTCCAAGGAGGAGGCCACGTCAATCATCTTGCATTGCCATAGTATGCCATGCGGGGGACATCACGCCTCATCTAAGACCACCGCTAAGATATTGCAATGCGGATTCTTTTGGCCGACCATGTTCAAGGATACGCATGACTTCATCAAGGGATGCGATCGATGCCAACGGACCGGGAATATATCAAGGCGAAACGAGATGCCAATGAGGCCCATTCTAGAAATTGAGCTATTTGATTGTTTGGGAGTGGACTTCATGGGACCTTTTCCGTCAAGCAAGGGAAACAAGAATATCTTATTAGTCGTGGACTACGTCTCTAAATGGGTGGAAGCCATTGCGACCCCTACTAATGATGCGAGGGCGGTATCCAGGTTTTTCAAGCAAAACATCTTCCCACGCTTTGGAGTGCCTCGTACTTTGATAAGCGATGGGGGAAGCCACTTTATAGAGAACAAATTTGAAGCCATGTTGAAAAGATATAGGGTGAATCATAGAGTTGGCATGGCATACCATCCTCAAATGAGTGGCCAAGTGGAGGTGTCAAACCGAGAAATCAAGCAAATTCTAGAAAAGACCATAGGTAGATCTAGAAAAGATTGGTCAATGAAATTGAACGATGCACTATGGGCTTATCGTACGGCCTTTCGCACTCCTATTGGCACCACACCGTACCGACTTGTTTATGGGAAAGCTTGTCACTTGCCGGTAGAGTTGGAGCACCGTGCATATTGGGCTATTAAGACATTCAACTATGACTACAAGAGTGCGGCGGTGAGGCGACTCTTAGACATTAATGAGCTTGATGAGATTAGACGTGATGCTTATGAGAGCTCAAGGATTTATAAGGAAAGGACTAAAATCCTCCACGACGCACGCATCACCGTCACAGACTTCAAGGTCGGAGATAAAGTCCTCCTATTCAATTCCCGGGCTCCGACTCTTTCCCGGAAAATTGAGATCGCGATGGTCCGGACCATTCACCATTAAGCACATACAACATGGGTAGCTTTCGAATTGGAAGGGAAAGACGGAGCCACATTCAAGGTGAATGGACAACGGCTCAAGCATTATTCCGAAGGAGTCCCCTCTGGTGAAGTGAATTGCGTATATCTACTCAAGGGACGCCCCCACGATCTTTCGGATCTCCTCGATGAGGTGATTGAAGAAGCAATCCCCCACTCTATTGGCGCTCTCCATGACGATGGCTTCGAAGAAGGCCAAGCTTCGGGTGAAGAAGAGAAGTTGGAGGACCCTCCATATAGCTCCACAGACGGTGATGAAGGCGACGCTGATGTCACAAGAATACAAGAGCTTTGCAAGCTCTCAAAGGCCAAGAATCCGAAGAAAGCTCCACCGAATGGAAGATCGGTGTCACCGGCCAAGGAGAAGATAGGAACTAGCCCAAGCTTGGGGGACTTATCCCCCAACGTTACCCATGATGAGGGGGCATCGAGGAAGACCGATGATCATCACGACCCAAATCCAAGCGGCATTCCCGACAAGTTCGACGGGCGTATCTCATATGCGCCCAACATCACGAGCTAAACGAATATCTAAAGGGGTCGAGCTCATGACCTTAAATGAGCGCTTGTCGGGAGGCAACCCGACGATTTTTTCATTGTTTTTATTTAATTTTCATTTTTGGTTTAGACTTTTATTAGTGTTTAGAGTCTTGTTTCCATGAAAATCGTGACAACGGGTCCTAATTTTCATGACATGAGAAGGAGAAAGGGAGATCACTCAATGTGAGAACTACGAATGAAAATAATATCAAATGATGAGGGTCCTAATTTTCTCGTCCTAATTTTCATGACGGCGCCAAAAACTTGCCTCGTCTCAAATGATGTGAGAACTACTCCCAAGCGCAGGAGATCGTGCAAGTAATATCCTGGTGAGTCCAGGTATCGAATCTGCGGGACAACTGACCTGCAAAAATACAAACGTCAATCTGAAAAGAGTAATAATACGATGTTGACCAACCACCTATCAAACACGATGATATAGGATCAAGAGTATCAAATAGCAAAAGAAAACGATATTTACGGTGACTTGGAGAGGGGTGCAAGTATGGGGAGTTTGTGTTGGGTTTGATTTCGTTAGGGTGTGTGCAATCAATGAATATCAATACCTTTTCTATAACTCAATGTTTCGTCCGGTCAGGGCACGAGAACGTCGGAAAGTATGGCGTTCAAGTATATAAAAGCGTGCCAAAGAATTAATCACGTGCAAATAGGGCGAAAAGATATAGAAATCAATGAATACGACACCCTCACTATGTCAACACCAACACAAATGAAGTGGATGTGCTACGGTTGTGAGTTCATTAGGAGTTAATAATCGCTGAAATATCATGTCTTTCATATAACTCAACGTCTCGTCCGGTCAGGGCATGAGAACGTCGGAAGATGAAACGATGAAAACTAGTCAAATTGGCCATATACGTATCACTAGCAACATTGATTTCATTAAACGATAAACTCAACGATAAGTTCAGATTAGTGAACATAAATAGGCTAGCCTTGTCAGGGCCTAGCCATACGGGATGTAAATAATATCGACAATAAGCAAATACCCAACAAATACGTTGTAGAAATCAATGTTACGAGCAATTTTGACGTGATAATAGGGCTAAAGACATGAAATTCATCAATTAAATACTCCTAATTACTTCACAACCATAGCACAAAGAGCTTAGCCACGCATGGTGCAAAGAAAATGAGAGTTCATAGCCAAATACATCGTTTTAATAGCCAAAATACGATGATATACACCAAATACGGGGTATAAGTTCAAGAATTTATCACCAAATCTCCACTTTAGAACCCAAAACTCCCTTAGACTACGCATGGTGCAAAGAAAATGAGAGTTCATAGCCAAATACATCGTTTTAATAGCCAAAATACGATGATATACACCAAATACGGGGTATAAGTTCAAGAATTTATCACCAAATCTCCACTTTAGAACCCAAAACTCCCTTAGACTAGGAAGAATAGCCTTTGGAATTTTTCAGAATTTTCCCCTGGAGAAATACACCAGAATACGCCCCAAAACCCTAGAAATACGCTTATATAATAGCATTGCGGGTTTTGGGGGCTTAACGGGTCGAAACCCGCTCCAAAATAAACCCAAACCCACTTATAACCGTCGGCGCAATTGAGGACCGTCCGATCTGGGCGGGATCTAACGAGATCCCGCCACGTGTCCTCGCAAGGGAAGCGGGTTCGCCCGCTCTTGAAATCAAATTCGCAGCGGTCTCAGATTCGTGTCTAGCCGTTGGATCCACATCAGAGGGTCGAATTTGTGCCATGTCGGTGTGAATGTCGAGCGCTCCGTCGCCCACTTCTCGTTCTCATCGAGGTTAAACACGACCATCGGATCGAGATCGTGTGATCCTCGAGAGGCCACGTCGCTCTACCCTTTCGCCTGCTTTGCATGTACCTCGGCCGATCGCATCCGTTGGATTGTTGGCGGGACGGCGGCGATCGTGCCACGCGTCCCGAGGCATATGTAAATCGCCCGCCTCATCTTCGCGTTTTTGCGTCGTCACCGGTCGTTGGATCTTCATCGTACCGCTATGAAGAGGCCACGTCGCTCCGTATCTGAGTGCGAAGCAGGCTTCGCGTCGTAGCCGTCCGATCAAGCAAAGCGCCGCTGCGATGGCGACACGTGTGCACAGAAGACTCCCACCTTCGACCGCTCTTCGCATCGCATGGGCGTGATCCTGGCCGTTGGATCACGATCCAACGGCCTTCATTAATCCCTGTAGATAATAATCTGCTGCCATTGGATTTGAGCGGGGACGGCTGGATCGAAGCCACGTGTACGCCAAGATTCGTGCGTATTTATTTTATTTCCAATAAATGGTATTCTTCATTCAAAAATTCATAGAAATTAGCACAGATCTCAGAAAAAAAAAATATTCGTTGGAATCGTGAGATCGAGACGATGCTAGAAAAAAATATAAAAATGCAGAAATACAAAATCAAATTCATATTTTGTGCACAAATAAGGCGATTTCTCTGATAAATAATGATGTACAATATACACACACATTAGAGAATAATTAAGCATTATATAGGCACATCATAGGACTAATTAGGGGGTTAAATATGCAATATTCACTTCGAATCAAGGATGACCGAGGCAAGGAAGATCGCTCCAGGGATACGCTCAAGCCTTAGGAGGAGGAAGAAACATATTGGAGGAAGAAAAACAGAGACTGGAGCGAAAACCGAGAGCCGATGCAGAAAACAATACGTCACTCGGTCGAGTAGCTTATGCCACTCGGCCGAGCAAAGACTCCACTCGGCCGAGTGGAGCACCAAACAGGGAAGTTTCTGCAGACCAACTCTCTGTCACTTTTTGTAACTTTTAATCTTAATTGCCACTCGGCCGAGTACTTTGTCACTCGGCCGAGTGAAACAGATACCCTTCTATCTCAAGAATTGCTGAGTGGCAGAGCAACTCGGCCGAGTGGAATTTCTCCCTTCGGCCGAGTGAACCAAAGCCACTCGGCCGAGTCATAAGTGGAGAGGAGAATTTGAGATTTTTTAGTTTTTGCCACTCAGCCGAGTGACATTGTCACTCGGCCGAGTCGTAACAATTCCTATATAAGCGGAAGCGCAGCGAGCGCGATTTACGATACTCAAAAAAATCCCAATTTGCCCGAGCCCGCTGCCGATTCGCCCGCTGCGACCCCCCCTCGCCCGCTACGACTTACGATTAGCCCTTGCCGCCGCCCGAGCTGACCAACCCTCATCGGCGACCAACCGCCGACCGACCGCAGACGACCGGTCACCACCCCCCACCGCCGGCGCCGCCTCCGATCACCCCTATTTTGCCCCAAAAATCCCATTTCTCCCCATTTCTCTTGATTTGTACGCCCGTGAACCCCAAATTCAAATTAATTTCCATATCTATCTATTATCCCCTATCTCCCCCATAGATATTGAATATTATTCGCTGATTTGATCGTTTGATTTGCAGGCTAGCTTGGGGGAGCTTTGGGGAGTTTTTGGACCCGCTTTGAGCTTCGGGGCGGAGGCGTCTCTTCGCATACACTGCTGTTTGCTCTCGCGGCATGCTCAGGTATACTCGTTCCATCATTTAGCATGTCACATTACTTATTTGGTTGGGACACGTCTCGCGGCACACATGCCGCCGCGCACTAGGCCACGTACACGGGGGGCCGCTTCGAAGCGGAAGAGGACCGATGACCATGGTCCCTCTTCCTCTAGGGAGGACTCCCCTCCACCTAGCCCACCGCCACCTACACAGCCGATCCCTGCCGATCCCGTTCCACCGCCACCTACACAGCCGATCCCTGCCGATCCCGTCCCTCCACCTGCTCCCGCCGTCGGGCCGATGGGGATTACGTTTCGAAATGACGCACACTACGCCAGATTCGAGCGTATCTGCCATCACTCGATAATACCCTCTAGGTTTGCACACTTAGCTGACCTAGACCGCCTAGGGGTACTTGAGGGGCTTCTCATATTGTCGACAACGTGGGATGGCGTGATTTTCTGTCGGTGTCGGCGGATACTTACATCCACCCGACACTAGAGGTCCTCAGTTCCATTAACCGGACCGCTGGAGGATGCTCCTTCCGATTGATGGATCGAGAGTGCGAGATCACTCTCGACATGCTTAGAGCGTTTTTCCAGTGGCCCGCCGTCCCTGACCCAGACTGTGCTTACGCTCCCACGCACATCCCACCCCCGTCGTTCGATACCCACACCTTCTGGACACGGATCACTGGATCCCCACTCGCCTTTGACCCTAGTAGGGCCAAGGCCTCAGCTATCCTCCACCCCTGCATCCGCATTGCACAGCGCCTTATGGCGACTACTTTCCTCGCGCGGTACGAGCCCGGGACCATGTCTACGCCAGAGCTCTACATGCTCTATGCGATGACTCGCCCTAGGGTTCTAGATAGGGGTAGCGACGACTTGGTCCCCACCATCGAGATCGACATTGCCAGTTGGTTTTTGGACCGCATTATCATTTCGGTGAGCGCTCGCTCACCTATCTGTTGCGGCGGCCTGATCACCCTTTTGGCCCTTATAACCAGCGTGGACCTACCCGACGACTTGCGTCGACCTCTGGGCCCCACCGCACTTTCTATGGATGTTATGGCCTGGATGAAGAAGCTTCGTCCCCACGGTCGCCAGCACTGGGTGTGGTTGCACGGTCCCTTCAGCGCTGACTACATGGTTCTTCCGAGCCCCGCTCGGACACACATTGGACCGGCTCACGGGGACTGGATTCCAGCGATGGATCTCCTCATCCCCGCTGCCTACGTGCTTGAGCCTGAGGATGTTGAGCAGGTACCCCCTGCACCACCTGTTGGCCATGTGATCCCCCAGCCTGCCCCTGCACTGTCTGCACCTCCCGACACCTCTGTCCACACGTCTGTTAGTGTCGGGAGCACCTTAGCTGAGTCGTCCACCACCACCACCACCATTGAGCCTATGTCCGTCGAGCCCATTACCACACTGAGCCCCGAGCATCCACCCACCATTCTTGAGAGCGACGAGTCTTCCTTTACTGTCGCCGTGGAGACCCTCTCCCGATTGCTATTCTCGACTCCTGGGGAGCCATCTTTTGTGCCCTACACTACCTCCCCAGTCGTCAACCTTTTGGTCTCCACCACCCCTGTCTTTACTGAGAGCATCGTGATATCTGTCCCCACGTCTGCGTCACTGACCTCTCCTGCTGCCTCGTCGCCCATTTTGACTTCCACCTCTGCTGCTGCTGCTTCTGCTTCGACCCAGCCTGTGTCCCAGCCTCACATCGAGGCTGGGCATCACTTAGTGAGCACATCACCGCTTCCACACTTTCCTGCTGGCCCCGTCCTCTACACTGCCCGCCAGAGACAGCCCCGCACTTCACCTGTTAGACCTGTGCGTCCCTCTGCTCCACCACCCCCAGACACTCTAGTTCAGAGCATTCGTGCTCTTGAGGGGGCTGTTAGTGGACTCAGAGGAGACTTTAAGGCTCTCTCCGCCACGGTCAACACCGTGCAGACCTGCGTCGCCATCCTTCCCAGTATTCAGGCTTGCCAGAATCAGATTCTGGCACGTCTGCCTCCACCGCCCACACCCTCCCAGCAGCTACCATGCCCACCACCTCCACCACCACCTCCGCCACAGGACAGTGCTGGTGCACCACCACCAGCTTAGGCACACTCTTGATGCCTCTGATATTTTTGTCGTTTTGCTACCTGTTTGTTCTTTGGCCTGGTGATTTTTGCCCCCTCCTCCTCATACTACTTTGGTGCCTTTCTGATCATATCTTTTTATATCCTTTTGGGAGTGAGGGAGAGACTTTTTGGGGACACTTATATCTGCACCATACTGATCTTTGCATGCATCACATTCATTCACATCTTATTTTCTTTTTGTTTTTCTTTCTTTTTCATCATGCATGCATCCTCACCTACCCCACCCACTTCACGTCTCTCGGTGTGCTACACTTCGCACATTGAGGACACTGTGCACTTCAGCTTGTGGGAGTGAGTTCTCACACTTTTTATTTTTTTGCCACCCTTTATTTTTGATTTCCCACTTTTTTTTCCACTTTTGCACTTATTTTCACCACTTTTTCGTTTTTTATCATGCATCACGTTTTCTTATCTTTTTTGAGTATGCTGCATTGTATATATAGTTCTATTTTCTTTTATCTTTATTTCTTTCATCTTTTGCTAGAGATGACTTTTCTGTGATGATGATGACGTGGTATTAGCTTATCTCTATGTGCATGCTATTTTGTCACGTCATAGCTTTTGTTTCAGATATCATGTGCTATGTCCTGCTTTGCATTAGAAATAGTAACCCACTCTTTTTCTGTATGAATATGGATGAAATTTTGTTATTAGCTGATATCTGATGATTCATATGTATGCTTATCGTAGAAAACACACCAAGCTTCACGCATTGATTGCTTATATCTGGAGTACTGCTTTCCTTTCTCATATCACTTCTTATTGCATGAATTGTACGCTTCACTTTCAGGTTGATTGAATGTTTGCTAGGACGATATATCTGGACTAGTTTACTTTTTGAGATTAAACTGAGTAGATTATATTACTATGCTGAAAGTTGTCGTGCACGTCCTATAGAGTGAACCGAGTGATACATTTATTTCTTTCTCCACATATCTTGAGCATTATTTCTCTACTTAAAATTCATTGGTGAATCCCCCTTTAGCAAGTCTATTATCGGCATTTCCCCTGCTATTAATTTTCATGCTCCAAATCCCCAAAATCAAAAAGAAAAAAATATATACATGTATATCCTTCTCTCTTTTGATTTGGGATCGCTTATGTATATATGTTTATTCAAAAGAAAAAAAAGAGAGAAAAATTGAGAAAAAGAAAAGAAAAGAGAAAAGAAGCTTATAACGATCCCATCTCATACTATTTCTCTCTTTCTTCCCTCTTTTGCTTTTATTTTTACTTTTTTTTGGAGCTTCAAAGGAAATGGGGAATGTACATATTGATTTGTTTATGCCACCACGCTTATGGATAAGCTTGGGGGAGAGGATCCAATGATGTGTGAGAGAGTGACTACTTGACGGTGCATGACAACCTAGGCTAAGTAATCTACTATACTCGGTGAGATTGCCAAAGTTTTACGAAATCCAGAAATCGACACTTAGCATTCATTTCATGAAAACCATACTTTTCTATTCTTGCTATTCCATATCGTGTGATATCTCTTATACTCCTTATAGAAAGCATTCAATTGAAAAGTGTGTGATCTATGGTTATGCATACCGCTTTAGATGCTTCAGATGATGCTAATCCTAGAATGATTCCATATTTCATGCTATTTTGATATTTTAGGGTTTTCTATTTCGAATGCATCATTATACTATGATATCGAGATAAAAGTCTGTGACATGTGTTTTATATTCAATGTATGCTATGCTATATGAGTAAGTAAAACCCACGTCCTGAGAAAAATGATCTAGCACCCCCCTTCTTCGCTTTCTATTCTATTTTTATTTTTACTTTCCTTCTTTTCCATTATTATGCCCGTCGGGTTTGCTTTTTACTCATCTTCCTCGAGGACGAGTAAGAGGTAAGCTTGGGGGATTTTGATCACTCCATATTTTACACCCTTTTTCTGCATGTTTGCATGCCACTTTGATCGCTCATATCGCGTTTTTCACTATTATTCGACAATATTGCGATGCTTTTCACGATTTCTTGTTTTTGTCGTATTTCAGGAGATATGGAGCGATTCGGTGTGATTTTGAGATCAAGGGGATTTGCACCCACTCCGGAGTGTCACCCAAGGCTCTTTTGAGGGCTATTCGGCAATGGAAGAGAAGTGGAAGAAGAAGGAACTACGTAGGAGCGACGAGGAGGTGAAATGATGAAGATTGGGCATCTACAGCATGTCACTCGGCTGAGTGAATTACTCACTCGACCGAGCAAGAAGACCACTCGGCCGACCAGATCGGACACGCACCACAGAAGGAAATCAACATGCACTCGGCCGAGTGACGATAGTCCACTCGGCCGAGTATGTAGATCCCCTCGCCCGAGTGGCACGGGAAAATCCACCCACTGAAGGAGCCGACTTACTGGAATCCGTCAATCGATTTCAGAGTTGTCACTCGGCCGAGCATGGAATGCCCCTCGGCCGAGTGAGTAAAGCCACTCGGCCGAGTCACCTCCGAAGACAGACTCCTGAAAATCCCCGACTTACTGTAAATGTACAAGGTTTGTCATTCGGCCGAGTGAGCCGCTCTGCTTGCTGCTTAAAGTGCGATTTCTGGGTTGCGCAGGGGAATTTTTGTCACGATTTTTTGGACGATTTTGAGGGGTATTTAAACCCAGTTTTTGCCCTAGTTTAAGAGGACTTTTTGATACTTTTTGGCAGCCTTTTTGAGAGCTTTTTAGATTATTAGATTTAGCTTTTCTCTTGGAGATTAAAAGGTTATTTTTGTTGGATGCTATTGGATTTTCATTGGTTTGTCTCTCTTCTTATCAAAAACTCTATTTTTGTTGATAATTTCTCTATTGCAATGAATTGTGCTGATTTTGTCATTGATTTTCTCATGAATTGCATGATGATTAGTGAGTAGTTTTATCGCCTTAGGGCATAGGGATGAACCCTATGGACCCTATTTCTAAATTGTGATGAATTGGTGAAATTCTTGCTAGAATTGATTAGGGTTAGGTTGGAATTGATTAATTACGGATAGCTAGGGATTCATATTGATTGGGATTTGCAAGAGATTGGGTCCCAATTGATAGGAAGCCCTAGAAATTCGATTTAGATTTGCGATTGGACTTCTCTAGAATTGGTTTGCAAGAGATTGGGCCAAAGCTAGGATTTTTAATCGTGTTTCTAAATCAATATCCGTTTGCAAGAGATTGGATGGGTAGGAACTATCTCAACCTAGGTCGTAGCTCGAGTTTGCACGAGAGTGGGCTCAAGGTACGGTTGAACGATGATGTCATTCTTCACGCTAGCGGCTTAGGTTAGGGTTTTCAAGAGATTGGGCCCTACCCTAGGTTCGCTATAGACCAGCAATAGCGCGAGAGCGTGAGCTTGGTTCTACATTTATTTGCGACTAGTTCACCTAAAATTCAAGTCTAGCAATGATGTAACCTACGAATCACAACGATGAGATACGGTCCGTAGCGGGGATTCCCTACCCCTAGGCGCTTTATTTTATTGATATTTCTATCGACATTCGAACGATTGTGACAATTTTACCCCAAATTATTCTCGACCATTTTGATAGCTAGGTGATTGGAAGGAGACATTGTCATTGTTCCACCCTGAGTTCGATACCCACTCGCCGCTATACCGTGCGCTTGCGGTAAGACTACGAGTCGCTTGTCCCGGGTACGTGTGTATACCGGGGCGCGATCACCCATATATAACCTTCCAATTTCCGACCCTGGGTGGAAGGATACCTTTGTGTTTGTTGTCCTTCCTGATCTGGGACCGTTGCTCAATGGTTGGAGTTCTCTGAATCTTGAGCTTGCGGAGGAGTCTCGATTATCATCGGAGGATGTCAGAGCCATGTTGTCACCGGGCGAGGCCGAGGCAATAAAGTCCCTTTTGAGTCAACCGAGGCAAGAAAGGTCGATTCAGTATTTGTTGGATGATCACATGCTAAAGATCATTCTATGGAGCCCGGGTAATGCATCTCGACTCTATATATTTATCTCCACCACTCACGATAATTATATTCGTTGACTACAGATATAACTAATGGAAGCCGACGAAGTGGTGAGTCCAGTATGGACCGAGTTTGGAGGGAGCATCGGAAGAAGAAGAGAACAGCCGAAAGGTCGGGTGCCCAGGCCAAAAGGTCGAGCGCATGCGTCGAGGGATCCGGCTCTCGATCTCCTCTCCAAATCCACCAGAGCTCTTCTTCCAAGGGGAGAGAGACTAGGTAGACCTCCAGGCCTTCTTCCCGAGCCTCCTCAAGAGAGGCCTCTATCCAGGCTCCCGTGCAGACCCCTGTGCCCCTGGCTTCCGTCGTGGTTGCAGAGCCACAAGTGGTGGTCGACGTCGATGTTGTCGACGTCGATGTTGTCGACCTTGTTGAGCCGACTAAAGTGGTCGGCCAAAAGAGGGAGATGCCCTCCCATGGGGAGGAGGAGTTTGAGAAGAGGAGGAGAGTGGAGGAGGAGGATCCCTTGGGGAAAGGCATGGGGGTCGCTCCTCTCGAGCCTCAGGGGGTGGTGGAGACCCCTTTGGCGTCTCAGGCCCCCATGACACCCCTTCTGGATCAGTGGCCTTGGGGCGACATTGTGTCGCCGTTCCTTTGGTCGGCTTGATCCCTGCGGAGTTTGATCGAGTGTTACTGCTCAATAGGGGTTCGTCTCGATCCTTGGGGCTGGTACAAGGTGACTTTCATCTACCTCCCTTTGCCATTGAAAAAGAGGAGTCGGCCTTGAGGGATTTCGGGATGACTGCTGACCGGCGCCCCGTTTAGGGTATGGGCACGGTGTCGTTTTACCGCAAGTGCACGGTTAGTGTAGGGTGCAGGTTTATCGAACTCAGGGAGCTGGATGGCTTGAATGGCTACTAGCCTCGCCTAGGTTGTGTGCTAGCTACGCGGATGATATGGGTGAAGTGCAGAAATAAAAGAAAGAAATGAAAATGACACAAAATAAATCCCCGCTAACACGGGCTAGAGCACTCATGACACTTGGCATTTGACTTGACCCAGGGTGAGACATTGCCCCAAAAGGTTGTACCTAGCGTCCATGGCCCGATATTCCGGTCGGTGCCAAGCACGCTAGGCCTACCCGGTTCCGGACGGTGGGCATTCCCATGTCCATTAACACCTTCCGCAACCGGGAGCATTAAGGCCACAATGATATCTCCCAACACTTCGTCCAAGCCGTTCCCACGCGTGAGGACTCCATGTCTACACTAGGGGCGTGAGCTATGGCTAGGGAGTCAACCGCCAAGTTTATTCCCCCTTGGCCCGACGGTCAAAGGCGGTCTTTCTCCCGCCAATGACAATGAAACACCCCCGCGTAACCCTAATGGCCAAATAGGTCGAATGTGATTTCTAGCAATACATCGAAGCGGATCTTGACTGGACAAGCATTGGACCCCAACCCCCAACACAACTAGTGTGTTGCCGTACGAATTGGACCCAGATTGCTAGAAATCCCCATTGACACATTTCATCGAACACATGCCATGCAACCAAGCCAAATGAAACAACCCAAGCATCAATCCTACTCTAACCCGTATTAGGGTTCATCAACACTACTCAATGGTGAGAAACATAAAAATAAGCAACATAAAAGAGATACAAACGTTCACCATCAAGAAAACTTAACACAATACAAAACAATAGAAAATAGGAGGAAGAAATACTTATCTTGAGTTTGAATCTTCAATCAAATACAAGATTTATTACAATAGAAAACCTAATCTAACCTAATCTAAAACTCCCAAGAAATGGGAGGAAAAGTTGCTGAAAAAATGGTGGTAGAACTCCCAAAGTCGTGCCCCAAAAGTCCTATATATAACCCTCACAAAACCCAATCAGTTCGGGTCCAGAACTGTCAAAACAGGCCCACCCGATCGGGTGGAAAATACAGAGACTACGAAACTGCTGAAATTGACTTCACCCGATCGGTTGGACTCCCAACCGATCGGTTGAAGTGAAATTTCAGATAGCAGCCAATTTCAGCACATAGCTGCGCTCAGAAAATTCCAGAAAAATCTAGAAAAATCGGATTTGGGCATGCGACCTATCGTTGGAAAGCTAACGACGATGCCGACGCTAGAAAAATAAGAGATCACCCAAAATCCCTCTGGAATGATAGAAAATCTTCAATGAGTGCATTAGCAGCGCGTAAAGGCGGATGAAAAGGCCACCCGATCGGTTGAAACATCAACCGATCGGGTGAGCCGCTTGTTGCTTTGGCCATCAGGCTTCGGCAGCTTCAACCGGTCACTGAAGAGAGCGGGTGGAGCCGTCGGTTTGATCTTTGAGGCGATGCGGCTACAGATGAACCGATCGGGTGAGATGTCACCCGATCGGTTGGAATCCAGCTCCAAATTCCCGAGAATTGGGGCGTTTGAACCGGTCACTGAACCGACCGGGTGACTTCTTGGCCGCTCTAACTTGTGTCCGGGTGGTACATGTATGAAGATATATGCCCATAAGGCAATTTATCTTGATTATACGTCTTGTTCATACCGTATATGGTACGTATTATTCTAAGTATAAAAAGATTAGTATTAATATACTTAGATAATATCCATAGACTTATAGTTAGGTCCTTACATATCTAGATGAGATCTCGATTATGAGTAAGTAAGTGACCGAATAGAAACGTAAGTCTTAAACGGTTCGTGATCATAGATGTGTCGAGAACTGGATATCGACACATCGGATAGATCACTGTGTCTTCGTCTTACCTTCGGGTAATGATGATCTTATAGTCATTCGACTTGGCGAAGTCGGAGACGAGACACATGTGCTCATTAGAGAATGAGTTCACTGAACGACCAAGTTAGAGTTATTAAATGGTTAACTTTAATGATCTGTCTTTAATAACTCTAGGGTGATGATAGGTTAATTGATCCTTAAGACATGAAGTCATCTGTACCAACCTGTGAGTGGACGGTGTAGCTTAGACCCATGATCTAACTTCGAGGACCAGTCCTGATGAAAGATCTTAGGTTGGGTTACACCTGAAGCTCTCAAGGTGAGTAAATGACTAAGATGGGATTCGTCACTTCCATTAAAGGGAAGTTAGTGTTATAGGCTCAGTACGGTCTTTATGTTAATCCTCGGCCGGGGTACGTTGCAAGTAGTACAACGTGTATACAATAAATACCGCCGTATACTGACCAATGTTGTCTAAATAGGGTTGACAGAAAACCATACCCTAGGCCAACAATAACACAGTCTTGACGAAGGGATTTTAGCTAACGGAATTCATCACTGACACAGCCAATGCAAACCCTATGACACTTTTGTCGAAGGGTCGATCACGTTATGATGACTCTGAAACAGGGACGACAGCTACTGCTCGTAGTGACCGTCGTCTAGGGGTTTCGAGCCCCAACCTGTAGTAAGGTCAGGCTGTAGGGTCTCACACCGAGTAGTATTCGTGTCTTAGTAATAGGAATATAGAATAGAGAGAAATGTCATTTGATGATATTCACAAGTGGTGAAAGTTAGTCACATTAGCAATAGGGACACAACGTTGCATTAGATGCTAACTTTGACTAAACGTGTTGTAAATTAGTTACAACGAATTTAGTAGGAACAAACTTGTTGGAAAGGGTTACCTGGATGACGGGATCGTCCCGGTCTAAACACAGGTTCAAACCGCGTCCAAATCGGAGCTCAAACGAGCCCAGAAACGCAGAAAGAGTTCAAGGGGAAGTGGGTTAGACCCACTGGGCCAAAAGGCCCATGTGCAAAGGCAAACGGGCGACACCCGCTGGCTGCAACGGGCGCACGCCCGTTGCACAGCGGGCGTGGCCCGCTGTGTGCAGCGGGCATGGCCCGCTGCACAGCGGGCCAGCGCCCGCTGATGCAGCGGGCACGGCCCGCTACAGCAGCGGGCGGGCGGCCCGCCCTTGCCCCCTTGGGCGGGCGCGCCCGCTAAGTCTAGCGGGCGCGCCCGCAACTTAAGTCAAATTAGGGTTTTTGAAAACCCTAATGCCGGCTACGAATTTTGTGAAAATTGCTAAACTTTGAGCAATTGTTTGAGGGGTCAAACGAAGTCGAAATTTGTCATCGTCAGTTCCTACGCGTTCATCATTCCAAGCTTTTCTGATTGATAGCTAGTTTGGTGTCTGAAGTTTAGTATGCGAGGAGAATTAATTAGTTAAAGTTTGACTTTGTGAAAGGCTAACTTTAAAGTTGAAATTAAGCCAAATGGCTTAATTGAATTTTTCTCTTCATGTGGATTTTCCCACATTGCCCGCAACGAGAAGTTGAGTGCTCACTCCCTATATAAATAGGGGTGCACTCTCCTCGTTGAAAAACACACCAGTCAACGATCGAGTAGCTCCAGATTTTTAGAGCAGGCTCGATCGGCGACTAAATCTCTCTCTCTAATTTTCTTATTCTCCGGAGTAGTCCTAGCACGACTACGAAGGGGGTTTGGATCTGATCCGGACGTCTAAGAAGCGGGTTTCTTCTCAAGTGAAACTTTCTACCGCGTGTGATCGGCTCGGAGGCAAAAGCGGCTCGGGCGGATCGGTGCGAGGGTGCGAGGCGGCTCAGGGAGATCGGGTCAACGCGGCTCGACTACGAGGAACTTCTCAAGACGGTGCGGAACATCTTGCCTGCTCCAGGGCCAAGATTCCGGGTATGTGTTTAAGCATTTTTCTAGTATAGTTTTAATTAGTCGCTTTAGTGTAGATCCTTCTTGGGGTGGTCAGACCCACTCCAAGACGGCATAGATCGGGCTAGGTTCTGGCTCCCCAGAGCCTAGCTAAATAGTTTAGCTAGTGTAGAAATTTTGATTTCTGGTTTTCCGCTGCGCCTTTTGTGCCTCCGTGGTCCGTCCGACTTAGGACGGATACGGATCCGAGCTCTGGGGGTCCGCCAAAACCCCAACAGTGGTATCAGAGCCACAGTTATGCTATAGATCTACTATAGCGACTTTTTAAAATCGTTAAAAATGCTTAGCTTTCATGTACAAACTTTTTTGCTTAATGTTAAAAAGTTTTAAAAATTGTTTCGTGTTTTTAAAAATTGTTTATGCAACACGGAAATTTTATTTTGGACTATTTACTTTATGCGATAAATTTTAAATAGGTATCCAACATTTAAATACTGTATAAAATTTTTTTTATGAGATATGAAAAATTTTAAAGAGTGTTTAAAGTTTATGTAAACTTTAGAAAAATTTTATTTTTGAAATTTAAGAATTTTTCTTTAGTTACATAAAGTTAGAGATCTTTAAAACTTTATTTGAAAGCTTCTAAAAGGTTTCTAAAAGTTTTTAAAAAGGGTTTTAAATTGTTTTTAAAATATGTAAGTATAGAAATGTTTTTATTTCATGAGATGAAACATAAATTATTTTCTTTTTGTTACATATAGGTTTCTAAAATTATTTTGTGACATTTTAATTTTAGAAGTAAGGTTAAAATTTTTAAAGGCCTAGGTTTAAAATTATTAGATAATTTTGTACGACCTAGTTTTATGCGATAAAATTTTTATGAAGACTTTAAAAATTTTTAATCTTTAATTTTAAGTGTTAAAATTTAGATTTGCATGTTTGTATTATATAGCTAATTTTTAAACTTGCAAATACATTTTATATGTCACTAAAAATGAAACTTTCTTTTATGCGGATAAAGTTAGTTGCTTCATTTCATGTTGAATAATGTATTCAAAAACCTTGTTAGGTTAGCCATTAAAACATGATAATGACATGCTATGTTTGATAAAACAAAACAACATCGAACCTAATACCTGATTAGGGTAGTCCTTTTGTTTCGTAAATCATTTCATTAAAACGTTCAATTAAATGATTTTCATAAAAAGACAATGTTGAATTGTTTTATTAAAATCCTAATTAGATTGGGGTAGCAAGTTGAACGTAGAACCTTATAGTTGATAAGGACTTAATAAAAGCTGTTCAACCAATCTGAAAATTTTGAATTTTAGGATCCACTAGTTGATAAGGATTAACTAGTTCTCTAAATTAAAAGCCATTTAGTTGTTTGGAAAACATAAGATTGATGACAACTCCTTCAATGGATCATGATGTCGGTCAATGTGCTTGGCTAAAGTTTTTGGACCAACCTAGCTAGACTGGGTAACAAGTGGTCCTGGCTTAGTCAATTCCCTGGCCGCGTCCGCTGGACCGCAAGGAGTCGATTCATGACTATGTAAGTCCATCGACTATACCTAAGTCAATACGATAATAATCTTGTTCAAGATAAATCGTAGCCCTCCTTGTTTTAGGAGTTGGCAACTGTAAGAAACATGTTCCGGTTGTTGAGCTACACTCAAGCCGTGACATGTCAATCTTATAGAAACCGATTTCTTGATTGACATCTTAACCTGACTGAAACCGTTGTCTCACCCTTCGAGCTTCGGCGTAAGTCTAACCAAGAATGTAGTCTAAGACCTGACCCAAACCGGCGCGTCGTGCATACACCGAGCAAAGGGGCAAGTCAGGCTAGACACGAAGACAAGGGTCCGACTAGGCTAGCCATTGTGATCCGGTTGAGCACACTCATGATCACAAATGACTAGGGGTAAAAATCGATAGGGAATCATAGTAAATATGATTGATGACGAGTTCGTCTACCGACTACAGAATCGGACAACTTGTTGAGATACACTCAAGGTTGTCAGACTCAGGGTAGTCGGATCCCTCTCTCACAAATATTATTTTATAATAAATTGTTTATTATTATGGCTTTAAATAAATTTAGTGGGAGAATATAGTTTTATTAAAACCATTAAAACTATACTACGAACATATACTAACTAAAGTATCTATAAAATGCAGAATGGACTCAGGTCTAAAATACATGGTAGAAAAGAACGTGCTGGATGGAACCAACTACAAAGACTGGCTTAGGAACATTAAGTTGGTCCTTTCCCTAGCTGGGATTGGATACATATTGTTCGAGGACGCTCCGGATAAGCCCGATGAGGATTCGACCCACGAACAGAAAGAAGCCTTCAAGTTGTACCAGAGGGATGCTGAGAAGGCAAGATGCCTTGCTCTAGCTTCGATGACCAATGAGCTGCAAAGGAAACATGAACATATGGATATTCAGAGCATACTCCTTAATGCACAAGAGTTGTATGGCAAGCGATCCAGAGCTGCCAAGTTCGAAGCTACTAGTAACCTCTGGGGCACGAAGATGACGACAGGACCTGTACAAGATCATGTTATCAAGATGATCGGGTATGTAGAGGACGCCGCCCAGTTAGGATTTGTCCTGGACAATGAGATGTCCACGGACATTATCCTAAAGTCTTTAACTCCCGAGTTCAAGCCCTTTATAACTGGCTTTATAATGAACAGCCTTGAGACGGATCTTCCCGGTCTCCTCAATATACTCCGGCAATTTGAGGAGATTGAGAAGAAGCCGACTGCACTGGTTGTTGGCTCTGCTACTTCCGACCAGCCGAAAGGCAAAGGAAAGAAGAGGCAGGTCCCACAACCTGCGAAGGCTAAGAATGGGAAGAAGAAGAACAAAGGGGCCCCGTCGAAATCTGAGTGCTTCCATTGCCACAAGATTGGCCACTGGAAGAGGAACTGCAAGATCTATCTTGCAGAGAAGAAGAAGGGGCATACTGATGCCTCTACCTCAGGTACAAATTAAAATTCAATTAAATGCAATTATTTCCATTCATATAGTGTGAGACACTTATAGACATCTGTGTACTGTATACAGGTGGCTGATAAGAACTGGAGATTGAAGAAGCGCGGAGATCGGTCGGCAATCAAAGCAACAGTTGCTGCTGGGACCGCTCAAAGACTTCTGGAGACGCTGATCGTGATGGAGATGATATTTTCTTATTTGAATAAAATGTATCATCTTTAAGGATCGAAAACAATGAATGAGTGCTTTGCACTCAACGTTTATTTTTGATAAACAAATTAAGGTTCCTTTTATGGACCCGTTGTTTTGGAATGGATGTCTCGTTTGTTGCAATTGAAATTGAATTGGCTTAAAATTCTGTGGATGTGGCTTTTCTGTGATGGTTGCGAATATTTTCGAATAATGGAGGATAGCTTCGATAATATTGATTTTGGAGCTGACTAAATGTTAGAAGTCAATCAGTAGTTAAGTGTAGGTTCCAGGGGGGGCGTATAAATTGTGTGCTATCACACTAATACGCATATCAAGATTAATTCTTAATTATCTGCATTTAGTTAATACTAAATGTGGTTAAAGGAATAAGTACAGTGTAGGACGTTTTGATTGAACGAGTCAATGTCAAGATTCCTTAAAACGATCTTGACTTGACTCATTCGTCAAACCGAATCTGACACTTGTACATTCCATCTGAGGCACTTACCAAAAGGTTATTTTTGCACATAAATCTAAATATGATTTAGTTATTATGTTGAAGTAATTCAACCAGGTAATTCTAAAAGTCAGTGGGAGCGAGCTCATATACTTAGTTCCGTTTTTCGGACTAAGTAAAAAGGGTATTTCACTTTAATGAATCTTCTATATAAATCATTAAGTCAAAACTGTTTTGATTTAATCATATATATATAGAGACTTAGGGTGTCAATAATTTACTTTGCATATTGACACAATAAAGTGGAGTGAGCTAGAACTGACTTACGGAAATGTTAGACCCCACATCTAAATCGTATAAGCTAACTGTTAGCTATACAAAGTTAGGAAAATTGATCCAGATCATTTTTCCAAAGGATCAACCCTGTGTGATCAAGAGATGAAATTTCAATCCATTAAAATTCGTTGTAGATACTTATTAGTAGAACCATTCTTAGGTTTGCCATATCAAAATGTCAAAGTGACTGATATGCTATAACGGTATGAGATACCGAGATAAATAGCCTAAGTGCAAGTGGGAGATGTAGGAAGATATATGCCCATAAGGCAATTTATCTTGATTATACGTCTTGTTCATACCGTATATGGTACGTATTATTCTAAGTATAAAAAGATTAGTATTAATATACTTAGATAATATCCATAGACTTATAGTTAGGTCCTTACATATCTAGATGAGATCTCGATTATGAGTAAGTAAGTGACCGAATAGAAACGTAAGTCTTAAACGGTTCGTGATCATAGATGTGTCGAGAACTGGATATCGACACATCGGATAGATCACTGTGTCTTCGTCTTACCTTCGGGTAATGATGATCTCATAGTCATTCGACTTGGCGAAGTCGGAGACGAGACACAGGTGCTCATTAGAGAATGAGTTCACTGAACGACCAAGTTAGAGTTATTAAATGGTTAACTTTAATGATCTGTCTTTAATAACTCTAGGGTGATGATAGGTTAATTGATCCTTAAGACATGAAGTCATCTGTACCAACCTGTGCGCGGACGGTGTAGCTTAGACCCATGATCTAGCTTCGAGGACCAGTCCTGATGAAAGATCTTAGGTTGGGTTGCACCTGAAGCTCTCAAGGTGAGTAAATGACTAAGATGGGATTCGTCACTTCCATTAAAGGGAAGTTAGTGTTATAGGCTCAGTACGGTCTTTATGTTAATCCTCGGCCGGGGTACGTTGCAAGTAGTACAACGTGTATACAATAAATACCGCCGTATACTGACCAATGTTGTCTAAATAGGGTTGACAGAAAACCATACCCTAGGCCAACAATAACACAGTCTTGACGAAGGGATTTTAGCTAACGGAATTCATCACTGACACAGCCAATGCAAACCCTATGACACTTTTGTCGAAGGGTCGATCACGTTATGATGACTTTGAAACAGGGACGACAGCTACTGCTCGTAGTGACCGTCGTCTAGGGGTTTCGAGCCCCAACCTGTAGTAAGGTCAGGCTGTAGGGTCTCACACCAAGTAGTATTCGTGTCTTAGTAATAGGAATATAGAATAGAGAGAAATGTCATTTGATGATATTCACAAGTTGTGAAAGTTAGTCGCATTAGCAATAGGGACACAACGTTGCATTAGATGCTAACTTTGAATAAACGTGTTGTAAATTAGTTACAACGAATTTAGTAGGAACAAACTTGTTGGAAAGGGTTACCTGGATGACGGGATCGTCCCGGTCTAAACACAGGTTCAAACCGCGTCCAAATCGGAGCTCAAACGAGCCCAGAAACGCAGAAAGAGTTCAAGGGGAAGTGGGTTAGACCCACTGGGCCAAAAGGCCCATGTGCAAAGGCAAACGGGCGACGCCCGCTGGCTGCAACGGGCGCACGCCCGTTGCACAGCGGGCGTGGCCTGCTGCAGCAGCGGGCGTGGCCCGCTGTGTGCAGCAGGCGGGCGCCCGCTGCATCAGCGGGAATGGCCCGCTGCACAGCGGGCCAGCGCCCGCTGATGCAGCGGGCCTGGCCCGCTGCAGCAGCGGGCGGGCGGCCCGCCCTTGCCCCCTTGGGCGGGCGTGCCTGCTAAGTCTAGCGGGCGCGCCCGCAACTTAAGTCAAATTAGTGTTTTTGAAAACCCTAATGACGGCTACGAATTTTGTGAAAATTGCTAAACTTTGAGCAATTGTTTGAGGGGTCAAACGAAGTCGAAATTCATCACCGTCAGTTCCTACGCGTTCATCATTTCAAGCTTTTCTGATTGATAGCTAGTTTGGTGTCTGAAGTTTAGTATGCGAGGAGAATTAATTAGTTAAAGTTTGACTTTGTGAAAGGCTACTTTAAAGTTGAAATTAAGCCAAATGACTTAATTGAATTTTTCTCTTCATGTGGATTGTCCCACATTGCCCGCAACGAGAAGTTGAGTGCTCACTCCCTATATAAATAGGGGTGCACTCTCCTCGTTGAAAAACACACCATTCAACGATCGAGTAGCTCCAGATTTTTAGAGCAGGCTCGATCGGCGACTAAATCTCTCTCTCTAATTTTCTTATTCTCCGGAGTAGTCCTAGCACGACTACGAAGGGGGTTTGGATCTGATCCGGACGTCTAAGACGCGGGTTTCTTCTCAAGTGAAACTTTCTACCGCGTGTGATCGGCTCGGAGGCGAAAGCGGCTCGGGCGGATCGGTGCGAGGGTGCGAGACGGCTCAGGGAGATCGGGTCAACGCGGCTCGACTACGAGGAGCTTCTCAAGACGGTGCAGAACATCTTGCCTGCTCCAGGGCCAAGATTCCGGGTATGTGTGTAAGCATTTTTCTAGTATAGTTTTAATTAGTCGCTTTAGTGTAGATCCTTCTTGGGGTGGTCAGACCCACTCCAAGACGGCATAGATCGGGCTAGGTTCTGGCTCCCCTGAGCCTAGCTAAATAGTTTAGCTAGTGTAGAAATTTTGATTTCTGGTTTTCCGCTGCGCCTTTTGTGCCTCCGTGGTCCGTCCGACTTAGGACGGATACGGATCCGAGCTCTGGGGGTCCGCCAAAACCCCAACAGTACACGCGTGCATCACCCGATCGGTTGGAAGTGACCAACCGGTTAGGTGAGGGGCTGAAAGATGCAATCTTCGTCGTTTGACCCCCTGGATCACGCGTGACTCCTCCCGTTTCTCCGGGGACTCATGATATCGTCGTTTTATGTCCTAAATGCTAGAAATTCCTGCAAAATACCAAAAACACGGAAAAGTGAAAGAAAACGAGAAAACACGAGAAAACGAATACAAGACGGTGGTAAATAATGGAAAAACACGGGAGAAAGTGTGCGCAAATATATGAAATATAAATGCACGTCAAAATTCCCCAAGCTGAACTCTTCCTCGTCGTCGAGGAAGACGAGTGAGAGTAGGAGCTCGGAGGGAGAAAATAGAGAGAAAAAGAGAAAAAGAAAACTCTATATCCTAGATCGCCCATCAGGGTCAACAAAATCGAAAACGACACACCAAGCAAGCAAACGCCAAATCACATCACTAAACCAAGGAGTACGAGTCCAGACAAATGCCGTGGGCCCACGTGGTGAAGCACGAGTGAGTGTGGTCGTGCGCTAGCAGATGGTGTCACTATCTACGATGTGCAATAAAGCTCGATATACACAAATCCAGGAAACGACCCAAATATCAATTCAAATTGAATAAAGCGGTGAATTTATAGTTCAAGCATGTATGAGAATAGAGAGAATCGAAACATATCATGCGTCGGGGACTCCACAACTAGGGTTAAGGAAATCACTCCATATAGCCTAGATAATAGCTAAAAAAGTTCCTAAGCCAAGTGTTTTTGAAACCGATGGGGGTTGAGATGATGTGGAGAAGAACACTCGGGGCAAATTCTCGCCTTCCCTTTATTCTCGGCAAGTAGGAAAATATTCACAAAGGAATTTTTTTTGGGTTTTGGGTTTTTGTATTTTTTTGGATTTTTTTGGGTATACAATTTTTTTTCCTTTTCTTTTCATTTCTCTTCTTTTTGGGTTTTTCTTTTCTTTTCTCCTTTTTTTGGATTTTTGGGGTTTTTTGGCTATACACATGTGTACTCTCCCAAGCGGGAGAACGATACACGGCGAGGGGATTTGCACCAAGTAAAACAAAAAAGAAGTCGGAATCTAAACACTTGGGCAAAGGAAACTATTCTCGCTAAATAGAGCATGGGCTAAATGGGTTATCCTAGTCCTTAATTGTGGAATCCTGACACATGCGAAATGAAGTATATGATATATATCTAGCATGCAGAAGCACACAGGGGAAACAAATACCGCATATTCAAATCGAAGCATGATAATCTAGGGGTCATTCCTGGACAGGTATATAAAGTAAAATCACAAAGTAGAAGCACACCACACAGCTAGGCACGACGCACGACTCACAAAAAGCTAAGTGGACCCACGATGCATGAAATGCAAGAGGACTCGATATCCTAGGGTTAGTGAGTGTGATTATCGATGCTATGCTAGGTGTGTGTGTGATTTTCGTGGCAATTCATCATATGGTTCATCTCTAGGAGAAAGAGATAAAAAGAAGAAAAGAAAAAGAAAAAGAAAAAGATGGAGAAAAACAACTCAAATAACGAAGAAAAAGAAACAAATGACGCACGAAGTGCGACTCCCCCAAGCTAAAACTTGCATTGTCCTCAATGCAATAGTAGTGAATACGGGAGGGCAATGAAAATGGGGGGAGTAACGCACCGACACAAAAAATGAAAAACACGAAAAACACATGAGCGAAACTAAAAAAATAAAGAAAAAGAAACACTTAAATAAAAGATATAAAACACGACGAAAGAACACAAAGACACAAACACACAACAACGACACACGAAAACATGCACACAAAAGTCGATTTCCCCCAAGCTGAACATGACAATGCTAGCAAAATGATATGATCAATGGGGATGCAGAGATATGCTAGGGGGAAATCGGAAAAGAAAGAAATCAGAATGCAGGAGAGACAGTGTGCTCGTTCTCCTCAGAAGAGGATGTGGGGTGTGGGCGGTAGAAGTGATAGAAGGGCACGACATGATGGGTAATTATGATGCAAAAGCAAATCTTAGATACGATCCCCTCGCTAATGAGAGGAGACGAGATTATTCAAATCTAAACTAGAAAGCTGTAAAATTTTACACTACTGGATTAGGATACACCTGAGCATAGGCGGATCCAAGATCTGAAGTAGGGCAGGTACTGCTCTAACTGCTCCTTCTGTGGCTCCGCCAGAAGCGTTGTGCCACGTGTGCCAATGGACCCAAGCAATGCACCTCCAAGCATCCCTCGTAGGTGTCCACCTGTGACCTGTAAAGGACGAGGTGCATTAGTCCATGGCAAGAAATTATTTCCCAAAATAAATATATCCCAGAGATAATCGTCAACATGAGATGGAAAAATAATAAAAGGGTGACGAATACTCCCTGAGAATGGGTCGCTATCCTCTGTACTAGCGACGACCAAATCCTCGCTCTCCATGAGAAGTGGCTCTCCAGGTGGTGACGCATCGCAACATACCTCAAGGGAAGTAGATCCTGTGTCCTACAAGAGATATGGTGTGTCAAATATATATGAGTCTAAAGAAATAGGAAGTGAAAAGAGAGACTCAAAAGTGGAGTGAGAGTGAGTATGAAAATCTCCCTGAATAGGGGCAATATGCTCAAGTAGATGCTCAGCCGCAGAAGAAGTGGATAGTGATTGTAAAGGTAGATGTGACTCGGGCTCCATGAAGTGGACCATTGTATCCAGGCCCTCGTGCACATTCCCCTCGATGATATGCTCATGCTCCTCCATCTGCTCGATGTCCTGAATGACATCCTCATGGTTGACCACAGACCAAGGAGGAAGATGCGACAGAGATGGCTGTGGAGGTGGATGTAGAGCGAACCCCTCGTATGTGGTCGTGGTGTCCTCGTCCTCACGCACATCCTCCTCGCCGGTATGCATAATCTCTGTAAACTCCTCAGTGCTCTCATAGGACTCATATGTGGTATCCAAATCATGACAAGAAGTCTCTCCCACAGATCCTATAGAAATCACCCCATCCTCACTATCATCATCAAAAAATGCTTCGTCATCCAAGTGGTAGTGATGGAAAAATGGGGTATCGGCTTGAGATGTGTCTATGGCGACCGATGGCATGGTGGTCTCAACCATGAAAGTGGGTATATCCTCTTCTTCATCCACTCTCCTCGGTGTCGGCTCGGTGATTGGTACCATCAAGTTTTGTAATATTTGGCCTTGGTTAAACATGGCACTTTCAAGGAGAGACACGAGGCTTGATTCTTCTTGTGTTTGTGGAGGGGTATAAGGTTGAGGAAATGGATGGGAGGTGTTAGGGCTAAGGTTGTGGGAAAATGTTTGGCCTTGGAGTGGGGGAGGCTCTCGAGCGTAAATGGGCAATCATAATACACATGCCCTGCCATCCCACTAGTCTCACAAACCACAACCGAATAAGGATTGTATCCTCCCATCCGAGCATCGAAATTTGATCTCCACATGGTTACACCAAAGATACATGGACAACAAAAATAAGAAAACTAGAGAGGAGCGTCAATAGTACAAGAGAATAACAAAAAGATAATATAATAGTGTGGGAAAAATTTCTTGGTTATTGAATATATTTTTTGTTTAAAAAGAAAAAGAAATTTTTTTTGTGTTTTTATGCGTAGGCTAACGAACCCAAGCTAAGCTAATATCAAACCGAACGCCTCCCCGGCAACGGCGCCAAAAACTTGACCGGCGCCCCGTTTACGGTATGGGCGCGGTGTCGTTTTACCGCAAGTGCACGGTTAGTGTAGGGTGCGGGTTTATCGAACTCAGGGAGGTGGTGGCTTGAATGGCTACTAGCCTCGCCTAGGTTGTGTGCTAGCTACGCGGATGATATGGGTGAAGTGCAGAAATAAAAGAAAGAAATGAAAATGACACAAAATGAATCCCCGCTAACACGGGCTAGAGCACTCATGACACTTGGCATTTGACTTGACCCAGGGTGAGACATTGCCCCAAAAGGTTGTACCTAGCGTCCATGGCCCGATATTCCGGTCGGTGCCAAGCACGCTAGGCCTACCCGGTTTCGGACGGTGGGCATTCCCATGTCCATTAACACCTTCTGCAACCGGGAGCATTAAGGCCACAATGATATCTCCCAACACTTCGTCCAAGCCGTTCCCACGCCCGAGGACTCCATGTCTACACTAGGGGCGTGAGCTATGGCTAGGGAGTCAACCGCCAAGTTTATTCCCCCTTGGCCTGACGGTCAAAGGCGGTCTTTCTCCCGCCAATGACAATGAAACACCCCCGCGTAACCCTAATGGCCAAATAGGTCGAATGTGATTTCTAGCAATACATCGAAGCGGATCTTGACTGGACAATCACCTGACCCCAACCCCCAACACAACTAGTGTGTTGCCGTACGAATTGGACCCAGATTGTTAGAAATCCCCATTGACACATTTCATCGAACACATGCCATGCAACCAAGCCAAATGAAACAACCCAAGCATCAATCCTACTCTAACCTGTATTAGGGTTCATCAACACTACTCAATGGTGAGAAACATAAAAATAAGCAACATAAAAGAGATACAAACGTTCACCATCAAGAAAACTTAACACAATACAAAACAATAGAAAATAGGAGGAAGAAATACTTATCTTGAGTTTGAATCTTCAATCCAATACAAGATTTATTACAATAGAAAACCTAATCTAACATAATCTAAAACTCCCAAGAAATGGGAGGAAAAGTTGCTGAAAAAATGGTGGTAGAACTCCCAAAGTCGTGCCCCAAAAGTCCTATATATAACCCTCACAAAACCCAATCAGTCTGGGTCCAGAACTGTCAAAACAGGCCCACCCGATCGGGTGGAAAAAACAGAGACTACAAAACTGCTGAAATTGACTTCACCCGATCGGTTGGACTCCCAACCGATCGGTTGAAGTGAAATTTCAGACAGCAGCCAATTTCAGCACATAGCTGCGCTCAGAAAATTCCAGAAAAATCTAGAAAAATCGGATTTGGGCATGCGACCTATCGTTGGAAAGCTAACAACGATGCCGACGCTAGAAAAATAAGAGATCACCCAAAATCCCTCTGGAATGATAGCAGATCTTTAATGAGTGCATCAGCAGCGTGCAAAGGCGGAAGAAAAGGCCACCCGATCGGTTGAAACATCAACCGATCGGGTGAGCCGCTTGTTGCTTTGGCCATCGGGATTCGGGAGCTTCAACCGGTCACTGAAGAGAGCGGATGGAGCCGTCGGTTCGATCTTTGAGGCGATGCGGCTACAGATGAACCGATCGGGTGAGATGTCACCCGATCGGTTGGAATCCAGCTCCAAATTCCCGAGAATTGGGGCGTTTGAACCGGTCACTGAACCGACCGGGTGACTTCTTGGCCGCTCCAACTTGTGTCCGGGTGGTACACGCGTGCATCACCCGATCGGTTGGAAGTGACCAACCGGTCGGGTGAGGGGCTGAAAGATGCAATCTTCGTCGTTTGACCCCCTGGATCACGCGTGACTCCTCCCGTTGCTCCGGGGACTCATGATATCATCGTTTTATGTCCCACATGCTAGAAATTCTTGCAAAATTCCCAAAACATGGAAAAGTGAAAGAAAACGAGAAAACACGAGAAAACGAATACAAGACGGCGGTAAATAATGGAAAAACACGGGAGAAAATGTGTGCAAATATATGAAATATAAACGCACGTCAACTGCCTGGTTGGTGGAGAACTTGATTCTTCATAGGGATCTGGGGCTCCTGCAAAGGTTGGACCTCGAAAGGGCGGCCAACTTTTTCGTGGGGAGCAGATACCAGGTATGTCAACTGAGTCCTTGTTTATCGTCGTCCAAGTCAGTCGTTGTTTTGACTAACCCTTGTTTTTTGTAGATGTCCGTTCTCGGAGCCATGCTGCGTCGTCAAGCTACCGACTTGATCGAAGGAGGTCAGAGGGTGGCAGACACGGAGCAAAAAGCGTTTGGCCTCGAGGCTCAGGCGAAGGAGGCGGAGGAGGCCTTGAAGAAAGCCCTGGCAGATAAGGCGGCGGCCGAGTGGGCGTTACGGAGGCTAAGGATAGCCTGTCGTCACTATCGAGTCTCTACAAATCTGCCAAGCTTCAGTAGCAGTTGGAGAGGTCCCGGCTCGAGGAGGCGCTCGGTACCTCACGGAAGGAAACGGTTGAGCTTCGGGCCAAAGCTTGCGACTCCGAGAGGTGGGCGAAAGCTTGCAAGCCAAAGGCGACCGAGCTTCAGGCCAAAATCGCATGGCTCGAGGAGGCCGCTGCTAGGGAGAAGTCAGAGCTTAAGACAAAGTTTACAAAGTCGATGGAGGCCTTTTCTAGTGCCTTTGCGTCCGAAAGTGTTCCTTCTCCTTCCTAGGCCGACATGCCTTAGTTTAGGCTTTTTGTAATTTTATTTTCTTCAAATAAATGAAAAAACTTTTTGCGAGCTGGGTATGTTGTCGCATTTATTTTTTACTTGAATACATGCATGTGTGTGGCCCCTCAATGACTTAACTTCCAATTTCATAGAAATCTTTAGGCAAGTTTTGTTGTTGATAAGTTAGGCATATTCAATCGATGAATGTAACCTTTTAAACTATAAATCACGCTTCCTTGTGTAGTGAGAGGCGAAACCCTTTCGACATATGCATTGGGCGTCGTTCAGTGGAAAGGGGCGAGGCCCCTTCGACTTACGGCCGAAGAGTACCGGGGGTCATTCAGTGGCGAGGGGGGATCCCTCAGCTTACGGCTAACGACAAGGGTCGTTCGGTGGCGAGGGGCGAGGCCCCTTCGACTTACGGTCGACGAGTGCCGGGGGTCGTCCAGTGGCGAGGGGGGAACCCTCGGCTTGTGGCTGACGACAAGGGTCGTTCTATGGTGAGGGGCGAGACCCCTTCGAATTATGGTCGATGGGTGCCAGGGGTCGTTTAGTGGTGAGGGGAGATCCCTCGGTTTACGGCTGAAGACAAGGGTCGTTCGGTGGTGAGGGGCGAGGCCCCTTTGACTTACGACCGACGAGAATTGTTTAGAAGGTTGTTTCAAGTGATGTCAAAGGATGATCGACTTTGTATTCATCATGAACATGCATAAGGTAAAAGATGAAGATAGATTTCAATCGTTTACCCCGTTTGTACAATTATTGATAGTACTTCTGCAAATGCTCAGTGTTCTAGGGATGAGGAAGTTCTCTGTCATCCAAAGTAACGAGTCGGTAGGTGGCAGGACCGAGTACATCGAATACTGTGTAGGGTCCTTCCCACTTTACAACGAGCTTTCCCTGCTTGAGAATCTCGAGAGTGAAAACAGCCTTACGCAACACTAAGTCGTATACATGGAAAGTGTTGAGGGATGTATGCCGTCAGATCATTTGTATTTGATGTAAATGATTTTTAAGCTTAGATAGAGACTATTTTGCATATGATGCAAGCTGAGTTAAATGTGTCGTAAATAGTTTACGACAATATTTAATATTATAAAGGCAAGGAAAAAAGGTTACCTGGATGACGGGATCGTCCCGCTTTAAATGCAGGTTCAAACCGCGCTCAAATCGGAGTCCAAACGAGCCCAATAAACCTATTTACAAGGAGTTTTAAATAGAAGCCAAAGTCTTTTTAATTAAAGGGGACCAAAAGTCTTTAAGAGTTAAAGCCATTATTTTTGGGGCCCAATAGCTTTAATGGATTAAAGCCAAAATTAAAAAAAACTGCAAAAGGGGGCAGCCTGGGCTTGGCCAGGCGCTAAGGCGCTAAGGCCCAGGCCCAGGCGCCTGGTGCCCGGGCGCCCAGGCGCCCAGGTGCTGGGCGCCTGGGCCTGGGCCTAGGCAGGCCCAGGCGCCCTGGGTGCCTGACCCATGCCTTGGCCCAGGTGCCTAGCCTGGGCACGTCCAGGCCTGGGCCAGTCGGCCAGCCTGGCCTGGGCTCGCCCAGCTGGCACAGTGGGCCCCCACACCTGGCTTTCAGAAACCTAGGTGCAGAATTTGCAATGACGGCTGGTTTTGTGCGAAATGTGACTTTGGGCTGATCTTTGGACGATCAATTGGTCTGTCAAACGGACTCTGATTGACTTGCCATTTTTTCCTACGCGTTCATCGTTCAGCGCTCTTCGATTTGATAGGTTGTATCAAATGTGAAGCTCAACGGTGAGGGAGTTAAAATTCCTGGAAGTTTGGCCTTTATGAAAGGCAAACTAACTTGAATTATTAACTCCAAATATTTAGTCCCACATCGAAAGTGGAGTAAAGGGGAGGGGTCAGCCGCCTATATAAATAGGGGTCTCCCTCTTTCTCTAAACTCGTCCCAAGCTCTAGATCTGAGCAGCTCCCAAAAATGTTGGAGCACGCTCGGATCTAAGCTTAAATTAATATTCTCTTCTCCCTAATTTTCTGCATTGCTCCTGAAGGGCTCTAGCAAAGCCACGAAGGAGTTCGGATCTGATCCAGAGTCTTGGCGAAGGTTCACATTCAGGTGAAACTTTCTTCAGCGTGTGGTTGACTTGGAGACAAGGGGATTGCTTGCCTCGGGACGCGGAGCGGTTCGAGGATCGGTTCATCGCGGGACGGGAGCGGCTGGGATGACGGTGTGGTACACCTTGCATGTACCAAGGCAAGGTTCCGGGTATGTAATTTAGAAGCTTTCTTTTAATTATGTCGCAGTAGCTTAGATCCTTCTTGGGGTGGTCAGATCCACCTCAAGTTAGCAGAGATCCTGGCTAACGGTCTTGATTTTCCTTAGGGCTTCGTTAAAAAGTTTAACGATTTTCTTTCGCTGTGCTTTCTTTTGCCTCTATTGTTCGTCCGACTTAGGACGTGCATAGAGATTTGTGCCCTGAGGGTCCATCGAAACCCAACATTGGTATTAGAGCTTAGTCTGCATGATGATCTAGGACTGCGACGTTTTTAAAATGAATGCCTTTTAAATGCATGCTAAAATTTTTAACTTTATTAGATATTGTTAAAAATGAAACCGTTTTCATTTGAGATGTTTTTTTAAAATTCTTTTATGCGATAAAATTATTTTTTGAAAAATGGAAATTTTATGATGATTTTAAAACATAGTTTATGTAATGAAAATTATATGATAATTTTTATGAAACTGTTTTAAGTTTTAAAATCATGCTTTTAAATTTAAGTATTAAATTTAGTTGCACATTAATTATTTATAGGATAAATTTTTTAATGTGTTGATGCATGTTTAATAATTATGTGATGATTGTTAAACAGTTATAAACCTTTTATGCGATATTTAGGTTAATAATTGCATGCTAATTTTATAGTTGATAAAGTTAGATTATGTTTTAATGGCCATGCTTCATTATGTGATAATTGTTGAAACCTTTTAGGTTAGCCATTAAAACCTATTTGAAATTTATAAGATAAATTTTAAATGGCATGCTATGTTTTAATAATCATTACAACCTTTTAAAACCTAATTTTTGATTAGGGTAGTCCTTTAACGACGATTATTATTTTAATCGTTATTATAATATTCTCATTAAAAGACTGCACTTTAAAGTGTTGAAATTGATTTATTAAAATTCTAATGATGATTAGGGTAGCGCGTTGAACAAATGAACCTTATAGTTGATAAGGATTTAATAAAAGTTATTAACAAATCCTAAAATTTTGAATTTTAAGGATTCAACTAGTTGATAGGATTAATTAGTTTAATAAAATCCTTTTACGGCACGCATATATAAATGATAAGTGGCATTCAATGGATCATGATACCGGTCAATGTGCTTGTCTAAGTTTGTTGGGTCAACCTAGCTAGACTGGGGGTTAGTGACCCTGGCCGTGTCCGCTGCACCACAATGACACAAATCATGATTACATGACACCCTGAACTACACCTAAGTCTAATACGTTAATAATATTTTTCAAGATTAGCCGTAGCCCTCCTTGTTTTAGGGGTTGGAAACTATAGGACCAGTGTTCCATTTGATGAGCTACACTCAAGCTGTGACATGTCAACCTTGTAGAAACCAACCTTGTAGAAAACAAACCGTCGTGTAGTGAAAACATCGAGCGCTGGCGTAAGTTAATCTAATGATGTAGTCTAGACTTGACCCAAACCGTCGTGTCGTGAACACACCGAGCGCCGACGTAAGTTAAGCTAGACACGAAAATAAGGGTCCGAATATACTAGTCATTATGATTTGGATGAGCGGCACTCATGATCATAAATGGCTAGGAGTAAAAACCGATAAGAGAGTCATATATGATATAATTGATGAAGAGTCATCTGCTGATCGCAGAGTCAAACAATTTGTTGAGCTACACTCAAGGTTGTAAGACTCGGGGTGGTTGGATCTCTTTCCCATTAATTTAATTTAATTAAATCGTTCATTGATTGGCTTAAAATGATCACAAAAATAGTGGGAGGATATAGATTGATAAAAGCCAATCTATCTATATTTAATATTGAACATATGCTAAACTAGGGTAAGTCTATGTTTACCGATGGAATCAAAAACATAATATTCTAAGAGAATAAGTTAACTAGTCCAAATGATTGGTTAATGGAATATCAAGTTAAATTCTAATTGATAGAATAAATTATATTCTCGTTGACATTAAAATGACCTTCTTAAGGACAGACTTAAGGAATATGATTTCATTAAGTTCTGATTCCAACAAAATAAATGCACGCTATATGTCACTATCCTCTATATGGGGCAGCTGGAACATATTGATGTTCAAAAGCATGTTTCTCCATACAATTTGTTGAGTCAACTCAAGGTTGTATAGAAAACGGGTTCGATCCATAAGGTTCGAAACTTCGATCAAACTGTTTGATTTGAAGATGAGTGCATGGCGGTGCAAGACTATGTAACCCAACCGGATCTTGAGACGAGCAACTTGTTGAGCTACACTCAATGTTGCAAAGCCCAGGCGTTTGAATACATGAGATGCTTGCATGGCTACTTATTTTTGTTGGGTCATATAATATCTAAATGAGATTTAGAAAAGGAAGAAGGCACTAAGGAAAGTTAATTGAGAAAGATAGTTTTATTTATCATTAGTAAAGGCGAGGAACTGAAAATGTGACATATTTGATGTCACGATTTCAGAATAATTGTTATACAAAAGGAAAACACATTTTGACGAATGTCATCACATTGCTTCTGAAGCAATGAGTAATATGTATAACATAATATATTAAATGTTAATATATGAATTCGCAAGATAGTAATAAACTTATATGGCAAAATAGACTAGGCCGTATCAAAGAGACAAAGCTTCACAAGTTACATAAAGAGGGGTCTGACCTCTCGTATTATGAAGTCTACGAACACTTGTGAATCTTATTCTCAAATGTATAATGGCCGAAACTCCTTTTGTAAGACAATGGGAGAGCGAGTTGTTAAACTCGCAGTCTTGTACATACCGCCCAAGTCTAAGTTAGCCAGGATACGTTGTTCTTATCCTATTGAGACACGTGTTCTTGATGAAACACAAGTCTGATAAAATAGAGAACAAAATGACAGAAGTATTTGAAATGATCCGATTAGATTGAAAAGTCAAATACATAGCTGTAAATCTTACAAAATTAAAAGAAAATGTGATTTTCTCTCAGGTCAAGTCTCTTAACATATTGGATGTGTTGGAGAGCATAAATCGCACTTTGTTAGACATAGTGCGACTCATGAAAAAGTGACTGAGTTACGATCCTCCCTCTGGGTTAAGTCCCAGATAGAAATGCCTAGGGTTTGATAAGGTTCTATGAGGACCTTATCAATAAGATATTCATTAAATCAATTGTTAGGAAGTTAAAAGATTACTTGAGTCTCGTGAGACGAAGAGTCGAAGTTGGACATCATAATCGATGATGGCATAGTCAACTTCCAGGATGAAATTTGGAGTAGTGACTCCGATTAATAACTTGATGCAATTAGAAATGGTCCGTGCACGTGAATAAAGTATGGACTTTAGTTTACGTGCCCAAGGAAAATGTTTCTTTGACTGCACGTGAATCTTCGAGTATAGAAGATTGGTGCAGAAAGAAAATAGTGAAGTACAATTATGTTGGTAGAGAAAGGTTTTCATCCTAACTCCTATAAACGGATTATGATGAAACTGTCTAGCCAGTAGATGTGTACAGATCTACTCGGATCGAACTCGATGTAAATGCTCATGATAACCATAAAAACTGGTGCATTCATTTAAAGTTCGTTTTCTAAATATGATTTAGAAGAACAAACTTTTATGAATTGATCAAAGAGTTTTCAAGGTCAGTGGGAGCGAATAAAACACATGCAAGACATCAAGGGGATGTAACATATTTGATAAATTGGTCAAAAGAGTTTGACACTTTTAAATATGAACCATCTAAAATGACCAGTAACTTATTAACATTATTGGTGTAAGGTACGATGAGCTGGATGAGATCCTGGGAAATTAAATATTATGGATTCCAAAGGACCAAAGGAATTATTTGAATGAGATTCAAATGGTTGGTCTAATATGAACATAGAAACCCCTTAAGTCTATACAGTAGACGGTTTAGCAGATCCACTCACAAAGGCTCTACCACATGAAGTCAAGAAAGACTTATGTGTAAAATACGGTATGAGATACCGGAAGCAATGGCCTAAGTGCAAGTGGGAGATGTAGCGAGATAGGTATGCCCTCGAGGCAATTATCTCTGTGTAATTATATAAACATCTTGTTCGAAATAACAGTAAGCTGTTTGGTATAAATTTATCTAAGTTAATCATAATGTAGTTATCATTAGATATTAACTCAGGCAAAGTCCTGAGACTTAATGCAAGGTCAAACATGTATCGAGATGAGTATCTCGATCATGATGAAGTGCTTGACTGTTAGTAGCATAAATCTAGGGTTCGTGGTCGTAGATGTTTCGAGAAAAGGATATCGAAACAACAGATAAACCATTGTGTCTTAGTCTTCACCGTATAGTGGTGACGATGATCTCATGATCGTTTGACTTGGCGAAGTCGAAGACAAGACACCGGTGCTCATTGGAGAATGAGTTCACTGAACGCCCCATCAAGAGTTGTCATATGGTTATGATTGACCAATCTGTCAATGATAACTCTTAGTGATGATAGGCTAGTTGGTCTTTTGACTTGAGGTCATTGTACGAACCTGTGCGTGAACGGTGTCACTTAGATCACTGACCTAGCTTCGAGGCAAGGCCTGTCATAAGGTCTATGGTTGGGTGAGATTTGAAGCGTACGAGTAGAGTAATGACCAAGAGAGGATTCGTCTCTCCTGGTCAATGGGAGTTAGTGTCGTAGTGTTAGTTTGGTCTTTAGTGAAAACTCTGGCCAGAGTATGTTGGAAGATGTCAAATATTATTTAACTAAAGATCGATGGAAACTAACCGGTTTCGAGCTAATGGGGTTGACAGTTTGACTGTACCCTAGGCTTGAACTGAACGACATAGTTTAGCCGAAGAGACTATAACCGTGGAAGTCATCACGGACACAGTCAGGGTGGTCCCAACAATACTCATGTTGATGAGTTAACCACGTAAGTATGATACTGAAACAAGGACGACAACTGCTGCTCGTGGTCACTACCGTCTGTGGCTTCGAGCCACACTTGTAGTAGGGTCAGGCTGTAGGGTCTCACACAGAGTGCGACCTTCGTCTAGTAATAGGTAGAAACATTAGGGAGAATGTGCATTTGATGCAAGGGATAGAAAACTGCAAAGAGTTTGCAATTATCTTCTGTATTCGGGATAAATGATCCTGAGTGCAAGTGGGAGATATTGAGGGATGTATGCCCTCAGTTCATTTGTATTTGATGCAAATGATTTTTAAGCTTAGATAGGGACTATTTTGCATATGATGCAAGCTGAGTTAAATGTGTCGTAAATAGTTTACGAAAATATTTAATATTATAAACTCCAAGGAAAAAAAGGTTACCTGGATGACGTGATTGTCCTGCTCTAAACGCAGGTTCAAACCGAGCTCAAATCAGAGTCCAAACGAGCCCAATAAACCTATTTAAAAGGAGTTTTAAATAGAAGCCAAAGTCCTTTTTAATTAAAGGGCCCGAAAGTTTTTAAGAGTTAAAGCCATTATTTTTGGGGCCCAATAGCTTTAATGGATTAAAGCCAAAATTGAAAAAAACTGCAAAGGGGGGCAGCGTGTGCTTGCCCAGGCGGGCCCGGGCGCCTGGGCCTGGGTGCCCTGGGCACCTGGCCGAGGCCTGGGCCCAAGCGCCCAGCCTGGGCATGCCCAGGCCTGGGCCAGGTGGCCAGCCTGGCTTGGGCTCGCCCAGCTGGCGCAGTGGGCCCCACCACACACCTGGGTTTCAGAAACCTAAGTGCAAAATTTGCAATGATGGCTGGTTTTGTGCGAAATGTGACTTTGTGCTGATCTTTAGACGATCAATTGGAGGGTCAAACGGACTCCGATTGACTCGCCGCTTTTTCCTTATGTGTTCATCATTTAACGCTCTTCGATTTGATAGCTTGTATCAAATGTAAAGCTCAACGATGAGGGAGTTAAAATTCATGGAAGTTTGACCTTTATGAAAGGCAAACTAACTTGAGTTATTAACTCCAAATATTTAGTCCCACAACGGAAGTGGAGTAAAGGGAGGGGTCAGCCGCCTATATAAATAGGGGTCTCCCCCTTCCTCTAAACTTGTCCCAGGCTCTAAATCTGAGCAGCTCCTAAAAATGTTGGAGCATGCTCGGATATAAGCTTAAATTAATATTCTCTTCTCCTTAATTTTCTGCCTTGCTCCTGAAGGGCTCTAGTAAAGCCACAAAGTAGTTCGGATCTAATCCGCAGTCTTGGCAAAGGTTCACATTCAGGTGAAACTTTCTTCGGTGTGTGGTTGGCTCAGTGATAAGGGGATTGCTCACCTCAGGACACGGAGTGGTTCGAGGATCAGTTCGATGTGGGACGGAGAGCGACTCGGAAGACGGTGTGGTACACCTTGCCTGTACCAAGACAAGGTTCCGGGTATGTAATTTAGAAGCTTTCTTTTAATTATGTCGCAATAGCTTAGATCTTTCTTGGGGTGGTCAGATCCACCTCAAGTTGGCAGAGATCCTGGCTAAGGGTCTTGATTTTTCTTAGGGCTTCGTTAAAGAGTTTAACGATTTTCTTCCGCTGTGGTTTCTTTTGCCTTAATTGTTCGTCCGACTTAGGACGGACATAGAGATTTGTGCCCTGAGGGTCCATCGAAACCCAACAGAAGCTGCGTTCACGGACCTTTTAGTTGAAATAGCGGGCCATGCATCCTTTTTGTTCGATGAGGGTCGCTAAAGCCCATTCGCGGACCTCGTACACCAGTTATAGGTTGAGCTCGAGGCCTTTTGAGTTTCTTTCTTCATCATAGTATTGGAGACGAAGTGGTCGCTCATTGACCTCTACTAGGACGATGGCTTCGCATCCATAGTCCAACATGAATGTCATTTCCCCCGTTGAGGTTTTGTGGGTCATTCTGTACGACCATACCATGTCGGGGATTTTGTCCGGCCAAGTCCCTTCGAGCCTGGTTATTCTCTTTCGTAGGGGCCAGAGGATGCTTTTGTTGCTGCTTCTGCCAAACTGTTCGACTGGGGATGGGCAACAGAGGCGAAGTACAGCTTGATCTTCAGCTCTGAGCAGAAGTCTCTGAAGCTGGCATTGTCAAACTGTGTCCCGTTGTCCGTCACTATGGATCGTGGGAAGCCAAAATGACAGACGATGGACTTTTAGACAAAGCTTCGAGCTTCCTTCCTGGTGATTCGGGACAGAGGTTCCGTCTCGATCCACTTTGTGAAGTAGTCGATTGCCACTATTAGGTATTTTCGTTGCCACTCACTGGCTTGAATGGGCCAAGGAGGTCTAGTCGCCACTTGGCGAAAGAAACTGGACTGTCGATGGGGATCATATCAGTTGGTAAGGCCGAGCTAATCTTTGAGAACTTTTGGTAGGTCGTGCACCATCGATCGTATTTGACGGCATCTTTTAATATCGTTGGCCAAAAATACCCTTGTCTCACGGCCTTCAAAGCTATGGATTTTCCTCCGCATTGGTTTTTGCAATTACCCTCGTGGATCTCTTGGATCACATAGTGCGCTTCCTGCGGTGCTAAACATTTAAGGTAGTGGAAGATGTCATACCTGGTCCATCGTCTTTTGTACAATGAACCATCCAGCATGACGAATTGGTAGGGCTTTCGTTCTAGCTTTCATGTCTCCACTGGGTCGGTCGGCTTCTCCCTGTGTTTAGGTTACAGATTATGGGATCCATCCAAGTGATCCATTGGTCGAGGCTTAGCAGCTCTTGTGCCAGCTCGCTGGAATGGAGTAGACGTTGTACATACACGGTCCGATCGAGTCCCACAGGGAGGAGGATGCAAGCTTCGACAAGGCGTTGGCTCGATGATTCTTCAACCTTGGCACATGATGAATTTCTACGCGTGTGAACTTGGCGAGCTCTGCTTTAGCAACTTGCATGTAACTCTGCATCGAGTCTTCGCGGGCCCCGAAGGTCCCATTCAGTTGGTAGATGACGAGGTTGGAGTCGCTGAGTAGTTGGACCACTCTCACCCATAGGGCTTGAGCCAATCGGAGTCCGTTGATGGCCGCTTCATATTCTGCACCATTGTTAGTGGTTTGTAAATCAAAGTGAAGAACATATTTCAATATATTGCCCGCAGATGTTTGGACAATTATTCCGGCCCCGATTTCAGCTTGTGTAACCGAACCATCGACATGTACGATCCAGGTTCCCTCGTCTTCAATTGCATCATTTGCTCTATTTGATGGATTGATACTTGTTGAGGATGAGGGGGTAGCCTCAGGTAGTACGCTAGTTGCATATACCTCTTCCTGCGGGCCATCGTTGTAAGTGAGTTTGATGATAAAGTCGGCGAGAGCCTGCCCTTTGATGGCGGTCCTTGATTTAAACTGGATGTCGAATTCTCTTAGTTCGACCCCCATTCGTCATTCTTCCTAAACGACCAAGCCTCTTCAGGGTCTGCTATAAGGGAGTGTCGGTGAGGACTAGGATGGTGTGCGCTTGGAAGTACGGTCGCAACCTCCTTGCGGATTAGACCAGTGCGAAAGCCATATTTTCGATCCTTGAGTAGTTGACCTCCACACCTCGGAGAACCTGAATAAAGTAGTAGATGTGCCATTGTACCCCTACGTCTTCTTTGACGATCGTCAAACTTACGACCTCCTCGGTGGCGGCCAGGTAGATGATGAGTTGGTCATCTTTATCTGGCATGGTCAGGAGTGATGGGGTGTGAAGTTACTCCTTTAACTCGGAGAAAGATTTTTTGCAGTCCGCATCCTATTCGATGACTCTCTTGTCGCTTGACACGGAGGCTATCGCCTTTCTCAACACCTTGAAGAAAGGCAATGACATCTCGGTTGACTTAGACAAGAATGGTCCCAAGGCAGCTATCCTTCCATTCAGCCTCTGGAGCTCTCTGAAAGTCGAGGGCTCCTTCATCGTGACGATCAGTGATCTTGTCAGGGTTGGCCTTGATCCCTCGATTCGTCAGCATGAAACCGAGGAACTTCCCCGACCGAACCCTGAAGGTACATTTGGCAGGGTTTAGCCGAAGGTTGTATCGCCGGATCTGTGTAAATATCTCACGGAGGTATGCGACGTGATCCGTTGGCTTCTTCGACTTGACCAACCTGTCGTCGACGTAGACTTCTAGGTTTCGTCCTATTTGAGCCTCGAAGACATCGTTCATCATGGGTTGGTATGTGGCCCCTGCATTTTTCAAACCAAATGGCATTTTGGTGTAACAAAAAATACCTCGATCAGTGATGAAAGAAGTTTTATCCTTATCCTTTGGTGCCATCTGAATCAAGTTGTATCCTGAGAATGCGTCCATGAAGCTGATGAGTTCATAGCCCGAAGCACTGTCGACCAGATGGTCGATTCATGGTAGGGGTTGCTATCCTTCGGGCACACTTTGTTGAGGTCAGTGAAGTCGATGCACATTCTCCATTTGCCATTCGCCTTCTTGACCATCACGACATTTGAGAGCCATTCATGGTATTTGACTTTTTGAATGAAGCCAGTTTCTAGAAGTCGATCCACTAGTTCGATCACAGCTTTCATTTTTTCGCCTCCCATGTTTCTCTTCTTTTGCTTCATGGGTCTGGAGGTCGGGTCGACCTCCAGCTTGTGGGACGCTACCTCGGGGTCGATGACAGGCATATCCTTCGGAGTCCAGGTGAAGATGTCGGCATGCTCTCTTAGGAGGGGGATTAACTGTTCCTTTAGGTCGAAAGGGAGCATCGACCCAATAGAGACAGTATTCCATCCTCTTTGGTGATTCGTATGTCCTTCGTTTCTTCGACTACGGTAGGCTGTCGATCTTCGATCCGTGGGTCGACTGGATCTGCCTGCTCGATCCTCCTTTGGGCGGTGGACATCATAAAGCACGACCGTGCCTGTTTCTAATTCCCTCTTGCTTTTTCGACTCCTTCGGGGGTCTGGAATTTGATCATCTGATGGAATGTTGAGACCACCACTTCTATAGCATTCAGTAGTGGTCTTCCGATGATCTCATTATATGCCGAGTTGGTCTTCACCACCATGAAACTGGTTAGGCGAGTGATTTGTCGAGGGTACATGCCGAGGGTCACCGGTAAGATGATGATGCCCGCTGTTGCGGGTTAGTTCTGCACACAATAAAATTTGTTTGTAGTGGGAATCACGGGTACAATGATTTACAGGTTTTGGGTGAAGGCGAGGCTAGGACGACTCGGGGCATGTTTCAAAGGTGAAGAGCCCTAGGTCGCCTGGAGGCCGCACGAAGGTCGCCTGCTCCCGGTAGCTGAGACTAGCTCCCTGCAAGGATGAACAACAGGTCAGAAAGGCAGGGGTGGCTGTCAACCCTTAGTCTCTTCGATGCCTAAGACAGCTGGTGACGTAAAATGTAGGCACATGGGACACTTAGCGACCTTAAGGCAGGTCAGCAAAGTGCGGCGGGCTTATGAGAAAGGCGCAGATATATGGAAGATATCTGACCTTGTGTATTGAGATGAGTTAGAAGATTAACTGAACAATAATTTTCCAACCCCCTCTATGGAGGCACGAGGGGGGTATTTATAGGGCCGAGAGACGGTAGCTCGCCGTCTTGTTAGCCATCAAATCATCCCTGCTGGCACTCGAGTGCTAGGGTAGTGTAAGGATATTTACCGTATTAATGGTGTCAGGAGGTGTCAGGAGCATTAATGATACGCAAGTGGCGGCCATCAGTTCTTCCCCTTAACCCCTGGCATTAATGGTGTGTAAATGAGCATACGTCATCCTGTCAGAGAGATATTTGTGCTTGGCCGCCCTCAGGGGCGAGCTGGTCCTTGGCAAGACGAGCTGTCAGGTCGCTGTGGTGGGCTTCTTGGTGGTCCTTGGAGGCGACCTTGATGAGGGCCGAGGCGAGCTTCTCGGGATTGAGGCGAGCATCTGACAAGTGTCCCATCAGGAGAACCGGTGAGATGTCTGCTTGGGCCTCCCCCGTGCAAATGGGCCTGAACTTCATGGGCCGGCCTTTTGGGCGTAACAATTTCCCCCGTCATTCGAGCTCGATGCGGACAGCCCAGCTACAGCTTGGATGACGAATCACATTCCCACTGGTCGAGGACGGGTTAGCTACATTAAATGAACCCTGTCCACGGAATCTTAGAAATCATAATGGCAATCCGGCGATGGCAGAGTTAGAGGTGCCTATCCGTTGAGCAGATGACATATGGCTGAGGTGATTGGAGGAGAATTCAAGGCGCCAGCCCAGGCCTGTCCAGATCTCACCACGTGGCCTACGCCGAAGGTGGTGATCGCCTGCCTCTTCTCATAAATGGAGCCAGAAAGGGAGCGGGAGAGACTTTTGCTAGATTTTTTGAAACTTCAAATTCTTCCCCGTGCACCGTCGAGAGTAGCTGCCGTCGACTGTCGCCATCCACCGAAGCTTCCTTAGTTTGATCTATACTTCCCTAGGTATATTCTTGATTTTAGCAATGTCTCCGTCTGCTTCTCCCACAGCTTCTTCTTCTTCGGATGCCCTTATAGAATAGCACTTCGGGGAGGTCGGTGGCGATGACGCCGTTGAGTCGGCGCTGGTGACGCTGGAGATGACGTCGATCTTGGGGCCGGGGGGAGACATGGCAATAGATCAAGCTTCCACATCATCGTCGGTGATGACGAGGGATCCCAAGAAAGGGAAGGCACTCGAGTCGACCGCCAAGGCCGCCAAAGCCGCCAGGGTCACCGGCGGCGGTGGAACCCTGGCCGTGGTCCCCGCATGGATCCTGGCCCAGATGTCTCTATTGCTGCCCTCTGAGATCCCAAAGATAGTGCCTAATACATCCGCCCCCTACACAGTCTGCCCCCCTGAGCACCATGAGCAGGTTTGCTCCCCACAGGACTATGAGGTCGGCGTGTACTTCCCGACCTTCACCCTGGGTCTTTGCTTCCCGCTCCACCCCTATCTTCTCCTTATCCTCCACTTCCTCGAGCTCCCCCTCTTCCAATTGACGTTGAACTCCATCAGCACGATGGTCGTCTTTCTCATGCTCTGCTCTGCTCTGCTCACAGAATAAGCCACATGCTGCCGCACTTCCAATATTTCTTTAGGGCAAAGAAGATAGAGAACTACTACAATGTCAGCGCGAGGACAGGAAGGATGCTCATCCTCGGGCTGTCGGGCAAGGTTAGGGTCTGGAAGGAGAAATATGCCTTTGTCTCAACTCCGGCAGATCTGGCGCTGAGGTCGAATTGGGTGACGCTGAATCCCGCAGTGAATGCCGAAGTTGTTCTGGAGGGGAGCGATCTGGAGAACGCCGGGATCCTAGAGGCGATCCCGAGGGAGAACATGGTCTTCAAATCCCTGGTCGCAGACGAGATGGTCACCCAACATGTCTGGTTCGAAGGTGCTCCGTGTGTTGTGAACAACATCTGAAAAACTCACCCTGATCTATTCTTTTTTTGCAGGAGCAACCATGAGCATGTCTATGGAGGAAGTGATGAGGAAGGCACGGGAGGCGTCATCGAAGCCCCCGCCGGGCAAGGGTAAGGGCCACAAGTAGAGTCTGGAGGCGTCCGCCACTGCTCAGGCCGAGCGAGGAGAGCGGGTCAAGATGACGAGAAAGGAGGCTGTGACCACAGCTCCTCTGCCCAACCCGAGTGAGGCGATAGCTGGCGGCGTAGTCGACCTCGACTCGGAGGAGCCCACGGTCAGCCCTGTGACCGCAAAGTGCCAAGACCCGCCGGCCAGTGCCACTGTTACTGCCTTCACAAGCTCGGCCGCTCCACTGAAGCCCCCGACGGCATCAACCACCACCAGCCGTCCTATGGTGGCGTCTTGCCCTTTCGGATGCCCGACTCACGGTCTAGGGAAGCCGGGCCATCAGAGCTACGAGGACACCCTCGCCACCTTCAAGTCAACGAAGGAGGCCATTCTCGCCCTCCCACAGGAAATGATCATTGTGCCGTGCTATCCCGTAGGGGCCCAGGAGTCGGTCATCGATGAGTCCGGCGTGGCAGCCCGCCTGGTGGAGAATAGCCTGCTGCCAAGGGACTAAGAGGCCATGTAGGAGGTTGATGCCAAACTCATCTACGACACGGCCGTCTGGCACAATATGCAGGTACGTCGCCCTTTGGTAAGGATGCCAAACTTCTTCTCTATTCCACATGCTTATTATCCGATTTGTAGGCTGTCGCCGCTCTGGTGTACCTCCAACGTCACTCCTCAAAGGTAAACCGGCTCGAGGCGGTGCTTGGGAGGAAGGTGGCTGCCCTCAAGGGCACCGAGGCAAAGCTGAAGAAGGCCATGGAAAGGTTGGCAAAAGTCCACAGGGACTATTAGGCCCAGAGGGGCAAGACCGCCAAGCTGGAGAAAGTGGTCACGGAGCTGCAGGAGAGGGCCTGCCAGGAGGAGACCAAAGAGTTGCCGCCGATGGGCTGCTGGCCTCAGAGAGTGAGGCGACTGGATTAAAGATCGTCGAGCTGGAGTGGAAAAATGCCGAGATGGAGAAGATCGACCTGGGTCAGGTCAGGGCCCAGGCTGTCCTTCGATGCCAGAACGACGAGCTCATCCACGTGCTGACGACCATAAGGGCAAAGGGCTTCGACGACTGCCTGGAGGCCGGCTTCGAGAGGGCAAAGGCGAGGTTGAGGAAGCTTTACCCCGACATGGAGATCGACTTCGCCCGGTTTTTGGTGGCGTCTGAGGACGAGGCAGAAGCTTCTGGCGCTTCAGAGGCCGATGCGGTGGAAATTCCCAGCAGCGGCGACCTGGAAGGCGACCGGGCTGACGCGTGGGCCCCAGGGGGCGGAGGTCAGGAGGACGCCATGGCAAACATACGGGCCCCAGAGGGCGGTAGCCAAGTCGATGCGCCATAGGTTAGGGGAAAGTTGTACGGCTGGCCCTGGGGCCGAGCCTAAAGCCTTGTTTTGTTCTTGGCTGACCCTGAATTGTATAAAGTTAGTTTATAAATGGAATTTGAAATTTTCCTTACTATCGCTGTCTGTTCATTCTGTCTGTCTGTGTAGACTGTGCTTTTGTATGGGTATGCCCCCAACATTCTGCTACTGACAAGCACATGGTCGAGGAGAAGGAGAATATTGTGGATTCGTACGTTCAATCTGAATTTACTGGCTGACTGCCAGGGGGCGGGGCAGACCCGTGGCCTCTGGGGGAAGCTCGTCAGCTTGGCCTGGAGTTTGTCCGGCTCGGCTAGTTTCCTGGGAGGAGGGCGACCCCGCGGCCTCCGCTGATGGTGCATTGTCCCGTAGTTGAGGGAGGGGAGCCATCGCTCGTTCCATGTCCACTACTACAAAAAGGACCTTTAATAGCACACCTTTAATAGCGCTTGCCAATTATAAGCGCTGTTAATTAGAGGCACATATAATAGACAGCGCTTCTTTTTGCAAGCGCTATTAAAGGTCGGAGAATAGACAACGCTTCTTTCTACAAGCGCTGTTAAAGGTCGGATAATAGACAGCGCTTCTTTCTGCAAGCGCTGTGTATTAGAGGCACAGATAATACACAGCGCTTGTAGAAAGAAGCGCTGTTAAAGGACCCCCTTTAACAGCGCTTGTCTGTGCAAGCGCTGTTAAAGGCCCCCCTTTAACAGCGCTTGCACAGACAAGCGCTGTTAAAGGGGGCCTTTAACAGCGCTTTCATAAACAAGCGCTGTTAAAGGCCACCCTTTAACAGTGCTTGTATCTGCAAGCGCTGTTAAAGGGGGGCCTTTAACAGCGCTTGTTTGAAACAAGCGCTGTGAAAGGTATATACATTTACGCTCAGCTCAGCGGTTCGCAATTTCGCGATACCCGCGCGCGTAACCCTCTCGTATAACCCTCGTCTCAGGCCTAAATTAATTTCCCTCTCGTATAACCCGCTCGTATAACCCTAAAAATTAATTTCCCAACCCTCGTCTCAGGCCTCCTCCTCCTCCCAACCCTCGTCTCAGGCCTCCTCCTCCTCCTCCCGGCCATCTTTGACCTCCACCTCCTCACAGGCGTAGTCCAGTTCGAGCGATTCGCGGAGAATCGGGAATCGACCGCTGCTCAGCGGCGTCTCCGACCGCTGCTCGAAAGGGGAGTAGCGGGAATTTAGGATACCGGCATCGAGGGCCGTTTTAGATTCCAACCCTAATTTCTCATCGTCGAGGCTGATCCTAACCATCGTCGACGAGGCTGATCCTAAACCCTAACCCGATTCCAGAAGCACGCGCAAACCCCAACCATCAGGTAATCACAATATGCTCAAGATTCTTAAATCATGTTATTCCATCGGTAGGCATTAATTCTCTCTTGAAGTTTGCAGCAAGACGTAGGATGGTCAGATTTTTACATTGCTGTAGGATCTGCAAGGCATTAGAAATATTAGCAAAATTATTGTTGGAAAGTGATAGGTAGCCAAGGGATTGAAGATCCTTGAAGCTTTCAGGTATCTGTCCATCCTACGTCTTGCTGCAAACTTCAAGAGAGAATTAATGCCTACCGATGGAATAACAGGATTTAAGAATCTTGAGCTTCTGTCAATTTCCAATATTATCTGCCATAGATGAACCATCTGTGTTATTTTTCTTGTAGTTGGCATTTGTAGATCATGCAATCTTATGTGCTGTATGTCCAACGATCAACCTATTTTGGGTTTGAAATTTTGAATTTTGAAGGCGAGGTTTCGGTAGTAAAAGACCACATTCCATGTTTCTAGTCAATCTTCATCCTTCAATTGTCTCATTAAACCTGTTCATTTTCTAAATGTGGCATTTATAGATATGCGATTAATATCAAAGCGAAGTTTAATCTTCAGATGCACTGACGTGACACGTTGCCATTTAGTTGACGCAAAAAAAACAAAAGTATACCTCATTTGCCTTATAGAAATATGAATCAAAAGATGGATATATTGACTCTCCTTTCTGATGGATCTCAGACCAATTTCTTCGGAAGGGGCCGTATCAATGGCTGGATTGCAAACAATGTCCATGACATCAAGGTTTAGTAGTGTATATGGAGGAGGAGGATAGTTGTAAACGAGATTTTTAATATTTCTTTGGACACTAAATTAATTGAATTTAAATTATCTTTGTAAGCATCATTTGCGTGTTTATGCCTAATTGTCGCCTGTTACTTCATAGCAGTTGGAGAATGCAACTTAAACGAAGAGGGCAAATTGACCAGCAATTATTATGTCCAAGTATTCATGAACTAAGGCTGTTTCATGCGTTGGCGTTGAAATAAGAATTGTTGTTTAGAATATCGACATCAATAAGAACATAAGCAACGTTACAATATTTAGTATCATATACACAATCTGCAACTGTAAGGGTTAAGTATCAGGTTCAAGATTAGCCATGTGAAGAAAGTGCTCTTCAAAAAAGTCGTGGGTGAGAGGTCAGGATCTGTATCATATCAAATATTCAAGAGCAGAGTGATTGAGAGATGAAAAGAGGGTATTTTTTTGCTGTAAATACTTCTAGGATATATACATGAATATTTCTCAAACGGTATGTAGTTTACTCATATATATATCTAAAAGCATGCTAGTCTACACTATTTCGATTTGGTATGTTTAGCATGTATTCATGTATTAACATACTCATATATATATCTAAAAACACAAGATCTTTATTCATGTAAAACATAATGTAAATATGAAATCGCTTTGCCTCTTTTTGACAAAAGAAAATGGTTTATAGATTATTTTACTATTAGGTGCTATTATATATATAACTAAAAACAACTTCGTGTTACTTGCAGGAGTAAATACTTTTGTGATTGGTCTTCTCTGAGGCCTACTTTGATATAACGGTGCCATTGCCATCTGCTTGTTTTATCTCCAGGTTAGCCTTCTACTTTCATTCAGACCTTCACCTCTCAAATAACAAAAATAACTAATGTTAATAATTTTTTTGTTAGATTGATAAATATGGATCGAAAATGGATGTCTGCAAATCGTTTATCGAAAGAATACGAGGATGGAGTGAAAGAGTTCATTAGATTTGCAGTTGATCATGCAGAAAATCCAAGGAAAATCATATGCCCCTGTTTAAAGTGTTGCTATGCAAGGGGAGTTAGCGAGGATGAGTTGAAATATCATTTAGTGTGCAATGGAATTGATCGAAGTTATACATGTTGGAGAAGACATGGTGAGACAAGAGAAGAGTGCAGTGAATTTGGAAGTACAGAGAGGTATGCTACAAGTGATACAAACACAAATACATATGATGACGATCGCCTAGAAGAGATGTCAAATATGGTTGAAGAGGATCTCCGGGATTGTCCTGAAATGTTTACGAGGTTGGTAAGTGATGCGGAGAAGCCATTGTACAGTGGTTGTACTAAGTTCAACCGATTATCGGCGGTATTAAAATTGTATAACTTGAAAGCGAGCAATGGATGGTCTGATAAGAGCTTCACAGAGTTACTTATAATTCTAAAGGATATGTTGCCAGAAGATAATGTGCTTCCTAGTCGAACATATGAGGCTAAGCGAATGTTATGCTCTATAGGCATGAGCTATGAGAGGATTCATGCTTGTCCTAACGATTGCATCTTATTTCGTAATGAATATGCATCGTTAAACATGTGTCCTAAATGTAATGCCTCACGATATAAAAGAAAAGAATCAACTCCAGTGAAGGTGGCATGGTATTTCCCCATAATACCGAGATTTAGGCGCATGTATCGCAGTCCAGAAGATGCAAAACACTTGACGTGGCATTCAAATGAACGGATTAAAGATGGCATGTTCCGTCACCCGGCAGATTCTCCTCAATGGACAAAATTTGATCACGATTATCCTGAATTTGGGGAAGAAGCAAGAAACCTACGAATTGCATTGTCTACCGACGGAATGAACCCACATGGTATTCAAAGTAGTTCCCACAGCACATGGCCAGTGATTTTGATGATTTATAATCTACCTCCATGGTTATGCATGAAGCGCAAGTACATGATGTTGTCTATGTTAATTTCTGGGCCTAAACAACCAGGAAATGATATAGACATATACTTGTCTCCGTTAATTGAAGATTTGAAACAAATGTGGGACACAGGTGTAGAGGTGTACGATGGGTACAAGAAAGAGAATTTCAACTTGAGGGCTATGTTATTTGGCACAATTAATGATTTTCCAGCATATGGTAATCTGTCAGGATATAGTATCAAAGGAAAGTGTGCATGCCCTTTATGTGAAGAGAGTACGTATTGGATGCGGTTGGAACATTGTAAGAAGAATGTCTTCCTCGGACATCGTAGATTTTTACCCGTGAGGCATCGTTACCGGTGGTTGAGGAAAGCATTCAATGGGAACACAGAGGAATGTAGAGCTCCTGTGCCATTGACCGGTGATAAGCTGTTTGAAAAGGTAAAGAATTTAAGTAGTAATTTTGGTAAGCCATTTGCAGGAGAACTTGTCACCAGCGGGTGGAAGAAAAACTCTATTTTCTTTGAATTACCATATTGGAAGTCATTGTATGTAAGACATTTCCTTGATGTGATGCATATTGAAAAGAATGTTTTTGAAAGTGTTATCGGGACATTGCTTAATGTTCCAGGAAAGAGTAAAGATGGGATACATGCGAGGTTGGACATGGTAAGTATGGGAATGAGGATAGAATTGGGACCGGTAAAGAAGGGAAAGCTTACATATCTACCTCCTGCAGCTCATACTCTATCTAGGAAAGAAAAAAAAGTTTTTTGTAAGTTTCTCGATGGAGTTAAAGTTCCAGAGGGATACTCGTCAAACATTAGAAGCCTCGTATCTATGAAAGATCTCAAGTTAAAAGGTCTAAAATCTCATGATTGTCATGTTTTGATGGAGCATTTACTACCAGTGGGTATACGTTTCATTTTGCCAAAAAAAGGTGAGGGTGACCATCACAAAACTATGTTTCTTCTTCAGGGCAATTTGCAGTAAAGTTATTGATCCTGGAAAGTTACCGGCATTGCAAAAAGAAATTGTTGTCACATTGTGTGAGCTTGAGATGTATTTACCACCATCCTTCTTTGACATAATGGTTCATCTGACTGTTCACCTGGTTAGAGAGACACAATTGTGTGGACCAGCCTATATGAGATGGATGTACCCGATCGAGCGCTATATGAAGATATTAAAAGGGTATGTGAAAAACCGTAGTCGACCAGAAGGTTGTATGGTCGAGCGTTACATAGTTGAAGAAGCTGTTGAATTTTGTACAGAGTACCTCAGCAATGTTGATTCCATAGGGCTTCCAAGGTCTCGTCACACAGGAAGAATATCAGGGGAAGGGATTAAGGGAGGTGATGTAGTGCTCATATCAAGGACAGAGTGGGAGCAAGCACATTTATATGTTCTGCATAATGATGTTGAAGTTGAGCCGTATGCTGAAAGACACAAGGAACTACTTCGAAATTCAAACCCAAATAGGAATGAGAATTGGGTAACAAGAGAACACAATCGGTCTTTTATAACATGGCTGAAAGAACAAGTCTTTGGAGAGTTGGCTATAAATAGAGCTTCAGTTTCAGATAGATTGAGATGCTTAGCAAATGGTCCAAGTGTACACGTTTTTTCTCACAATGGTTACCTTATTAACGGGTACACATTCTACACTAAAGACCATGATGATCAAAGTACAATGCAAAACAGTGGAGTGACTCTTGTAGCTGAAGCTATGCACATCTCTAGTGCAAAAGACAGAAATCCCATATATGCAAATATGTCATACTTTGGTGTTATTGAACGCATATGGGAGTTGGATTATAGTATGTTTCGATTGGCTGTGTTTGGTTGTAAGTGGGCAGACAACAATAATGGGGTTCAAATTGATGAGTTAGGGTTCATGCGGGTGGATCTCAATAGGGAGGGGTATAAGGACGAGCCTTTTATTTTAGATTCGCAAGCTCAACAAGTATTCTATGTCACAGATCCCACTGATGTGAAGTGGTCCATTGTGTTGTTGAATAACAAATTAAATGACTGTCGTAGCCAAGCACATGAAGATATCAATACTGAGGATGATCCTTTCTTAGGGACATCACAATCACTTGATATTGATCCTACTGTAGATGATGGTTTCTATATGAGAGATGATCATGATGAGGGGATTTGGGTCAATCCGTCATTTCATGTCATGAAGGGACAAACAAGTATTAATCCAACAAGGAAAAGGAAAAGATTAACCTAATTAAGTTCATACGACTTTTTCTGGTGAGTGATATTGTATATTGATCTTAATTCATTTTTCTTGCATCTTTTCTTGTGAACTAACAATTTAATGTTGTTTTACTTTGTTGTAGATAAATGTCTTCTAGTGATGACAACTGTGTTCCCCTTGATGGTGATGCTCCTAATATTGAGGAAAATGTTATTAAACGTGGAGTGACCGCTATGGAGGGAGTTATTCGTGCACGCAGCAAAGGGATATCATTTAAGGTATTCTACTTACAAGTTTTTATTATTTAATCATATTAATTTTCATCAACATATATTCATTTTCTTATTCTATCATTGTTATTAGGTTGGATGGAATGATAGGGGTCAACCAATTGATCCTAACAGTGCTATATTTGTGAGTTATATTGGGGCAATTACCCGACAGATGGTGCCAATAACATGTGATAACTGGAAATCGTCGGCTTTAAAAGTAGTGAAAGAAAACATCTGGAAGGATATACAGGTAATATACATACTCTCATATGTTTTTATTCTTATACAAACATACTAACACAATTGAGCACACTTTTGTAGACATCTTTCATTGTTGATGATAGTCATCGGAGATATATTCTTAAAGAAGCAGGCAAACTTTGTAGAAATTTCAGAACCTACTTAACAAAGAATTATGTTTATGATGAAAGTGGTAGTGTTATTGAGCATCCTCCACATGAGTATCCTTTCATATCTGAAGATCAATGGAGAGCGTTTGTTGCTAAACGTCAGTGCGATGAATTTAAGGTAACATTACTCATTTTGAGGAATCTGACTAAACATATTACTTTGTATTAATATAGTTGCTTTGTGCCTAAATAGATGCGAAGAACTCAAAATCGAAAAAGAGCATTAAATCATATGTACCCATATAGAAAGGGCCGTATGGGTTACGCAAGCCTTGAGCAAAAGATGGTAAGTATGCAAAAGATATAACGTTCAAGATGTTAGAAATGATTTTCAATCAATTTATTAATTATCTTAATTGTCTGAATGTATAGTTAAAGGAGTCAGAATCAAATGACACATCCATAGCCCGTCATGATTTATGGAAGGGTGCTCGTGTAAATAAGTTAGGAGTGGTTGATAATGAAAATGTTCAGCAAGTGTGTGAGAAAATTGTAAGTATGATATCATTTTACTCTAGTTCTTTTATTATTTTCTTATTTTATCACTAATGATGTACATGTTACCTTTCAAATTTATGTGCCAGGAGACCATTTCACAAACTACATCACAGGATCAGTTACAGGACTCGCAGGATATACTTTCTCGAGTCTTAAATGTCCCAGAGTATCCTGGACGGGTTAGAGGTTATGGATTCGGGCCGTTAGTAAAAGATTGTTTCCCAAGTGAAAAGCGCAGAAGAAATAATGATAACGCGGACTTGAGAGAAACAGTGGCATTGCTCTTAGAGAAGATGAAAGTATTTGAGAGTATGGGTCACACCAAAGAATTAGCTACAATCAGCAAAAGTGGTAGTTGCACGCTTCTTTCCTGTAATATTCCTGAAGTAAGTGTTTTTCTATTAAATTATTGCATTTACAAATAATTAATTCAAGATATTATTAGCAAAATACATTCCTGTATGATTAACAACATTAATTGATGTTTTCTTTATGAAATTTTTGTTTTAGGACATCTCTTCATGCAATTTCTATTTATCATCCCCAACACATCGCATAGTTGGGAAGGGAAAGGTCTTCAATCGTCCTGATGATAGAAAACTACACAATATATCATTACCCATGACTCATATGAAAGTTATGGTTGAACATGTGATAGAGTCAGATGCACCACTACCAATACCTATAGAGGATGCAGGAGTCATGGTAGTAGGTGATGCGATTAGTACTTTTGTTGCATGGCCAACCAACCTTATTGATTTGGTCTCTACGGTAAGACTTCTTATAGTATACATTAGATTCTTATATTGTTGTTTCATTATTTTCTAACCAAATGATTCACTTAAATGATTTCCTATACAGATGCCCGCAAAATCTAACGTCAAAGAGTCGGTTAAAACAAAGGAGTCAGGTACTCCTAAAAAGAAACAAGAAAAAGTAAAGGAAAAACATCAGGAGCCCTCCCATACTGGTCGTGCAACTAGTAAAAAGAAACACGAAAAAGTAGAGTCAAAACATCAGGAGTCCTCTCCTGCAGTTGCTGCAAATAATCTCTCCATGTATTGCAATTTTATTCAGATATATGCTACACAAAAGCTTCAAGGTGGTGCGCTGTTACAAATAGACATGGAGAGAGACATTTTTGGTATATCATATATGGAGTTAATTAGTCATCAAATTGTCAATGAACTTCTTCAACATGAGTGGTTGGATTGTCCGGTAATCTGTGTATATATCAGGTACTTTAAGTAAACAATTTTTAGAATTTCATTTCAATTAAACGTTGATATTATTGATACCTTATTTTTAATCTTCATTCAAGGTACTTGTACTATGAGTTGGTTGTCAACAGACAAAACACAAGGAGATTCTCATTCTTATGCCCACATAACACATCTTCTTTTGTTGATGAGCCAACGAAGTATATAGCCGATGCACTTATTGAAAATAACGAGACAGGGAAGTTATTCTTGGCACCATATAATACAGGGTAAATAACTTTTTAATATATTTTATTTAATTTAATGAATTCCTAAGAATGTAGTCACTTAGAATTTGCTAACTACTTTTGTAGGGGTCATTGGGTGTTGTTAGTCATCAATGCCACATCAGAGACAATATATTATTTGGATTCCTTGCATCATGATCCAAAATATAATCGAACCATGAAGGATACATTCGACAAGTAAGTTAATTGTGTTTTATGTCAATATGTAAATATGATATACGTTGAATATAACGAGTTGACTAAATTTATTTTATTTTGTAAGAGCTTTGTGCATTTATCGTGCTTCTAAGGGAACCAGGGGCCCGAAATCTAGATCAAACAAACCCACGTGGATCCGTATAAATGTATGTACAACGGTCTCTTCTAATTTCATATGTTGCTCAAATCTAGATCAACCAAGGATAACTCACCATTCATATAATTTTTCATTTTTTGAATTGTATAGTGCCCCCTTCAGACCAATACAATTGATTGTGGTTATTATGTTATGCGATTCATGAAAGAAATCCTTTCACAAAATGAAAACATCATCCCAGATACGGTATGTGGTTTTAGTTTTAATTTATATTTTTCGTATTTTTAGTTATATTTGCTAATATTTGATTATAACATATATTTGCTATTTGCTATGATATTCTATTTTGTAGTACTTCCCTGACTACCAATGTGCTACTTACTCTCCTGATCAACTAGCTGAAGTCAAGGAAGATTGGTGTCGTTATGTGGTCCAGAAATATGTCACTTTAGTATAGATGTGCACCCTAAAGGTCGGTATTCAGTGAAACTTTGTTTTTTAACCCTTTGATAAAGTTGTGATATTTGGTCAATTTGCATTAATAAATTTGAGACATAAGCAGGTTTTGGTTGTTGAGACATAGAGTTAAGAGGTTATGCTGATTTCCTACAGGTAGAAGAATTTTTTTTGTCATAATGGTCTTTTCTTTTCTATCAGTTGTGTCATGAATGTATAGTGACAGTTGGCAAAACTATATATGATAAGAAACTATGATTGTGGGTAGGTTATTATAAAGAAAATCAGCTTCAAGATCTAGATGTGTGTTTTCCAGTGGCTGATTTGATTACTGGTGTAGATTCTGCTGACAAATGGTTTAAAATGTAATGTATGTATGTCATGTCTTTTATTTAGAAATGAAACTATTATCAAGAAAATTCCCATATTGATTGAAATTTAGCGTAATTTATAGTTTGTGCCTTTTGTGACATAATTTTTATTGTTTTCCCAGAACTTCCTTATGGACATAAAGGGACCTTCTTTGGCATTTTTACCCGTACTAGCATTTGAAGGAGAAACTATAAGGAATATACCAAAGTTTGAGGTATTCTAGAGAAAAGAATTCTAAACCACTTATTACCTCACATTTGGAACTACTTATATCAGTTTGTTTACTGTTCTTAAGTGTTCGTTATATATTTTTAGTATGCCACATGTCATAGTTCATGTAAAGGGAACAGATAAAGAACAACATGTATAAAGAAGCCGGAATTTACAAAGAGAAAACAAACTGATGTGTTCAATGTTAAGTGCAGGTAGCTGCACAGTTTTCTCAAAAATACAAATATGTCCACCCCCATTACACAACCATCATCCAAGACCATGGGGGAAAACAACAAATCCACCACTTCAACGAAGGGTGAGAAGGTAGAAACATATTTAACGCACTCATATCAATATATCTTTTGGGGACCTTAACTCTCATCAGTTCCATTTCACTGCATAAATAAGATACCAAATATATACACGTTTCATCTGAGATTACTCCGATACAACACACGTGAGCCCCACCTTCTCTCCTTGCCTTGTTCAATTGTCGGGAACAAAACCTGCAACACATCCTTAGCTTCCTCTTGGCTTCAAATTTCGACCCTAGTAAAGTATGTGGGTGCAGATGTAGGACTCTTTAAAGTTTTTATTTTTTATCTTCTACAGATGTTGTCTGGTTCTGTCTCTCTATTCTTCTTCCTCTTCACAACTTTGGTGGAGAGCAAGCGGTCCAATCCCTTTTTCTCCAAATCTGCACTCACGTTGTTTATTGACTTGAAACGAACTTTTGTAAACCTTCCGCTCGTTAACTTCCAGTGCCTACATATACCAAACCATATGGACATACAACATACGCTTCAGAGTGATCAAAACAGGAGTTCCATAAACATCAGTTCCAAAATTTAACGCATGATTTAAAAAAAGAAAGATAGTTGAAAAAGAGAGAAAAAACATTTGGTGTGGGACCTGGAAGCATGATAGCAAATTGGATGCTGGGATTACTTCATGTTATCAATGTGTTCTTCTGAATTGGAAATAACATTTGGTGAAAATATTCTCAAATTAGTGTTTAATTCTATAAAAGTATTGCATTTGCAAGCTTCCGTCGTGCAATTGAGCCACTTCCTCCATGCTAATTGTTGTTAAAGGCCCATTGTACATTCCATACGGCATGTTAGGATATTACAGCATTTTTTACTATGCAAGAAATTAAACCATTCTCACTATATAATTTTTTTACTATGCACGAAAATATATAATTTTCCATCACTCTGAATTCTAACAGACATATGCTTGACCAAATAAACAAGCTCATGATATATTGATAACCTAATAAACATGCACAGGATGTATAAAGTGTTGTTCCAGGTATCAGGAAATATTAAGCATGTAGCGTATCATATAAAACAGTGTAGAATGCAAATGGATTTCACCTAACCAAAAAGATTGTAGAATGATAAGAAATGCATATATTTCCAGATTGACTTAGCATCACTATGGATGGAATTATATTAGATAAGTAGGTGATAATTGAAATTATCATAAATTTTCCCTGTCAAGTGTCAATATGGATGTAATTCTCTGGGTTTCTAGTCTAGTTGGCATTTCTGCTTCTTTGCATCCTCTAGGGTATTCGAAATATTAATTTAAAGAGAGCAGAAGGAAACAAAAGCTGGATCATTCTGAAGTTCATATGTTGAAAACATATACATCATGCTTCAGATGTTGAATCCATAAAGTCATACTGTCCTAAAATTATTGAACGGATTTTCTGAGAAGTTCATGCTTATGCTAAGAAATCACAAATCCACATATCTGTTTAGATATTTGCACAAAAGAACAATTCTGTTAATTGAACTTATGTCATAATGCAGATTAACTATAAGAGTTCTACTGGTACATTTTGTCATAAGAGTTTTGAATCTCTTCGGCAAGCAGTCCTGTGGTCAAATATGCCAAAAGCATCTAGTTATGCTGATTTCCTACAGGTAGAAGAATTTTTTTTGTCATAATGGTCTTTTCTTTTCTATCAGTAATTGTTTACAAAATTGTTTACATGACCAATACTTGTTTACAAAATTCTTGTAATTTTGTTTGGAAACTGCAGGTCAATCCCTAGTTTTATGCATTTAGATGGATCACACTACTGTTGACGCAAGAGTTCAATTTCACAGAATGCCTACACAACGATTGTGAAGGCATGGTGAACGACTTGAAGTATACCCAGATTGTGAACCAAGATATGAAGGGTATGATGGTTATGATCGGGACGGTTATGATCGGGACGGTTATGGTTGGCCCACTTGTGCTCCTTCAGTTTGAGGAATTATTGGCCTTTGCAAATCTTGTGGATGCTTCACACATGGAGGTTTTTCGCGTTTGCCTTGGGTGGGTGGTTTGTTGTAGTCACGCATGGTTAATATAGCCCCAGAACACAAAGTTAAGGAAACACGCCGAACATATATTGGAAAGTTGTGTTTAACTATCAGCTAAAGCATTTGTTTCAGTATAGGTTTCAGGTCGTATTATGTCTTTCATATGTTAAATACCCCAAGTGTCCTGTTTCATTGTAACAATTTAGAGAGTGTGGAGTAACCACGGAAGTAATAAACTTTAAGACACTAAGAAAGATGAAAGAAAGATGACCATAAATCATAGCACCTAAAACTTTTAACTACTACCTTTTGTTGTACGATTGGTTTGACGATGTTAAGATCTCTGGCAGCTTTATTGTAGGATATATTCTTTAAATCTAGAACCTTTTCTGCATCTAAGAACTGAGGGTATCTAATACTTTTTCTATTTCTATGTTAGCATACTTTTTTTTTAGTTTTCTCATTATTAGATGAACTTACTGCTTCTGAGAACTGATTATCTAAGAATGAGCTACATAATGCAGGTGCTATACTTGTTGTTTCTGGTGATGGTCGTTATTTCTCTGAAGATGCCATTCAGGTACTCCCTATGCTCGGTGCTTGATCATTAATTTTTTCCACCGCTGATGCTACATGTTGCACCTTTGTTTTAGTGCACCAGCAACTATAAATGAGGTTCACAATTTGATTTTGCTCACTGTTGCTTATAAGATATAACCCTAAATCACTGTAATGGGACCAGATTGTCCAATATATTTGAATTTGTTTTATTTTATCATCCACAAGCATAAGCCGCTTCTTATATACCGAGCACCTTAATGCGTTGTAATGCCTAGGTCAGTCCCAATGTTTTCTTTAGCTTCAATTGCTCACTTCAGGTCTTCAACGAGCATCAATAAATTCTAACCCTCTCCCCTTTTGTCTATAGAAACGCAGGTGGGAGAAGAAAATGAAAGCGGAGGAGGCAAAAGATTGAGTTGTGGATGCTGGGAGTTGCTCCTTTATAACATTCAGCCACTTCCTATGGACGAAAGCGGTTGTCATGCCGTCTCTGACTTGATGTAGTTTTGTCACCTTGGATCATAATAAGTTACCTTTTATTATTTGAATATAAACTTGGAAAGATTTTATCTTGTATTTCCTTTCTACCAAAAAAACGATCTATTCCCATGCTGGCAGCTATTTCCCTTATATTGGAATTTTTTTGGTTTATGTATAAAAAGCTGCATTCTTATACATGTTGAGGTCATTTTTATTTGTTGCTGGATGTGTAATTGTAGCTGAAGTAATGGGGTTTTTTTTAACCCCTTGAAGCTTTTGAAGCTGCGGCAGCATGATTTATTTGTTCTCTGAATCTTGTGAGGTAATTATTTGGTAACCAATGTCTGTTGGGAACCACAGGCTGACTTATTGATCGACAATCCATCAATGCCAATGGATTTAAACAAGTTAAATTGAGTTTCATCTTCTTTCGTTACAGCAATGCTTATAGCCTTTTGCACTATAGAAGCGCTGTTAAAGGCCCCCCTTTAACAGCGCTTGCACAAACAAGCGCTGTTAAAGGGGGGCTTTTAACAGCGCTTGCACTAAAGAAGCGCTGTTAAAGGCCCCCCTTTAACAGCGCTTGCACTAACAAGCGCTGTTAAGGCCACCCTTTAACAGTGCTTGCACTAACAAGCGCTGTTAAAGGGGGGCCTTTAACAGCGCTTGCACAAACAAGCGCTGTTAAAGGGGGGCCTTTAACAGCGCTTGCACTAAAGAAGCGCTGTTAAAGGCCCCCCTTTAACAGCGCTTGCACTAACTAGCGCTGTTAAAGGCCCCCCCTTTAACAGCGCTTGCACAAACAAGCGCTGTTAAAGGCCCCCCCTTTAACAGCGCTTGCACAAACAAGCGCTGTTAAAGGGGGGCCTTTAACAGCGCTTGCACAAACAAGCGCTGTTAAAGGCGGGCCTTTAACAGCTCTTGCACTAAAGAAGCGCTGTTAAATGCCCCCCTTTAACAGCGCTTGCACTAACAAGCGCTGTTAAAGGCCCTCCTTTAACAGCGCTTGCACAAACAAGCGCTGTTAAAGGCCCCCCTTTAACAGCGCTTGCACAAACAAGCGCTGTTAAAGGCCCCCTTTAACAGCGCTTTTAAAGCGCTATTAAAACCAGCCCCCCTATAGCAGCGGGGAGATAGACAGCGCTTGTAAAGCGCTATTAAAGGCCTTATTTAAGCGCTATTAAAGGTCCATTTTGTAGTAGTGGTCCCACCCGGTGAACACTATCAAGGGTGAAGCCATCAGGCTTGCCCCGGAGTTGTTGGAGGGAAGGGTGCAAGCCGTCACTTGCTCCTTAACCCATCGGTGATCCTTTCAAGGGCAAAGCTCGTCAGCATGCCCTGGAGTTTCTGGAGTGCCTGGCTCGGCTAGCTGCTCGGGAGGGGGGCGACCACATGGCCTCTATTGATAGCGCACTACCCCGGAGTTGAGGGATGGGAGGATGGGAGGGTGCGAGCCGTCGCTCGTTCCTTGTCAGTCCCAGCAAACACTGTTGTGGGCGAAGCCGTTGGGCTTGCCCCGGAGTTGATGGAGGGGAGGGTGCGAGTCATCACTCGCTCATTAACCCATCGACGATCCTTTTGAGGGTGAAGCTCGTCAGCCTGCCCTGGAGTTTGTGGAGTGTCCAGCTCGGCTAGCTACCTGGGAGGGGGGGCGACCCCACGGCCTCTGTTGATAGCACACTACCCCGGGGTTGAGGGATGGGAGGGTGCGAGCCGTCGCTTGTTCATTGTCAGTCCCGACGAACACTATCGAGGACAAAGCCGTCGGGATTGCCCCGGAGTTGATGGAGGGGAGGGTACGAGCTGTCACTCGCTCCTTAACCCACCAGTAATCTTTTCGAGGGCAAAGCTCGTCAGCCTGCCCCGGAGTTTGTGGAGTGTTCGGCTCGGCTAGCTACCTGGGAGGGGGGCGACCACATGGCCTCTGTTGATGGCACACTATCCTGGAGTTGAGGGATGGGAGGGTACGAGTAGTCGCTCGTTCCTTGTCAGTCCCGACGAACACTATCGAGGACGAAGCCGTCGGACTTGCCCCAGAGATGATGGAGGAAAGGGTGCGAGCCGTCACTCGCTCCTTAACCCACCGGTGATCCTTTCGAGGGTGAAGCTCGTCAGCCTACCCCGAAGTTTGTGGAGTGTCCAGCTCGGCTAGCTGCCCGAGAGGGGAGGCAACCCCATGGCCTCCATTGATGGCGCACTATCCCGAAGTTGAGGGACGGGAGGGTGCGAGCCGTCGCTCGTTCCTTGTCAGTCCCGATGAACACTATTGAGGGCGAAGCCGTCGGGCCTACCCTGGAGTTGATGGAGGTGAGGGTATGAGCCGTCACTCGCTCCTTACCCCCCGGTGATCCTTTCGAGGGCGAAGCTCGTGAGCCTGCCCCAGAGTTTGAGGGAGGGGAGTGTTCGAGCCGTCGCTCGTTCCTTGTCCCACCCGACGAACACTATCGAGGACGAAGCCATCAGGCTTGCTCCAGAGTTGATGGAGGGGAGGGTGTGAGCCGGAGCTCGTTCCTTAACCCACTGACGATCCTATCGAGGGCGAAGCTCATCAGCCTGCCCCGGTTTTGAGGGAGGTGAGGGCTGAAATGCAGATGTAGATAATGCACTGAGTGTACAAACACAGTGGTTTATTGAAAACATAATATGAATTGAATGTACATGTGCATTTATTGAAAAAACTTGAGCAAGTGCTCAGCATTCCAAGGATGTGTCAGCTCTTCGCCCTCCATGTTTGCCAGAATGTATGTAGCCGGTCCTACGATGTCAGTTATGGTGTAGGGGCCTTCCCACTTTGCAGAGAGCTTGCCTTGTCGGCCGATCTCAGGTATGAAAGTAACATCCTGGAGGACAAGGTCGCCGACTCTGAAGCTTTGCTTCCTGACGCGGGAGTTGTAGTATCTCGTCATCCTTTGGCTGTGCTTAACCAAACATGTTAGTGCACAATCCCTTACCTCATCGATGAGCACTAGATTGAGGTCGAGTCCCTCTTCATTAGATTCTTCGTTGAAGTACTGGAGGCATAGAGACTCATCGTCGACCTCCACCGGAACGACGACCTCTGCCCCCAAAAGCCAGTATGAAGGGGCTCTTGCCTGTTGATGCTTTGTACGTCGTGCAGTAGGACCAAAGGATGTCAGGTAGCTCGTCGGGTCAGGTCCCAGGGCTGTTGCCGACCTTCTTCTTCAGTAGCTCCCGGATGCACTTGTTTTCTGCTTCGGCGAGGCCGTTGAACTGCGGATATGCCACGGAGGCGAAATGAAGGTTGATGCCCAATCTGAGCAGAAGCTTCTGAAGTCCACGGAGTCGAACTGCTTCCTGTTGTCCGTCACTATGGAGCGAGGTATCCCGAAGCGGCATATAATTGACTTCAAGACGATGTTCTTCATGTCCACCCAGGTGATGCACGCTAGCGGCTCTGCCTCGATCCATTTCGTGAAATAGTCGATGGCGACAACCAGGTATTTCCTTCCTCCGGTGGCAATCAGGTGGAATGGTCTGAGGATGTCAAGGCCCCACTTAGCAAATGGGACCGGGCTGAGGATCGGGACCAGGTCAGCTGGCGAGACCATTGTATGCTTGAAGAACCTCTGGCACTCCCCGCACCGCTTGACGTAGTCAGTCGCGTCCTTCACCATGGTCGGCCAATAATATCCTTGACGGATCGCCTTATGTGTTAGAGTGCGTCCTTTATATTGGTTCCAGCAGAGCCCCTCATGGATCTCACAGATGACCTCCTCTGCCCTTCTGGGCCCTAGGCACTTCAGATAAGGCATGACGTCGTACCTCGCACGGCGCTTCTGGTAGAGCACGCCGTCGACGATCTCGAATGTCAAGGCCTGTCGCTTGATCTTTCATGCCTCCAAACTGTCCTTTGGAAAGGTTCCACTTTCCAGGTAGGCGATGATCGGGCTCATCCACGACCGCTCCCGGTTGACGCACAGAAGCTCTTCATCCCCGAGACTTGGTGTGAGCAGATTCTCGATGCATATGGCCTTCCCAATCTCAACGGGAGAAGAGGATGCTAGCTTTGAGAGGGCATTGGTGTGGAGGTTGTTCGACATTGGGAGGTGCCGGATTACAACTCTCACGAACTTGAGCAGCTCAGCACGGGCACACTTCAAGTATAGATTCATCAGATCTTCACCGACTTCGAAGCTGCCTTCAATCTGCAGGACGACAAGCCTCAAGTTACTGACCAACAGCACATTCGTCGCCCCCAGTGCCCTGCGTAGCTTCAGCCCATTGATGGCGGCCTCGTACTCCGCGACATTATTTGTTGCTGGGAAGTTGAAGCAGAGGGCGTACTCCAATAGGCTTCCCTCTGGGGTCTCGATCACTATGCCATCTCTGTTGCCCGTCGCCGTGGCCGACCCGTCGACATGGATGACCCACAGCTCACATCCGTGACGTGTGAAAGTGGAGGGAAGATTCTCGTCGACGAGCTATGATCGTGGCACGTCCGGTTGGGCATCGGGTGCCGCACCGCCAACCTCTTCCACGATGCACTCAGCTATGAATTCTGCCAATGCCTGGCCTTTGATCGTCGCCCTGGGCTTATAAATGATGTCGAGCTCGCTGAGCTCGACACTCCAATTCAACATCCTGCCCGATCTATCTAATCTCCTCAGATTCTTCTCAAGCGATAAGTTGGTGTAGATGATGATGGAATGCACCTGGAAGTACGTGCGGAGTTTTCTTACTGTCAGTACTAGACCATATGTGACCTTCTTGATCAGGCTGTAGCAGGTCTCTGCCTCCTAGAGCATCTGGCTTGCATAGTAGATTGGCCACTGGATCTCCACTTCTTCTTTGATTAGGACCAAGCTAACATCTTCTTCAGTGGCAGTGAGATAGAGGCCGAGTTGCTCTCCTACATCTGGCTTGGCGAGCAGCGGCAGGCTCTGCAGATATGCTTTATGCTCGCTGAAGGTCAGGGCACAACTGTCATCCCATCTCACTTCCTTCTTGTTGCCCTTCCTGACGTCGAGGGCCTCCATCAAGATTTTGAAGAAAGGGAGTGACCTTTCGGCGGATTTTGACAAGAATCTCTCCAATGCAACGATCCGGCCATTCAGCTTCTGCAAGTCTCAGATCGTCTTTGGCTCGCTCATGTTGACGAGGGCGGATATCTTGTCGGGGTTTGCCTCGATTCCTTACTTCGTGATCATGAAGCCGAGGAACTTCCCAGACTGAACGCCAAAGATACACTTCACCGAATTGACCCGCAGATTGTAGCGTTGCACCTGCTGGAAGGTTTCCCTAAGATCAGTGAGATGATCTTCGGCTCTCTTGGACTTCACCAGCATGTCATCGATATAGACCTCCGGGTTCCTGCCGACCTGGTGGTGAAAGATCTTGTCCACCATCCGCTGATAGGTCGCCCCAGCATTTTGTCAGGCCGAAAGGGATCTTGGTGTAACAAAACGTCCCCCGGTCAGTAATAAATGACGTCTTATCCTCTTCGTAGGGGCACTATCTGGATCTAATTGTAGCCGAAGATGGTGTCCATGAAAGTCAGCAACTCATAACTGGAGGCGTTGTCTACCAGATGGTCAATCCTGGGCAGCGAGAAGCTATCTTTCGAACAGGCCTTGTTGAGGTCGATAAATTCCATGCACATCCGCCACTTGCTACTGGGCTTCTTCACCATGACCACATTGGCGAGCCACTCAGGGTAACTCACATCTCTGATGAATTTGGCCTCCAAGAGTCGCTTCATCTCTTCCTCTGCTGCCTGCTTCTTCTCGCCTCCCGTTCCTCTATTCTTCTATCGGATGGGGCGTGCCTTGGGGTCGACATGAAGCTTATAAGCGATCACATATGGGTCGACTCTGGGCATGTCCGAGAGCAACCACGTGAAGATGTCTGCATTCATCCTGAGGAGGTGAACCAGGTCCACCCTCAGCCCCTTGGGGAGCTTAGTGCCAATCGATACCGTCTTGTCCGCTTCCTCCGCCACCTGTACCTCCTCTACGTCCTCCATAGGAGTAGGTCGTTGATGAGCGAAGTTCTTCCGATCATCGAGAAGGCTAATCAGCAAGGCTTGCTCGGACCCATTGTGCTTGGTGGAGCCAACGTAGCAGCTTCGGGAGAGCTTCTATGACCACTACACATGTCTAACTCCATTCGGGGTCTGGAACTTCACCATCTGATGCAGGAGTTGTTGGATCATGTGGATGGCAAACAACACTAGAAGGGGGGGTTTGAATAGTGTTGTGTATATAGTAAACTTTTTCGCTCGTTGATGTTAACACAAATAAATTCCTTCTAATGTTGCCTAAGAAACCAAGTAGAGCGATCTACTCTTGGTTCTTAATCAACAATATAATCTTAAAAAATACACAGAGCAATTTCACAGCAGGTAGTCGACTCCCTATGAGCAGTAGTCGACTCCCAGAGTATATATAAGCACAGATAAGATTGTGAATAATATAAATTTCAGCGGATACAAATAGTTTAATCTTTGCAGAGGATTGAAAACGCTTCAACAAATATTAAAAGATAAACAAGCACAGAAAAACAAACGCAGAGACAAGCGATTTTATCCTGGTTCCCGCAACCCGGGTACGTCCAGTCCCCGACCAATCCGGTACGAGATTTTCCACTATCTGCCTTGGCAAATACAATTACCTAACTTCACTCGTTAGGATTTCCAACGACCTAGTCTCAACCAGGATTTCCGACTGGCAACACCTAGACTTGTCTAGTGTTCCAACAACCAACACAATGAAATTTTATCCAATACACCACAATAAATTGATGGAGATTGGTTTTTACACCCGATTCTATAGCCAATCAACGATAGACAAATTTGTGCAGTGACTTGATAAAATAGAAGTCTAGATCACACAAAGATACAAGATAAATTCTTTGTGATCTAGATCTATAGCTTTTTCAAAAATCCTTTAAACAAAATAAAGAGAATAGTAATAAGGATTTTGAAAATGTTTTAGCCAATAAAAATAAGAGTATGATCTTAAAAGAATTGATAAGAGAATATTGCAAGATCACAAATAAAATCAAATTGGCTAGAAAGAAATGAGAGCTTAGAATTCAAGAGCGTTTTCACAAGAGATTTTTGATTTTCAATTGTTGTGTTTTCACAAAATAATTTAGCTCTTATTTATAGGGAAAAACTGAGATTTGAATTTGAATTTTCGTTTGACTTTTGTCCCAAAAATTACGGAGTAAATTGCTCAACGAATTTCAAAATTCAAATTCAAAAACGTCAGAATTTTACAGCTGGTAGTCGACTCCCTCAAGTAGGTAGTCGACTCCCAGAGTGTTTCAAGGAATCTCGAATCTCAGCTGGTAGTCGACTCCCTTCTGTTGGTAGTCGACTCCCAGAGGAGTTTTTCCTGCAACACTTCTAGTCAGAAAGGTAGATAACTCCAGGGTGTGTGGAGTTTCACTACGGAAGTTATAGGATGACTAGAGAAAGCTCTTTAAAACATTTTGGAGATGATTAAAAGATTTTCAAAAAATGTTTTCAAATCGTTTGTGTGTGTGTGTTTTGTCTATATGATTTGGCTTTGACAAATACCCTAAAGAGACACGACACACTCACTTTAGACTCAGAACATGTCTTCGGAAGTTTGATCAATTTGGTGAAGCGAAAGCGAGCTTCTCTTTGTGCTTCTTGTTCTGTTTGAGCTTGAGCTTCATCACTTGAGTTTAGTCATGTTCGTCTTTGTCTTTGAGCGTTGAAGTGTGGTTCTTTGAGTATGAGTAGAGCTTCGCAAATTCTGCACACTTGAGTGTAGTGTAGTTAGTACACTAAGCTTTCATTTGGTGTGCTCATCATCAAAATCACTTGGGGTGGAATTCAATTTCCATCACTCTCCCCCTTTTTGATGATGACACCCAAATGAAAAAATGAAGTAAGTTAATGATGAAAATATATTTAAGTATACTTACTCCCCCTGCTTTGATGCGGTTCTCCCCCTGCATCGAAGCTGTTAGCGATACAATTCATATAATTTCATTTTTGCATTTCATATATTTTTCTTCCCCTTGTCATCAACAAAAACAAAAAAAAATAATTTCTACAGAACATAAAATAATTAAGAGAGGAATTCAATTTCATGTGCCTGCAAGGGAGATGTTAGTTCATAGGAACAACTAAGTATTGCATAGTAGATAAGTTCATAATAGCTAGCATCACACGATAAAAGTTATTACAAGCCATAGTTTTTAGAGAATCATTGTTTTTAAAGAGAACCATTGTTTATGAAGCAAAGTTTCATGAAGCTAAGGATGACCGCTGTTCTTCTTCAGTTCCTTGATCTCTTCAAGGATCATAACAAGAGTTTCCTCAGTCATCTTGTTGCTTTTCATGACGATCTCCTTGAGGTAGTCCACCTTTTGATTGAGATCTTCAAATCCTTTATCTTGTGAGATCTTCAATTTTCCAATCTTCTTCAGGAGCATTTCCTGAAGTTCAAGAATGTATGCCGGAACTTCTTCTTCTTCTTCTTCTCCGCTTCCTCTTTCTTCTTCTCCTTCTTCTTCTGAATCTGAAATAACAACTTTCTTACCTCTCCTTGAGGATGATGATCATCCTTCGGCAGCAATTTGTTCTTCAGGGACATTTTCATCAAGGTCATGGTGGAGATTCATTCTCCCAAGTGCATGCACATCAAAAATACGAGCAGGTTCTAGAATAGATGTTTCATGATCCAGTGGCACATTGTAGCTAATGAATAGTATAGTAAGATAGTGCCCATGAGAAAGAGTGGAGGAGGGTCTATCAGAAGAAGCTGAGGCTAGGATAGAGTCCATAATCACTTTGGCCCAATTAATGCGAATGTTACCTAGGATGGCATAGATACACTTAGCGTGTTTCTCAGATAGGATTGCATAGCTCCCAGACTTTTGAGTTATGTTATAAGACAATATATTAGCCAAGATCCTCGCCGGATAGCGAAGATTGCTACAAGGAAGTTTGGTTTGAAAGTGTTTACCGGGAAAATACATTCTTTCTAGAATGTACTCATCAGTCATTTCGACTTTGTCAAGAAGCATGCCAGAGTATGGGATTCCTAGGGCTTCTCCTAGGGATTTGACAGTAATAGCAAGTTTGGTGTCAAGGAATTTTGTTATGAAACGACTTTTAACAAGATAATAGTCCATGTTTGCATAGAATAGATGAACAAGCATAGGATAGCAGAGGTACACATTTTCAGAAGAGAACAAGTTTGCTAAGTTTTGAAAATCTAACAGACTGTCAATGCCATAATTGATAACATCATTAAGTTTGACAAATCGTTCATGCAAGATAGGTTTCTTTGAGATCTTAACAAATTGCTCATAGGTAGTAGTTTTGAAAAGATAGGGTAAGATAGTCTCTTTTTTAGAATCAATTTCTGTAGTAGTTTTCCTCTTCTTGGAGAAAATCCCCTTGATAGGCATCTAGATAGAGTAAAAGAAAAAAACAACATTTTTACACTACTAGATAACCAAGAGAGAAGAAATAATAAAGATCATGAAGTAAAAAAAAATTTACCTTGAGTAACTTGGTAGAAAGATGAGAAAATAGCTCCAAATGACCAAGCACCAAGGTGAAAAATCAAGAGAGGAGGAGGAAGAAGAGGGGTAGTCGGCTACCCTTAGGGTTTCTCTTGGGGTTTTGATGTTTGGATGAAGAGGTGGGAAGAAAAGAGGGCCTTTAGATCAAGTTTTGGATGGCTAGGATGAGTTTTAGGCTTATTGGGTAAGTTGCCTTAGTGGATCTGAACCCATCCACTCAATAGAACCCAATAGGAGTTAGTAAAAAAAAACAGGACAAGCCCAGAAATTTACGCACAGGTAGTCGACTCCCTCCTGTAGGTAGTCGACTCCCTGCTGGGTTGAGTCGTTTTCTCATCCCGGGGAGTTTTTGATCCAGGTTGAGTGTGCTTTCTGAACAAGAAATGTTTTTAGGAATAAAACTTAATCATATTACAACACATTTAAACATATATAAACATATATATATATATATATATATATATATATATATATATATATATATATATAATAATGTAGTTAAAAAAAACTTTTGTTCTGATTCAGCCGTTTGACTTCTTGATTTCTCCTCTTTGATTTTCCTCTTTTAGAGTACCTGAAAAAATAAGCGTTTTATGGTACTCTTTGGTTTTGAGTCCGAGGAGTTAGTCTTTAGGAAGCCAAACCCAATACGGTTTAGTTCCTTCATGAACAACATATTTATAATTTTTGTTAAAATGAATTTGTTGAACAAAGTCAGTAGCGTACCTTTTTCTTCGCTGATCAGATAATTTCTTTGGTACCCAGATGCTTAAGACATTATCATTAGAATGATGCATCCTAGTATGCTTAACCCGTTTCTTGGTATGATGTGAATCATAGCCGAGTCCGGTTTTGCTAGATGAAGCTTTTTTGATTTTCTATTATACTATCTAGCTTCCCTTTTCCTTTGTTGAAATTCTCAATAATTTTCATCGTAGAGTCGTATTTATCTTTGACAGATACGAGAAGATTATTTAGATTTTCAACTTTTTCATTTACTAGTGAAATATCTTTTTGCAGAAGATCATTCTTTTCTTTAAGAAGACTATTTTCTTTAATAACTTCTTCTTTTTCTTTGGTATCTCTTTTGATATTTCTAAGTGTTTTTCTATGTTCTTTAATGAGCTTTTCATGCATTTTGCATAGCTCCTTATATGCTCCCCTATAATCCAAGTCTTCATCATCGCTTGACGATGACTCATTGACGCTAAATGAATCATGATGCGAGCTTACCTTGGAGGATGTAGATGCCATGAAGCACATGTGTGCCGTCTCTCTTCTTTCATCATTATCTTCTTCTGAGGATTCATCGGATGAAGATTCGTCGCTTTGGTCGAAGGCTGCATAAGCTTCTTTGTTTGGTCGTCGGAACTTGTTTCTTACATTGTTTCGCCTCTCATTATTGTCTTTGTTCTTCCCACGATCTCTGGAATCACGGTTGTTTCTCTCTAGTGGACAGTCTCTCTTGACATGCCCTGGTTTATTGCAACCAAAACAAATAATACCGTTAGTGGGTCTAAAAGATCGTTTTCCATACTTACTAGTGATGAACTCTTTAAAGTTCTTTGAGATGAACGTGATATGGTCTTCTTTGTCCGTGTAGTCGGAATCTTCCTCTTGTGCTTTGAACGCAAGATTCTTCTTCTTTGGCTTTTCTTCGATTTTCTTGTCTTCTTCAAGCTCAATCTCATATGCCATGAGATTTCCCATTAGTTCTTCGATGGTGAGGTCTTTCACATTATGGGCTTCTCGAATGGCCGTAGTCTTTCCCCTCCACTCGGGTCGGAGGGATCTTAGTATCTTCATTACCTGTTCATACTCGGAAAGTTTCTTTCCTAGTCCTGCAAGCTCATTCGTAATATTAGTAAAACGAGTATTCACATCGGTGATACTCTCTCCTTCTTCCATTTTAAAAGATTCGAACTTTGAATGTAAAACGTTTATGCGAGATTCTTTTACCTTTTTAGTTCCTTCGTGACTTACCTGAAGAGTATGCCATATTTGATGTGCTGTCTCACATTGGGAGACTCGATTGAACTCATTTCCTGTAACAGTGCAAAACAAAGCATTCATTGCTTTTGCATTGAGATTAGCTCTCTACTTGTCGTCGACAGACCATTTCCCAAACTCAACGTCGGTGGGTGCGATGTACGGGACTTTGGTAATAGTCCAAGCTTCAATGTCTAATGACTCTAGGTGAGTCTTCATTCGGATCTTCCAGCTAGCGTAGTTGGTTCCGTTGAATAGAGGTGGTCGCATGGTATTCAGTCATTCAGAGTGAAAAGATGTTGACGCCATCACTTATGTAGCCTCGCTCTGATACCAAGTGTTGGATCCTGTGGATGGCAAACAACACTAGAAGGGGGGGTTGAATAGTGTTGTGTATATAGTAAACTTTTTCGCTCGTTGATGTTAACACAAATAAATTCCTTCTAATGTTGCCTAAGAAACCAAGTAGAGCGATCTACGATTGGTTCTTAATCAACAATATAATCTTAAAAAATACACAGAGCAATTTCACAGCAGGTAGTCGACTCCCTATGAGCAGTAGTCGACTCCCAGAGTATATATAAGCACAGATAAGATTGTGAATAATATAAATTTCAGCGGATACAAATAGTTTAATCTTTGCAGAGGATTGAAAACGCTTCAACAAATATTAAAAGATAAACAAGCACAGAAAAACAAACGCAGAGACAAGCGATTTTATCCTGGTTCCCCGCAACCCGGGTACGTCCAGTCCTCGACCAATCCGGTACGAGATTTTCCACTATCTGCCTTGGCAAATACAATTACCTAACTTCACTCATTAGGATTTCCAACGACCTAGTCTCAACCAGGATTTCCGACTGGCAACACCTAGACTTGTCTAGTGTTCCAACAACCAACACAATGAAATTTTATCCAATACACCACAATAAATTGATGGAGATTGGTTTTTACACCCGATTCTATAGCCAATCAAAGATAGACAAATTTGTGCAGTGACTTGATAGAATAGAAGTCTAGATCACACAAAGATACACGATAAATTCTTTGTGATCTAGATCTATAGCTTTTTCAAAAATCCTTTAAACAAAATAAAGAGAATAGTAATAAGGATTTTGAAAACGTTTTAGCCAATAAAAATAAGAGTATGATCTTAAAAGAATTGATAAGAGAATATTGCAAGATCACAAATAAAATCAAATTGGCTAGAAAGAAATGAGAGCTTAGAATTCAAGAGCGTTTTCACAAGAGATTTTTGATTTTCAATTGTTGTGTTTTCACAAAAGAATTTAGCTCTTATTTATAGGGAAAAACTGAGATTTGAATTTGAATTTTCGTTTGACTTTTGTCCCAAAAATTACGGAGTAAATTGCTCAACGAATTTCAAAATTCAAATTCAAAAACGTCAGAATTTTACAGCTGGTAGTCGACTCCCTCAAGTAGGTAGTCGACTCCCAGAGTGTTTCAGGGAATCTTGAATCTCAGCTGGTAGTCGACTCCCTTCTGTTGGTAGTCGACTCCCAGAGGAGTTTTTCCTGCAACACTTCTAGTCAGAAAGGTAGATAACTCCAGGGTGTGTGGAGTTTCACTACGGAAGTTATAGGATGACTAGAGAAAGCTCTTTAAAACATTTTGAAGATGATTAAAAGATTTTCAAAAAATGTTTTCAAATCGTTTGTGTGCGTGTGTTTTGTCTATATGATTTGGCTTTGACAAATACCCTAAAGAGACACGACACACTCACTATAGACTCAGAACATGTCTTCGGAAGTTTGATCAATTTGGTGAAGCGAAAGCGAGCTTCTCTTTGTGCTTCTTGTTCTGTTTGAGCTTGAGCTTCATCACTTGAGTTTAGTCATGTTCGTCTTTGTCTTTGAGCGTTGAAGTGTGCTTCTTTGAGTATGAGTAGAGCTTCGCAAATTCTGCACACTTGAGTGTAGTGTAGTTAGTACACTAAGCTTTCATTTGGTGTGCTCATCATCAAAATCACTTGGGGTGGAATTCAATTTCCATCAGGAGTGAGGGGAGATCTTCGACGGATGTCATGTAAGGTCGCCATATGATGCCGTTGTACGCTGAGGTGACGTCGACGACAACAAACTGCGTCATCTGAGTGACGACCTTATGCCTCTCCCCTAAGGTGACCGGCAGCGCGATCACCCCCACAATGGGCATCGAATGTCCGGTGAAGCCGATGATCAGGCCTAAGCACGGCTTCATCTCCGCCTGGTCAAGTCCCATCTTTAGAATCGTGGACAAGAACAAGATGTCGCACGAACTGCCCGTATCAATCAGGAGACTGCTCACAATCTTCGGGCCGACGAGGGCTTCAATGACGTTGTCTTCCTCATGGGACAGCTCGACCCCCTGTCACGCCCCGCTTCCCAAAAACGTAGAGGCGAAGCGTGAGAAGGTCCGCTCAGACTTGAAGCAACAAAGCCGCAAGTCCGATAAGCGTCAAGTATCACAAAGTAGCAGACCCCTGTAATGTGACTCGGAAACAACAATAACAATAATAGAAAAGAGGCAAATAATTAAAATTATTCAACTCAGAGTCCAGATATAAATTCAACAACCAGAAATGCCACCAAGCAAACAAAGAGTCCAAAAAGAAAAGTCCTAGCATGGCCAACAAAGAAACTAACAACAACGGTGCTACTCACCGACAACAACAGAACTAACAAAGAAGAAACGAAGGAACACTAGGACTGGTCACCGGTGTCCTCGTACTCAACGTCAGCAACGAGATCGGGCACAAACTCCACGGACTCGTCACCCTCCACGTCAATCTCTGGCTCAGCAACTAACATGCGTCACCCAAAGAGAAGGGGCACATGTCAGCAAGTCTACAAGACTTGTGCAAGGAAACTAAAGAAAAGTGGTAACAACCTAGCAGTTCTAGAGTATAGTATGACATGGCATTTTATGCAATGAAAACAACAGCAGTTTATGTTATGGCATAATTATAGCATGGAAAGTAAACATGGCATGGCAAGTAAACAATTACATGACAAGTACAAGAATTGTAAGCACGTCGTGCACAGAGATTCTGCCCTTTGGCTAGAGTGGCTGTACGGGCCAACTCTTACGCTCAAGTGACCGTTTATCCCTACCCCTCAACGTGTGTCGAGCAAGTCATTACCCCCGAACACGTAATGCTCGCTTCTAGATCACGAGCCAGGAAGTGTTTATAACACGTATGGCGTAGGGTTATGCCCGCATAACGGGTGCCTAGTCGGTAACACGGAAACACGGATTTGTACAAGGATTTGTAGCGTGTGCTACGATGCAACATGCAACATGATATGTAAAAATGGATGCACATGACAATTATTTTAAATGAAATTGCGTACCATTAAAGAAAATTAAACATGGCAGGCAATTGTGTGACATGGCATGACAAGGGAAATTCTAGCTTCGTTGTCAAGCTAGGATTGGAATTGCGCCTAGACCGCTATCATTTCACGGTCTAGTCTCTTTCACGCTAGGACAAGCAATGGCCTAAAACATGGCCTAAACGAGGTTGGCAAGTTTCACTTGCCTGGTACCGAAGTTGTTGTTCGACAAGAATCACGAGATCGGTATCCTTCGGAAATTGGGTTCGCTGTTATGGCAAAATAGAAATTAGATTTAGAGTTCTAAACCGGTTTGCATTGGAATCCTATAACGTCTAATAATCCATTTTTAATTAGGGTTTCTAATTTACCGTGTGGGTTACAGAGAATTAAAGATAGATCACTAACCGGTTTTGTAGCGGAAGAACGACGATTACGATGCCTACGAACTGCCGGTAGAAGAAGATATCGACGATTTCCGGGTTGCCGTCGCCAAACCGAGCTTAGCACGACAACGGAAAAGCGATACGGAAGAACTACGGTTGAAATGAATTCCTCACGGTTGAAATGCTACAGATCTGGAGATTTGAGTTCGTCGGGAAAATCTGGAGCAAAAAGGAGATTTTAGGGTTTTGGGGTCGGTCGGCGGCCAACAAAGGTGGTGCCGGCGCAAAAGAGGGGGAGGGGAAGCTCGGGAGGATGAAAGAAGGTAAGAGGATGATTGGGGGATGATTGGGGAAGAAGACGAGCTAAGAAAAGTGAAGAATGAATTGGAATGGTCGAGGGTTTAAATAAAGAAAAAGTGCGGCGGCTAAAACTTAACATAGGTTTACTGGGCAATTTAGTCGGTCAGAGAAGGGTGGTCGACCGACTAGTTTAGGATCTAGTCGGTTGGTCATCCAACCGACACCGACTAAATATCAAACAGTGAACAGTGTCTACACAGGGAAGGCATGATTAGTCGGTCTTTGAAGACCAGTCGACCGACTAGTTTAGGATCTAGTCGGTCGGTGAACGTTCATGAACCGACTAAAGGTCGAATAAGATAGATAATGAGTACTGGCAGTTAGTCGGTCTGAGTACAAGACCTGACCGACTAGTTTGGAAACTAGTCAGTCGAGGAACGTGCTTAGACCGACTAAACGTAAACAGTAACTCAGTCGGTTGGCTCTCCTTCATAAACCGACTAAGATGCACGAAAAGTGCCGAAACGAAGCGCGAAGCTTCAGGAAGATCCCTATAGCCTCTAGGATCACCCTAGCACTAAGATTAAGACGCTATGAAGTTAATCGTAAGGATTTCTAAGGGGGAAAACACACAAAGAGGGAAACATCCAATATTATTCATATAAAAGTTATTACAAAAACCGGTTGTTACATCCTCCCCACCTTAAGAAAAATTCCGCCCTCGGAATTTCCTAACACTCACGTGTCAGGGAACAAAAGTGGGTAGCGCTCTCGCATCTCGTCTTCTCTCTCCCAAGTAGACTCTCCTGGCGAGCCGTGTCGCCACATCACCCTAACATGATCGACGGTCTTGTTCCGAAGTCACTTCTGATGCCTGTCCAAAATCTGCATTGGCTGCTGGTCATACGTCAGATCGGGGCGAACGGTGATCTCCGAGAAATCCACAGCGTGAGATGGATCGCTGATGTACCGATGAAGTTGCGACACATGGAAGACATCATGAACTCCTTCCAAAGATGGCGGCAAGGCTAAGCGATAGTCTACCTCGCCAACTCTCTCCAGAATGTCAAATGGTCCAATGTATCTCGGGCTCATCTTCCCTCGTTTCCCAAAGCGAATCACTCCTCGATTCGGGGAAATCTTCAGAAACACATGGTCACCTGGCTGAAACTCCAGCGGACGCCGTTTAGCATCAGCCCAATGCTTGAAACGGTCCTGAGCAATCCTCAGACTCTCCCGTATGTTCCTCACAACATCAACAGCCTCCACGATCATCTCAGGTCCTAACAACTCCCGATCTCCAATGTCATCCCAGCTCAGTGGCGATCGACATTTCTTCCCATATAGCGCGGTAAAAGGTGCCATGCCAATACTCGCCTGGTAGCTGTTATTGTAGGCAAACTCCACGAGGTGGAGATGATCCTCCCAAGAACCCTTGAAGTCCAACATACACGCCCTCAGCATGTCCTCCAAGATCTGGATCGTCCTCTCGGACTGGCCATCCGTCTGCGGATGGTATGCCGTGCTGAAACTCAGACTCGTATCCAAACTCTTCTGCAGACTCTGCCAGAACTGAGATGTGATTCTCGTGTCTCTGTCCGACACGATACTCATAGGGACTCCGTGAAGTCGTACGATCTCATGCACGATTCACGTTACATCACTATCTAAACTAGGAAAAGGAAATTAAAACGGAGAGTAAAAGATTTACCTCCATATATCTCCTCGCTAGTGCCTCAGTGGACTGTCCTACTCGGAAAGGAATAAAGTGCGCGGATTTGGTCAATCGGTCTACGATCACCCAAATCACGTCATTCTGCTTCGGACTCCGAGGTAGTCCAGTCACGAAGTCCATAGTGATGTGCTGCCACTTCCACTCTGGAATCGGAAGCAGTTGTAGCAACCTTGCCGTACGCTGATGCTCCGCCTTTACCTGCTGGCAAACCAAGCACTTGGCTACGCTCCGAGCCACACTCCTCTTCATACCATGCCACCAAAAGTTCAGGCGAAGATCCTTGTACATCTTGGTCCCACCAGGATGCACAGAATACGGCGAACTGTGTGCCTCAACCAACAACTCCTCTCTGATGTCTCCAGCTGGCACACACAACCTGGCTCCAATCTCAACGAGCCATCCTCATGAATCAAGAAGTCAGTCCGCAGACCGGCTTCCACCAACTCCTAAATCTTAAACAACTTCGGGTCTCCAGCCTGACCAGCCTTGATCCTATCCACGATCATCGACTGTATCTGTTGGATATGGACGACATGAATACACCCATGATGGGATGTATGAGGGTATACTGACATCAGATGTCGCGTGCATGAAAGCGTGCATGGAGGGAACCTTTTCTCGTGTGAAAAGGACCACTCGATAAGTGGAAAAAGCCACTCGATAAGTGGAAAAAGTCACTTTATAAGTGCATAAAGGCACTTGATAAGTGAATGAAGAAGAGGAAAAATGAATGTGCTAATATAGGCTAATAAGCTTATATTTAGTTATTTCCTACAATAACTACCCCTAAAGCCTATAAATAGGACCCAAGGGTAAGGCATTCATACTACACTTTCCATGCCATAAGTTTGCAAAAGGCATCTTATGTTCTTCTTCTCCCTTCCATTAAAATCCTCTTCTAATTAGAGATTTAGACGGCGAAACTCTGCTTCGATCCTCCGTGACGAAGTATCGACCGTTATGGCGAATCCGAGGGCAAAGTTTAGAGATTACGGTGCCACGTACGCAAACGTAAGTCTCTACTTTATTATTCGATCCTAACGTCGTTGTTTTGACAGGATCATTCATTGGTATCAGAGCCATACGGGTTCGCCCCGGTCAAACCGTCGCCCCGTCGAACCGATGAACGAGGCGTTGTCTTTTTCACGAATGGGTATCCTACCATTATGGATATGGTAGGAACGCTTCGTGACGGAGAGAACGCAGCGGTTTTTCTTTTCACGTTAGGGTCTTCTGTCATTACGGATATGGCAAGAACTCTCCGTGACGGAAAGAACCGACCGTTCATATCGCCAAGCTCACACTCTTCATGGATGCTGAGTCTTCATTCAAATGGGAATGGGCGCTCTCTTCATGTGGAGCGCGTAGTTTACGAATTTTAAAGTATGTTATTTTTCATTTTGGCACACGGCCATTAGAGAATAACTACTTTCTCGACGAACGGGTGTCTCATCGGAGAAGAAGATGGTGGTTATTCTCAACGGAGAAGATGACAATTTTGGTGCATGGAGGCAATGCATCCCCCTTCCCCATGCAGAGGGGGTTGGCTACAGCCAAAAACCACCGCAGCCACCCCTCCGGTGGGGTGTGCGGCCAACCCCATGCAAGGGGGTGGCCGGCCATGGCCATATGGGCCATGGCCGGCCACGGCCAGGCCGGCACTGGCCGGCCACGGCCAGGGGCCGGCCTGGCCGGGGCCAGGGCTGGCGCCCTGGCCATGGCCAGGGCCTGGCCAGCCAGGGCCAGGCCGGCCTGGCCAGGGCCAGGGGGCCCTGGCCGGGGCCAGGCCAGGGCCAGGGCCCTGCCGGCCCTGGCAGAGGCCAGGGCCGGCGCCCTGGCCTCAGGCCAGGGCCTGGCCAGGGCCAGGGCCTGGCCGGCCCTGGCAGTGGCCAGGGCCCAGTCAGCCAAGGCCTGCCAAGGCCTGCCGGAACTGGCCGAGGCCAGTGTCCGGCCACTGCCGGCCCCGATCTCGGCCAGTGCCGAGCCCCGGTCGAGCCCTGGTTGACCCTGTATTTGCGGGGGAGCTTGCATGAATGTGACATGCATGACCGGTCCATACGAGGCCGATGAAAGTTATCTGCAACAAATTCCCTTACAGAAGGGGAGCGCATGGATCCATATGGGAGCCGGCGACGATGGCTTGCAGAAAAATCCCCAAAGGGGGGATCCGGCATTGGCACGGCTACGGGTCTCCCGTCAATGGCCAGGGATTACCGTATATTTCGCTAATATCATAAGGGTACTAAGTTGAAATATTGCTTTTGCATTTGAAAAATACGTTTTCAAAATACTGCAAAATACGTTTGCAAAATATTTTTTGAAAAATACGTTTTCAAAAACGCTTTTCCGCTGCAAAGTACTATAAGAGTACTATCGTTTGATAAGTGAGGGGGAAATATTGAAAGTTGTTCTAGATGGTGATTGGAATCGTTGAGACCTTTCCGATTCTAGAGCAACATCTTCAATATTTTTCGAAAGTAACTTATCAAAAATATTAATATCATTCCAAGTGGGATTTTTTTTCCAAGTGGGAGTGATATTAAACTAGTCTGAAATTTTACATTCGATTGATTCAGTATCTCAATGGATCATGATTCGACCAGTGGTCTTTTGGACTAGTTTGTAGGACACCTCAGCTCAGTCTGGGGGGTAGTGAACCATGTATTAGCCATTTCCCTGGTCGGTCCGCTGGCCGAGACTAATGAATCATGAAAATGTAACAATATGATGATTATGTATATGAAATTTATGCAATGATTTTTGATCGAACCTTCGGTTTTGTGTCTTTTGCAGCATTTTAAAAGTAAAATGTCTTCCGCTTCAAAGAATATCGTCGCTGAGTTAAACAGAGGTGAAAAACTCAACGGCGATAATTACAAACTATGGTCCATTAAAAATCCAGTACGTTCTGGAGGAGCAAGAAGTGCTCGAAACTCTAAAGAACGTAATGATTGAACCTGAGTTGGGCACTACGGCCCAACACAGACGAGACAAGGAAGCTTTTGATGCTTGGTCTCGGAAGAACAAGATAGCTCGCATTACGTTATTGAGCAGTATGGCCGATGACATAATGCACATCTTCCGAGAGCATGACTTAGCGATGGACATATGGTCCAAGCTTGAGGAGAAGTTTGGTGGCACATCGGTGTCCAAACTTTGTTCTTTAACTATAAGATTTGATTCATACAAGAAACGTCTAGATCATTCCATGGGGAAACATCTGCGACATATGGCGAATCTTATCTCAGAGTTAAAGGATGCATGTCATGTGCTCACTGATGAGCAACAAATCCAAGCAGTCATACGTTCCCTATCAAATGGGTGGGACCAAATGAAGATGCATCTCACTCACAATGAGAGCATCAAGAACTTCAGCGACGTTTCTAAGCACCTCGAGTTAGAGGAAGAGCGGCTTGCGGCTGCCAAGCCAAGTGCAGAAGTGCACATGGTTGCTAGTTCCTCACACGGGGGAAAGAAACGGAAAGATCGTTCGAAGTTTACTAATGAACGTAATAAGCAACCTGAGTCTACCAAGAAACCCAAACATAAGTGTGGGCACAAGAAATGGCACAAGAAGAAAGACTTGAAGAAGATCAAGTGCTTCAAGTGCAACAAGTTTGGTCACTATGCTCGTTCGTGTACGAGTGGAAGCGACGAGGTAACTTGTAATTATGCTAGTTACATATGTGTTTCTAGTTCAATATTTCTTGTGGAATCTAATCCATTTTGGATAATTGATTCAGGTGCCACCGACCACATAGCAAGGGACAGACAGTCCTTCGTGGAGTATCACCGGATACCCCAAGGAACAAAGTGGATTATGTAGGAAACAACACACGTGTTGAAGTGAAAGGCGTTGGGACTTGCAAGCTAGTCTTGGACAACGACCGCACTATCTTACTACATGATGTCCTCTTCGCTCCAGATATTCGAAGGAATATTATATCTGTGGTCGTGTTAATGGGTCTTGGTTATAGCTGGTTTTTTCATGATTGTAAAGTGGACTTGTTTTGTAATAAATCCTTAATTGGTACTGGGTATGTATTCAAAGGATTTATTGTATTAAATACAATGTATGACTCTTCATTTGGTAATGAAAATTTCCTTGTTACAAATTCTTCGACTTATGAGTCAGATGTAATTTGTTGGCACGCAAGGCTTGGTCACATTGGACCAACGCGTATGGATAGACTTACCAAACGTGGCCTTCTATCCAATGTTTCAAAGGTCGAAATGTCGACTTGCGAACATTGCCTTGTAGGGAAATCTTGTTGCAAGCTGTTTGGAACCGGCACAAGGGCCGAGGTTCCATTACAGCTCATCCATTCGGACATATGTGGTCCGATGAATGTCAAGACAAGGCGCGGGAAGTCCTATTTCATCACTTTTATTGATGATTTCACCCGATTCGGACATATCTATTTGATATCCCACAAAAGTGAAGCATTAACCTGCTTTAAAAAATATATGAGTTTAGTGGAGAATCAATTAGATCGCAAGATTAAGGTCTTGCGAACCGATAGGGGCGGTGAATATCAATCAACAAGTTTTAAGGCACTTTGTGATGAAAAGGGCATAGTACATCAGGTAACTATGCCTTATACTCCTCAACAAAATGGTGTTGCTGAAAGGAGGAATATGACTTTAATGGAAATGGTCCGTTCAATGATGGCGCAAGCTAACTTGCCAATCACCTTTTGGGGTGATGCATTATTAATGGCCACTTTCATTTTGAACCGCGTACCCTCGAAATCAGTTAGCTCCACTCCTTATGAGTTGTGGAACCAAAAGTCTCCTGACTTAAACATTTTAAAACCTTGGGGATGTGCATCCTACGCACATATTTCCTCCCATAAGTATGGCAAACTTGGGCCAAGGGGAAGGAAATGTATCTTTATACGATACGCAGAAAACTCCAAAGGTTATGTTTTCGTTAGTCAGCAAGACAATGGAGGACTAATTGAGTTTGAGTCGAGGGATGTCACTTTCTTGGAAAATGAGTTTCCAAGACAGGGTGAGATAAGTCAGGACTTATCTCTATTTGAGATTAATGATCAAGAAGGATTACCTCATTCGAGTGGGAGAATTCTTGGTGAAGACGAAAATATGTTTCAAACTTCACCAATGGATGTTACGAATGACGCAAATCCTATTCCATACGGGAATAATGATCCAAGTGGGAGCATTTCTAACGACATTCCAAGTGGGAGTGATGTTAGAATTGATCTAAATTCGAGTCAACAAGGACTTGAAGAATCTCAAATACGACGTAGTAATCGTACAAGGTTGGCTCCTCTAAGATTTGAGGATGAATTTCCACAAACCTTTATGACTTTACTACAAGATGATGACGAGCCTGCTACTTTCAAACAGGCCGTATCATGCCCTGCGAAAGACAAATGGATGGAAGCGATGAAGGAAGGTTGGAATCCATGAAAGTTAACCAAGTCTGGGACTTAGTTGACTTACCCAGAGGACGTAGAGCTATTGGGAACAAATGGGTTCTCAAGATCAAGCATAAGGCTGATGGCTCTATAGACAGATATAAAGCTCGCCTTGTCGCGAAAGGTTTTACGCAACAGGAAGGGATAGACTACGAAGAGACCTTCTCACCTGTTGTTAGTTTTACCTCGATTCGCCTAATTTTGGCTATAATAGCTTGCTTAGACCTCGAATTACATCAGATGGATGTAAAGACTGCCTTTCTCAATGGAGAATTGGACGAGGAGATCTATATGGAAGAACCAACAGGGTTTGTAAAAGAAGGAAACGAACATAAGGTTTGTAAACTTCGTAAGTCCATATATGGTCTTAAACAATCCTCGAGGCAATGGTATATACGATTTCAAGAAGTCGTCTTATCAAATGGTTTTTCCATGCTTGATGAAGATAACTGTGTATATATTAAGAGGATTAAGAGCAAGTACGTTATTATGTCTCTATATGTAGATGACATTTTAATAGCCGGAAATGACAAGGGCTTTGTGATGGATATTAAGGCTTGGCTTTCATCAGATTTTGAGATGAAAGACATGTGAGAAGCCGCATATATACTTGGAGTTAAGATTTCAAGGAATCGTTCGAAGAAACTTCTTTCTCTTTCACAAGAGACTTATATAAAGAAGGTTCTCGAACGTTTTAATATGCAGGACTGCAAGTCCATTGATACTCCTATAAGCAAATGCGATAATTTATGTCTGAAATCGTGTCCAAAGAACCAAAAAGAGAAGGAAATTATGGAAAAAGTTCCATATTCCAGTGCAGTTGGTAGTCTTATGTACACTATGATGTGTACAAGACCGGACATCTGTTTTGCCGTTGGAATGGTAAGTCGTTACCAATCCAACCCAGGGCAAGTACACTGGAAAGCGGTTAAGAGGATAATGCGGTATCTTAAAGGAACTGCAGACTATGCTTTATGCTATCAAGGAGATGCCTTGAGGCTCGAAGGCTATACTGATGCTGATTGGGCGGGTGATCTCGATGAGCGACGATCGACCTCAGGATATGTTTTTCTACTCGGATCTGGTGCAATATCCTGGAGTAGCAAGAAACAATCCTGCATCGCACTTTCAACTATGGAAGCCGAGTTTGTAGCATTTAGCATGGCAGTCCAAGAGGCTGTTTGGCTTAGGAAGTTCTTAGACAGGCTAATTGATGCAAGTGACTCAGGTGCTGTACCTATACACAGTGACAGTCAAGCATCTATAGCCTATGTCAAAGATCCAAAATTCCATTGTAAGACCAAACACATTGATATCCGCTACAAATTTGCAAAAGACTATGATAAGACCAAGAAGGTAGACATAAGGTACATATCTACGCATGAGATGATAGCGGATCCGCTTACAAAGGCGATCCCCAGAGATGTGTTTTACAAACACCTGTCATCTCAAGGATTGCGTAAGAGCTGAGTTGTACCAATGTAAAGTCCCATGTCTGTAAAAGATCAAATTTAATAAAAGAATAAGTTCTTTTCAACATTGCATATGAATTTCTTGAAAATATTTGTGTACATTTTTTAAATCTCAGCTGGTTTTCTAGTATGTCGGACAGATTGAGGTTGGCTCTCTCACATGAGCAACCGCCTTTATTATATCAGACGGATAAAATAAAGATGAGACCTATTTAAAGTCAAAATCATCAGACGGATGATTTAGAGTCATGACTTAAACAAAATGGTCGTATGAAAGATCTGCATCATATGGATGCTTACAAAAGATCTAATAGGATTCTTAAATCCTATCTGTCTTATGCGGGATGTGGGTCCAGAAGATTGTTTGAGTAGTAAAAGGGACTCAAAATCAGACATTGTGGTGTCTGATCATCATCCTTACAACATCATTAAGACATACGCTCCATGGGAAAGGAGTGATGTTGTAATACGTATTCATACTACGTATGCATTTGACCATTGGGTTAGAATAGTAATTGTGTTTACTATTATGTGAGACCCAAAGACCACATGGGTCTTAACTCATTATCCTTATGGACTCTAATTGGTTCCTTTAGATTTGACTGGGTGATTGCTATCTTAGCATGTTGCTTATGGACTATGGTCAATTCGGTCCGGCGGGGCATGTTAGAAAAGCAAGTCAAGTCAAGATTGAAAGGATCGCAAGAAGAGGAAGATTAATTTCATATTCACATTTGGACTTTAGAGATTCAAAGCTGGCCAGCCAATTGTAATCCAGATGGGATTCAATTGTTGAATATAAAGTATAAGAAATGTGAAGAAATAATCTAGGGTAAAGCATGCATTGATCTACTCAACTTTGCACCTCGAGGAGTGTTGTGTATCTCTAACAAGTGCACAACAATGGACTCTATGCGCATGACGGTCACACGGTCTATTCTCGGTATGATAAACAGAAGAGTTAAATGAAAAGATGTTTCCTTACAATCCCCTCAAGTGTGAGTGGGAGATGTTGGATATGGATGACATGAATACACCCATGAGGGGATGTATGAGGGTATACGGACCTCAGATGTCGCGTGCATGAAAGCGTGCGCGGAGGGAACCTTTTCTCGTGTGAAAAGGACCACTCGATAAGTGGAAAAAGCCACTCGATAAGTGGAAAAAATCACTTTATAAGTGCATAAAGGCACTTGATAAGTGAATGAAGAAGATGATAAATGAATGTGCTAATATAGGCTAATAAGCTTATATTTAGTTATTTCCTACAATAACTATCCCTAAAGCCTATAAATAGGACCCAAGGGTAAGACATTCATACTCCACTTTCCATGCCATAAGTTTGCAAAAGGCATCTTATGTTCTTCTTCTCCCTTCCATTAAAATCCTCTTCTAATTAGAGATTTAGACGGTGAAACTCTGCTTCGATCCTCCGTGATGAAGTATCGACCGTTGTGACGAATCCGAGGGCAAAGTTCAGAGATTACGGTGCCGCGTACGCAAACGTAAGTCTCTACTTTATTATTCGATCCTAACGTCGTTTTGACAGTATCCTTCAGTATCTGCATACACATCAACGAAGAGACCTTTCCAAGCAGAACAATCTCAATACCGGACTCGCAAAAATCCTGCTCCAATCTCCACTGCGAAGTCAACAACATCACCGCCGGAAGCCTACTCAACGCATCAGGAACCACATTCACCTTACCAGGGTGATACTGCAAATCAATCTCATAGTCCGCCATGAGCTCCAACCACCAACGCTGTCGCATGTTGAGCTCCTTATGAGTAAAAATATACTTCAAGCTTTTGTGATCGGTGAAGATCTTCACCTTCTCACTCAGCAGGAAGTGCCTCCAAATCTTCAGCGCAAACACGACAGCGGCCAACTCCAAATCGTGCGTCGGGTAATTCTTCTCGTGAGCCTTAAGCTGACGAGAAGTATACACAACCATGTGCCCATTCTGATGCAATACACAACCGAGACCCTTGCCAGAAGCATCGCAAAAGATCTCGAATCCTCCACTCCAGTCGGGCACAGCAAGAACAGGGGCAGACGTCAGCTTCTCCTTCAGAACACCAAAAGCTCCCTCACAGTCACCAGACCAAACAAAAGATACATCCTTATGCGTCAATCTGGTCATCGGCTTGGCAATACGGGAGAAATCCTTGATGAATCGCCGGTAATAACCTGTAAGTCCAAGGAAACTCCGGATCTTGGACGCTGACCGCGGAACATGCCACTCCCTGATAGCCTTAATCTTCTCGGGGTCCACCAAAATACCATCTCCAGTCACCACATGCCCGAGAAAGGCAACCCTATCCAGCCAAAACTCGCACTTGGAATACTTAGCATGCAACCTATGCTTCCTCAAGATCTCCAATACCGTCCTCAAGTGCGACGCATGCTCCTCTGCTGACTTCGAGTAGATCAGAATGTCGTCGATGAAGATAATGACAAACTTATCTAAAAAGTCATAGAAGATCAGATTCATCAGATTCATAAAAACCGCGGGTGCGTTGGTTACACCGAAAGGCATAACCACGAACTCGTAGTGTCCATATTTCGTCCTGAATGTTGTCTTCGGAACATCCTCCTTTCTCACCTTCAGCTGGTGATATCCACTCCTCAGATCCGGCTTAGAGAATACCCTCGATCCTCCCAGCTGATCAAAAATGTCATCAATGCGAGGCAACGGATATCGATTCTTGACGGTCATCGCATTCAACCCCCGGTAGTCCACACACATGCGACGCGAACCGTCCTTCTTCTTTACCAGCAGTACTGGTGCTCCCCACGGAGACACACTAGGACTAATGTAACCCTTCTGAAGAAGTTCATCCAGCTACTTCCGCAATTCCTCCAATTCTACTGGTGCCATGCGATACGGCGCTTTCGAAATAGGCTGTGCTCCCGAAATGAGGTCAATCGAAAAATCGAGAGCTCGATCAGGTGGCAATCCCGACATCTCCTCGGGGAAGACGTCGTCGAAGTCACGCACTACCTCAGGCCGACACTGCTCCATCTGCATAGCAGCGATTTCCACCGGCTTGGCCCGAAACCTGACCGGACCAGGCGAACTAATGCCACGGCTGAACTCGAACACCGGATGTCCAGGGATCTCGAACACCACCTTCTTCCTCCGACAATCGATCGTGGCATAGAAGCTCCCTAGCCAGTCCATCCCGAGGACGGCATCATAATTGATGATGTCGTGGACAATAAAATCAGCGTAGAGCTCATGTCCACAGACCACCAAAGGGCAAAAGTTGCAACCACGATGCACCGAGACCACGCCATTCCCTGTAACAATATTCCAACTCTTGGGAAGATGTGAAGTCGACAAGGAATGCTTCTCCACGAAGCTCCAGGAAATAATGCACATCGATGCACCTAAGTCGAAGAGGACTCGTGCAGGAAACGTGCAAACCAAAATCACACCTAACAGACAGTCTAACAATCAAGTTCTATTCTAGCAGACTAACATATGCAAGCAACCAAACATAATCTAATAACTAAAACTAACTAAGGAAAGAAACAGCTAGATTGAGGGTTACCTGCAATAACCTCATCCACCGTCTCGGTCTCAACAGCAGTCATCAGAAACGCCTGTCGCCTCGGCTGAACAGCCTGCTGAAAGCCTGCCTCTGCAGAACGAGAGGCGCTCCATGTCCAGCAGGAACAGGTGCCCTCGGCTGCAATGGCTGAGCTGCAACATGCCCCTTCCACGGCTGCTTGGACTTCGGGCAGTCCCTCATGGTATGCGCAGGATCACCACAAATCAAGCACTGCCCCAACATCTTACAGCACTGATCCTTGACATGCACCGTCTTGCCACAGAAATGGCAAGTCTTCAGAGTAGGAGGTCCTCCGGGCCTCTTGAACTGTACCGGCTGATTGGGCCCGAACCCTGGTCTCATCACTGCTCTGGCCTGCTCCACAGGCCTCTTCCCAGCTCCCGAAATCTGCCCTCTCTTCTGGCTCATAATCCGCTCCTGCCTCTTCGCCGCAATCAAAACCTTCTGATATGACTCCGCATCAGAAGAAGTCGCATAGCTCTAAAGATCCAAGGAAAGCCCCTACAGGAACCTCTGGGCTCTCTCATTAGCATCCTGCACCATCTTCGGTGCGAAACGACTCAGCCTAGTGAACTCCTGGTGGTACTGGTCCACCGTCAAGCTCCCCTGCTTCAGGTCGATGAAGCGCTACGCCATCTCCCTCCTGGCAGCCTTCGAAAAATATTCCTCATCAAATCTGAACTAGAAGGTAGCCCAGGATATCGGCTCCTCCAGCAACTCCTCCTCGGCATCCCACCAATTCCGAGCGTTATCCTTAAGCTGCCTCTTCGCCAAGTCAACCCATCCAGCCGGGTCAACCTTCGACATCTTCAAGTTGTCCTCCATGTTCCTGGTCCATTCATCCGCGGCCAGAGGTCCTTCGGTCCCATCAAAGTAAGCGGGACCCAGCTCCCGAAACTGCTTCGCTCCGGGCTCGAAGCGAGGGACATTCTGAACAGGCTGCGCTGCTCGAGCAGGTGGAACATTTCGGGCATTCTGCAGCATCCCCTGCTGCACCTGCATCATCTGATGCATCATCCGCATGATCTCCCCGTTGGTGGGCTCCCGATCCGGCTCCTCGACACGAGGGGGCACACCACCACCAGCACGGGTATTCCGTCTCCCAGCCATCTATTGACACAGGAAAAACAAAACAAATTAGACTCTCAGCCTTATGACTCGGTGTTGAAATTATTTATCGGACATCCTATAATTCTTATCGTTGTTCCGATTAAGTCACAGTTACAGAAAGATCGACATGCATGGGACACCAAAGAAACCTGTCACGCCTCCGCTTCCCAAAAACGTGGAGGCGAAGCATGAGAAGGTCCGCTCAGACTTGAAGCAACAAAGCCGCAAGTCTGATAAGCGTCAAGTATCACAAAGTAGCAGGTCCCTGTAATGTGACTCGGAAACAACAATAACAATAATAGAAAAAGAGGCAAATAATTAAAATTATTCAACTCAGAGTCCAGATATAAATTCAACAACCAGAAATGCCACCAGGTAAACAGAGAGTCCAAAAAGAAAAGGCCTAGCATGGCCAACAAAGAAACTAACAACAACGGTGCTACTCACCGACAACAACACAACTAACAAAGAAGGAACAAAGGAACACTAGGACTGGTCACCGGTGTCCTCGTACTCAACGTCAGCAACGGGATCAGGCACAAACTCCATGGACTCGTCACCCTCCATGTCAATCTCTGGCTCAGTAACTAACATGCGTCACCTAAAGAGAAGGGGCACATGTCAGCAAGTCTACAAGACTTGTGCAAGGAAACTAAAGAAAAGTGGTAACAACCTAGCAGTTCTAGAGTATAGTATGACATGGCATTTTATGCAATGAAAACAACAGCAGTTTATGTTATGGCATAATTATAGCATGGAAAGTAAACATGGCATGGCAAGTAAACAATTACATGACAAGTACAAGAATTGTAAGCACGTCGTGCACAGAGATTCCGCCCTTTGGCTAGAGTGGCTGTACGGGCCAACTCTTACGCTCAAGTGACCGTTTATCCCTACCCCTCCACGTGTGTCGAGCCAGGGCATTACCCCCGAACACGTAATGCTCGCTTCTGGATCACGAGCCAGGAAGTGTTTATAACACGTATGGCGTAGGGTTATGCCCGCATAACGGGTGCCTAGCCGGTAACACGGAAACACGGATTTGTACAAGGATTTGTAGCGTGTGCTACGATGCAACATGCAACATGATATGAAAAATGGATGCACATGACAATTATTTGAAATGAAATTGTGTACCGTTAAAGAAAATTAAACATGGCAGGCAATTGTGTGACATGGCATGACAAGGAAAATTCTAGCTTTGTTGTCAAGCTAGGATTGGAATTGCGCCTAGACCGCTATCATTTCACGGTCTAGTCTCTTTCACGCTAGGACAAGCAATGGCCTAAAACGTGGCCTGAACGAGGTTGGCAAGTTTCACTTGCATGGTACCGAAGTTGTTGTTCGATGAGAGTCACGAGATCGGTATCCTACGGAAATTGGGTTCGCTGTTATGGCAAAATAGAAATTAGATTTAGAGTTCTAAACCGGTTTGCATTGGAATCATATAACGTCTAATAATCCATTTTTAATTAGGGTTTCTAATTTACCGTGTGGGTTACAGAGAATTAAAGATAGATCACTAACCATTTTTGTAGCGGAAGAACGACGATTACGATGCCTACGAACTGCCGGTAGAAGAAGATCTCGACGATTTCCGGGTTTCCGTCGCCAAACCAAGCTTAGCACGACAACGGAAAAGCGATACGGAAGAACTACGGTTGAAATGAATTCCTCGCGGCTGAAATGCTACAGATCTAGAGATTTGAGTTTGTCGGGAAAATCTGGAGCAAAAAGGAGATTTTAGGGTTTTGGGGTCGGTCGGCGGCCAACAAAGGTGGTGCCGGCGCAAAATAGGGAGAGGGGAAGCTCGGGAGGATGAAAGAAGGTAAGAGGATGATTGGGGGATGATTGGGGAAGAAGACGAGCTAAGAAAAGTGAAGAATGAATGGGAATGGTCGAGGGTTTAAATAAAGAAAAAGTGCGGCGGCTACAACTTAACCTAGGTTTACTGGGCAATTTAGTCGGTCAGAGAAGGGTGGTCGACCGACTAGTTTAGGATCTAGTCGGTCGGTCATCCAATCGACACCGACTAAACATCAAACAGTGAACAATGTCTGCACAGTGAAGGCATGATTAGTCGGTCTGTGAAGACCCGTCGACAGACTAGTTTAGGATCTAGTCGGTCGGTGAACGTTCATGAACCGACTAAAGGTCGAATAAGATAGATAATGAGTACTGGCAGTTAGTCGGTCTGAGTACAAGACCTGACCGACTAGTTTGGAAACTAGTCGGTCGAAGAATGTGCTTAGACCGACTAAACGTAAACAGTAACTCAGTCGAAATTTACTGACAAGAACTAGCCGGTCTGAGAAGTGTTGCCGACCGACTAGTTTATAATCTACTCGGTTGGCTCTCCTTCATAAACCGACTAAGATGCACGAAAAGTACCGAAACGAATCGCGAAGCTTCGGGAAGATCCATATGGCCTCTAGGATCACCCTAGCACTAAGATTAAGATGCTATGAAGTTAATCGTAAGGATTTCTAACGGGAAAAACACACAAAGAGGGAAACATCCAATATTATTCATATAAAAGTTATTACAAAAACCGGTCGTTACACCCCCTCTAGGTCGTCATCAGAGAAGGAGATAGGGGACGAGCCACTCTCCTCCGATTCACCCCCGCGCCAGCGTCCGTAGTCAGGACTTGTCGAGCATAAGCCTTCGTCGCTGACATTGATGTGCCGCCCTGGGCTGGCCCGCAGCATATAACATCAACACGCTTGATCAGCTCAGGCCCGTGGTGGGCCACTTGCTCAGTGTCGTGGGTCGGTTGACCTGGCCCCTCGACAGGTCTTCTTCCTCGGTCAGGTCTTGCTGGGTCGATAAACTTTCGAATATGTCCTTCTTGGATCAGCAGCTTAATTTCTCTCTTCAGAGCGAAGTAATCATCGGTGTCATGGCCATTGTCGCGGTGGTACCGACAGTATTTCTGCTTACTCCTCCTGCCACCTCTCACCCTCACCTCCAGGGGTGGGTCTTTGAGGAGTCCGCCAGTTAGGGCCGTCTCCATCACTTCGTCCAGGGGGGCGTTGAGCCGGGTGTAGTATGCAACCTCCTGTGCTCTCTCTGGCACGCCCCTCGGGGCGGGATTTCTAGGAGCGAATAACCCCCTCAAAGGTCCGGGGCGATCTTGCTCTTGCAGGCCCCCTGTTCACGCCTTCGAGGGCGATATTGATCACGACCCCTGCCCCAGTCTTGGTCGTGGACCCGGGGGCGCTCGTCTCGCTTCGGCCGCTCAACAGGCATGGCTTCAATAGGAGGGCTGCACCAGTCGTGTCTCTCTACGCCAGCCTGAGGGCCTCCTCGCTCATCATAAACTTCTTTGCCCGAGCGTAGAGGTCATGGAGGTTGGCGGGCGGATCTCGGAGCAACGACTTGTGGAGACTTCTGTTCGCCAATCCCTTCTTGAAGGCGACCATGAGGAGCTCTTCACCACAGCTCGTCACACCGAGTCGCTCATTATTGAAGCGCTGCAGGAAGCTACGGATGGTCTCCCCTCCTTCTAGACCACCGTGAACAAATAGTCTGACGCCTTCTTCCTCCTCCGCCCCGCCAGGAACTTGTTGCAGAGCTTCTGCGAGAGATAATCAAACGAATCAATGGAACTACTGGGCAGGCTGTTATACCACTCCCTCATCACCTCCTTCAAGGTGGTTCGAAAAACTCGACAAAGGATGTCGTCGCCTATCCCGTTGACCTCCATCCTGTCCTGGTATAGCTGCACGTGCTCCAAGGGATCGCCCAAACCGTCATAGAGTTCAACGTGAGGTAACTTGAACCTATAGGGTATAGGGGTTGAGATCACCCGGTGAGACAATGGATTAGCCTCTCCGGGGCCGGGGAGGTGCTGGCTCTCCATCCCGTTGGTTGGAATCGTCGAATGAGCCACCTCGGTGCTCAGGGGCGTTCCTCCCTATCTCCCGAGGGGTAGGATTACGGTCACGGCTCCTCCGCCTTCTGTCTCTATATCTAGGAGAAAGATGATCTCGTCGGGGGGGGCTTCTGCTGCGGAACTCGTGCCCCCCTCGTCTCGGGCTGGGTGATCTCTCGTGACTGTAGCTTCCAACAGGATGATTCGGCTGGGCGTCCCTTCGCACCATCGAGATCGATGCCAAAGGGACTCCTCGGCTCCCCTCTTAGAGCCTCTCTCTCTGTACATCAAGGAGGCAAAGCCGTCGACGAGACACTTCCTTATGCAACTGTCTAAGCTGGGTGACTTCCTCCTACTTGTTGATCACCCTTTGTAGAGCGGCTACCTCCACTTTGTCGAACCGCCTCTGATGTGCTGTCACTGCTTCCGCATCAAGCCGGGGGAGGAGGTCTCTCCTCATGCTGCGGGGCTTAAAGAGGCCTTCTGCCTGTGACGGTCCCATCTGCTGTGCAGTGGTCCACTCCTCCATCATCTTATTAAAGCTCTAAAAGCTCTTATAGATGCCGAGGGCCGCGTCCTGAATGGCCGCGGCCGACCCCTCAAGGGGTTGATTCACCGGGGAAGCTCTCCTGGGAGAACGAGGCCCTTCAGCCAAAGGTGGCCTTAGGGCACCGTCGATCATGGCCTCAAGTCGACCTGGCCTCCTTAGAGGCGGAGGGGGTGTGAAAGCGGGTGATTTTCAGTGGAGAGGATTGCGCTGAGGGCGTGTGAATCATGACCTGGGCGTAACCCTCGATCCCACAAACGACGCCAACTGTTGCGGGTCAGTTCCACACTCAATAAAATTTGTTTGTAGTGGGAATCACAGGTACAATGATTTATAGGTTTTGGGTGAAGGCGAGGCTAGGACGACTCGGAGCACACTTCAAAGGTGAAGAGCCCTAGGTCGCCTGGAGACCGCACGAAGGTCGCCTGGAGACCGCATGAAGGTCGCCTGCTCCCGGTAGCTGAGGCTAGGATGAAAAACATGTCAGAAATGTAGGGGTGGCTATCAACTCTTAGCCTCTCCGATGCCTAAGTCAGCTGGTGAAGTAAAATGTAGGCGCCGGGCACACTTAGCGACCTTAAGGCAGGTCGGCAAAGTGCGGCGGGCTTATGAGGAAGGCGCAGATATAAGGAGGATATCTGACCTTATGTACTGAGATGAGTTAGAAAATTAACTGACCAAATATTTTTCAACCCCCTCTATAGAGGCATGATGGGGGTATTTATAGGGCTAAGAGGCAGTAGCTCGCTGTCTTGTCAGTCGTCAAATCATCCATGCTGGCACTTGAGTGCTGGGGTGGTGTCAGAGATATTTACCGTGTTAATGGTGTCAGGAGGCGTCAATACCATTAATGAGATGCAAGTGGTTGCCATCAGTTCTTCCCCTTAACCCCTAGCATTAATGGTGTGTAGGTGAGCATACGTCATCCTGTCAGAGAGATATTTGTGCTTGGCCGCCCTCAGGGGCGAGCTATATGTCGGCGAGCTGGTCCTTGGCAAGACGAGCTGTCAGGTTGCTGCAGCAGACTTCTTGGTGGTCCTTGGAGGTAAGCTTAAGGAGGGCCGAGGCGAGCTTCTCGGGATTGAGGCGAGCATTCGACAAGTGTCCCATCAGGAGAACCGGTGAGATGTCCGCTTGGGCCTCCCCCGTGCAAATGGGCCTGAACTTCATGGGCCGGCCTTTAGGTCGTAACACCCGCTATCGGGGTAGAATTCCTGATGAATCCCACTAGGGGTCCCGTACAAGGCGTCAACTCCACGGATGACAATTTCTTCCTCTCCAACGTAGTGAAGAAGAGTATGTCACACGAGCTTTCGGTTTCGACAAGCAACCTTTTTACAGCGATCTCCTTGATGGTAGTCGTGATGACGATGGCATTATAATGCGGCAGTTCCACACCTTCTAGATCTTCATCCAAGAAGGATATATGTGGCGTAGAATCTCTGGGGAGCTTTCGTCCCACAAATACTGTCATCAACCTTCCGGTGTAGGAGCTTTGGAGAGAGGTCGATAACTCCGGGTGAGGGGGACCTCCCATTATCATGCTGATGAGTCCGATGCTCGGAGGTCTCGTGGTAACCTAGGAGGATGTGGATGGGTGAGTTGACATGGTCGAGTGGTTCGTCGATCGGGATGTCGACTCGTGGTTTCCTACAGACGGCGGCAAAATGTTAAGGCCATAATTGACCGAGACAGTTGTCAAGCTGACGTAGACTCGAGATGCTGAGTCGAAGCCTCGTCAGCAGTTGGAGTGGGACCCTCGGTTGGAAGAACCATGGTCGAGTGATGGTAGTTGAAGATGATACGACATTCGATCGACCTTCGAGCGGTAGTTGCGTCGATCGTTCGAGGCTGGGAAGCTCAATGTCGCCCTTCGACGTTGGATGATGACCGTCAATCTGCATCACAGGGACTCGTTTGGGGGGTCGGATCTGGGTTCCGACCCAAATCCCCTCCGATGCTTAAGTTAATATGGAACTTAAGGGAGAGGGAGCTTGGTGCAGCTGAGATCGACCCACGGAGGTTCATCTCAAGACTGGCGGTGCAAGCTCGAATATATAAGAAGTATAAGCTGAGAAAGGAGAGTTCTATGTCTTAGACCTTGTACCTTGGAATTGGAACTCTTTTACCATCGTTTTTTGTTCTATTAATAGGTAAGTACTCCTTGATGATGTGTAACAGTCCCTCATTGATTTAGGCACGATTTTCTTCGGGATTCGAGTTAACGGCTGCCCATTTACTTGGCCCCATTAACTTTCCCCTGAATGTTAATGGCAGCCTAACGGTCGAATGACACATTCGCCTGACTCATCAGTACCCCCACTAAGAGGGGGCGGGGGATCTGGTTGCAGATGCTAAATGGGTCGGGTATGCATATACTCCAGCTGGATTCGTACCCGTGCACTAACACTTCCTGTTGGAAACAACTGTCTATGATTTCTTGTTTGATGATAACAAACTTTCAAGAATTATTTTAATGTGTTTGTTAAGTGTTTTCAGGTTGAAAGGAGTTCATTTTAATCCAGGGACAATTTGGTCGTTTTGGAGATAAAAGGCACTGTGGGCATAAAATGGTAATTTGGTCATTTTGTAAATTTTTCATGAAGCTATGAAGCATTAACTATGAAATTGAATCATGTGAGAGACAACCAAGAAGTCACAGAATTTTTTGGATCTGAAAACGAGTCTAAAACGGCTAAACTATAGGCGACTTGGACGCCTGAGAGGCAATCTTGTGATTAATGGCTAAGTTTTTCTTTAAACCCCCTATAAAAACTCATGTTGGCCGGCCATGAGAAAATTACCCTCTCCCAAAAATAATTCATGCGGCTGTGCATCAAAGGAGAAAAGAAAAGGAAAATTGAAAAGAAAGGAGAGATCTAAGAAGGCATTAGATTGTCAACTCTTTGTCCAACTTTTTCCCTAGCTCTTTGCAGGCCACCAAAACGAATCACTCTACCAACCAAAAGACAGCTTTGATTCTCTCTCTTATAAACAAATGCAGCAAACACAAACCCACTTCAAAAAACTAGCAGCTACAAAGGGTAAAATGAGAGAGGGAGAGAGAGGTAATTAGTTTCATAATTAATTAACTCCTTTGTTGCATGTTTGCAGGTTGTCAGAGATTTAAATCTAAAGGAAGAGGCAACCCTATTAAAAAGGACAAGAGGCAGTTCGGGTTGTTGACTAAAAAAGGGCTTGATGATAAAAAAGCTTGAGGCTGGACATAGGAATAGGTAAGTTTTGTTAAATAAAGAATTGATGCCTTGTTTGTTTTTGCAGGTGAATTAAAAGCACCAGAGCTCTACAAAAGGGTTATAAGCGACAGTAACAAAACATCAGCTAGTAAATCAAGGGGCAGTTCGATTTGCGCATGTTTTTCTAAAGAAATTCAATAACAAAGCAGAAGTCTTGAAGCATCATGTTTTAGACATTCGAGTGACGAACGGTCAGAACTATTGCGGAGCAATCTACAAGCAAATCGACAAAGATACATCGACGCCACAAACTGAGCATTCTAAACTTTTTATTAATAATTTTGAGGTGTAGAGCAATTTGTTCCATGTATTATTTTATATTATTTTTTGTGGTTAGAGAGCTACGGGGCGTAGTTCTGGGATTTTTGATTCACGTGGCGTGGATTGAGATAGAGTCTAGATAGATAGGTTAGTTCAGTCGAGCATGGGATTTGCATGTCTATAGAGCTTGTGAGTGTGTAGCATATGATTTGCGAGTTCTGAGTGTCTGTAGGCGTGTTGAGACTGATTAATCCATTAGTGGACTTTGGGGGTTGCTGGAGTATGTCGAGGTTTGACTCAACCAGGGTACATATGGTGTTATCTGTGATTGGCTGCGCTTATTTATGATTTTATCTGCTTGTGTGTTGCACATATTTTTTTTAATTTGGCTTACATTCTATTCTCCCCCCACTTAGGGTGTACTTTTGGATCCTACACTTCCCTCTGTGCATAGCCCTTCGCTACAAGGCGAGCTTTGTAGTAAACTTCTCCGGCTTCGGCTCCATCCTTCTTGGTGTAGACCCACTTACACCCAATTGCCTTCTTACCTTCTAGAAGCTCCACGAGATCCCACGTCTTATTCTTCTTCAATAATTCCATCTCCTCGTCCATCGCTTTCCTCCACTTCTCAGGGTCTTCAGAATGCTCCACCTCTCTGAAAGAATTGGGTATGTCAATACTTATGGCTAGGAAAGTGAATGTGACCATCTCTGAGTATCGTGTAGGTCTTCGTATCTCACGCCTCGGTCTCGAAACTGCAATGGAATCCTGCAACTGAGTCATATGTGGAGCCAAGCTGTCTCCACCATCCAAACTTGAACCACCAACATTACCAGCATTTGTCTGGAGTACGTCATCTACAGCCTCTGGTGTAGGTCGGCCTGAGTTAGTAGCTGAGTCATCTGGAACTTTAGACACGTCCAAGTAGAAATATTCATCTATGTCTGTGTGGTCTCCACCATCGGTTCATGCTCCTTCTTCAGTAATGCTGACTCATCGAATGTTACATCTTTGCTTATGATCACCTTCTTCTGTGTCGGACACCATAGCCTGTATCCCTTGACATCATTGCTAAGGACCAAGAAGATGGCTTTCTTAGCTCTAGCATCGAGCTTGTCCTCATTCCCGACATAGTAGCTCGAACAGTCCCATATTCGTAGAGACCCATAGTTGGGAACTGGCTTCCGTGACTAGACCTCCAAAGGAGGTCGTCCTCCCAATGCAGCAGATGGTAGCCAATTTACTAAGTAGGTCGAGTATGCCAGAGCTTCTTCCCAAAACTCCTTTGATAGGTCAGCAGTTGATAACATGCAATAGACTTTCTCCAGCAAGTTCCGATTCATCCTCTCAGCTACACCATTCTACTACGGCGTACCACTGACGGTGAAGTGTCTCTGAATTCCCTCCAATTTGTAGAATTTCTCGAAGAGGTCCGACCTATACTCTCCACCATTATCACTTCGGAGCCGCCTGACTTTTCGACCTGTTTGAGTCTCAACCAGCTTCTTCCAATCTATGAAAGTGTTCAGAACTAGGTCTTTTGACTTCAGAGGAAACACCCAAACCATACATGAGAAATCATCAATAAATGACACAAAGTAGTATTTACCTCCCAATGAGGCCATCCTGCTCGGCCTCTATACGTCGATATGAACATAGTCAAGCGCTTCCTTCATATTATGGATGGCCGTCCCAAATAAAGCACGTGTCTGTTTGCCAAAGACACAATGTTCGCAGAACTCGATCTTCCCAGCCTTGGCACCCTTCAGTCATTCTCCTTCGATAAGCTTCTGCAAAGCTTTCTCACCAACATGCCTTAGACGCATGTGTCAAAGAAGCGAGTCGTCTCGATCGGCCTCACAGGTCAGAGCTGTTGTGTCGGTTATACCAAACCATTCAAGTAGTAGAGGTTGCCTTTCCACCTCCCCTTCATCACAATCAAAGCTCCTCGGGTCACCCCTCAGAGCACCATTTTCCATCATCACTCAGAAGCCCTTGGCTTCTAATGAGCCGAATGATATCAGGTTACGCTTTATGTCAGGAACGAAGCGTACATCATCGATGTCTCATGTAACACCGTCACCCATCTTCATCCGAACTCTTTCGATGCCTGCAGCACTGTAAGCTCGGTCATCGCCTAATAGGACTATACTCTTACCCCCTTCCCAGAAGGTTGTAAAGTACTCTCTATGTGGTGTCATATGGAACGATCACCCAGAGTCGAGCACCCAACCGTCTCATGTCATGCCCTCCGAAGCACCGACCAAAACCTATTCCTCGACCTCAACGTCCTTAGCGACGTTGGATGTTGCGTCGTGCTTCTTCTTCACCTTTTAACAGTCTCTGATCCAATGTCCTCTTTCTTTGTAGAAAGCACATTGGTCTTTTGCCAACTCCTTGTGAAGAGGGGCTCTACTCTTGTCCATGTACTTGGATCTGAAATACCCTGTACGAGCTCCATCCTTCTCACTACTCCGACCTCTTACCACCGTAAGAGTATCGTTCGCTTGGCTTTGATGAATCCTGCCAAAAACAGAGTTAGGATCGATAAATGAAGTTGAGACTTACGCTTGCGTATGCGGCACGGTAGTCTACGAACTTCGCCTTCGGATTCGCCACGACGGATCGAGTCTTCTCACGAACGGAGTAAGGCTACTAAATCCACAATCTAAATCTCTACTTTAGATTAAGAACTTGGATAGAGGGAGAGGAAGTATTTCGGCAGAGCTTCGCTAGAATGAAGATGCATGCATGAATGCCATGCAAAATCTTAAGAAAAATGGCTAACCCTTGGGTCTTATTTATAGACCCCAAGGTAGTTATTTTAGAATCAATTGTTCCTTTGGAACAATTTAACTAAGGTGTACCATCGTACATGGCATATTATAAGCTTAAGTTGTACCATATGCATGGTACAATATAAGCTTAAGATATTACCCCTTTATTAGCCATATGTCGCATGCACTTATGCACACATAATGCGACTTTCCCATCAATCTAGAGATCCTCTTCGTAAGGGAACAGATTCCCTTCGCACACGACTTCGTGTACGCGACGTCCGAGGTCCGTATTCCCTCGTACATCCCCTACAAGGGTGTACTAACGTCTTCCATATCCAACATTTCCCACTCACACTTGAGGGGATTGTAAGAGAACGTCTTTCTCTTAGTTCTTTCATCTATCATACCGAGAAATAGACCGTGCGACCGTCATGCGCGTAGAGTCTGTTGTTGTGCACTTGTTAGAGATACACAACGACCTCGAAGGTGCAAAGTTGAGTAGTTCAACGCATGCTTTACCCTAGATTATTTCTTCACATTTCTTATACTTTATATTCAACAATTGAATCCCATCTGGATTACAATTGGCTGGCCAGCTTTGAATCATTAAAGTCCAAATGCGAATATGAAATCAATCTTCCTCTTCTTGCGAACCTTCTGATCTTGACTTGATTCGCTTTTCTAACGTGCCCCGCCGAGCCGAATTACCATAGCCCATTAGCAACACGCTAAGATAGCGATCATCTCGTCAAATCTAAAAGGAACCAATTGGAGTCCTTGAGGGTAAGAGTTAAGACCCATATGGCCTTTGAGTCTCACATAATAGCAAACACTATTGCTACTAACTCAGTGGTCGAAATGCATACGTGGTATGAACACGTATTACAACATCACTCCTTTCCCAGGGAGAGTATGTCTTAATGATGTTGTACGGATGAAAGATCAGACACCACAGTGCCTATCTTTTTAGTCCCCTTACTACTCAGGAAATATTCCCGGACTCTCATCCTGCATAAGACAGATAGGATTAAAAAATCCAATGAGATCTTTATATCCTTGTGATACAGATCTCAGATCTTTTGTAAGCATCCATATGATGCAGATCTTTCATTCGACTATCTTGTTAAAGTCATGACTCTAAATCATTCGTCTAATGATTTTGACTTTAAACTAGTCTCATCTCTATCTTATCCATCTGATAAGATAAGGCGGTTGCTCATGTGAGAGAGCCAACCTTAATCTATCCGACATACACACAATTCAGCTGAGATTTCAAAAATGTACACAAACATTTCTTAAGAAATTCATATGCAATGTTTGAAAAAGAACTTATTCTTTTATTAAATTTGATCTTTCTCAGACATGGGAATATATATTGGTACAACTCAGCTCTTACGCAATCCTTGGGATGATAAGTGTTTTATAAAACACATTTCTGGGGATCGCTTTCGTAAGCTGATCCTCTATCATCTCATGCGTAGATATGTACCTTATGTCTACCTTCTTGGTTTTATCATAGTCTTTTGCAAATCTGCAGTTCCTTTAAGATACTGCATTATCCTCTTAACCGCTTTCCAGTGTTCTTGCCCTGGGTTGGATTGGTAACGACTTACCATTCCAACGGCAAAACAGATGTCCGGTCTTGTATGCGTCATAGCGTACATAAGACTATCAACTGTACTGGAATATGGAACTTTTTCCATAATTTCCTTTTCCTTTTGGTTCTTTGGACATGATTTCAGATATAAATTATCGCATCTGCTTATAGGAGTATCAATTGGACTTGCAGTCCTACATATTAAACCGTTCTAGAACCTTCTTTATATAAGTCTCTTGTGAAAGAGAAAGAAGTTTCTTTGAACGATTCCTTGAAATCTTAATTCCAAGGATATATGTGGCTTCCCCATGTCTTTCATCTCAAAACTGATGAAAGTCAAGCCTTGATATCCATCACAAAGCCCTTGTCATTTCTGGTTATTAAAATGTCATCTACATATAGAGACATAATAACATGCTTGCTTTTAATCCTCTTGATATATACGCAGTTATCTTCATCAAGCATGGAAAATCCATTTGATAAGACAACTTCTTGAAATCGTATATACCATTGCCTCGAGGATTATTTAAGACTATATATGGACTTACGAAGTTTACAAACCTTATGTTCGTTTCCTTCTTTTACAAACCATGTTGGTTGTTCCATATAGATCTCCTCGTCCAATTCTCCATTGAGAAAGGCAGTCTTTACATCCATCTGATGTAATTTGAGGTATAAGCAAGCTACCATTGCCAGAATCAGGCGAATCGAGGTAAAACGCACAACAGGTGAGAAGGTCTCTTCGTAGTCTATCCCTTCCTGTTGCATAAAACCTTTCGCGACAATGCGAGCTTTATATCTATCTATAGAGCCATTAGCCTTATGCTTGATCTTGAGAACCCATTTGTTCCCAATTGCTCTATGTCCTCTGGGTAAGTTAACTAAGTCCCAGACTTGGTTAACTTTCATGGATTTCAATTCCTCCTTCATCGCTTCCATCCATTTGTCTTTTGCAGGGCATGATACGGCATATTTGAGATTCTTCAAGTCCTTATTGACTCGAATTTAGATCAATTCTAATATCACTCCCACTTGAAATGTTGTTAGAATTTCTCCCACTTGGATCATTATTCCCGTATGGAATAGGATAATCGTCATTCGTATAATCCATTGGTGAAGGTTGAAAAGTATTTTCGTTTTCACCAAGAATTCTCCCACTCGAATGAGGTAATCCTTTTTGATCATAAATCTCAAAATAGAGATAAGTCCTGACTTATCTCGCCCTGTCTTGAAAACTCGTTTTCCAAGAAAGTGACATCCCTCGATTCAAACTCAATTAGCCCACCATTGTCTTCTTGACTAATCAAAAACATAACCTTTGGAGTTTTCTGCGTATCGTATAAAGATACATTTCCTTCCCCTTGGCCCAAATTTGCCATACTTATGGGAGGAAATATGTGCGTTGAATGCACAAACTCAAGGTAAAATGTTTAAGTCAGGAGACCTTTGGTTCCACAACTCATAAGGAGTGGAGCTAACTGATTTCGAGGGTACGCGGTTTTAAAATGAAAACGGCCGTCAATAATGCATCACCCCAAAAGGTGATTGGCAAGTTAGCTTGAGCCATTATTGAACGGACCATTTCCATTAAAAAAAATCCTATTTCTCCTTTCTGCAACACCGTTTTGTTGAGGAGTATAAGGCATAGTTACCTGATGTACTATGCCTTTGTCATCACAAAGTTCCTTAAAACTTGTTGATTGATATTCACCGCCCCTATCGGTTCGCAAGATCTTAATTTTGCGATCTAATTGATTCAGCACTAAACTCATATAGTTTTTAAAGCAAGACAAAGCTTCACTTTTGTGGGATATCAAAATAGATATGTCCGAATCGGGTGAAATCATCAATAAAAGTGATGAAATAGGACTTTCCGCGTCTTGTCTAGACATTCATCGGACCACATATGTCCGAATGGATAAGCTGTAATGGAACCTCGGCCCTTGTGCCGGTTCCAAACGGCTTGCGACAAGATTTCCCCACAAGGCAATGTTCACAGGTCGACATTTCAACCTTTGAAACATTGGATAGAAGGCCACGTTTGGTAAATCTATCCATACGCGTTGGTCCAATATAACCAAGCCTTGTGTGCCAACAAATTATATTAGACTCATTAGTCAAAGAATTTGTCACAAGGAAATTTTATTACATGAGAAATCATACATTGTACTTATTACAATGAATCCTTTAAATACATAACCCAGAACCAATAAAGGAATTATTACAAAATAGGTCAATATTACAATCATGAAGGAACCAGCTATAACCAAGACCCATTAAATTGACCACAGTCGTAATATTCCTTTGAATATATGGAAATGAAGAGAACATCATGAAGTAGGAAAGTGCGGCCGTTGTCCAAGACTAGCTTGCGAGTCCCAACGCCTTTCACTTCAACACGTGTGTTGTTTCCTACATTGATCCACTTCATTCCTTGGGGTATCCGGTGATACTCCACGAAGGACCGTCTGTCCTTTGCTATGTAGTCGGTGGCACCTGAATCAATTATCCCAAAATGGATTAGATTCCACAAGAAATAGTGAACTAGAAACACATATGTAACTAGTATTACAAGTTACCTCGTCACTTCCACTCGTACACGAACGAGCATAGTGACCGAGCTTGTTACACTTGAAGCACTTGATCCTTTTCAAGTCTTTCTTCTTGTGCCATTTCTTGTGCCCACCCTTATGTTTAGGTTCCTTGGTAGACTAAGGTTGCTTATTACGTTCATTAAAAGACTTCGAACGATCTTTACGTTTCTTTCCCCCGTGTGAGGAACTAGCAACCATGTGCACTTCTGCACTTGGCTTGGCAGCCGTAAGCCGCTCTTCCTCTAATTCGAGGTGCTTGGAAACATCGTTGAAGGTCTTGATGCACTCATTATGAGTGAGATGCATCTTCATCTGATCCCACCCATTTGGTAGGGAACATATGACTGCTTGGATTTGTTGCTCATCTGTGAGCACATGACCTGCATCCTTTAACTCCGAGATAAGGTTCGTCATATGTCGCAGATGTTTCCCCATGGAATGATCTGGACATTTCTTATATGAATCGAACCTTATAGTTAAGGAGCGAAGTTTGGACACCGATGTGCCACCGAACTTCTCCTCTAGCTTGGACCATATGTCCATGGCTAGGTCATGTTCTCGGAAGATGCGCATTATGTCATCAGCCATACTGCTTAATAACGTAATGCGCGCTATCTTGTTCTTCCGAGACCAAGCATCAAAAGCTTCCTTGTCTCGTCGGTGTTGGGCTGTAGTGCCCAACTCGGGTTCAATCATTACGTTCTTTAGAGTTTCGAGCACTTCTTGCTCCTCTAAAACGTATTGTATCTTAATGGACCAAAGTTTGTAATTATCGCCGTTGAGTTTTTCACCTTTGTTTAACTCAGCGACGATATTCTTTGAAGCGGAAGACATTTTACTTTTAAAATGCTGCAAAAGACACAAAACCGAAGGTTTGATCAAAACATTGCATAAAAATTCTTAAAATATAACTCCCACTTGAAATGATAATAGAATATCCCATTTGGATAGTTCTAAAAATTCAAATCCCACTTGGAATTATATTATATTTGATAAGTTACTTTCGAAGAATATTGAAGATGTTGTTCTAGAATCGAAAAGGTCTCTATGATTCCAATCACCATCTAGAACAACCTTCAATATTCCCCCATCACTTATCAAACAATCGTACTCTTATAGTACTTCGCAGCGGAAAATTACCTTTTGAAAAACATATCTATCAAAATGGAATAGGTGAGAGTTTGCGCAAAGAATTTTAGCGTAACAATTGCCAAGCCACGAGACCTGTTCTACACACCCATGGGTTAGATAACCATGGCCGGATCGTGGTAGGACTTGGAATTCTAAATTGCGCTATCCCGATTTAAGGACGGGACATAACCTATTTGAAAACATCTTTGTCAAAAATTTGAAATACATTGGCTAATCTCCGTAGAGTAGAGCACAATGTCACAAGTGCATTGGCTAATCTCCGTAGAGTAGAGCACAATGACATGGCTAATCTCGCATGAAGTAGAGCACTATGGCTAATCTTCAAGGAGTAGAGCCCAATGAAAAACTTCATTAAAACGTTAGTCCCGTATGAACTAGTCGGCACTGTGGTTAGCCCCGTATGGGCTAATCGGCACATTCGAGTTTGACCAAGGCCTTTTGTCACCCCGTATGGGTCAGTTGGCAAGTTTGCAGTCGACCCAGACCTTCTGTCGGATTGGTCGACTAAAAACACCAAATTGGTCGACCAATTTTTGGTCTGCAACATCTTCCCGGCCAGGGCCTCTGCCCTGGCCGAGGTTTGGCCAAGGGCCGGCCAGGGCCTCTGCCCTGGCCCCTCGGCCAGGGCCTCTGCCCTGGCCGAGGCCGGCCAGGGCCGGCCATGCCCTGGCCGAGGCCAGGGCATTGGCCCTGGCCTCTGCCAGGGCCGGCCAGGCCCTGGCCGAGGCCAGGGCGCCGGCCCTGGCCACTGCCAGGGCCGGCCAGGCCGGCCTGGCCTTGGCCGGCCACTGCCGGCTTGGCCATGGCCGGCCATGGCTTGGCCATGGCCGGTCATGGCCAAGGCCTTTTTGGGCATTGGTCGGCCATGGCCCCTTTGGCCATGGCCGGCCACCCCCTTGAATGGGGTTGCCGCACACATTCCTCCCCCTTGATGGGGTGGTCGCCGGTGGTTATTGGCCGTAGCCAACCCCCTCCGCAAGTGGAGGGGGGGGTGCATGGCCTTCATAGCCCATTTGGCCATGGTGCACATGCACCAAATTTCATCTTACCCGATGGAAATAACTACCATCATCTTCCTCGATGAAGCACCTGTTCGTCGATAAAGCACCCGTTCGTCGAGAAATTAGTTATTTCCTAATGGCCGTGTGCCAAAAATGAAAAATAACATACTACGTGAACGGTCGGTTCTTCCCGTCACGGAGAGTTCCTACCATATCCGTAATGATAGGAGACCCTAACGTGAAAAGAACAACCGCTGCGTTCTCTCCGTCACGAAGCGTTCCTACCATATCCGTAATGGTAGGATACCCATTCGTGAAAAAGACAACGACTCGTTCATAGTTTCGACGGGACGACGGTTTGACCGGGGCGAACCCATATGGCTCTGATACCAATGATGAATCCTGCCAAAAACAGAGTTAGGATCGATAAATGAAGTTGAGACTTACGCTTGTGTATGCGGCACGGTAGTCTACGAACTTCGCCTTCGGATTCGCCACGACGGATCGAGTCTTCTCACGAACGGAGTAAGGCTACTAAATCCACAATCTAAATCTCTACTTTAGATTAAGAACTTGGATAGAGGGAGAGGAAGTATTTCGGCAGAGCTTCGCGAGAATGAAGATGCATGCATGAATGCCATGCAAAATCTTAAGAAAAATGGCTAACCCTTGGGTCTTATTTATAGCCCCCAAGGTAGTTATTTTAGGATCAATTGTTCCTTTGGAACAATTTAACTAAGGTGTACCATCGTACATGGCATATTATAAGCTTAAGTTGTACCATATGCATGGTACAATATAAGCTTAAGATATTACCCCTTTATTAGCCATATGTCGCATGCACTTATGCACACATAATGCGACTTTCCCATCAATCTAGAGATCCTCTCCGCAAGGGAACAGATTCCCTTCGCACACGACTTCGTGTACGCGACGTCCGAGGTCCGTATTCCCTCGTACATCCCCTACAAGGGTGTACTAACGTCTTCCATATCCAACAGGCTTCTCGTGTCCTCATCGTTCTTCTTGAACTCGTTACTCATCAGAGCATTAGACACTTCTTCAAATGTGATCTATTCTTTATCATATGTAAGAAACGACACCAAGTACTCATACTCAAGTGGTAGAGAGTTGAGGAGAATCATGAATTTATCATCATCGTCGACCTTCACGTCGACATTCCTTAGTCGGTCAGAATCTTGTTGTAGTAGTCGAGAAGTTCCTCGATAAAAACACCATCCTCAAGCTTCAGACCGAAAAGCTTCCTCTTTAGATGCAAGTTGTCACGCCCCGCTTCCCAGAAATATGGAAGCGAAGCGTGAGAAGGTCCGCTCAGACTTGAAGCTACAAAGCTGCAAGTCCGATAAGCGTCAATCAAATTTAAAACTGCAGGTCCTTGCAACGCGAACGAAACAAAGATAATAATAAAATGAGACAAAAGAATAATCTCAGGATATCCATAAATATAAATTCCAACATCGCAGAAAAGCCACCAGGCTAAAAGAAAAAGAGACTAAAGGCCAAACATGGCCAACAAAAGTACAAGGTACAAACGACGGTGCTACGCACCAATAACTAACAAAAGGCCTAAAACAAAATAAAGCTCAACAAAGACTCAAAGAATGGTCACCGGTGTCCACCAAAATCCTCCTGGGCAATCATGGACTCAGACTCAGCGTCAGCAAAGCATCACGTACTCAGCAACGGTCTTTGGCTCAGGGTCTAACATGTGACACCCAAAAGAGCAAGGGGCACATGTCAGCAAGTCTACAAGAGACTTGTGCAAGGAAACTGAAAGTAAAGCAAGACAACCTAGCAGTTCTAAAAGTATGATGCAATGACATGGCATTTAAAGTATGAGTGCAACAGGCAAAGAAAACAACAAGTAAACTAGCATGGCATGGCAAGTGTGGCAAGACTATAAATATTTACAAGGATTTCTCTAGTCATGTTTTCATGTCATGTGCAGAGTTTACGCCTTACAGCTGAAATGACTTTCTTTCACACTGATTGGTCGCTTAACTCCGCCCCACCCAGAGTTTACGCCTTACAGCTGCAGTTGCTGATCAGGCAGACTCCCAGCTGATTGGCCGCTTAACTCTTACCCCTCCCACGTGTATCGAGCCAGGGCCTTACCCCCGAACGGTAATGCTCGCTTCTGGAACACGAGCCAGGAAGTGTTCTTCATGATGGCATAGGGGTGCACCTAGCCAGGACAAGCAAGTACAAGTATGTAGCGTGTGCTACGAATGCAATATTCAACTTGGATGACATGTAGAATGTAATGCATGGCAGTTAAAAGTGCGTACAGATAAGGAAAGTAAACGTGACAGTTTAGTATGCATGAACAACAAGTTTAAAGGGTTGGATCCAGCTTCGTTGTCAAGCTAGATCAATTAGGTGACGGATCTAGTTTCGTTGTCAAACTAGATCAAATAGGCGTCTAGCCAGCTATCATTTCACTGACTAATCTCTTTTACGCTAAAAGCAAGGAAGTGGCCTAAAAACATGGCCCTACACAAGAGTTGGCAAGTTTCACTTGCCTGCAAGCACGACGTCTGAGCACACCGTCCAATGAGTCCAAAAATCACAATTATCCTACGTGCACAAGTCCACCGGCCTAAAGTCCATATTATTAATCTTGATTAGTGAATTTAAAACATTTAAAATACTTTGAAAATACTGATTTTAGTCTTGATTAGCATGCATTGGGTTGGGGGTCCTAGGGGTGCAAAGCGTTACCTCAACACGACGCGGAAGCTACACCGGTGTCGGGTAGCGACGCCGGGGGTTGGAATAGAAGAACGCGCTCCAAGTCCTGATTCCAATATAGTTTCCTCGCTGGAAGGTTCAGAGCATCAACCAGAGCAACGGTTCCAGATTCCAACGCTAGCACGTGCGACGACGGGCTACGACGGGTCGCAACGTCGTGCACGGCGAATCGTCGGAGGGAAAGCACCTAGGTGGGGCCCACAGTAGTCCTAGGGACCTTTGGGGGACCCACAATAACTCTGGAGAACTTGGGGGCCCACGGTGGCAAGCGGTGCGACGGGTGCGGGGTTGCGACGTGTGGCCATCGGTCGTACCCAGCCAAATGCGGGGAGCCCTCTCGGTCAGGCGCTAGGAACGGGCGCTGCACAGCGCTCGGGGTCGGTGCGGGCCTTGGTGCGGAGAGGTTTGTCGGTCGGGTGCTTGGGGCGGCTCGGTCACAGCGCTAGGCGGGTCGTTGCAACGTTGCAACGGTTGCAACGTTGCGGAGGTGCAGCGTGAGCGGGGGAGCGCTTCGGTCAGGCACGGAGGAAGGCGGGGTGCGGAGCGGGCTTTGGTGCGGAGCGGGGATGCGGGGCTGTGCGGGGCTGCCTCTCGGTCAGACCGAGAGGATCTATCGGTCGGTGCGGGTCGGTACGAAGCGGGGGTTGCAGCGGAATGCGGAGCGGGCGTGAGCGGGGGCGGCTGTCGGTCGGAGCGGGCGAACGGAGGCCGTTCTCTCGGTCAGTGCGGGGGCTGAACGTCGCAACGTTGCGACGAATCGTCGCAACGTCCAATTTGGGTTTTGGAAGGGGCTAGGGCTAATTTCTTGCGAAAATGGGTCTTCCTAGGGGTTGTTTATATAGTGTAGATGGGTTGACTTGGTCTAGGGCTAAATCTAATAGGATTAGAAGTTTAAAATAATTTAAAATTTGAAATTCAACTTCTCCAACTCACCCAAGGATTTGACTTGGTCCAAATGAGCTGGAAATTGGCTCAAAAATTCTTTAAAACGTTTTAAACTCAAATAAATTTTATTTGGCCGAAAATAATTTAAAAATAAATTATTATAAATATTATAAACCTTGTTAAAAATATAAAAGTGGTCAAATAAACTCCAAAAATTATAAAATAAATATCGGGATGATCGTGACGACGAATGTGAGCTAACTAGAAGACGGATCTCAATTTTGACGTCGGACGACGAAACTAAAAATAGAAACGTCTCCCGTCAAAAGTGAAAATCGCCACGTCTCATGGAATAAGTTTAAATTGTGGGAAAACGACTCGAGAAACGCCGTTCCAATTTAGTGCCACTATTTAATACTCTCAGAGACGTTCACAACGGCATATCACACTAAAGTGTTCACAAACAAACAAGGTCTAAAACAAACACGTGCACGGCCAAAAGCACGTGCACGAACAACGTACGACGAAAAGTGGTCGTTACATCCTCCCCACCTTAGAATAAAGTCCGTCCTCGGACTTTCTAATATAGCTAGTCGCTCTAGTAACTACCCCAATCAAGTCATATAATAATTCAACCAGGTATAGTCGTTACAAGTGCTTATATATGCACTAGGTAGTCAAACATTAACACTACCACCACGTATATATATACATTCACGTACGTTATACATTAATACCTATTATAGTCCGTCAATTTCATACATGTATTTCAATCATATATATAAACATACATCCCTTATATAACTACTACTCACAAAACAATAGTTCAAATACTTATATAAGGATAGTCTCACACTTAGCCAATACAATCATTGCTCTACCTATAGGTAGCTACCTATGCACAACATCAAGGGTATACTACCCTCTAATAATCCCTAGTATTCATCCAACACCAAACACATCAACTCTTGTAGTCACACCATACCATGAATAAATCCAGTTTCACTATATATATATTTACATTCATCACCACTACTATAGTTTCACAATATATAGTCATTCAAATGCATGCAAATAGTTCACCATATATTCTCATCGCATACGGTCCTATAACTGTATTTACGACACGCCACATATATCGTAGTCATCAAAACCTATAACTAAACACATACTTACCCGTGCATGGTGCACACCCATACACGCTAACATTTCATTCACGTATACCAATCATATCATTATATAACTACCACACCTACACACCTAGTTTTAGCTAGTACACATACGTTCACACAGGCAAGTCCTTAGTAAATAACTATACCACAAGACCAACACCTATAACTATATACTGGTATAGCGACCCACAATCATGTGCGTAACTCAACCAGTCACAAACACTTCTATCACTATACATGCATCACACATTGCTATATTCAAACTACAATCATACATTCAATACACTTAGAGTATACTCACTCAAGCTTGAGTGAGACTCAATACACATATCAGAATATTCCATATACGTAACACGACATTCAATACCACTCCAATATTCATACGTCTACCATTACAACCATATACATACCATAGGACAATCACACTTAATATTTAGTCAGATAACACCCACATAGTTGAATCAATTTATATACCATAATAATAATAATACAGACATCAGCACTCGTATAATTATAATACACTCCCTAATACATGCATACGTATTCATCGTATAGTCACACGCACATGTAACTTTTATATATATATATATATATATATATATATATATATATATATATATATATATATATATATATATATATATATATATATATATATATATATATTCACACCATAGCCTACTACCTATAATTAGTATACTAACACATCCACACATACATAATTAAGATGTGCAATAGTCGTGTATACCTTACGGTATGCACGCATGCAACATCCCGAAAAGCAAGCAATACCAATCAAAATTATACTCCTACTACCATATGTATATCACCTATATACTCAGGCAACAAAACATAACTACTTACGTCTAAACACAGTACATACCCACATACGAGCACACACTCATACGTGCTAACATATAGATCACATAATAGGCCTACCCTCTTAACCATACGTACTCTTATTATTATCACTACTAACATACACATAGCTTTACCAATCATTTATTTCAACCATTATAAGTATCTCTAACTACATACACAACTTAAATATTTCAACGCTAACTCATATATACACAGGCATCCCTAGTATAGTATAGCTAACTACACCCAAATCTATAACTACTAACACGCAACAACTTCATACTATCCCGAATAACTCCGAGTATATATATATCGCACAATAGGCAATCATCAATATACTATGGGGGTACACTCATTCAAGCCCATGTACACAGCTTAGGTACGTGCACTACGACTACCTCACAAGGTCCAATGGCCTACTAACAATTAAGGGTTGACACAGACATTGACGGACCCTAAGGTCTAAGCAATAAAGAGAGGTCGAGAGCGTGACAAGGGAAGGATCGATAAGCACGAGTTCAGATAGGACGAATACAAGGAGACGGCTTGGTTAGGGAAAACATTGGCTCAATGGTGATGTTTAGGTTGAAGGAAAAGGAGATGTAGTGATGCTTAACTAGAACACAGAAAAGAGAATAGGGTGAATAGCATAGGCTAAAATACGTGAATTTTGAAAACTGTCGTTCTTCCAAAGTTGAAATCCCAGTCTGAAAGAAATATTTGGAGATCGATAAACGAGTTGTTCAAAATAAATTTGAGTTGAACATTCATAATAAGAGAAAATGGTCTATTGGTTTTAAAAATCATCATAAAAGGAAGTAAAATCATTTACACGAATATTAAGGACGTGGTTTAGAAAATTTATACGTCAGTAATTTAATATAATGTTGTCAAAAAGTTTTGGAAAGTCAAGAATGAAATCAAGTAACGGAAGAATTTAAACTCATATTAAATGCTTTCAAAACTTTTAGGCTATGGAAAATTTAAAATAATCAATTGAAACTACTTTTAGAGAACCAGGGTCTGCCAAAACGAAAAACTGATTTACACATGGTTCTTAATATACGAGCACAACAAGTCTGATACGAATATAAAAATAATTGAAAGTATGTATGGTGCACGGAGAAATAATAATAATGACTTAGTAGTGAAATTATCAAAAACTGTAGTAAAGTTTTAAAGTCAAACTATGGAAAGTCTGGGCCAGGAATAGTAAATTTTTTTTGAAATAGCGAAAACGATGAGCACAAAACCAACTGGCTAAAAGCTGAAATTCCATGTGACTTGAAAGTATATTAAAGTAAACGCGACGTATCATTCAAATAACACAAATAAGAGGAAAATTATAAATCGAATTGGGCAAGGTAAAAGTATGGTTCAAGGTAAAATTAATATATGAAAGAACGACACATTTACATAAGTACGAAAGATATAAGCTGGAAAGATATTATAAGCTAGAGTTCAAAATTTCCGACAAAAGTTTTTAAAATTTTAAATCAACGAAGGAGGATGAAGTATAAGTACATATACATTAAGATTTGGAACAAGGTTAAACTTCGGAAAGGAGGGGGTCAAAAATACTTTCAAGAGTTTCAAGGTTCGTAATGGAGAGGTTCGAAAATGGACGACGATCGTCATGAGGCGATCTCGTGAATCGAGGCAAGGAAATTGGTCAGGTGATCAAAGCATACATACGCCTAGGATATGAATCAGAAAAGTCTACGGAGAAATTCCTACGGCCGACCAACTAAAGATTAGGAACTAGGCGCTAAGACTTCTAAAGGTTAGGCGGTAAAGGAATGCGTTCAGCTTGGTCCGAAATCGATGAACCCAAAAGCGAACGACCGAAGGAAAATCTAGAAGTCTAATATGGTCAGGGTTAGGCAAGGACCACTAGGGTAACTCCTACGGCAATCAATTGCTGACAGGGAGCCTACTATCAATCAGGGGCCTCTAACTAGAAAGCACAGACGTCTAACTAAGTCTTCTTACCACCTAGTGTCGTAAGAAAACGACTAGACTCAGGGCTGATGACTCGGATGTTGCAATTTATTTAATGGACATTCCGTCATTATCGTTGTTTTGTTAATTCGCAATTGCAAGACTGGACCTGCATGGGCCACCAACAAAACCTGTCACGCCCCGCTTCCCAGAAATATGGAAGCGAAGCGTGAGAAGGTCCGCTCAGACTTGAAGCTACAAAGCTGCAAGTCCGATAAGCGTCAATCAAATTTAAAACTGCAGGTCCTTGCAACGCGAACGAAACAAAGATAATAATAAAATGAGACAAAAGAATAATCTCAGGATATCCATAAATATAACTTCCAACATCGCAGAAAAGCCACCAGGCTAAAAGAAAAAGAGACTAAAGGCCAAACATGGCCAACAAAAGTACAAGGTACAAACGACGGTGCTACGCACCAATAACTAACAAAAGGCCTAAAACAAAATAAAGCTCAACAAAGACTCAAAGAATGGTCACCGGTGTCCACCAAAATCCTCCTGGGCAATCATGGACTCAGACTCAGCGTCAGCAAAGCATCACGTACTCAGCAACGGTCTCTGGCTCAAGGTCTAACATGTGACACCCAAAAGAGCAATGGGCACATGTCAGCAAGTCTACAAGAGACTTGTGCAAGGAAACTGAAAGTAAAGCAAGACAACCTAGCAGTTCTAAAAGTATGATGCAATGACATGGCATTTAAAGTATGAGTGCAACAGGCAAAGAAAACAACAAGTAAACTAGCATGGCATGGCAAGTGTGGCAAGACTATAAATATTTACAAGGATTTCTCTAGTCATGTTTTCATGTCATGTGCAGAGTTTACGCCTTACAACTGAAATGACTTTCTTTCACACTGATTGGTCGCTTAACTCCGCCCCAGCCAGAGTTTACGCCTTACAGCTGCAGTTGCTGATCAGGCAGACTCCCAGCTGATTGGCCGCTTAACTCTTACCCCTCCCACGTGTATCGAGCCAGGGCCTTACCCCCGAACGGTAATGCTCGCTTCTGGAACACGAGCCAGGAAGTGTTCTTCATGATGGCATAGGGGTGCACCTAGCCAGGACAAGCAAGTACAAGTATGTAGCGTGTGCTACGAATGCAATATTCAACTTGGATGACATGTAGAATGCAATGCATGGCAGTTAAAAGTGCGTACAGATAAGGAAAGTAAACGTGACAGTTTAGTATGCATGAACAACAAGTTTAAAGGGTTGGATCCAGCTTCGTTGTCAAGCTAGATCAATTAGGTGACGGATCTAGTTTCGTTGTCAAACTAGATCAAATAGGCGTCTAGCCAGCTATCATTTCACTGACTAGTCTCTTTTACGCTAAAAGCAAGGAAGTGGCCTAAAAACATGGCCCTACACAAGAGTTGGCAAGTTTCACTTGCCTGCAAGCACGACGTCTGAGCACACCGTCCAATGAGTCCAAAAATCACAATTATCCTACGTGCACAAGTCCACCGGCCTAAAGTGCATATTATTAATCTTGATTAGTGAATTTAAAACATTTAAAATACTTTGAAAATACTGATTTTAGTCTTGATTAGCATGCATTGGGTTGGGGGTCCTAGGGGTGCAAAGCGTTACCTCAACACGACGCGGAAGCTACACCGGCGTCGGGTAGCGACGCCGGGGGTTGGAATAGAAGAACGCGCTCTAAGTCCTGATTCCAATATAGTTTCCTTGCTGGAAGGTTCAGAGCATCAACCGGAGCAACGGTTCTAGATTCCAACGCTAGCACGTGCGACGACGGGCTACGACGGGTCGCAACGTCGTGCATGGCGAATCGTCGGAGGGAAAGCACCTAGGTGGGGCCCACAGTAGTCCTAGGGACCTTTGGGGGACCCACAATAACTCTGGAGAACTTGGGGGCCCACGGTGGCAAGCGGTGCGACGGGTGCGGGGTTGCGACGTTTGGCCATCGGTCGTACCCAGCCAAATGCGGGGAGCCCTCTCGGTCAGGCGCTAGGAACGGGCGCTGCACAGCGCTCGGGGTCGGTGCGGGCCTTGGTGCGGAGAGGTTTATCAGTCGGGCGCTTGGGGCGGCTCGGTCACAGCGCTAGGCGGGTCGTTGCAACGTTGCAACGGTTGCAACGTTGCGGAGGTGCAGCGTGAGCAGGGGAGCGCTTCGGTCAGGCACGGAGGAAGGCGGGGTGCGGAGCGGGCTTTGGTGCGGAGCGGGGATGCGGGGCTGTGCGGGGCTGCCTCTCGGTCAGACCGAGAGGATCTATCGGTCGGTGCGGGTCGGTGCGAAGCGGGGGTTACAGCGGAATGCGGAGCGGGCGTGAGCGGGGGCGGCTGTCGGTCGGAGCGGGCGAACGGAGGCCGTTCTCTCGGTTAGTGCGGGGGCTGAACGTCGCAACGTTGCGACGAATCGTCGCAACGTCCAATTTGGGTTTTGGAAGGGGCTAGGGCTAATTTCTTGCGAAAATGGGTCTTCCTAGGGGTTGTTTATATAGTGTAGATGAGTTGACTTGGTCTAGGGCTAAATCTAATAGGATTAGAAGTTTAAAATAATTTAAAATTTGAAATTCAACTTCTCCAACTCACCCAAGGATTTGACTTGGTCCAAATGAGCTGGAAATTGGCTCAAAAATTCTTTAAAACGTTTTAAACTCAAATAAATTTTATTTGGCCGAAAATAATTTTAAAATAAATTATTAAAAATATTATAAACCTTGTTAAAAATATAAAAGTGGTCAAATAAACTCCAAAAATTATAAAATAAATATCGAGGTGATCGTGACGACGAATGTGAGCTAACTAAGAAGACGGATCTCAATTTTGACGTCGGACAACGAAACTAAAAATAGAAACGTCTCCCGTCAAAAGTGAAAATCGCCACGTCTCATTGAATAAGTTTAAATTGTGGGAAAACGACTCGAGAAACGTCGTTCCAATTTAGTGCCACTATTTAATACTCTCAGAGACGTTCACAACGGCATATCACACTAAAGTGTTCACAAACAAACAAGGTCTAAAACAAACACGTGCACGGCCAAAAGCACGTGCACGAACGACGTACGACGAAAAGTGGTCGTTACACAAGTGGTTTTGGATGTTCTTCTTCATGTACTTATCGCCGAGCTCCTTCCAAAAATTCATCACATCTGTCTCCTCCATAAATGGGTACTTCTTTTCCTTCGTCAAATACAGTCGGATGGTACCACATGCATTCTGATCCAGAGTTCTCTACTCCAAATCAGACATGCTCATCGGCTTCTCGACCAATGTGATATCTTAACCAAGTTGGTTCAAGACATCCAAGACTTTGCATCTCCATAAACCGAAGTTGATTCTTCCATCAAACTTCTCAATTTCAAACTTCGTGTTGGATACGATAGACCGAGCTGTTGGAGCATGCCATTCAAAATTCGATGCCTTTGTGCAACTGGCATCACCACTGTTACTCATTTTCACCTCCTACGTTGATCTCCGAAATTACTGAGCTCTGAAACCAGTTTGTTGAGCACCGAGGTCGGAATCGTTGGATCATCGGACGATCGAGACGAGGACAAGCAACCAAAACCAAACAAGAGCACTATGAAAGATACCAACTTTAAGCCGTCAGTCGGTTAAGGGAACACCAATGTGCTTTATTACGAAAGGAAAGAATGAATACAAATCTTCTCTCTTCACATCAAAGAAGAAGCACGCAAATTCTCTTCAAAAGCTCTCAACAAATCTCTCAAAGTTGGCTCTCATAAATGGTGGCTTCAAGTTCTCTCTGTGTAAACCCTCCTCTAAAACACCCTATATATAGCCCTAGGGTACAATAGGTGTCATCATTGAGGGGGGATTCTCCAGAGATACAAATTCTGCCTTTTATGAAATTCCTATCCAATCACAACTCTACTACTAGTAGGGCACGGTGCCGTGTCCTAGAGAGGGCCCCCTCCGTACTGCCAAGCTTCCTCCTGAAGACCAAGCAACCGAAGTGCCAAGCCAATCGATCCGAGCTATCCAAAGCTCGGACTGTAGAGCTACCGATCCATGAGCTGCCAACCCTCTGAACTGAGGAACCAAGTGCGATGTCAAAGTGCAATAGCTCGGCCTCCTCATATCTGACTCATGCAGAGTTAGATAGGTCGGATCCGAGCACTGCCGAGTTAACTCTGCACAAGATAACTCGGCTGTTGACCGACGCCTCGTTTACGGTTTGGGCGCGGTGTTGTTTTACCGCAAGTGCATGGTTAGTGTAAGGTGCGGGTTTATCGAACTCATGGAGGTGGATGGCTTGAATGGCTACTAGCCTCGCCTAGGTTATGTGAGAGCTACGCGGATAATAAGGGTGAGTAGTGTAGAAATAAAAGAAATAAATAAAAAGATAAGAAATGAATCCCCGCTAACACGGGCTAGAGCACTCATGACACTTGGCATTTGACTTGACCCAGGGTAAGACATTGCCCCTAAAGGTGGTACCTAGCGTCCCATGGGCCCGATATTCCGGTCGATGCCCGGTACGCTAGATCTATCCGGTTCCGGATGGTGGACATTCCCATGTCCATTAACACCTTCCGCAACCGGGAGCATTAAGGCCATAATGATAACTTCCAACATTTCATCCAAGCTGTTCCCACACACGAGGACTTGATGTCAATGCTAAGGGCGTGAGCTGTGGCTAGGGGATCAAACACCAGTTTTATTTCCCCTCGGCCCAAAGGTCAGAGGCGGTCTTTCTCCCGCCAATGACAATGAAACGCCCACGCGTAACCCTAATGGCCAAATAGGTCGAATGTGATTTCTAGCAATACATCAAAGTGGATCTTGACTGGACAAGACACCGGACCCCAATCCCCAACACATCTAGTGTGTTGCCGTACGAATTGGACTCAGATTGCTAGAAATCCCCATTGACACATTTCATCGAACACATACCATGCAATCAAGTCAAATGTAAATCCCAAGCATCAATCCTACTCTAACCCATATTAGGGTTCATCAAGAACTACTTAATGATGAAGAACATGATAGCAATCAATAAATCCAAACAAACATTCATCATCAAGCAAAATGAAAATAACACAAAATAATGAAAATGAGAGAAAAGATACTTATCTTGCAATTGAATCACCAATCCTTTACAAGATTTATTGAAGTAGAAAACCTAATCTAACCTAACCTAAAGCTCCAAAGAAAGGGGAAGAAAACTGCTGAAAAATGGGGGAGGCCCCTCCCACAAGTCATGCACAATCTCATATAAATAAGCCCCCTTAAACCCTTAACAGTTCGGGTCCAAAACCCACTAAAACTGCTAAAACAGGCCCAACCGATCGGGTGGAAGTTCACCCGATCGGGTGGGAATAAACAGAGACTCAATTGCTGAAACTGGGCTCAACCGATCGGCCACCCGGACACCCAACCGATCGGATGAAAATAAATTTCAGACTGGTGCCAATTTCTGCACCCAGCTGCGCTCAGAAAATTCCAGAAAAATGTAGAAAAATCGGATTTGGTCATGCGACCTATCGTTGGAAAGCTAACGATGATGCCGACGCTAGAAAAATAAGAGATCACCCAAAATCCCTCGGGAATGATAGCAGATCTTCAATGAATGAGTAACAGTGCGCAAAAGGGGAAGAAAAGGCCACCCGATCGGTTGAAGTATCAACCGATCGGGTGAGCCGACAGTCGCATTGTCCATCGGGCTTTAGAAGCATCAACCGGTCACTGAGCTGAGCGGTTGGCGTCACAGGATCGTCATTTGGGAAACTTCAGCTTCAGATGAACCGATCGGGTGAGATATCACCCGATCGGTTGGAATTAAGCTCAAAAAGATAGAGAGCTCTGTCGATCTCACCCGATCGCTGAACCGATCGGGTGAGCTGCTCTTCACTTCAGCTCTTGTCCGGGTCAGATACGCGTGAATCAACCGATCGGGTGGCTCTGTCCACCCGATCAGTTGAAGGCTGAAATATGGATTTATTCGTCGTTTGGCCCTCTGGATCGCGCGTGACTCCTCCCATTGCTCCGGGGACTCATGATATCTTCTTTATATGTCCCCAACGCTAGCAATCTCCTGCATTTACACAAAAACACAAAGAAGTGAAAGAAAACTAAAAAGCATAAGAGAAAGGGTACGGAACGACGGAAAACAACGGAAAATCATAAAGAAGACGTGCGTGAATATATAAAATATAAACGCACGTCAGCTGTCGAGTCAATACTTCTCCAGCGCCCAAATCGAGCCAACTTTCATACAAATAGTATTATTAAAAAAACCTAATAACTTAGAAAAATGGCACACAATATACACAAACTCTAGGCGATATAGCATGGCATTGTGCCGATTCAATGGTCTTCTAACAATATCAATGTGTAATATTTCCTTTTATGTGCTTTTATAAACTCTGTTCTTTACGACTTGTCAACATCCAAAGAAGCACGACAGCAATATAGAAAAACATCAGGATGATAACCACAATTTTAACAGAATCATAACAGAAATGAAAATGAATCACACAATATTAATAGTTAGAAATCATGAAAACAAAGCAAAAAAATGAAGATCTTCAAAACTATATGGTCACCTAAGGCAAGAGTTAACTGAGTTGAACACTCGGTGAACTTCATAATTTCTTGGTTCAACAGAACAACCTGCACAGAAGTAAAAACATGGGGTCATCAGTAAACTCAGCTTTAAAATATGTCAGCAAGTTAAAACAGGCATATTCTGGAAGCCCTTTTACATAGAAAAAGTGTATGGAGTCTTTGGACATATATAGCAATTACCTAATTTAGATCAAGCTCAAATTTTTTTAGATGACAAATTAATGCAAACTCCAAAGGGTAAAACTAATAGTACAAGTAATCTGCAAGTTCATGTTGGGTCATACATAGTGTGACTATTTTGTCATTAGTGGCACTTGGATATTTCAGTAGTCCTTAACTATCCTTGTTTGAAAGATCTTATTTTTAGTCATATTGTATGTCATGTTGTATGTCATGTTGAACGTCATGTTGAAACATGAGATCCAACGTGCTGTTCTGAAGCTTTGGAAAGAATGACGGTCATCAGAAGTTTGAAGGTGGATTACTTCAGATCTTATTGCTTTCTCTTCAAGGGATTCGTTATATGCTGCTAAGAAGAAGAACCGTTGAAGATGCATTAGGAAGCTGTTATCTCTCAGATATGATTGAAAGATCTATTGGATATATAGTACCCCACAAATATTGGTTGAAAGAGATGTTGAAGATTTGGCGGAACCACTTGCCCGAAGTGATTCCTAAATTTGTGGGCTGCCGATCTGCACGGGATTCTATAAAGCGACCTGCCTTATCTCTCTGAGATTGAGGAGGAGCACGGTATATATTGTAGTGCAGTTTGGGGCTAGGGTTTCACGACTTTCGAAAAAGTTGTGTGAATAACTCTGGGAGGGAGGCTGACGGCTATGCACGTAGGGAGCAAGGGAGTTGATTCTTATCAGTATAGTAAGGGGATCTTGCATGCAAGGGGAGCTTGCATAGATTACTCCATGGTGTTAGTAGAGACCACCCACTGCGGTTTGTATTGATGGGGAGTTTGTTCCTCCTAGTAGTTATCCGGTATTAGTGATTGTATCATTAATATTTGAGTGTTGTAATTTTTTTCTTTCTGGGCGTGGCCCCGCAGATGTAGGTGTGCGCACCGAACTGCGTTACCAAGTCTTGCGTGTCATTGCTTAGTTTTAAGTTTAATCATTTGCTTATATGATTAATCTCTACATACTAAATTTCAATTGGTATCGGAGCAGGTCATCCGTGCTGCTTTGTTGTTGTCAAAGTGGGTGTGATGTTGGTTTTACAATACGTGAATCATGAATACAAAAGAGGGCGCTTCCATTACTCGTCCACCGTTGCTCATTGGTACAAACTACACTTACTGGAAGTCCTGGATGCGTGCCTTTATCAAGTCTCTTGATGAGAAGGCATGGATTGCTACCATTGAAGGATGGACTCTACCGGTCAAAATAGACAAAGATGGCAAAGAACACCTCAAGCCGACAAGAGATTGGAGCCATGAAGAAGATCGGGCGGCTCTGGGAAACTCTAAGGCTGTGAATGCCATCTTTACAACTGTTAATGAATAACCGTTTAAACTGATCTCCACTTGTGAGTATGCCAAAGAAGCGTGGGGTATTCTTCAAAATATCCATGAAGGCACAAGTACGGTAAAAATTTCTAAACTCCAAATGCTTGCTTCTCAGTTTGAAAATATAAGGATGAATGATGATGAGACCATAGCTGAATTCAATGGGATGTTGAGAGATATAACTAATCAGGCCTTCCAACTTAGGAAAAAGTACTCACAAAAGAAACTGGTTTAGAAACCTTTGAGATCTCTCCCAGACAAATTCTTTGCCAAAATTGCTGCCATTGAAGAAGCCAAAAATACTTCCACCATGAGACTCGATGAACTTATGGGATCCCTACAAACATACGAAATGAATCTAAAGTAGAATAAAAGGGACAAAGGAGTTGCTCTAAAGGTAGAAGCTTGTGAAGTCTCGTAAACAGATGATGAGTCGGAGCTTGATGATGATATTGTCTTGTTGACCAAGAACTTCAGTAGAATGCTGAAAAAGACCAGCAACAAGGGGCATAACTTCAGATCAGGTAACAATGTGCCACGACCAAATCTTCCCACTGCAGGAAAGAATACCAGTCGCCCTACACAGAGGTATGATCAGAAAAATAAAGGTAACGTGATACAGTGTAGAGAATGTGAGGGTTTTGGCCACATACAAGCTGAATGTGCCGACACCTTGAAGAAGCAAAAAAGGGAAGTCCTTAGCGAGCACCTGGAGCGATGATGAATCTGAAGGGAGTGCTGAAGATGAAGACATCACCAGCAACTATGTTGATTTTACTGCTGTCCTGAAAAGAGAATTTGACTGCGACACTCACATTCATGTTAGATCTGATGTTACAACATTAGGTACAACATCTGGCAATAATCTAGACAATGTCAGACATAATGTTGCAACATCAACTACAACATCCAGCAATGACCCTGATTCTAAAGTTGATAGTGATGAGGATGTGAGTGAAGATGATATTCAAATAGCTTATCAGATAATGTTTGGCAAGTGGATGGAGATCTATAAAATGAACAAAACTTTGAAAGATGAGAATGCCAGATTGAAGAGGGAAAAGGAAGGAGCCAAAGCCAAACTTTTGAAGACTGGGCTTAGTCTCAGAGACCAAGAGGGTACCTTCATAAAAACTATTCTTATAGCTGAGAAGGCTGAGAGTATTCTCAACAAGTGGAACTCCGGGAAGTCAAAACTAGATGACATTCTAAATATGGAGAAGACTTCAGGAGATCACACCGGTGTGGGGGTACCACAGAGGAGCCCATTATCATGTTCCTACGGAGCAACGTACTCTTGTGACCAAATAACTGGAAAGGATGGGTCAGTTCAAGGGGCATGAACAGAAGAAGAAGCTGACTAGAGGTACAACAACTGGTTGACCTGTGTGTGGCTACTACAGGTTCATAGGACATACTAAAAGAAATTTCTTCAGTCGCATGCGACATTGGCGTGAAGGAAGAAATGTTAGATATTCTGACACGAAGATGAAGAAGAAATGGGTAAGGAAATCTGAACTATATAGCATGGTGGCTTACACTACTTTAATTGCCTTATCCGAGAACGTGTAATATTTCGACAGTGGGTGCTCCCAGCATATGACTGGCAACAGGAATTTCCTCACTGATTATACAACCTGTAACAAGGGTCACGTAACTTTTGGGGATGGACAAAGAAGCAAGGTTGTTGGAAAGGGAAATCTGAATGTGGCTGGTTTCCTTAAACTGAAGGATGTTATGCATGTCGAAGATCTAAAAGATAATCTTATCAGCATAAGTCAACTATGTGATCAAGGGGTATTAGTTCGATTTACTAAAGAGAAGTGTTTAGTGTTCAATGCAAATGAAGAGCGTATCCTTAATGGGAAAAGATCTACTGATAACTGCTATCTTCTCTAAGAGGCTAACACTTGCCTTAATGTTACCGCTTGACCGGCACCCCATTTACGGTTTGGGCGCGGTGTCGTTTTACCGCAAGTGCACGGTTAGTGTAGGGTGCGGGTATATCGAATACATGGAGGTGGATGGCTTGAAGGCAACTAGCCTCGCCTAGGTTGTGTGAGAGCTACGTGGATAATATGAGTGGAAGTGTAGAAATAAAGGGAAGAAATAAAAAAGACAAGAAATGAATCTCCGCTAACACGGGCTAGAGCACTCATGACACTTGGTATTCGACTCGACCCAGGGTGAGACATTGCCCCAAAAGGTGGTACCTAGTGCCCCATGGGCCCGATATTCCAGTCGATGCCCAGGATGATACGCTAGGTCTACCCGATTTCGGACGGTGGGCATTCCCATATCCAACACCCTCTGCAACCGGGAGCATTAATGCCACAATGATAGCTCCTAAAATTTCATCCAAGCTGTTTCCACGCGCAAGGACTCGATGTCAATGCTAGGGCGTGAGCTATGGTTAGAGGATCAAACGCCAGTTTTATTTCCCCTTGGCCCGACGGTCAGAGGCGGTCTTTCTTCCACCAATGATAATAAAACGCCTTAGCGTAACCCTAATGGCCAAATAGGTCGAATGTGATTTCTAGCAATGCATTAAAGTGGATCTTGACTGGACAAGACACCGGAAGCCAACCCCCAACTACATCTAGTGTGTTGCCATACGGGTTGCCTCAGATTGCTAGACATACCCATTGACACATTCCATCAAACACTTGCCATGCAATCAAGTCAAATGAAATATCCCAAGCATCAATCCTACTATAACCCGTATTAGGGTTCATCAAGAACTGCTCAATGATGAAGAACGTGATAGGAGGCAATAACAGATGCAAACAAACATTCATCATCAAGCAAAATGAAAATAACATAAAACAATGGAAATAAGAGAAAAAATACTTATCTTGCATTAGAATCCATCAATCCATTACAAGACTTATTCAAATAGAAACCCTAATCTAACCTAACCTAAGGCTCCCATGAAAGGGGCAAAAAGCTGCTGGAAAAATAGGGGAGAACCCCCTTACAAGTCGTGCACAATCTCATACTTATAAGCCCCCACAAAACCCTAACAGTTCGGGTCCAAAAACCCACTAAAACTGCTGAAAAAGGGCCACCCGATCGGTTGGAAGTTCAACCGATCTGGTGGAAGAAAACAGAGATACTAAACTTCTGAAAATGAGCAGAACCGATCGGTTGGACTTCCAACCGATCGGTTGAAGTTCAAATTCCAGACAGCTCCCAATTTCAGTACCCAGCTGCGCTCAGAAAATTCCAAAAAATGTAGAAAAATCGGATTTGGGCATGCGACATATCGTTGGAAAGCTAAAGACGATGTCGACGCTAGAAAATTAAGAGATCACCCAAATTCCCATTGGAATGATAGCAGACCTTCAATGAATGAGCAGCAGTACACGAAAGGGGAAGAAAAGGCCACCTGATCGGTTGAAGTGTCAACTAGTCGGGTGAGTTCTTCCCCAAAATGACCCGAGGGATGAACCAATTAGTTGGGAAGCTCTCTCAAAGACAGAGAGCACTGTCACACCGAACGGATCGGTTGGGTCTATCCACCCGATCGGTTGAAGCTCTAAAACTTCAAATCCTTATCTTTGTCCATCGGATCTTTGCCGTATAAGCGCGCTTTGGTCCTGACATGCAAGGTTGACTCCAGAAGACACCGAAATGCCGACATTTACCTGAAATACAAACAATACACCCAATAGTCTATATGAACCAAAATGTGATATATACAATATGGAATGAGATGAAACACATATGAAAACACGATGAAGAGCATGTGCAAAAGGTGAAATATGAACACGCGTCAAGCCCCCAAGCTAAACTCTTCCTCTTCCCAAGGAAGACGAGTCAGAATGAAGATCGGGTGCGAGAGCAAGAAAGGAAAGTGAAGAATCCTCGATCACCCTCTCCAAACCACAAATGTAATCACCAACACAATTAAGCACAAGGGAGAAGCATATCACAATCTAAATCAAGAATTCAATCTCATAATATAGCATCATGGGTTCATATCAATAGAGCACAAAAGTGATAGAAGCATGACATTGGCAAAGGCATAACTATCATAGCATGTTATAATTGATAATATGCCCAAATATGAGGAAGCTCAAAATTCATATCAAATCTTCCAAATGGTGAATACGAGATGCCCATACATGCATGAAGAAGTAAGAAAGAATAGATATGAATCATGGGAATAACTATCAATCTCTAGGATGTAAAGAATCACCACACACACTTGTTGTTTTTGATTTTTTAAACACTTTCTTGCCTTGCTTGTATTTTCAAAAGGAGACGGAGAAGATGTGGAAAGATCATGTAACAGCTGGTTTTTGTATGATGATAATTATTTATTTATATATATGTGATTGTTCGCCTTCTTTCTTTTCTTTTCCGTATCTTCCCCCCTGTCTGGAGCTGAGCGTGCTTCATGACGCTCTTATCTTGAGCCAGAATCATTTTAGTAGTCCCTATAACCCATCCCGAAGCTTTACGCTTCATTTTGAGACTTGGGGTGCATTTTAGTCGGTTCAAGAACAAGGACCGACCGACTAGATGTCAATCTAGTCGGTCAGAAACTCTTCGTGGACCGACTAGTTTTCGTCAGGTTTTTCCACTAAGTTACTGTTTATTCTTAGTCGGTCTAAGTTCATCCACCGACCGACTAGTTGTTGAACTAGTCGGTCAAAACTTCTTCGCAGACCGAGTAAGTTAGAGATCATTTCATGCAGTCAAGTTACTGTTTATTGTTAGTCGGTCAAAGAACGAATACCGACCGACTAGTTGACGAACTAGTCGGTTAGGTTTCCTTCGTTGACCGACTAACCGTCAAAATCTCTTGTTGACCACTTTTAACCTTTAGTCGGTCAATGAACACTGGCCGACCGACTAGGTTGCAAACTAGTCGGTCGACGAGCCTTCACAGACCGACTAAATATATCAACCATGTACCGACACTGTTCTCTGTTTAGCTTCTAGTCGGTCATAGTTAGATGACCGACCAACTAGTTCTCAAACCAGTCGGTCGACCGTCCTTCTCAGACCGACTAGTTGACCCCGAAACACTAATTTCTGACCTAGCCGCACTTTCATTTTCTTATTTAAACGAGCGGCTGTTTCTCTTTTCTTCTCATTGTTTTGAGTTGTCTTCTTCCCCAATCTCTCTCTTTCCTCTCCCTAAGCTTTTTCCTCCTCCCGTGCGCCCTCCACCTTTCTTCAAGGTCTTCTTCCCTCTTCATCTTCTTCCTCCTTACCCCTTCCTTTCTCCTGTTTCTTCTCCCCCTCCTATCTTCCCCGCAACCGACCACCACCACAAAATTCTCCCCCAGATCTGATACCCACGGCCAAGCTCCTGCCAAGCTCTTTCTTCCAAGATCCAGTTCTTCCTCTCGCGTGGTGTTCATATCTCAGATCCGACGACGACAACCCCAGGATACGCTGAGATCTTCATCATCACCTTCGGAGGCCAACGTCAACATCAACAATCAACATTCCTCGCTGCGCTACCCACGGCCTAGGAATTTTCGGACGACGCAAAGCTTCCACCTTTCCAGATCCGTCGCCGGATCTTCGTGCAAATCGTCATTCTCAGGTTGGTCCCCTAAATTCGTAGTAACCCACACAATAGATGATCAAACCCTAATTAAAATCAGCAACCTAATCAAATTAAATTTACTTTCCGCTCCTCTTTAAAACGTTGTGCAAACCGTAGAAATCGACGAATGGACGTTATGCATGTACACATAGGATAGAATCGTCATTTAGGTTAAATGCATTAAAAATGTGATTTTTATGAGTAGGATAGCCCTGATAACCTAGACACAACCCTAATTGGAATTCTGAATCGTGAACTGACACCGTCGCCGTGTCACGATTTACAGACGCTCTTTTGCCGACGAGACGTTTGGACGAGACATACCAGGGAGACGACGCACTCGCCACCACAGGCAAGTGTACCACTTGCATTCTTGGCCATGCTTAGGCCTTAGTCTTGTTGGATTAGACATTTTGAACCATGAGAACCGGACGTGAAATGATAGCATCCGGGACGCCCTGATGGCTCAGATTTGACAATGAAATCTGAGTCCAACAACAACAATTTTGACATCATAGGATTGACATGCATGTGTGTGAGTTGTGGACACCCTAGTATAACCCCTCCTGTTTTGTCGTGTCTTGTCCCATTCCATCTGCACAGCCCGCTAGGCAATAGGGCACTCACCAAGCCAGAGCGAGTGATCCCTTGTACTAGTTCACAGCCCGATGGGCAATTGGGCACATGTCAAGCTAGAGCAGGTGATCCCATGTATTGATACACAGCTCAGAGAGCAATAGGGCACTTGTCAAGCTAGAGCAAGTGATCCTTTGTCCTGTCACGATTCTTAGGGTTTTGGGGTAGGGTTGAGCGTGCAAGAGGCAAGAGGGTCTGATCCCCCTCGAACCGAACAGGCGTGAACCCTTTTCGTGTCTTGTCCTGTCGTGTCTGGCTTTCCGTGTTCTGTCTTGTCTTAACACCTGTAGGCTAGTCCCGTGGCCGGTAGCACTCGCTACGATCACTACTTGTCGTGTTTACTTTCATGTTGTGTGTACTTCTGTTGTTAAAACCTCAGCATGTTAATCAACCAGTAAACCGTTGTTAAGTAAATGGTGCACTTGTAGTTTGGTCTAACTTTTTCTTGTAGACCTTACCTGACGTACAGTTCCTTTTTTGGTGCTGTATGTCAGGGATTGAGCCAGAGTACGTTGAGGAGACTGACCTGCCAGTTGACGTGGAGCCAGAGAGTGTCGACCCTGAGTACGACCCTAAGGAGGACCATAGCTAGAGACTCCCCGTACCAGTTTCCAGAGATTTCCTTTTACTTTAGTTGGGTGCGTAGCACCTCTTGTTACTTGTTTAGGTTGGGTGCTTGCACCATTAGATTTCTCTTTTCTGCTATTGTAGCCCTTCGGGCGTTGAGACTTGGTACTTTTGATATGTTGGAATAAAATGTGATGTTCTTTCTTTCTTGTACTCTTATTGTTTTGTACTAACATGCAGGGACCTGTACCTTCGTCTTGGTACCACACAGACGCTTATTGGGTCAGGGCTCCTTAGCTCTGGCCTAAGCGGGCCTAGTCACGCTTCACCTCCGCTGTTTTTGGGAAGCGGGGCGTGACAGGTTTTAGTGGTGGCCCACGCAGGTCCACATCCCAATCTTTCTGTAAGTACAGAACAGTAGGAGTAAGGACATTCATATTGACATTCAAACATTGTACGAGTCTAACCTACGTCTTCCTGTCAATAGGATGGCAGGGCGACGTACTACCCGATCGGGGAGCGCTGGAGATGGAATTCAGGAAGACCAGGGCAGAGAGTTCCGTCAGTTCCTTGGTGTGATGCGAGAGATGCTTGTGGTGCAGCATCAGCTGGTGCAGCAGTCTCACCGTGCTGCCCGGGCCCCACCTGTTGCACCACCTCCACCTCCGCCTGCTCCGCGAGCTGCTCCAGGAGTGAAGAAGTTCAACGAGCTTCAGCCAAAGACTTTCTCTGGGAAGGAAGGACCTCTGGGTGCCGATGAGTGGATCCATAGCACTGAGGAGAAGTTGGTAGCTGCCAAGATTCCAGATGAGACTCTGGTGGAGATCGCGAAGATGCAGCTGACTGAGATTGCCCAAAACTGGTGGCGTATTGAGGAGAGGCGTCTGCAGAAGCCTGTGGAGTGGAAGACTTTTTGCCACATGTTCAAGGAGAAGTATTTCACTAAGGCAGCTAGGAGAGAGCTGATGGGTAGATTCGTGGATCTGAAGCAGAGGGATATGACGATCGATGAGTATGAGGATGAATTTGAGATGCTGAGCCATTTTGCTCCGTACATGGTGAAGAAAGAGGAGAACCGAGCTGAGCGGTTCCGTCAGGGACTTCGTCCGAAGGTCCAGGCTTCCATGTCTTCTGCTAGCTTCTCGACTATGAGGGAAGTGTTAGATGCTGCGAAGAATCATGAGACGATTTCGCACCTGCCTGACACTCCAGCGGACAGAGGAAAACACCCCATGGAGTAGTACCGGCCACCTGCCAGGCCGGCGATGAGGCCAGTCCAGACTGTGCCATTCAAGAGACCTGGAGCACCAGTGCAGCAACAGAGCAAGGGTCCGTGCCATTTCTGCGGCAAGCCCGGACATGTTCAGACCAACTGTAGGAGGAAGCTGGGTCTGTGCCTACTTTGTGGAGATGCTTCGCATGCTGCGAAGGATTGTCCGAGAGCCCGCACTGCTGTTGTTGGAGCGCCAGCCCCATTGCAGATAAGGGCGCCTGCCCCGATTCAGAGAGGACCTGCTGTTCGTGGACCACCCTTGGTGCCACAGAGGCAGATGTACCAGCGAGCAGTGCAGCCTCCGAGGCCGACCTATACTATGACTGATGTGGAGACTGAGGAGCTGGATGGGGTGATTGCAGGTAACATCTTGACCTAGTCATTTCATTTCATAACTATATTGTATTGCTAGTTATGTTAGTGTTGCTTGATTGTTTGATTGCTAGAGTAGTGTTGTGACCTTAGACCCTTGTTTTCCTAGGCACCATTCTTGTGTTCTCTCACCCTGCCTTGGCTTTGTTTGACTCCGGTGCATCCATGTGCATCTTATCCCAGAGGTTTATAACAAAGCACTCCATTCCTACCCACACCCTTCCTAAGTGTTGGGACATCACTACTGGGAACGGAGTGGTGACTGTGAACATGGGATGTCGATCGATTCCTCTTGTGGTCAGTTGACATGAGTTATATGCAGATTTCATCGTCCACGATCTACCGCATTTCGATGTCGTCCTTGGCATCGATTGGCTGGGAGATTTCCACACTTCGATCGATTGTCACAGCAAGAGAGTGGTATTCCGGATTCCAGGCCATCTGGAGTTCGAGTTCCGTAGCAGAGATGAGTCGCTTGGGCCCATCAGATTTCGGGCCAAGCCAGAGGTGCTGGTGTTAATAGCGTTGCAGATGAAGATGGAGATCGACCGACCAGCGGTTGTCAGAGACTTTGACGACGTCTTCTCGGAGGATATCTCGGGTCTGCCAACCGATAGAGCTTTGGAGTTCGGCATTGATCTGATGCCGGGTGCGCAGCCGATATCGAAGGCGCCGTATCGGATGGCTCCCGCGGAGCTTGAGGAGCTGCGGAAGCAGTTGGATGAGCTGTTGCAGAAGGGTTTCATCCACCCTAGTGTGTCACCGTGGGGTGCACCTGTGTTGCTTGTGAAGAAGAAGGATGGGTCACGCAGGATGTGCGTGGACTATCGAGGATTGAATGCTGTCACCGTGAAGAACAAGTATCCGCTGCCACGCATCGACGACATATTTGATCAGCTAGGAGGTTCGAGAGTCTTCTCGAAGTTGGATTTGAGGAGCGGATATCATCAGTTGAAAGTGAAGAAGGATGACATTCCGAAGACAGCTTTCCGGACGAAGTACGGGCACTATGAGTTTGTGGTGATGCCTTTCGGCGTGACCAATGCTCCAGCTGTGTTCATGAACCTTATGAACTTGATATTCTACGACTTCTTGGATAAGTTTGTCGTTATCTTTATTGACGACATTCTTATTTACTTGAAGTCTGAAGAAGAGCACAGCTGTCATCTGAGGACAGTACTGGAGACGCTGAGGCGACACAAGTTGTATGCCAAGTATGGAAAGTGCGAGTTCTGGCTGGACAGAGTCGCATTTCTGGGACACGTGGTGTCCGGTGATGGCATATCTATGGATCCGGAGAAGGTCAGAGCAGTTCAAGATTGGCCGACTCCGCAGTCAGCATCCGACATCAGGAGCTTCCTTTGTCTAGCAGGCTATTATCGGCGGTTCATCAAGGATTTCTCGAAGATTACTGAACCGATGACGAAGCTGACGAGGAAGGACGTGGAGTTTCAGTGGTCTGATGCTTGTGAGGAGGCTTTCAGTATCTTGAAGGCAAGGTTGACCACGACACAAGTTTTGGTAGTACCGGATCGAAGTGGAGCTTTCGAAGTATATTGTGATGCATCAGGGAAGGGCCTAGGATGTGTTCTGCATCAGCATGGCCACGTGGTCGCGTATGCTTCTCGTCAGTTGAGGACTCATGAGAAGAATTACCCGACGCACGATCTGGAGTTGGCAGTGATGATCTTTGCATTGAAGATCTGGAGGCACTTCTTACTGAGTGAGAGCGTGAAGATTTTCACCGATCACAAAAGTTTGAAGTACATATTCACGCAGAAGGAGCTCAACATGCGTCAGAGACGATGGTTGGAGCTCATGGCTGACTATGAGATAGATCTGCAGTATCACACGGGGAAGGTGAACGTAGTGTCGGATGCTTTGAGTAGACTTCCTACTGCTATGATGCATACTGTCGATTGGAGGATTCAACAGGAGCTGAAGGAGATGGATTTGGAGGTTGTCCTACCTGGTGTAGTTCATTCTTTCATGACGTTGCAGATTCAGTCCACGATCGTGGATCAGATCAAGGCAGCACAGGCAGGAGATCCGAAGTTGCAGAGGATCAGGAGGCAGGTTGAAGCTGGGCTGCGTGCTGAGTTCGTAATTCATGAGGATGGTTCGCTGCGGTACGGCAGCAGACTCTGCGTACCTGCGGGAGATGTTCGGGAGGAGCTTTTGAGCGAGGCTCAGAGCTCGCCATATTCTATACATCCTGGTGGCACCAAGATGTATAAGGACCTTCGACTGAATTACTGGTGGATTGGCATGAAGAGAAGTGTGGCACGGAGCGTTGCCAAGTGTTTGATATGCCAACAGGTGAAGGCTGAGCACCATCGTACTGCTGGGTTGCTACAACCGCTGCCTATTCCGGAGTGGAAGTGGCAACACATTACGATGGACTTCGTGACTGGTTTACCTCGGACCCTGAAGCAGAACGACGCAGTCTGGGTGATCTTTGATCGGTTGACTAAGTCTGTGCATTTCATTCCCTTCCAAGTGGGCCAGTCTACAGAAGCATTGGCGAGGAAATATCTGGAGGTAAATTTCTTTTTACTTCTCTTTATTCTTACTCTTTGTATTAGTTGTGACGTAGACCGTGTACGTGCAGGAGATTGTACGCTTACACGGAGTCCCCGTGAGCATCGTGTCTGACAGAGATACGAGGTTCACATCCCAGTTCTGGAGAAGTCTGCATGAGCATTTGGGTACGAGTCTGAGTTTCAGCACGGTGTACCACCCGCAGACCGATGGCCAGTCCGAGAGGACTATTCAGATACTAGAGGATATGCTGCAAGCTTGCACGCTCGATTTGAAAGGATCTTTGGAGGACCATCTCCATTTGGTGGAGTTTTCTTATAACAACAGCTACCAGGCGAGCATCGGCATGGCGCCGTTTGCTGCCTTATATGGGAGGAAATGTCGATCGTCACTGAGCTGGGATGACATTGGAGATCGGGAGCTGTTGGGTCCAAAGATGATAGTGGAAGCCGTGGATGTCATAAGAGACATCAGGGAGAAGCTCAGGGTTGCACAGGATCGATTCAAGCATTGGTCGGATGTGAAGAGGAGGCCTTTGGAGTTTCAGCCTGGAGACCACGTCTTCCTGAAGATTTCTCCGAACCGCGGAGTCATTCGTTTCGGGAAGAAGGGGAAGCTGAGTCTGAGGTACATTGGACCTTTCGATGTGCTGGAGCGTGTGGGAGCAGTGGCCTACCGCCTTGCTCTGCCACCTTCTTTGGTGGGAGTTCACGATGTATTCCACGTATCTCAGTTGCGTCGGTACGTCAGTGATCCGTCGCACACAGTGGATTTCTCAGAGATCACGGTCCGTCTGGACCTGACCTATGACCAGCAGCCCGTGCAGATTTTGGACCTTCGACAGAAGCAGTTGAGGAATAAGGTAGTCGACCTGGTGAGAGTGATGTGGCATCACGGATCACCTGGAGAGTCCACTTGGGAGAGAGAGGATGAGATGAGAGAGCGTTACCCTCATCTTTTCTAATAGAAATTCCGAGGGCGGAATTTTCTTAAGGTGGGTAGGATGTAACGGCTGGTTTTTGTATGATGATAATTATTTATTTATATATATGTGATTGTTCGCCTTCTTTCTTTTCTTTTCCGTACCTTTCCCCCTGTCTGGAGCTGAGCGTGCTTCATGACGCTCTTATCTTGAGCCAGACTCATTTTAGAAGTCCCTAGAACCCATCCCGAAGCTTCACGCTTCATTTTGAGACTTGGTGTGCATTTTAGTCGGTTCAAGAACAAGGACCGACCGAATAGATGTCAATCTAGTCGGTCAGAAACTCTTCATGGACCGACTAGTTTCCGTCAGGTTTTTTCCACTAAGTTACTGTTTACTCTTAGTCGGTCTAAGTTCATCCACCGACCGACTAGTTGTTGAAGTAGTCGGTCAAAACTTCTTCGTAGACCGACTAAGTTAGAGATCATTTCATGCAGTCAAGTTACTGTTTATTGTTAGTCGGTCAAAGAACGAATACCGACCGACTAGTTGACGAACTAGTCGGTTAGGTTTCCTTCGTTGACCGACTAACCGTCAAAATCTCTTGTTGACCACTTTTAACCTTTAGTCGGTCAATGAACACTGGCCGACCGACTAGGTTGCAAATTAGTCGGTCGACGAGCCTTCACAGACCGACTAAATATATCAACCATGTACCGACACTGTTCTCTGTTTAGCTTCTAGTCGGTCATAGTTAGATGACCGACCAACTAGTTCTCAAACCAGTCGGTCGACCGTCCTTCTCAGACCGACTAGTTGACCCCGAAACACTAATTTCTGACCAAGCTGCCGTTTCATTTTCTTATTTAAACGAGCAGCTGTTTCTCTTTTCTTCTCATTGTTTTGAGTTGTCTTCTTCCCCAATCTCTCTCTTTCCTCTCCCCAAGCTTTTTCCTCCTCCCGTGCACCCTCCACCTTTCTTCAAGTTCTTCTTCCCTCTTCATCTTCTTCCTCCTTACCCCTTCCTTTCTCCTGTTTCTTCTCCCCCTCCTATCTTCCCCGCAACCGACCACCACCACAAAATTCTCCCCCAGATCTGATACCCACGGCCAAGCTCCGGCCAAGCTCTTTCTTCCAAGATCCAATTCTTCCTCTCGCGTGGTGTTCCTATCTCAGATCCGACGACGACAACCCCGGGAGACGCTGAGATCTTCATCATCACCTTCGGAGGCCAACATCATCATCAACAATCAACATTCCTCGCTGCGCTACCCGCGGCCTAGGAATTTTCAGACGACGCAAAGCTTCCACCTTTCCAGATCTGACGCCGGATCTTCGTGCAAATCGTCATTCTCAGGTTGGTCCCCTAAATTCGTAATAACCCACACAATAGATGATCAAACCCTAATTAAAATCAGCAACCTAATCAAATTAAATTTACTTTCCGCTCCTCTTTAAAACGTTGTGCAAACCGTAGAAATCGACGAATGGACGTTATGCATGTACACATAGGATAGAATCATCGATTAGGTTAAATTCATTAAAAATGTGATTTTTATGAGTAGGATAGCCCCGATAACCTAGACACAACCCTAATAGGAATTCTGAATCGTGAACTGACACTGTCGCCGTGTCACGATTTACAGACGCTCTTTCGCCGACGAGACGTTTGGACGAGACGTACCAGGGAGACGACGCACTCGCCACCACAGGCAAGTGTACCACTTGCATTCTAGGCCATGCTTAGGCCTTAGTCTTGCTGGATTAGACATTTTGAACCATGAGAACCGGACGTGAAATGATAGCGTCCGGGACGCCCTGATGGCTCAGATTTGACAACGAAATCTGAGTCCAACAACAACAATTTTGACATCATAGGATTGACATGCGTGTGTGTGAGTTGTGGACACCCTAGTATAACCCCTTCTGTTTTGTCGTGTCTTGTCCCATTCCATCTGCACAGCCCGCTGGGCAATAGGGCACTCGCCAAGCCAGAGCGAGTGATCCCTTGTACTAGTTCACAGCCCGATGGGCAATTAGGCACATGTCAAGCTAGAGCAGGTGATCCCATGTATTGATACACAGCTCAGAAAGCAATAGGGCACTTGTCAAGCTAGAGCAAGTGATCCATTGTCCTGTCACGATTCTTGGGGTTTTGGGGTAGGGTTGAGCGTGCAAGCGGCAAGAGGGTCTGATCCCCCTCGAACCGAACAGGCGTGCACCCTTTTCGTGTCTTGTCCTGTCGTGTCTGGCTTTCCGTGTTCTGTCTTGTCTTGACACCTGTAGGCTAGTCTCATGGCCGGTAGCACTCGCTACGACCACTACTTGTCGTGTTTACTTTCCTGTTGTGTGTACTTCTGTTGTTAAAACCTCAGCATGTTAATCAACCAGTAAAACGTTGTTAAGTAAATGGTGCACTTGTAGTTTGGTCTAACTTTTTCTTGTAGACCTTACCTGACGTACAGTTCCTTTTTTTGGTGCTGTACGTCACGGATTGAGCCAGAGTACGTTGAGGAGACTGACCTGCCAGTTGACGTGGAGCCAGAGAGTGTCGACCCTGAGTACGACCCTGAGGAGGACCAGAGCTAGAGACTCTCCGTACCAGTTTCCAGAGATTTCCTTTTACTTTAGTTGGGTGCGTAGCACCTCTTGTTACTTGTTTAGGTTGGGTGCTTGCACCATTAGATTTCTCTTTTCTGCTATTGTAGCACTTCGGGCATTGAGACTTGGTACTTTTGATATGTTGGAATAAAATGTGATGTTCTTTCTTTCTTGTACTCTTATTGTTCTGTACTAACATGCAGGGACCTGTACCTTCGTCTTGGTACCACACAGACGCTTATTGGGTCAGGGCTCCTTAGCTCTGGCCTAAGCGGGCCTAGTCACGCTTCGCCTCCGCTGTTTTTGGGAAGCGGGGCGTGACAGATCACCTTGTACAAACTCTCGCCTTCCCTATATACATTGGTGCTCTCATGTAGGATCCTGACAAAACAAGGACGTTAGGATCGAATAATAAAGTCGAGACTTACGCTTGCGTACGCGGCACCGGAATCTCAAAACTTCGCCCTCGGATTTGCCACAACGGTCGATACTTCGTCACGGAGGATCGAAGCAAAGTTTCACCGTCTAAATCTCTTACTAGAAGAGGATTTTAATGGAAGGGAGAAGAAGAACATAAGATGCCTTATGCAAACTTATGGCATGGAAAGTGTGGAATGAATGCCTTACCCTTGGGTCCTATTTATAGGCTTTAGGGGTAGTTATTGTAGGAAATAACCAATTATAAGCTTATTAGCCTATATTAGCACATTCATTTATCATCTTCTTCATTCACTTATCAAGTGCCTTTATGGACTTATAAAGTGACTTTGTCCACTTATCGAGTGGATTTTTCCACTTATCGAGTGGTCCTTTCCACACGAGAAAAGGTTCCCTTCGTGCACGCCTTCGTGCACATGACATCTGAGGTACGTATACCCTCATACATCCCCTCATGGGTGTATTTATGTCGTCCATATCCAACATCTCCCACTCACACTTGAGGGGATTGTAAGGAAACATTTTTCCTTTAACTCTTCTGTTTATCATACCGAGAAATAGGCCGTGTGACCGTCATGCGCATAGAGTCCGCTGTTGTGCACTTGTTAGAGATACACAACACCCCTCAAGGTGCAAAGTTGAGTAGATCAACGCATGCTTTATCCTAGATTATTTCTTCACATTTCTAATACTTTATATTCAACAATTGAATCCCATCTGGGTTACAATTGGCTGGCCAGCTTTGAATCTCTAAAGTCCAAATGTGAATATGAAATTAATCTTCCTCTTCTTGCGATCCTTTTGATCTTGACTTGACTCGCTTTTCTAACATGCCCCGTCGGACTGAATTAACCATAGTCCATAAGCAACATGCTAAGATAGCAATCACCCAGTCAAATCTTAAGGAACCAATTAGAGTCCATAAGGGTAACGAGTTAAGACCCATGTGGTCTTTTGGTCTCACATAATAGTAAACACAATTACTATTCTAACCCAATGGTCAAAATGCATACGTAGTATGAATACGTATTACAACATCACTCCTTTCCCAGGGAGCGTATGTCTTAATGATGTTGTGAGGATGATAACCAGACACCACAATGTCTGACTTTGAGTCCCTTTTACTACTCAAATAATCTTCTGGACTCACATCCCGCATAAGACAGTTAGGATTTCAAAATCCTCTTAGATCTTTTGAAAGCATCCATATGATGCAGATCTTTCATACGACCATTTTGTTTAAGTCATGACTCTAAATCATCCGTCTGACGATTTTGACTTTAAACAGGTCTCATCTTTATTTTACACGTCTGATAAAATAAAGGCGGTTGCTCATGTGAGAGAGCCAACCTTAATCTGTCCGGCATACTAGAATTCAGCTGAGATTTCAAAAATGTATACAAATATTTCTTAAGAAATTCATATGCAATGTTAAAAAGAACTTATTCTTTTATTAAATTTGATCATTTACAGACATGTGAATTTACATTGGTACAACTCAGCTCTTACGCAATCCTTGAGATGATAAGTGTTTGTAAAACACATCTCTGGGGATCGCCTTCGTAAGCGGATCCGCTATCATCTCATGCGTAGATATGTACCTTATGTCTACCTTCTTAGTCTTGTCACAGTCTTTTGCAAATTTGTAGCGGATATCTATGTGTTTGGTCTTACAATGGAATTTTGGATCTTTGACGTAGGCTATAGATGCTTGACTGTCGCTGTGTATTGGTACAGCACCTGAGTCATTTGCATCAATAAGCCTGTCTAAGAACTTCCTAAGCCAAACAACCTCTTGGACTGCCATGCTAAATGCTACAAACTCGGCTTCCATAGTTGAAAGTGCGATGCATGATTGTTTCTTGCTACTCCAGGATATTGCACTGGATCCGAGTAGAAAAACATATCCTGAGGTCGATCGTCGCTCATCGAGATCACCCGCCCAATCAGCATCAGTGTAGCCTTCGAGCCTCAAGGCATCTCCTTGATAGCATAAAGCATAGTCTGCAGTTCCTTTGAGATACTGCATTATCCTCTTAACCGCTTTCCAGTGTTCTTGCCCTGGGTTGGATTGGTAACGACTTACCATTCCAACGGCAAAACAGATGTCCGGTCTTGTACACATCATAGCGTACATAAGACTACCAACTGCACTGGAATATGGAACTTTTTCCATAATTTCCTTTTCCTTTTGGTTCTTTGGACATGATTTCAGACATAAATTGTCGCACTTGCTTATAGGAGTATCAATGGACTTGCAGTCATGCATATTAAAACGTTCTAAAACCTTCTTTATATAAGTCTCCTGTGAAAGAGAAAGAAGTTTCTTCAAACGATTCCTTGAAATCTTAACTCCAAGGATATATGCGGCTTCTCCCATGTCTTTCATCTCAAAAACTGATGAAAGCCAAGCCTTGATATCCATCACAAAGCCCTTGTCATTTCCGGCTATTAAAATGTCATCTACATATAGAGACATAATAATGTACTTGCTCTTAATCCTCTTGATATATACGCAGTTATCTTCATCAAGCATGGAAAAACCATTTGATAAGACAACTTCTTGAAATCGTATATACCATTGCCTCGAGGATTGTTTAAGACCATATATGGATTTACGAAGTTTACAAACCTTATGTTCGTTTCCTTCTTTTACAAACCCTGTTGGTTGTTCCATATAGATCTCCTCGTCCAATTCTCCATTGAGAAAGGCAGTCTTTACATCCATCTGATGTAATTCGAGGTCTAAGCAAGCTACCATTACCAGAATCAGGCGAATCGAGGTAAAACGGACAACAGGTGAGAAGGTCTCTTCGTAGTCTATCCCTTCCTGTTGCGTAAAACCTTTCGCGACAAGGCGAGCTTTATATCTGTCAATAGAGCCATCAGCCTTATGCTTGATCTTGAGAACCCATTTGTTCCCAATAGCTCTACGTCCTCTGGGTAAGTCAACTAAGTCCCAGACTTGGTTAACTTTCATGGATTCCAACTCTTCCTTCATCGCTTCCATCCATTTGTCTTTCGCAGGGCATGATACGGCCTGTTTGAAAGTAACAGGCTCGTCATCATCTTGTAGTCAAGTCATAAAGGTTTGCGAAAATTCATCCTCAAATCTTAGAGGAGCCAACCTTGTACGACTACTACGTCGTATTTGAGATTCTTCAAGTCCTTGTTGACTCGAATTTAGATCAATTCTAATATCACTCCCACTTGGAATGTCGTTAGAAATGCTCCCACTTGGATCATTATTCCTGTATGGAATAGGATTAGTGTCATTGGTATCATCCATTGGTGAAGTTTGAAACATATTTTCTTCTTCACCAAGAATTCTCCCACTCGAATGAGGTAATCCTCCTTGATCATTAATCTCAAATAGAGATAAGTCCTGACTTATCTCGCCCTGTCTTGGAAACTCGTTTTCCAAGAAAGTGACATCCCTCGACTCAAACTCAATTAGACCTCCATTGTCTTCCTGACTAACGAAAACATAACCTTTGGAGTTTTCTGCGTATCGTATAAAGATACATTTCCTTCCCCTTGGCCCAAGTTTGACATACTTATGGGAAGAAATATGTGCGTAGGATGCACACCCCCAAGGCTTTAAAATGTTTAAGTCAGGAGACTTTTGGTTCCACAACTCATAAGGAGTGGAGCTAACTGATTTCGAGGGTATGCGGTTCAAAATGAAAGTGGCCGTTAATAATGCATCACCCCAAAAGGTGATTGGCAAGTTAGCTTGCGCCATCATTGAACGGACCATTTTCATTAAAGTCCTATTTCTCCTTTCAGCAACACCATTTTGTTGAGGAGTATATGGCATAGTTACCTGATGTACTATGCCCTTTTCATCACAAAGTTCCTTAAAACTTGTTGATTGATATTCACCGCCCCTATCGGTTCGCAAGACCTTAATCTTGCGATCTAATTGATTCTCCACTAAACTCATATAGTTTTTAAAGCATGTTAATGCTTCACTTTTGTGGGATATCAAATAGATATGTCCGAATCGGGTGAAATCATCAATAAAAGTGATGAAATAGGACTTCCCGCGTCTTGTCTTGACATTCATCGGACCACATATGTCCTAATGGATGAGCTGTAATGGAACCTCGGCCCTTGTGCCGGTTCCAAACGGCTTGCGACAAGATTTTCCCACAAGGCAATGTTCGCAGGTCGACATTTCAACCTTTAAAACATTGGATAGAAGGCCACGTTTGGCAAGTCTATCCATTCGTTTTGGTCCAATATGACCAAGCCTTGCGTGCCAACAAATTATATTAGACTCATAAGTCGAAGAATTTGTAACAAGGAAATTTTCATTACATAATGAAGAGTCATACATTGTATTTAATACAATAAATCCTTTAAATCCATACCTAGTACCAATTAAGGAATTATTACAACACAAGTCCACTTTACAATCATGAAAAAACCATCTATAACCAAGACCCATTAACACGACCACGGATATTATATTCCTTCGAATATCTGGAGCGAAGAGAACATCATGAAGTAGGAAAGTGCGGCCGTTGTCCAAGACTAGCTTGCAAGTCCCAACACCTTTCACTTCAACACGTGTGTTGTTTCCTACATAGATCCACTTCATTCCTTGGAGTATCCGGTGATACTCCACGAAGGACCGTCTGTCCCTTGCTATGTGGTCGGTGGCACCTGAATCAATTATCCAAAATGGATTAGATTCCACAAGAAATATTGAACTAGAAACACATATGTAACTAGTATAATTACAAGTTACCTCGTCGCCTCTACTCGTACACGAACGAGCATAGTGACCGAGCTTGTTGCACTTGAAGCACTTGATCCTCTTCAAGTCTTTCTTCTTGTGCCATTTCTTGTGCCCACCCTTATGTTTGGGTTTCTTGGTAGACTCAGGTTGCTTATTACGTTCATTGGTAGACTTCGAACGATCTTTCCTTTTCTTTTCCCCGTGTGAGGAACTAGCAACCATGTGCACTTCTGCACTTGGTATGGCAGCTGCAAGCCGCTCTTCCTCTAATTCGAGGTGCTTGGAAACATCACTGAAGGTCTTGATGCTCTCATTGTGAGTGAGATGCATCTTCATTTGGTCCCACCCATTTGGTAGGGAACATATGACTGCTTGGATTTGTTGCTCATCAGTGAGCACATGACCCGCATCCTTTAACTCTGAGATAAGATTCGCCATATGTCGCAGATGTTTCCCCATGGAATGATCTGGACATTTCTTGTATGAATCAAATCTTATAGTTAAGGCGCGAAGCTTGGACACCGATGTGCCACCAAACTTCTCCTCTAGCTTGGACCATATGTCCATGGCTAGGTCATGCTCTCGGAAGATGCGCATTATGTCATCGGCCATACTGCTCAATAACGTAATGCGAGCTATCTTATTCTTCCGAGACCAAGCATCAAAAGCTTCCTTGTCTCGTCTGTATTGGGCCGTAGTGCCCAACTCGGGTTCAATCATTACGTTCTTTAGAGTTTCGAGCACTTCTTGCTCCTCTAGAACGTATTGTATCTTGATGGACCATAGTTTGTAATTATCACCGTTGAGTTTTTCACCTCTGTTTAACTCAGCGACGATATTCTTTGAAGCGGAAGACATTTTACTTTTAAAATGATACAAAAAGACACAAAACCGAAGGTTTGATCAAAAACATTGCATTAAAAATTCTTAAAATACAATTCCCACTTGAAATGATAATAGAATATCCCATTTGGATAGTTCTAATTTCAACTCCCACTTGGAATGATATTTATAATTTGATAAGTTACTTTCGAAAAATATTGAAGATGTTGTTATAGAATCAGAAAGGTTTCTACGATTACAATCACAAACTAGAACAATCCTACAATATTTTTCCCTCACTTATCAAACGATAGTACTCTTATAGTACTTCGCAGCGGAAAAACGTTTTTGAAAACGTATTTTTCAAAACGTATGAAAACGTATTTTTCAAAAATGTATATTTCAATCCAGTACCCTTATGATACTAGCGAAATATTCGGCACTTCTTGGCCATTTTCCGGGGTTGTTCCGTATCCGTGCCAAGGTCAGATCCCCCTTGAGGGGATTTTTCTACAAGCCATTGTCGCCGGCTCCCGTATGGATCCAGGCGCTTCCCCCCGTATAGGAGAATTTTGCCGCAGACGACTGTCGTTGTCCCCGTATGGGCTAGTCGGCATGTTCGTGTTACATCGACCAAGGCCTCTCGCCGAATTGGTCGACCAAAAATCCCGGATTGGTCGACCAATACCGACCAAGGATCTGGCACCCCCCGGCCAGGGCCTCTGCCCTGGCCGAGGCTGGCCAAGGGCCGGCCAGGACCTCTGCCCTGGCCGAGGCCGGCCAGGGCCGGCCAGGGCACCGGCCCTGGCCTCTGCCAGGGCCGACCGGCCCTGGTAGAGGCCAGAGCGCCGGCCCTGGCCCCTGCCAGGGCCGGCCTGGCCGGCCCCTGGCTCTGGCCGAGGCCGGCCAGGGCCTCCTGGCACTGGCCTGGCCTTGGCCAGGCCTGGCCCTGGCCCCGGCCAGGGCCCCCTGGCCATGGCCGTGGCCGGCCAGTGCCGGCTAGGCCATGGCCGGCCATGGCCTAGCCATGGACTTTTGGCCTTGGCCGGCCATGGCCCATATGGCCATGGCTAGCCACCCCCTTGCATGGGGTTGGCCGCACACCCCGCCGGAGGGGTGGCCGTGGTGGTTATTGGCCGTAGCCAACCCCCTCCGCATGGGGAGGGGGGTGCTTTCCTTCATAGCCCATTTGGCCATGGTGATCAAGCACCAAAAGTCATCTTCCCCGATGGGAATAACTACCATCTTCTTCCTCGATGAAGCACCCGTTCGTCGAGAAAGTAGTTATTCTCTAATGGCAGTGTGCCAAAATGAAGAAATAACATACTCTAAAGTTCGCAAACTACATGCTCCACATGAAGAGAGTTCACATTCCCTATGAATGGAGACTCAGCATCCATGAAGAGTGAGAGCTTGATGATATGAACGGTCGGTTTTTTCCGTCACGGAGAGTTCCTGCCATATCCGTAATGACAGAGGATCCTAACGTGAAAAGAACAACCGCTGTGTTCTATCTGTCATGAAGCGTTCCTACCATATCCATAATGGTAGGATACCCATTTGTGAAAAAGACAACGCCTCGTTCATCGGTTCGACGGGGCGACGGTTTGACCGGGGCGAACCCGTATGGCTCCGATACCAATGTAGGATCCTGACAAAACAAGGACGTTAGGATCGAATAATAAAGTTGAGACTTACGCTTGTGTACGCGGCACCGTAATCTCGGAACTTCGCCCTCGGATTCGCCACAACGGTCGATACTTCGTCACGGAGGATCGAAGCAGAGTTTCACCGCCTAAATCTCTAACTAGAAGAGGATTTTAATGGAAGGGATAAGAAGAACATAAGATGCCTTATGCAAACTTATGGCATGGAAAGTGTGGAATGAATGCCTTACCCTTGGGTCCTATTTATAGGCTTTAGGGGTAGTTATTGTAGGAAATAACCAATTATAAGCTTATTAGCCTATATTAGCACATTCATTTATCCTCTTCTTCATTCACTTATCAAGTGCCTTTATGCACTTATAAAGTGACTTTGTCCACTTATCGAGTGGTCCTTTTCACACGAGGAAAGGTTCCCTTCGTGCACGCCTTCGTGCACGCGACATCTGAGGTCCGTATACCCTAATACATCCCCTCATGGGTGTATTTATGTCGTCCATATCCAACATCTCAAATATAGGAGATGTGGAGAGCGAAGAAAATGGGTAGAATGTGGCATATATACATATTTTTGGTTTTTGGTTTGTTTTTGTTGTTTTTGATTTTAATATTTTTGTCTTGCAAACTTGCGGAATCGCAATGGAATGCAAGGGCGGCCTACGCATCCCAAGCCAGATGGCTTTAGGGCATCGGGTTACGAAGAGCCCCTGAAGGACCATTATACAAAAATATGTACAAAAGTGTGCACTCCCCCAAATGGGAGAATGATGCACGACGAGGGGGGATGTACAAAGTAAAACAAAAGAGAATTTTTGAGAAATCCAAGCATGGCAAGAAAATCCTACATGAATTAAAGCACGGAACAAAGGTGTGGTTATCCTAATCCCATTGAAATGTAGCTAACACATGCGATAAGAGTACACATATAGTATTTCATGCAAGAGTTAGAAGCACGTGGGTAGGATGGTAAAATAACCGTTTTTTGGAAGTGAAGCGTGAAAATCTAGGAACTTAAAATAGAGGGGCATATTAAAATATGATATATAGCTAGAAGCATGCCTTAAACACAATCACAACCAACAATCTCAAAATATAGCAAATAAACCCAAAAGATAGCAGAACACATATATGAGCATTGAATAATCAAAGAAATAGCGTGATGGAGAAAGGTGCTCAAATGCGAAAAGTGAAGCATGAGTGGCAAAATATCATTGAGGGTTCATCTCTAGAATGAGGCAAGAATGAAATGGAGAAAGAAAAATGCATGATGGGAATGATGCATAAAAAGAAAAAGATGTTGTGAAGGGAAAAGTAGGGGAAATAGGTGTATGGGGTTAAGAGCCCCCCTACCCTCATATTTATAGCTTTCAATGATGGGCCGGATACCCAATGGGACTCGTGGGCCTATTCATAACACTTCCCCTTATCCAACCAACATTGAATAAGAGGTGGATTCTTCAAGATCCGAGTTAGGATAACTGCCTTGTTAAGTAAAGAACAGTTAATCCATAACTTCCCCTGTTTTAGGGATGTGTCTAGGGGTGGATGCTTCAGGATCCAGAGTCAACGAGATTGCCTCGTCAAAACCTTGACTACGGAAAACCCTGTGGGAAAAAACCAGTAACCAAGGGAAAAGAGTACAACTCTGCAGTTGAATCCCCCTCATCTGACCAAGCTTCAGGCTTGCAGATTTCCTATGAATCTATACATCAGTCTCATATGTATCTATGTGTTCATAGTCCTCTCATCCTGACACAGTTTACATTTCCTCACTCTCCTCATCCAATCACATATACAAGTTTCTCAAAGATACTAGTAGGCAGGGATTTGGTAAACAAATCCGCCAAGTTATTACATGATTGGATCTTCTGTACCTCAATCTGCTTTTGCTTCTGAAGGTCGTGCGTCTAGAATAACTTGGGGGCAATATGCTTTGTCTTGTCGCCTTTGATGTAGCCGTCCTGTAGCTGGGCTATACATGCTGCATTGTCTTCATGGAGAGGAGTAGGTGCAATAACACCGATCATCAGGCCGGTGGCGGTGAGAATGTGCTGGATCACATAGCGTAGCTAGAAACTCTCATTGCTTGCTTTATGGATCGCTAGAAGTTCAGAGTGAGTGGATGAGACGGTTGTCATGGTCTGCTTTACAGATCTCCAGGATATGGCAGTGCCGCCATAGGTAAACATGTATCCGGTCTGAGACTTCTCTGTATGAGGATCAGACCTGTATCCTGCATCAGCATAACCAACTAAACCAGTTGATGCCCCTTTCCTATAGAATAGACCTAAGTCTATGAACCCTTGGAGGTAGCGCAGAAGATGCTTAACTCCGGCCCAGTGCCGCTGTATAGGTACATCACTATATCTGGCTAGTAGGTTAACTGCAAATGCTATGTCAGGGCGAGTGCAGTTAGCCAGGTAAAGGAGTGCACCGATAGCACTTAGATAAGGCACTACAGGGCCTAGTACTTCCCCCCCCTCTTCCAGCGGCCGGAAGGGGTCTTTGTGCACATCCAATGATCTGACGACCATTGGGGTGCTGAGGGGGTGGCACTTATCCATATGAAACTTTTTCAATAAGTTCGATGTGTAAGTTGACTGATGTAACAGGATCCTATAGTTAAGATGTTCTATTTGAAGACCTAAACAGAATTTTGACTTTCCGAGGTCTTTCATCTCGAAGGTTTCTGTCAAGCTTCTAGAAATCTCGACGATCTCTTCAGGAGATCCGATGAGGTTCAAGTCGTCTACATAGACGGCTATAATGACAAATCATGTTGCATTTCCTCTTAGGAAGATGCAAGGATAGACTGGGTCCTTTGTAAATCCTTGTTTTGCAAGGAAGTCGCTCAGTCTGTTATACCGCATCCTTCCGGATTGTTTTAGACCATACAATGATCTTTGCAGTTTCACTGAGTAGATGTCACGTTGTCTCTCTTTTAGTGCTGCAGGCAAGGAATAACTGTCAGGCAATCTCATATAGATGTCTCGGTCTAAGTTGCCATATAGGTATGCAGTCACGACGTCCATAAGCTGCATATCTAAACCCTCTTGGGCTGTTAAGCCAGTGAGGAATCGGAAGGTGATCGCGTCCATGACCGGGGAGTATGTGGCTTCAAAATCCACCCCTGAACGTTGGGTAAAGCCCTGCGCTACAAGCCTTGCTTTGTAGCGAACGATCTCATTCTGTTCATTTCGTTTTCTAACAAATACCCATTTATAACCCACAGGTTTTACACCTTTTGGTGTCTGGACTATAGGTCCGAAGACCTTGCATTTTGTGAGTGAATCCAACTCCACTTCTATTGCCGCTTTCCACTTTGGCCAATCATCTCTGCTTTGACATTCTGTCAGAGAGCGTGGTTCAATATCATCGTCACCGTACGCGACGTTGATGGCAATATTACACGCAAATGTGTCATCTATGGTTGTGCTCTTTCTGTCCCAATGCTCCCCAGTTCGTACATAGTGTATCGAAACTTCATTTTCTCCCGGTTTTTCCTCTGTTTGAGAGTTTGGAAGAGATGGGGTAGCAGGGCTTACATTATCATCCTGTGGTGGTATTTGTTTACCTTGCCAAGGGTCCTACTCTTTCGAGGGACTTGGTCCTTGGATCCCGGTGGTCGCCCTCTCTTTTTGAGAGGTCCAACCATATCTGTTGCAGGCGGATTGCATCCATTTTGCGGTACGTCAATCCTAGCTGGAGTGTTAGCAGCGGGGACGTGTGATCTGACAATCTTCTGGTTGTCAGTAAATTTGTCCGGCAAGAGATGGACAGTGTTTTGGATATGGAGAATCTTCAGGACTTCCTCCTCACACTGGCTTGTGGGCGGATCAAATTGACATAATGTCTTTGTATCCCAAGTGATACATTCTGAAGCTTCGGGCTTCTTTGTCTGTGAGCCTAGTTTTGGAAATGATGTTTCATCAAATTCACAGTCTTCTAGACGTGCCTTGAAAACGTCTCCCGTAAGAGGTTCTAGGAATCTAATTATGGAGGGGGTGTCAAACCCAACATAAATGCCTAGGCGACGTTGTGGACCCATCTTTGTCCTTTGTGATGGTGCTATGGAGACGTATACTGCACAACCAAATATTCTCAAGTGTGAGACAATTGGTGTGGCTCCAAGTGCTAGTTGCATTGGAGAAGATGACTGACCTCCTGAAGGTCTTAATTTTATTAAAGATGCAGCATGCAAAATTGCATGACCCCATGCATTCACTGGCAGCTGGGATTGAATTAATAATGGACGAGCAATCCATTGCAGTCTTTTAATTAGAGATTCTGCTAACCCGTTTTGGGTGTGAACATGCGCTACAGGATGTTCGACTTCAATTCCCTGTGCATGGCAATAGTCTAGAAAGACTTGTGATGTAAACTCCCCCGCATTGTCCAGACGAAGTTTCTTTATCTGGTAGTCGGGGAAGTGGGCCCGTAACCTGATTATCTGAGCTAAAAGCTTAGACAGTGCAAGGTTACAGGTGGACAGTAGACACACATGTGACCACTTAGTAGATGCGTCTATCAAGACCATAAAGTACCTGAACGGACCACTTGATGGGTGTATGGGCCCACAAATGTCTCTGTGGATTCTTTCCAGAAAACTTGGAGACTCCAGGTCCACTTTCAGTGGAGAGGGTCTCGTAATTAGTTTACCCTTGTAACAGGTTGGACATGGGAATTTACCTTTTTGAAGAATCTTCAGGTTCTTCAAGTCTATACCCCTTGAGCTTTTTATGGTGCGGTACATCATAACAGATCCAGGGTGTCCCAGTCTACTATGCCAGAGCTGGAATTCTGGTGTTTGGGGGCACTGCAGGTGCTCCGCCATTGAAGTTTCTGGAGTTTGTATACTTGTTTGGTAGAGTCCCGAGGGGAGTCCCTTGAAACATTCCACAATGGTTTTTTAACCATTTGTAAGAGACGTTACAAGCAAGTATTCCCTTTCATTTTCCTCGTCCGTCTCTAAGTGATATCCGTTTAAACAGATATCTTTAAAGCTTAGGAGGTTTCGGATAGATTTAGGGGAGTATAACGCATTTCTACGTGTGATTTGTGTGTTACCGGGGAGCAAAATGATTGCTTCCCCTGATCCTTCGATTATATTAGCTGGTCCTGAGATTGTTCTCAGTGGACCAGAGTAGCTACCTATGCTCGTAAAGTAGTCTATGTTTTGAAGGATCGAGTGCGTCGATGCTCTGTCCACTAGGCAAATTGAATCCATATCTATATTAAGAAAGACATTTAAGCAGTAAATAATATAAAAATAAGACAACTACTTTCATTTAAGATGCTCAAAAATGTTTGACATGGAATAAAAAATAGATACGATGCACAAATGGAAGATACATTGCTAGCAATAACAATTGTTTATGGCCCATAACTAGAGAGTGTCAGTCTCCCATGAAATCTTCAGGAGTCCATGAGGTCTCTGGCAACAATGTGCTCTCTATCAGGTTTGTCTCAGCACGAGGCTTGAGACTTGCCTGGTAGAGGTCCTGTAGGTGTTTCTGGGTGCGGCAGATTCTGGACCAGTGGCCCATCATTCCGCATTTGGAGCACTTATCCTCCCAGTCTTTCTTGGGAGTACCACCTTTGGACGTCCATTTTTGCTTCTTTTCCACGAACTTCTGGTTCTGAGGAGGAGCTTAGGGAGTGGCCTTCTTCTGCTTTTTCTGTTCTTTCCATTTCTGGAATTTAGCCTTCTTGTCCATCTTCTTCTTCTGGGAAGACTGGAAGTGTGCCTCTGCAGGAGATGGCAGTGGAGCAGAGCCAGGAGGGCGTAAGTTGTGAGTGGCAACCAACAAATCTCTGTTCTGTTCAGCCATTAGCAGGCATGAAAGCAGATCAGAGTACTTCGTGAACTTCTTCTCACAATATTGTTGCATAAGGATCTTGTCCTTCTCGTGGAAAGACGTGAACATCTTTTCCAGCAACATTTTCTCAGTCATAGTCTCACCACACAACTTCAGGCATGAGGTGATACGGAACAATGCTGAGTTGTACTCCGTTACGGATTTGTAATCCTGTATGCGGAGGTGAGTCCACTCGTACTGTGCACGGGGGAGTGACATCCCTCTGATGCCTGTACCTCTCCTCAAGTGAGTCACACAGTTCGTAAGGATCCTCTACAGTAAGATACTCGTCCTTCAGGGTCGAGTCTAAATGTTTCCTGATATAGATAATGGCTTTCACCTTTAGTATATCTGAAACTTCTTCTGTATGAGGTGCTTCTTTAGAAGCATCCTTTTCAGCCGTGGCAGTACTTGTTGTTGCCTTTTCAGTGGGTGTCAGACTGAACCCATGAGTTCGCAGATGGAACTTCAGGTCTAACTGCCAACTTAAGTAGTTCGACCCATCGGCCTTCAGGACCGAGAAATCGACATTCGCAAGTCTGGCCATTAAATGATCTAGCAATATGAAAAATAGCATGGATTATTAAATTGTAAACGATAGACATCCACGCATGTATTTTTACCATTTTCATAACATGAATTATTAAAGAAAATTAACATCCATGTATGCTTTTTAACATTTTCATAACGTGAATTATTAAAGGAAATTAACATCCACGCATGCTTTTTAACATTTTCATAACGTGAATTATTAAAGGAAATTAACATCCACGCATGCTTTTTAACATTTTCATTTTAATCATTAAAATAGCATGAAATATTTAACATCCACGCATTTAATGTATAAGCAATGAAAATAAATTAGGACTATGGGGATCAGCCAGCCGACATTAACAGAAAAAGACAGTCCGAAAGTTACATCAAAAAGTGCATGAAAAGTAAATACAACTCAGGAACTTCAAAGAGAAGCCCCTTTCTTCTTTGTGCATACGCTTTCAGCTCCTTTTTGGTGTTCTCCGGTCTTCTTTTTACATATATATCCTCACTTACAAATTTCTCTCAAAAAGAAAAAATTGCAGAAAAGTAAAGATATCAGAAACCTGGATGATCCCTAAAAACATAGCCTAATAGCACATCCACGCAGATAATATATGAAAAATATACAACCACGCAGATAATCATATCACAGGCATGTAAAGATTAATAAATAATCTAAATAGTGTGTGACGTGCTAAAAAATATTTTTGAGAAACTTTTTACCTTTGATCCATATTTTTAATGTTTTATTTTCCGCTTTAACCCTTATTTGGAAATTAAAAATTTCGTTAATTATTTTGGGCTTTTGGGGCCAAAAATAAAAACGGAAAAATTATTGTGTAAATGGGCTAATATTTAGACTTTTGGGCCATGAAAACAACCCATTAAGGTTAATTGGGACTCCCCTAAAAATTTGGCCTGTTAAGGGCTAGGGTTTCCGAAAAACCCTAGGGGGGCCCGCGGCGCGTCGTCGCGACGGCTGGCCGTGGCTGTGGGCTGCGGCCACCGCGGCCGCAGTCCGCGGCCTAAGGCCGTGGCTTCAGGCCGCGACCGCCGCAGCCTATGGTCGTGGCGTTTATGTCGTCGGCGGCGCTGATAAAGCGCCGCTGTTCCGTCCTATTTGGGCGTGCGGTATATGGATCAGGGGGGAAACGGATTTTTCAAACATTTAGATCTCTAAAAAACGATTTTTTATTGTTTTTAGACATGCGGATCTAAATAAAAATGTGACTTTTACCGTGTTTTCAAACCTTTTGATCTTAAAACATGCAGATCTACGGGAAACGCAAGTTTAGATCTAAAAAGTTTTGAGATTTACCTCTAGATTCGACAAGGGAATCTAGACGACGGTTGGTGAAGGATGCCCTTTTCGCTCCCCATTGAGAAGATTACGATCTTCTTAAAACTGAGCGGTTGATGGATCTCCTTCCTCGAGCGTCGCCGCCTTTTCCAACGAGCGTGATCGTGCTGATAACGTGTTGTGAAGGGAAAAGTAGGGAAATAGGTGTATGGGGTTAAGAGCCCCCTATCCTCATATTTATAGCTTTCAATGATGGGCCGGATACCCAATGGGCCTCGTGGGTCTATTCATAACAAAAGAAATATTTTTGATGCATGAAAAAGGTGAAAAATGGAAGAAAATAAAGGAAACATGCATGAAATGCGACTCCCCCAAGCTAAAGCTTGCATTGCCCTCAATGCAATAAGATCACTCATGAGAGGGCAAAGATAAAATGGGAGGGGAAATGCATCAAAAATAACAAAAATGACTATGGGTGATACTCTCCCCCAAGCTAATATAAGCTATGCCCAAACGATATGAAAATCCGATACGGGGCATAAAAGATAAAGGGGAGAGAGAACAATAGGCAAAACATGCATCACTACCCTTTGGAGGTGATATGGGTCTCATGGAGAAAAATGTTAACGGGGCCAAGAAAAGTGCCAAAAGAACAAGGATAGGGTGATGGGGGGTGAAATGATAGACGGGTACAACATGTTGGGTTATTATGTTGCAAAAGCAAACCCTAGATACACTCCCCTCGCTAATGAGAGGAGACGAGATTATTCTAATCTAAACTAGAAGGCGGTAAATATTTACACTACTAGATTAGGATACACCTGAGCATTGGCGGATCCAAAATCTGGAGTTGGGCAGGTAGCTGCTCTAACCGCTCCTGTTGTGGCTCCGCCAGAAGCGCTGTGCCACGTGTGCCAATGGACCCAAGCAATGCACCTCCAAGCATCCTTAATAGGTGTCCATCTGTGACCTGCAAAGTATGAGGTGCATTAGTCCACGGCAAGAAATCATTTCCCAAAATAAATGTATCCCAGAGATGAATCAGATGATCGTCAACATAAGATGGAAAAATAATAAAAGGGTGACGAATACTCCCTAAAATGGGTCGCTATCCTCTGTGCTAGTGATGACCAAATCCTCGCTCTCCATGAAAAGTGGCTCTCCAGGTGGTGACACACTGCAGCATACCTCAAGGGAAATAGATCATGTGTCCCGCGAGAGATATGGTGTGTCAAAAATATACGAGTCTAAAGAAATAGGAAGTGAAAAGCGAGACTCAAAAGTGGAGTGAGAGTGAGTATGAAAATCTCCCTGAATAGGGGCAATATTCTCAAGTAGATGCTCAGCCGCAGAAGAAGTGAAGAGTGACGGTACATATAGATGTGACTCGGGCTCCATGAAGTGGACCATCATATCCAAGCCCTCATGCACATTCTTCTCGACGATATGCTTATGCTCCACCATCTGATCGATGTCCTGAATGACATCATCATAGTTGACCACGGGCCAAGGAGGAAGAAGCGACAGAGATGGCTGTGGAGGTGGTTGTGGAGCGGACCACTTGTATATGGTCGTGGTGTCCTCGTCCTCATGCACGTCCTCCTCATTGGTATGCATAAGCTCTGTAGTCTCCTTGGTGCTCTCGTAGGACTCATGTGGGGTATCCAAATCAAGATGAGAAGTTTCTCCCATAGGTCCTAGAGAAATCACCCTATCCTCCCCATCATCAATAAAAAATGCTTCGTCATCCAAGTCGTAGTGTGGGAAAAATGGGACATCGGCATGAGATGTGTCTATGGTGGCCGATGGGATGGTGGTCTCAACCATGAAAGTCGGTATATCCTCTCCTCCATCCCCTCTCCTCGGTGTAGGCTCTCTCTGGAATGGTGATGTTGGCTGCTCATGTGTGTCAACTTGTGGGGATGTATCGTGTGGATGAGAATGCATGCAGGCAATCGAAAAATGTAGTCTATGCCTCAAAAATCAAGTCGGACATGGACGTCGTCCTCAATTGTTCCTGCAGCCGAGATATGGTTCATAAAAAAACTTGCAAAGCGTAGCCCAAATGCATCGTCTCCAGTAATGCTAATTGAACCGGTGACCCTTACTGACTCCAAGAGGCCCTCCAGCAAGGTCTGAAATGTGTCCTCCTTTGGTGATGCATATGATTCAATTTTTGCTTCCCCCACTGCCTCTTCGTCCATCCACCGTTCATATGCAATAGATGTATCGTAGGATGTGGGATCGACGATGGCACATTCTGGCTCTGGCAATATGACTGGCGATGATTCTTGCCCATAAAAGGAAGAAGCAGAACTGATATCTTTGGAGATCATTGTAGCCTGAAGCATGAGCGCATCAATTTCAGGGTCTCTCTTCACCAATTCCAATTGAAAATCACCCCTTTCAATCTTGGCTTGTATTTCAATCTGATGTGCAAGCATCTCATCAATCGTCTGAACGTTCTGATCAAAATAGTATTGTTCCATCTGAGCACTTTGATCAATATAGTATTCTCCCATCTGAGCATCGAAATTTGGTCTCCATATGGTAATAGCAAAGATACATGGACAACAAAAACAAGAAAACTAGAGAGGAGCGTCAATAGTACATGAGAATAACAAAAGATAATATAATGGTGGGGGAAAAATTTCTTGGTTATTGTATTTGTTTATTTTTTTTATTTTTTAATGTTTTTATGCGTAGTCTAACGAACCTAAGCTATGCTAATATCAAACCGAACACCTCCTCGGCAACGGCGCCAAAAACTTGACCGACGCTCCGTTGTTTACGGTTTGGGCGCGGTGTCGTTTTACCGCAAGTGCACGGTTAGTGTAGGGTGCGAGCATATCGAACACATGGAGGTGGATGGCTTGAAGGCTACTAGCCTTGCCTAGGTTATGTGAGATCTACGTGGATAATATGAGTGGAAGTGTAGAAATAAAGGGAAGAAATAAAAAAGACAAGAAATGAATCCCCGCTAACACGGGCTAGAGCACTCATGACACTTGGTATTCAACTCGACCCAGAGTGAGACATTGCCCCAAAAGGTGGTACCTAGTGCCCCATGGGACCGATATTCCGGTCGATGCCCAGGATGATACACTAGGTCTACCCGGTTTCTGACGGTGGGCATTCCCATGTCCATCACCCTCTGCAACCGGGAGCATTAAGGCCACAATGATAGCTCCCAACATTTCGTCTAAGCCGTTCCCACGTGCAAGGACTCGATGTCAACGCTAGGGCGTGAGCTATGGCTAGAGGATCAAACGCCAGTTTTATTTCCCCTTGGCCCGACAGTCAGAGGCGGTCTTTCTCCCGCCAATGACAATAAAACGCCCTAGCGTAACCCTAATGGCCAAATAAGTCGAATGTGATTTCTAGCATTGCATCAAAGAGGATCTTAACTGGACAAGACACCGGAAGCCAACCCCCAACTCCATCTAGTGTGTTGACATACGGGTTGGCCTCAGATTGCTAGACATCCCCATTGACACATTCCATCAAACACTTGCCATGCAATCAAGTCAAACGAAATATCCCAAGCATCAATCCTACTCTAACCCATATTAGGGTTCACCAAGAACTACTCAATGATGAAGAACATGATAGCAGGTAAAAACAGATGCAAACAAACATTCATCATCAAGCAAAATGAAAATAACACAAAACATTGGAAATAAGAGAAAAAAATACTTATCTTGCATTAGAATCCATCAATCCATTACAAGAATTATTCAAATAGAAACCCTAATCTAACCTAACCTAAGGCTCCCATGAAAGGGGCAGAAAGCTGCTGGAAAAATAGGGAGAACCCCTTACAAGTCGTGCACAAAACCTAACAGTTTGGGTCCAAAAACCCACTAAAACTGCTGTAAAAGGGCCACCCGATCGTTTGGAAGTTCAACCGATCGGGTGGAAGCAAACAGAGAAACTAAAATTCTGAAAATGAGCAAAACCGATCGGTTGGACTTCCAACCGATCGGTTGGACTTCCAACCGATCGGTTGAAGTTCAAATTCCGGACAACTCCCAATTTCAGCACCCAGCTGCGCTCAGAAAATTCCAGAAAAATGTAGAAAAATTGGATTTGGGCAAGCGACCTATCGTTGGAAACCTAACGACGATGTCGACACTAGAAAAATAAGAGATCACCCAAAATCCAACTAGAATGATAGTAGATATTCAATGAATGAGCAGCCGTACACGAAAGGGGAAGAAAAGGCCACCCGGTCGGTTGAAGTGTCAACCGGTCGGGTGAGTTCTTCCCCAAAATGACCTGAGGGATGAACCGATCGGTTGGGAAGCTCTCTCAAAGATAGAGAGCATTGTCACACCGAACCGATCGGTTGGGGCTCGCTTCTTTGCTTGCTTCTCGTCGGGTCAGATATGTGTGCATGAACCGATCGGTTGGGTCTGTCCACCTGATCGGTTGAAGCTCCAAAACTTCAAATCCTTATCTTTGGCCATCAGATCTTTGCCGTATAAGTGTGCTTTGGTCCCGACATGAAAGGTTGACTCCAGAAGACACCGAAATGCTGACATTTACCTGAAATCCAAACAATACACACAATAGTCAATATGAACCAAAATGTGATATATACAACATGGAATGAGATGAAACGCACATGAAAACACGATGAAGAGCGTGTACAAAAGGTGAAATATGAACACGCGTCACCGCTGATGTTTCTGAACAATGTCATCAAAAGTTAGGGCATCTAAACTTCAAGACTCTGATGAAGATATCTAAAGTAGGAGCTGTCAGAGGTATACCGATTCTAAACTAGAAGAAAGAGGGGATTTGTGGTCCTTGCCAACTGGGAAAGCAACAGAAGACCGGGCACAATCAACTTCAGACGATTACTACATCCAAGATACTGGAACTTCTGCATATGATTTGATCGGGCCAACGTCTGAAACTAGTGTAGGAGGTAAGAAGTACATCTTTGTCGGTGTTGATGATTTTTCTAGGTATACCTGGGTAGACTTTCTTAAAGAAATGTCAGACACGTTTGAAGCTTTTAAGAAATTGTGTACTCGTCTGCAAATTGAGAAGGGAAGTAGTATCTGCAAAATTGTTAGAATCAGGAGTGACCATGGAAAGGAGTTTGAAAACCATTCATTTACTGATTTCTGTGAGTTCCAAGGAATTGTGCATGAATTCTCAGCTCCTAAGACCCCTCAACAAAATGGCGTTATTGAAAGGAAGAATCACACCCTGTAAGAGATGTCTCGTGTGATGCTAAATGCTATAGAAGTCAGTATAAGGTGGTGGGCTGAAGCAATCAATACTGCATGATATACTATTAAAAGAGTTTATCTTCGTCCAAGAACCGAGAAAACTCCTTATGAAATCTGGAAAGAAAGGAAGCCTGACGTCTCATACTTCCACATCTTTGGAAGCAAATGCTATATACTACAGGTCCGTACTCCAAGAGGGAAGTTTGTTGCAAAAAATTATAAAGGAATATTTCATGGTTATTCTACAACCAGCTGTGCATTCAAGGTGTACAACAAGCATACAAACATCATGATGGATTCTATCAATGTTGTTGTGGATGATTTTGATCAAAAGGAGACATCCACTGTTGAAGGGAGTCATTCACAGGAAGACTGCACATACGAAGAAGATCATGTTGGACCTAATGTTGCAACACAGAATACAACATCAGCTGAGGAAGCTCAAAGCAGTTCAGGTGATGCTCATGCTCCAGAAGGAATCACCAGAGTTATACGAAATTACCTTCCAGAGCTGGTTATAGGTGATGTTCTTGACAGTCGTCATACGAGAGGAATGAGCCTTGTCAACTACCATGATCTTGCTGGGTATGTTTGCTTCATCTCCTTAGCTGAACCAGAAAATGTGAAAGAGGCCCTAATTGATGAATACTGGGTGTCTGTCATGCAAGAAGAACTGCACCAGTTTCAGATAAATGATGTCTGACCACAGGTAGAAAGACTAAAGGGAATGAACGTAATTGGTACGAAATGGATTTTTAAAAATAAAACAGCCGAGAAAGGTAACGTCACTCGGAACAAAGCTCGTCTTGTTGCTCAGGGCTATACTGAGGTAGAGGTTATTGACTTTGATGAGACATTTTCCCATGTTGCACATGTGGAATCTATTATGTTCTTACTAGCCGTAGCATGTAGCTTCAGCTTCAACTTCAAACTTCATCAGCTGGATGTGAAGAGCGCTCTTCTAAATGGCATACCGAATGAGGAAGTGTATGTTGAACAGCCCAAAGGGTTTAAAGACCCCTTTCTCACTAATCATGTATAGCAGCTGTAGAAGGTCCTCTATGGCTTGAAACAAGCCCCTAGGGCCTGGTATGAGAGACTGACTAAATATCTTCTTCAGAAGGGATATGAGAGAGGGGGAGCTGACAAGACACTGTTTGTTCAAAGAACTAAGTCTGCTGTGATTGTATCTCAGATCTACGTTGACGACATAGTGTTCGGATCTACCTCTCAACAGCTTGTTTGTGAATTCATAACTCTTATGCAAAAGGAGTTTGAGATGAGTATGGTAGGAGAACTGAATATGTTCATTGGTCTTCAGGTAAAGCAATCCAATGAAGGCATGTCGGACAGGTCTGCACTCCTATGTTTACAAGTGACAAGCTTTCTAAAGATGATGGTGGAAAATCTGTGGAGGTCACTTTGTACAGGAGCATGATAGGGAGTCTTCTATATCTAACGACCATCAGACCTGACATCAGTTTCAGTGTGAGAGTGTGTGCTCGTTATCAAGCTTGTCCAAAGGAGTCTCATATCATGACAGTCAAAAGAATTATCAGATACATTAGCGGTACAGCTGATTATGGCATATGGTATACCAAAGACACTAACACTCTTCTGTCAGGCTACAACGATGCTGATTGGGCAGGCAATACTGATGATAGGAAAAGTACCACAGGTGGGTGTTTTTATGTGGGAATGATGTGTCTATAATTTCTATCTTTTCATAGCATTATTACATTGCATTTCATGTCATATCTGCATCCAAATCCCGCATTTTCTTACGACACTGCACTTCTAACGCCATATTCGAGTTTCGTAGAGTTTTGTGGATTTTCAGGGATTTTGGAGCTATTCAGAGCTATTTTTGGATATGGACACATCCAGCATGCCCGTGAGTCCGTTGGCAAGGTTCTACAGGAGTTCGTCGAGGTTCGGAAGCCGATGGGAGGAGAGGAGGAGAAGCTAGCAAGAGAAAGGAGTCATTAGGGATGTTTCCTAGGCGACTCGACCGAGTAGCACAAGCTGCTCGGTCGAGCTGATACACAAGCACAGTAGAATGCGCATCCTACTCGACCGAGCAGAGTGGTGACTCAGCCCGAGTTGACCTATTTTCGAGCTGCATCTCACCAACATCCTGCTCAACCGAGCTGGACCTACTCGATCGAGCCAGTGGACGACTCGACCGAGCAGGCCTACTCGGTCCGAGTAGGCAGAGCGACATTTTGGAAGGAGATCCGATCTACTGACAGCTCGATCGAGTAGGCGGGCTGCTTGACCGAGCAGCCCGGACCCCTTCGCCTAAGCCAAGAGCAGTTAAGGCGCATGCTCGCCTGAGTAGGCGTCTACTCGACCAAGTCGCCGACTCGGTCGACGACATGTGGGCCCCAAACTTCAGAATTTTGGATTTTTTCGTCGGGGCCCCACACTGCTGTATTAGAGCTAATTTAGACTGATGTTTTAGAGAGATTTTTATTTATGTTTTTGAATTAAGCTTAAGGAGAGGAGATCAAAAACTATTGTAGATCTAGATCTAGGTTTTCGGAATTGAGTTGTTTTTGGGAAAAGATTATATTTTTATCATCTCTTTTGTCTTGGGACCTGCGGGAATTCTTTGGATCTCTATTGGCTATTGTTCTTTCTCATTTTCGGTATGTAAGATCTTAATTCCTCGCTCGATTTAATTGCTATGACGTTTTCTACGGTAGAAACTATGTTTTTATTTATCGTTATCGCTATGTGTGAGTAGTTTTCCCTAGGGCTGATGGGTTAGCCCTAAGACTCTAGGAAAGAGATGTAGATCTGAGTTTCTAGGTTGTATTGGGAATAAGGGGGATTATTTCGGTCGATCCATCCAAATCCCTAGGAGAACTCGTACTGAGATCATACCCACGGTCGGTGGAATTGATGAGCTTAAGGAGTATCTTTGGGATTTAAATAGGGAGTTAGTGGATCAAACCAAGGCTTGTGACCATGACCGGCTCGTTCTTTGAGGGAATCCACCGACGAACTATATAATTACATTGACGGCTAACGCCATTGCGTCAGTGAGAGCCACCGAAATACCTCGAAATTCTGGCCCACGAGAGTGGTATGAGTTGAGAGGTCGACCCCCTAAATCCAATGCAATGTAAGAATCCCATTCTAACATCAACCTCCAACGGTCTTAGAGGTGATCCCTATAGCCCTAGCTTCTCTTATTATCAAACCAATAACACCATCATAACCAAACTTCCCAAACCGACTGCCATCTCATTCTGAGATTTAAAGATAATCTGAGACCCCAATACACTGTCACTGCCCCTGTGGGATTCGACAATCTTATATACTATAATTTGACACCGTCTGCTTGCAGATATAGCCCAGAGTCAACACCTAGGAACTATATTGTGCCCGGTGATTGTGACACCGCCAGGTGGATTTTAGGTGTGAGTTCTGGGTGCGTCAAGTTTTTGGCGCCGTTGCCGGGGACGGTTACGGTGTATCTCAGTTTATTTCTATTTCAAAGAATCTGCTAGCAACTCTCACCATTTCCTATCTTTCCACCCTTTTTATTCTCTTTTATTGTTACCCTCGCTACTAACATCTCTCCTGTCAGTAATCGCACCTAAGAAATCAGACACGATGGAGATGGTGATGCAAGTACAGTGGACCAGTGAATTTGACAGTGACTCGGATACGATTAGCTTCTCTCCGTATCATATGCATGGACTCCAGGACTCGCGCATGGATGAAGCCATGATCAAATGTGTAGTTAGAGAATTGATTGATGTAGTTCGGTTTATCGGATCAGGAAGCTATATGGCAGGTAATGTAAATCAGCAAATGGTCATGGATCATATAACGAACAAGGTTTCTGATGCAGGTACCCTTGAGGGCGACATCCACATAAGCTTCGAAGGGGGCGTGATGCTCCTACAGACTATCGAAACCCTACCTGTTGATGCAAGCTGGAGAGAGACTCGTCAAATGGAGCCACTGAACGATTCACAGCTCTTGAGTATAATTGAAAGGGTAGTGGCCGATGTATGGACCAATGGTCCAGTGGAATTTCCTGTAAATGACCCGATTATACAAGAACTCTCAGTCTTTATCGCGAGCACCTTCCACAATGCAGATACCTTGGATGGCGTCCCCATCGCTGACGGAAACTATGTGCGATACAAGGGAGACACCCTACGCTTCTACAATGACAACATCCCACAGGCTGCTGCAACATGTGAAGAACATGTCTGCGAGGGATACACAGATCCCTGACCGTTCCAGAGCAACATTGACCAGGGAAGTCCTCCCAATTCTACACTTGATAGTGAATGCATACTTGAGTACTTTACCTCTGTCGACAGGTGTGCTACAGAACAAATCGCTATGGAAACAGATCTCGCAGACGTCTGCCACGACGTACCATCATCTCCTTGCTCATCCTATAACTCTGCCAATGAAGAGTTTCCAGCTTCTGAATCGACAATTGAGGGTGCATCCTTCTCGCAAGCAAGCGATGATGGGAGTGCAGCACCCCCTCAGGTAGAACTAAAACCTCTTCCTGCTAATTTGAAATATGCCTTTTTGGGGGAGAATTCCACTTACCTCGTCATCGTCAATGCAGCCCTCACCGAGCCACAACTAGAAAGCCTCCTAAAAATCCTTAGAGCCCATAGAAAGGTAATAGGGTATAGCATTGCCGACCGAAAAGGCATCAGTGAAACCTTATGCACCCATAGGATCTACCTGAGGATAAGGAAGCTACCTCTATTGAGCCTCAACGGCGATTAAACCCCAACATGAAGGAGGTAGTGAAGAAGGAGAGTTTGAGATTGCTTGATGCCGACATTATCTATCCCATTTCTGACAGTAAATGGGTTAGCCCTGTGCAGGTAGTCCCCAAGAAAGGGGGCATGACCGTGGTTAAAAATGATAAGGATGAATTAATATCCACTAGAACTGTCACTGGTTGGCGTATGTGTATCGATTATAGGAAACTCAATAAAGCCACCAGAAAGGACCATTATCCTCTACCCTTTATTGACCAAATGCTTGAGCGTCTAGCCAAACAAAAATACTTTTGTTATCTCGATGGGTACTCCGGTTTCTTCCAAATCCCATTACATCAGGAGGACCAAGAAAAGACAACGCTCACATGTCCATATGGCACATTCGCTTACCGAAGAATGCCGTTTGGGCTATGTAATGCACCTGCTACATTTCAAAGGTGCATGACGTCTATCTTCTCAAATTTCATCGAAAACATAATGGAAGACTTCATGGACGATTTCTCTGTGTATGGCACCGAGTTCGATGATTGTCTGGCCAATTTGTCCAAAGTTTTAGAGCGATGCCATGACAATAAACTGACTTTAAATTGGGAAAAGTGCCATTTCATGGTGACAGAAGGAGTTGTACTTGGCCATGTCATCACTTCTAAGGGGATCGAGGTTGATAAAGCCAAGGCCGAAGTCATAAAGAGTCTACCGCCCCCCCACTAACCTTAAAGGTATCCGTTGTTTTCTAGGGCATGCGGATTTTTTACGTCGCTTCATACAGGATTTCTCTAACATTGCTCGCCCTCTCACGGAGCTCCTTGCTAAGGACGCTTCTTTTGTGTTTACTGACGCATGCTTGCTAGCTTTTAACAGGTTAAAGGAAGATCTCATCTCAGCCCCAATCATATAACCGCCGGATTGGAATCTACCGTTTGAGCTGATGTGCGACGCTAGTTGACTCTCCCTGAAAGGTGATACTCGCAAGTGTACGAGGTCGGCAAATAATATACCCGGTAAGTACGGGATTGTATCCACAGAGACGAAACTAATCTGCAAATTCAAACAAATAGTCAGAGCATGTACAGAATGGTTGAGGCTTTTAACCACCCTATAGGGTGAATGATTGTTTGAATAGATGGTTTATCTAAATCCCCTAGAGTTAGGGTAATGTCCTAAGGTTTGGATGCAAGGGAGAGAAAAAGTGTGGGTGTTGAAGATATCGGTAGGATTACTCAATTGCTCTGCTAAATGTTAATTCCATGATAACTCGATCATTCATCCATTTCAAGGTATGAGGATCGGGAAATAATTAATTAAGCACATATGGGGTGCACCAAGGGTAATTGCTAACTGGGTTCTCTCCTAATTAAAGCTCATGAATCACTCTCACACCCATTTCATGGTATATGAGAGTAGTGCATGTAGGTTATGGTGCGCATCACACCACCACCGTTCTGCGGCCCCTTTCGGGTAATGCACGATTTGATAGATGGGTCATAACCCAGTTAACAATTTGAATTATCGGATGAATTAAACTTCTAAATTACGAAAAATGGATTGTATGGGTCTTGCATTCATTTCAAGATATGCAATACCCATTGGATACATAGATGCAACAATTACGAAGCACCACCGTTCTTCGGCTCCTCCATGGATAGTACCAAACACAATTACTCATAAGTTTAATTCATCCAACAACATGGATTAATAAGGGGTGCAAGAAATTAATATTAGTAGGCAATCAATACATCCTACATCAATCTAAAACACCCACTCAATGAATCTAGCCTAGCATATCAAGAACAGAATCAGCATTCATAAAAATAGACATAGTTCAATGCAAGGAATCAAAGTAAATGTGTATTAGAAAGAGGGTTGGAGATTTGTCACCAAATATAAGCTTCCTCAATCAGCAATCAATCCCAGCAATAACAAAACGAAATCAGAAAGCTCAAGACTCTCCAAAACCCTATTCCCCTTCTTAAGGAAGAAGATGACCTAAAATAGCAGAAGATTAAGTTATATTATCCTCTACATCTTAATAGTAGTGTTTTATACCCCCTAGGGGTTACATCTCATCCATCTGAATCATCATACAATGATTCACAGCAGCTGGAGAGAAATCGGGTTAAGAAAACCCTGTTTCTTGCAACCCAGACTGCGGGCGAAGAAACCCGATAGTCGACTATCGAACAAACGGCAGTCGACTGATGACATGTGACTGTCATTGCTACTAACGAGCGACATGCGACTGTCTTTAAAATTCACAGTCGCCTGTGTGATCCACAGGTGACTGTCTTTTGTTCTTCATTCGCCTGCTACAGAAATGCCAAAATAACAGAGAGTTGGCTCTTTTTGCTCCCTCAGGAATCTGAAATAGCAGTCGACTGATGCAAAGATGAAAGCCGACTGTACAATATTACAGTCGACTGTCAATCCTCTTTCAGGCGATTGTCATTGGGCTTCAGCTATGCCAGCTTCAGTTCTTTAAAGGCAGGAGACTACCGTTGTTTGGGCAGTCGACTGTTGGGTTGCTCAGGCGACTGTCGCTCCATCTACAGGCGCCTGTTTTGTACTCCTCCTCTTGAGTTGATTTATTCCCTTCGGGACACTTGAAAAATCCAGAAAAAATCCCTATAAATATAATAGACATTTATAATGTTTTGGGACGTGAAATTGTGCCAGAATAAAATCATACGCTCACAAATGATGAATTAGCGTAAATGTAGGTAAGAGAGCATGATTCCCTGGATTATATGCACAAGAGGAGATGATTATGCGGCTAGAATATGCAATATTTATTCATAATCACACACCCCAACTAGCGTTTTGCTAGTCACTAGCAAAATAAGTGACCAATCCCAAAATACAATGTTGACCCCATCCATGGATTATTGGCAATACCAAAGGGTGTTGAAATCATATATGTATAAGGGCAAAGTTCTCAAGTCTATGCACTCGTTCCTAAGACTATAATCTCATTCATCTTACACATTCCACCATCCACACCTAAGCTTAGTATATCCCTTAATATGTCACAATCTCATGTTGTAAGATCCTTAGGAACTCTCGAGCTTGTGGGATATAACACTAACTCCCTCGAAAGATCATGGAGATGAGTTGTGGTTCAAATTTCATGCATTTACTCAAATTTCATGGCAATTTTTGCCTTATTCAAAGTACCATGGCAAAAGTTCATGCCTTATTCAAATGTGCACAAGTGCACTTATTATTGTAGCATTTAATAGCATTCATTTAAGCAACTCCAAATTCTAAGTCACTATCTTAAGATCCATGAATATAAACCTAGCCGAATTTTTAAATTTCCTAAGGCTTAATCAATTGATCGTTGATACCAAGGTCTATACATCACTATAGGGTTTCAAATGGGTGGTAATTGCCATGAGCTTCAAGTTAAGGGCCAAGTGTAACCATGAAGAGAGACAATTAATTGCCCCTAGTACATAAAGATACAACACACCCTAATATGCCAAAATCCACTCCAAGAATACATGTTTACCAAAGTTGGGAAGGATCACGACATTTAACCAATGAGTCTAACAAAAAGCTATGGGTTGCAGAAATGTTGGTGATGGATGGAAATTTTTTTTATTTCATTCAATTTATTCACAAAAAGGATGAAAATAATAAAAGATGCTCAAGAAGTTTCTACATCCTAGTCCACACCACCAACTAAAAATAAACATGGTCCTCAATGTTTGAAGGGTGAGATGAAATATATGCATGAAAATGGATAAACTAGGATAAGAAAACTTGAGCAAGATCTATTCATTAGTACATATTACTATATAGGAAAGTTTTGGAACGAACACACCTAATTGGTTCCAACCGGTGGTGGTTCCGTAAGCTCCATGGTGACCTCGTCCCTACTCCACGGCTCTTGGCAATGCTTTAAGCGTTGGCCATTCACCTTGAATTCATTACCGTTTTGTGGGTTGGCAATGGTCGCCACGCCATGTGGAAACACCTCCCAAACAAGGAAAGGTCCAATCCACTTCGAAGAGATGAAGTCTTGAGTTGTAGAGTAGCACTTTCTCCCCCGGGGTGAATTCTCTCCTCAAAATGATTCGATCATGGGTGCATTTAAGCATCTCCTTCACAAGCTTGGAATTGTTGTATGTCTCCCTCCTTATCTCTTCGAGCTACACTAACTGCAATTTACGAGAAGAGGGGTCAATTTCACAATTAAACTTTTTAGTTGCCCAAAAAGATTTGTGTTCAAGCAATGGGCAAGTGGCAAAATTTTCCAAAAACTAAGCGATATGGGGACATCCCTAAAACCGTTTTGTAGGCGGTACGGTACGCCCACAATGCCTCAGGAAGACACATGCTCCAATCCTTCTTTGATGGATTCACCGTCTTTTGGAGTATGTTCTTGATTTCCCGATTTGCCAACTCCGCTAGTCCATTGGTTTGGGGGTGGTATGGTGTATAAACCTTGTGTTTCACCCCAAACTTCTTCATTAAGCTTGCGAAGAGGCGGTTGCAGAAATGTGACCCTCCGTCGCTTATCATTGCCTTTGGCATCCCAAATCGTGCGAAAATGTTTTCCTTCATGAATTTAAACACGATAGCCGCATCATTGGTCCTACAAGGAATAGCCTCCACCCATTTAGATACATAACCTATAGAAAGCAGAATATATGTGTACCCAAAAGATGGGTGAAATGGCCCCATAAAATCAATGCCCCAACAATCGAAAATTTCTAATTCAAGAATGGGATTTAACGGCATCATATTTCTTTTAGTAATTCCCCCCAACTTTTGGCAAGCTAAGCATGATTTACAATATGTATAAGTGTCCTTAAACATGCTAGGCCAGTAAAAACCACATTGTAGAATTTTTGCTACGGTCTTTTGGATGGAAAAGTGATCACCACACACACCCTCATGGCAAAAATGTAAAACACTATCAAACTCATGGTAGGGTATGCATCTCCTCACTATTTGGTCATTACAATACTTGTAAAGGTAAGGGTCATTGAAAAAGAAAGATTTTACCTCAAAGATGAACCTTTTGTAATCTTGGCGAGACCAAGTAGAAGGAGTCTTACCGGTGACCAAGTAGTTTATGATGTCAGGAAACGAATCATTCAATAGGATGGTTGCCGGTTCCATGCTCATTGTTAACTGCGAAAGGTGATCGTCAACATTATTTTCCGCTCCCTTGTTGTCCTTGATGGCGATGTTGAATTCTTGCAAGCACAAAATCCAACGGATTAGTCTAGGCTTAGTGTCTTTCTTGGAAAGGAGATATTTAAGAGCGGCATGGTCGGTAAAGATTGTAATTGGGAATCCCAATATGTAGCTCCTAAATTTCTCCAATGCGAAGACAATGGCTAATAGCTCCTTCTCCGTGGTGGTGTAGTTTCATTGAGCCTCATTCATGCTCTTGCTTGCATAGTAAATCACCACGGAGACATTGTCCTTGCGTTGTCCAAGCACGGCACCAACTGCATAGTCACTAGCATCGCATATAATTTCGAAGGGTGATGTCCAATCTGGCACCACGGGGAATGTACCGGATTCCCCAAGAAATGCATACTTCAAATATGGTGGCAACGGCTTCAAATCCAAGGATGGGTGCTCCAGCTTTGATGGCCTTTGGTATGGCGTGTCCAACTGTAGCGGCTCAAAAGATGGCATCCACTTAGTCACAGTGCCAACTTCCTGCAACAAACAATCGGTGTCAATGTTTTCACAAAAATGCTCAACAAAATTAAGCGCTTCAACAAACTCCGCATCAAAATACTCTTCAACTAGAGTCTCAATCATGCAAGCATCCTCAAACTCACCATCCCCTGATGGCAACTTACCAGCATTAAAAATGTTTAAGTCAAGAGTCATGTTGCCAAATGAGATTTTAAGTTGACCATCCCTACAATTGATTATAGCATTGCTTGTGGCTAGGAATGGTCTACCTAAGATGATGGGGGTTGGTGTTTTGGTTTGATGTCCAAGGATGTCCAACACGACGAAGTACACCTGGTAGTAAAATTTGTCCACTTGGATGAGCACGTCCTCTATGCTATCCTTGGGGACCTTGATGGATCTATCGGCCAATTGTAGAATAATGGGTGTAGATTTCAATTCTTCAAGTCCTAATTGTACATACAAGTTATATGGCAACATGTTTACACTCGAACCTAAATCAAGGAGGGCTTGCCCTATCGTTTGGGTTCCTATGATGCATGGGATTATAGATGAGCCGAGATCCTTGTATTTAGGAGGGGCATTATGTTGCACGATAGCACTAACTTGTTGCGTTAGGAAGGCCTTTTTCTTAACACTAACATTCCTCTTAACGGTGCACAAATCTTTTAAAAATTTAGCATATGCTGGAATTTGATTTATTGCATCAAGAAGAGGAATATTAATTTGACATTTTTGAAATATTTCGTAGATTTCGGATTGAAACTTATCTTTTTGTGGAGGTTGAAGCCTTTGAGGGAATGGTGCGGGAGGGATGTACGGCTCGGGCTCTTCAATGATGATCTCTTCGGAATGGTTGCCTTTGTCCGATCTTCCCTCTTGCACCTCTTCATTTGTGGTGGCTTCATTCTCCATAACTATCTCCGCTTCGACTCTCGGTGGCTCTGGCTTCTCAATTTTTCGACCACTCCTCAATGTTGTCACTGCTTGACAAGACTTGACGTTGGATCCCCCCGATGATGAATTCATGTTTGGGTTGGGGAGTGGTTGTGCCGGAAGCTTATCCTTCTCTAGAGTTGCCGCAAGCTTTGCCATGTTCTCATTGAGTTGTTGAAATTTTTGTTGGTGTTGTGCCTGGGTTTGTTGTAGTTGTTGCCATTGTTGGAAGTTGGCTTGATTTTGCGTTGTTTGCATTTGGATGAATTGTTGCAATGTGTAGCTCAGAGATTGCACTTGGGGTTCAATTGTTTCATCCCTCCTCCTTTGAATGCCTTGTTGATTGTTGTTGATGTTGAAGGGTGGTGGGCAACACGATGGTTGAGCTTGTTGTTGTCTTTGGGGACCCCAATTCAAGTTCGGACTATTCCTCCAACTTGGGCCTTGATTGTTGGAATTGTTGTATCCTTGCCCTTGGTTGGAATTTGCCACGTAATTCACTTGTGTGGGGGTCTTGAAGCACTTCCTTTGCTCTGCGTAGGTTGGGACAATGGTTAATGCTATGGCCTACGCTACTACAAAGATTGCATAGCCCTTCATTACCAACTGTCACGGCCTTCACTCCTTTCAATTGCAACCCTTCAAGTCTTTTGCAAATGATGGCCTCCATTCTTGCCTCTAAGGCTTCCTCTTGGGTCAATGTAAGGAGACCTCCACGGGCCAAAGGTTGAGGTAATTTTCTTCTCTCAAAATCGGGAGTTTCCTCCCAACTTCGTGCATTCTCCGCTATGGACTATAACTAGTCCCATGCCTCCTGTGGTGTCTTATCCAAAAATTCCCCGTTGCACATCATTTTCACGAATTGTTTCATGGATGGGATGAGTCAGTTGTAAAAGAAACTGATGAGACGGTATTCATCAAATCCATGGTGTGGACACACTAGTAGCAGCTCCTTGAACCTTTCCCAAGTAATATCAAAGCTTTCATTTAGCTTCTGAGAAAATTTTTCCATTTGCCGCTTTAATCCTTGAGTCATGTGCAAGGGAAAAAAACTTTTTCAGAAATTCAGCTTGCATTACTAACCAGGAGTTAATAGTATGAGGAGGTATAACACTAAACCAATTTTTAGCTTTATCCTTTAAAGAAAAAGGAAACAGTTTAAGATAAATGGTTTCATTGCTAGCCTTCCCATCAGAACATGTGATGCATACATCTTCAAAATCCTTTATGTGTAGATAAGGGTTCTCCTTCTCTACACCATGAAAAGTGGGGAGAGTTTGAAATATCCCATGTCTCGGGCTAAAGGAATTCGCATCAGCTGGAAGCACAATGCATGAGCCGGTAGCAAACCTACTCGGTCTCAACACATATCTCAAACTTCGATCACCCTCATGTTGAGAGTGATCGTCCTCACTATGATTGGTGTTGTCTTTACCGTTGGTGTTGGTATTGTTGTCGGTCATGTTTATGTTTCTTACTAGTCTATGTGTTCGAGGAGTCCTTAACCACATAAACTAGACAATTGAGTTCAAGCCAAAACTTTCCAAGATTAGCCTAATTTTTATAGTTTTGATGATTATAAAAATTGAAAAACAAACTCGGATATCCACAATGAATATAAACAGTAGAATGGAAATATCTCACCAAATTTTCACGACAAAAACCAAAGTGTGAAATGAATATACGTCGTCCCCGGCAACGGCACCAATTTGCTTGACTCTCCCTGAAAGGTGATACTCGCAAGTGTACGAGGTCGGCAAATAATATACCATGTAAGTATGGGATCGTATCCACAGAGATGGAACTAATCTTCCAATTCACACAAATAGTCAGAGCACGTACATAATGGTTGAGGCTTCTAACCACCCTATGGGGTGAATGATTGTTTGAATAGATGGTTTATCTAAATACCCTAGAGTTAGGGTAATGTCCTAAGGTTTGGATGCAAGGGAGAGAAAGAGTGCGGGTGTTGAGGATATCGATAGGATTACTTAATTGTGTTGCTAAATGTTAATTCCATGATAACTCGATCATTCATCCATTTCAAGGTATGAGGATCGGGAAATAATTAATTAAGCACATATGGGGTGCACCAAGGGTAATTGCTAACTGGGTTCTTCTCCTAATTAAAGCTTATGAATCACTCTCACACCCATTTCAAGGTGTGTGAGAGTAGTGCATGTAGGTTGTGGTGCGCATCACACAACCATCGTTCTACGGCCCCTTTCGGGTAATGCACGATTCGATAAATGGGTCACAACCCAGTTAACAATTTGAATTATCGGATGAATTAAACTTCTAAATTACGAAACATGGATTGTAGGGGTCTTGCATTCATTTCAAGATATGCAATACCCATTAGATACATAGATGCAACAATTACGAAGCACCCCCGTTCTTCGGCTCCTCCATGGATAGTATCAAACCCAATAACTCATAAGTTTAATTCACCCAACAACATGGATTAACAAGGGGTGCAGGAAATTAACATCAGCAAGGCAATCAATACATCCTACATCAATCCAAAACACCCACACAATGAATCTAGCCTAGCATATCAAGAACAGAATCAGCATTCATAAAAATAGACATAGTTCAATGCAAGGAATCAAAGTAAATGTGTATTATAAAGAGAGTTGGAGATTTGTCACCAAATACAAGCTTCCTCAATCAGCAATCAATCCCAGCAATAACAAAAACGAAATCAGAAAGCTCAAAACTCTCCAAAACCTTATTCCCCTTCTTAAGGAAGAAGATGACCTAAAATAGCAAAACATTAAGTTATATTATCCTCTACATCTGAATAGTAGTGTTTTATACCCCTTAGTGATTACATCTCATCCATCTGAATCATCATCCAACGATTCACAGAAGCTGGAGAGAAATCGGGTTAAGAAAAACCCGTTTCTTGCAACCCATACCGCGGGCGAAGAAACCCGATCAGTCGACTGTCGAACAAACAGTAGTCCACTGATGACAGGTGACTGTCATTGCTACCAACGAGCGATAGGAAACTGTCTTTAAAATTCACAGTCGCCTGTATGATCCACAGGTGACTGTCTTTTGTTCTTCAGTCGCCTGCTGCTGAAATGCCAAAATAACATAGAGTTAGCTCTTTTTGCTCCCTCAGGAATCTGAAATAGCAGTTGACTGATGCGAAGATGACGGGAGACTGTACAATATTATAGTCGACTGTCAATCCTCTTTTAGGCGACTATCATTGGGCTTCAGCCTCGCCAGCTTCAGTTCTTTAAAGGCAGGTGACTGTCGTTGTTTGGGCAGTCAACTGTTGGGTTGCCCAGGCGACTGTCGCTCCATCTACAGGTGCATGTTTTATACTCCTCCTCTTGAGTTGATTTAGTCCCCTTCGGGACACCTAAAAAATCCAGAAAAAATCCATATAAATATAATAGACATTTATAATGTTTTGGGACGTGAAATTGTGCCAAAATAAAATCGTACGCTCACAAATGATGAATTAGCATAAATGTAGTTAAGAGAGCATGATTCCATGGATTATATGCACAAGAGGAGATGATTATCAGGCTAGAATATGCAATATTTATTCATAATCACTAGTGACCAAGCGGTAGGAGTCGTCCTTGGCCAAAGAAAAGAAGGGAAGCTTCATGCGATTTCTTACGCTAGCAAGACCCTGGATGATGCTTAAAAGGACTACACTACTACAGAGAAGGAGCTACTAGCCGTGGTGTATTCTATTGAGAAGTTTAGATCGTATCTCTTCGGGTCTAAGGTAATTATTCATGCGGACCATGCAGCACTGAAATACCTATTGAGTAAGAAGGATGCAAAACTACGCTTGATACGGTGGATCCTCCTCCTCCAACAATTTGATATAGAGATCAAAGACAAGAAAGGAGCGGAAAATGTAGTGGCAGACCACCTTTCGCGGTTAATCCAAAATCATAGGGACGCCAGTTTGCCAATTGATGATTCCTTCACTGGCGAGCAGTTATTTGCGAGAAACTCATCTGAAGCCCATTGGTATGCAGATATAGTGAATTACTTAGTGAGCAGCATAATCCCGCAAGGGTTGGCGACCTACTCAAGGAGGAAATTCTTACATTATGCCAAGAGTTATTTTTGGGATGACCCATACCTATTCAGAACATGCGCCGACGGGATCATCAGATGATGTATCCCAAAAGAAGAGGCAACCTCCATCATATCACATTGCCACTATCAACCATGCGGGAGACATGCAACAATCACCAAAACCATGGAAAAAAATCCTCTAAAGTGGTTTCTATTGGCCTACCATATTTACAGATGCGAACGAATACATCAGAAATTGCGATAGGTGCCAAAGGACGGAAAACATCACGAAAAAGAATGAAACACCCCTTCAGGGCATCTTGGAGATAGAACTATTCGGCTGTTGGGATGTCGACTTTATGGGACCCTTTCCGTCAAGTAACGGTAATAGGTACATCTTGGTTGCCTTTGATTACGTCTCGAAGTGGTTGGATGCCATAGCCACCCCGACAAACGACGCAAGGGTAGTAGCCAAATTCTTCAAGAGTACAATCTTTTCCCGTTTTGGAGACCCCCAGACAATCATAAGTGATGGAGGGAGCCATTTCATCGAGAAGAAGTTCGAGACGATGCTCAAGAAATATGGAGGTCATCACAAGGTCACCCTCGCTTATTATCCTCAAACCAGTTGCCAAGTGGAATTGTCCAACAGGGAAGTCAAGGGCATCCTAGAGAAGATAGTGAGCGCCTCGAGGAAAGATTGGTCCCACAAGTTAAGCGACGCTCTTTGGGCATATCGCACCGCATTCAAAACTCCCATCGGAACAACCCCCTACAGACTAGTATATGGAAAAGCCGGCCACCTTCCGGTAGAATTGGAACCCAGAGCATACTGGGCAGTAAAGAAAATGAACTTTGACTACAAGAGTGCCTCCACGATACGAGCCTTACACAGCAATGAGCTTGACGAAATCCGACGACACGCCTATGAGAATGCAAAGATATATAAGGAAAGGACCAAAGCTTACCATGACAAGAACATCACGGTGGTTCGCCATGATGTCGGGGACCAGGTACTCCTTTACAATTCAAGATTACGCCTCTTCCCTGGGAAATTAAAATCGAGGTGGTCCGGCCCCTACAAGATAGTGAGTCTACCTCCTGGGGGTACCGTAGAACTCGAAGGGAAGAATGGCAGGTTCAAAGTAAACGACCAGAGGATAAAACCGTACAGAGCAAGAGAGTCAATTGGGCGAGAGGAGACATGCTTCCTTGAGGAATGCCCCACTATTTGCTGAAGACATGGAGAAGGTTAAGCTCGCGACTCAAAATGAGCGCTTATCGGGAGGCAACCCGACTATGTATATCCTAGATTCTTTTTCTTCTTCATTTTCTCTTTTGTACTATCTATCCCAGAAAACCAAATAAAAATGCTTTCTATCCCATAAAAATATAAAATCATAAAAATCTGACAGGTTCTTCCTTTCTACAGAATGAACGTCGAGGGGAGCATGCAAATCGATGTATTGAATAGAAAGGAGCTGGAAGGAGAGTAGCCAAGTTAAGGGAAAAGAGTCACAAGGGTCACAGGTGACTAGACTGAGCGGTCACCTACTCGGTCGAGTAGACGAGAGCAGATGAAAAGTAAGGAAAACAACGTTCTGCTTGCTCGGCCCGAGTGGCTCCTGCTCGGTCGAGTGATCATCTGCTCGATCGAGTAGACACTTACTCGGTTAAGCGCAAAAAAAATCGACGAAAACGACACTCTGCTTGCTTGGCCCGAGTAACATTCACTCGATCGAGTAGTCGCTTGCTCGACCGAGTACCCATATGCTCGACCAAGCTGAGGGAGTCATATGAATAGCGACAATGACTGCTCGGCCCAAGTCGCGTGCTGCTTGATTGTGGGACCCATTCTAAGCCAGGCTCAAGTCACTTATAATCCTTAGCCCCCTCAAAAAACTCCTGCCCTAATTTTCACCCGAGCCCTCCCAACTTATCCTACTCGATCCGGACGGTGGCCGCCAACGTTCCCCCCCCCCCCACCACGTCCCACCACCGCCGCCTCCAGCATCACTTGGAACTCTCCACCTACCGGTCAATTTCTCCCCCTCTCTCTCCCTCTTTCGTTAGAATTCCGTATGCCCATCCTCAATTCCTTCTTTCTACCCCGCCATCGTCCATCCCCTGCACCCCTAGGAAAACCATATTCACTTGACCGATCATGGTTAGTGCTCGGCTGGGCCATGGGCACAATTCCCTCCTCGTCCGACCTACTCGACCGAGCACAACAACTGCTCGGTTAAGTAGACAATCGCCACCCACAACCCAACCACCCCACTTACTAGACCGAGCATCGCTTGTGCTCCGTCGAGCTCCGACACACACATCCCCCTACCCATTTGTTTTCATCCACTGACATTATTTTCTCATTCTATTTGCAGGTACATTGCGCTTACATAAGAGGACGCGTCCTGGAACATTTCAGGGGATAGCTCTGATCGGTAGCAGTCATGTACCCTACCAAATCATTCTTTCCGCATCATTCGTGTCGGTACACTCTTTCCACTTTTTACTTTACATACCGACCTGCGTTTTTAGATTGTCTGCAAGATGCCACCACGCCGAGCTAGACCCATAAACGCCGACACTGGCGCACCCACCTCTAGGCCCACTTGACGCACCCGTCGTACACGCTCACCCACATAAGGCCATATTATTGGCGAATCATCCACCCCTGCACCCCAGACAACCAACACCTCAACCCCTCCTGAACATCTATATCTAAACGACGCAGCATATGACGTCACCTTCCGGGACACTGACCAAGGCGACCAGTTCGTCGCTATGCTCCTACTCATAGGTCAGGGAGGCGACACTACTCAGCAGTCCATTGAACAGGACCTCCTTGTTCTTTGCAAACTGGTTAGGCACTGGCGGACCGACCCCACAGACTCACCATCGTCATCTGGAGCTTCTTACCTGCTAGCCGACCCAGTCGTCGCGCCACAGCCAGCTGCAACCGTCTCTGGTCCACAGCAAGGGGACACATCACCACCTCCAGAGGGTGGTGCCCCTGCTTGTGCTGTCACTCCACCATTTGTTGTCCTTCCCTCATCTTATATTGTGCTCATCTGTCTTTTCGGGGCCTTAGTCTTACACAGCTTGGGGGAGGACACACCATGCATCATTACATGTATGTGCATCATATCATTTTTTTTATTTCTTTTGTATATATTTATTTTCCATACACATTTTATCTCTTTAACCGCCCACCCACCCTAGCATCATTTCCCGCATGCCAGCGTGCTCTCAGCAGTGAGGACACTGCGGCGTTTAGCTTGGGAGATGAGCGCTATCGCTTTATTTTTTATATTTACATTTTTCTTTTATTTTCCACCCATCTTATCACCTTTTCATTTTATTTTTTAGCATCACGTCTTTCACTTTTTGCCATGCTTGCATGCCTGTTTTTATTTTTCTTACTTTCTCCGCTTTTCTCCCTTTTAGCTAGAATTGTTCTGCATGATGATATCTCTCACAGCCCTCAGTAGCTACTCACGATGCTTATACCTGTTGACATGCTATTTAGGATAGTCTCAGTTTTACTATTTATATGCTGGCATATTCTCTTGCTGATCCTTCTAATTTAATGCATGATATGAATTGAAATCGAATGCATGAAATAGTATCTAGTACGTTCTTTGTTCGGTAATGAACCTAGGTTCACGCATCTTTAGAATACTTGGAGCACCCATTTGTTATCTTATCCACTTATGTTTGCATGCCTGATATTATTGTGCTTTATACCGCATGTTTTCACTATTCACTGAGATGAATGAAAATATCCATTGCTAGCTATAAGTTTAGTTAGAGTATTATCCCATTGAATCGTTGTGCACCTCTGATGAGTGAACCGAGTGATATATTAGTTTTCATTCTCCACATTTCCTTATGATTCTCTACATATCATCTGGTTTCACCCCTGAAGCTACTTCTACCGCATCTACTTCCCAAAAATCCCAAAAGAAAAGGATAGCTTCCAAATAAATAAATTTAAAAAAATTTGAAAATAGAAAAATAAAAAGAAAATAAAAGAAGGAAAAAAACTATTTCCTATCCCTTTATTAGAAGCTACTACAAATACTTGGGAAAAGCCGAAAGTTTCCATATCCTATTCCTAGATGCGACGCCTCAGGCCAAGCTTGGGGGGGTTGAACCACCTGATTATATGAGTGCGTATAACATTAGAGTGGAAATGGTGCACAATGGGGAGATTCGATAATGCTTGAACTTTACAAAATATTTTAGTTTTGGAGATTTTTCATGTGTTGCAGTGAATATTTGATTGACATGACTTCTTTCCATTCTCTATTGCATGTTGGTGTGATCTCTTTGTGCTCCACTTATATCTATTGATTGAAAAAGTGCATTGCTAACTCTTTTATACTAGACTCTATAGATTGCATGAAATTGATATGAGTTGATGGCATGATTTTAGAAGATCCCTACTTTTGCCTTTATTGCATGCCAGCTATATGATCAGTAAGGTTTGAGGATACTATTAGCATGTGTTTTTATTATTATTCGAAGCATCGTGATATACTACTGAGGCTTGAGATCTGATTGAACATTTTAGCACCCCCTTCCATCTCATATCTCTTTTATTTTCTTTTATTTATCGCCTGACATGCCTAGTATTCGTCTTCCTCGAGGACGAGTAAGAGGTAAGCTTAAGGGATTTTAATGTGTCCATATTTTCTATCTTTTCATAGCATCATTCCATTGTATTTCATATCATATTCGCATCCAAATCCCGCATTTTCTTACAACACTGCACTTCTAACGCCATATTCGAGTTTCGTAGAGTTTTGTGGATTTTCAGGGATTTTGGAGCGATTCGGATCCATTTTTGGATATGGACACATCTAGCATGCCTGTGAGTCTGTTGGCGAGGTTCTACAGGATTTTGCCGAGGTTCAGAAGCCGATGGGAGGAGAGGATTAGAAGCTAGCAAGAGAAAGGAGTCATTAGGGATGTTTCCCAGGGGACTCGACCGAGTAGCACAAGCTGCTTGGTCGAGCTGATACACAAGCCCAGCAGAATGCACATCCTACTCGACCGAGCAGAGTGGTGACTCGGCTCGAGTCGACCTATTTTCGAGCTGCATCTCACCAACATTCTGCTCAACCGAGCAGGACCTACTCGACCGAGCCAGCAGACGACTCGACCGAGCAAGGCCTACTGGGCCGAGTAGGCAGAGCAACATTTTGGAAGGAGATCCGATCTACTGACAGCTCGATCGAGTATGCGGGCTGCTCGACCGAGGAGCCCGGACCCCTTCGCCCAGGCTGAGAGCAGTTAAGGCGCCTACTCGACCGAGCAGGCATCTACTCGACCGAGTCACCGACTCGGTCGACGACATGTGGGCCCCAAACTTCAGAATTTCGGATTTTTTCGTGGGGGCCCCACACTGATGCATTAGAGCTAATTTAGACTGATGTTTTAGAGAGCTTTTTATTTATGTTTTTGAATTAAGCTTAAGGAGAGGAGATCAAAAACTATTGTAGATCTAGATCTAGGTTTTGGGAATTGAGTTGTTTTTTGGGAAAAGATTATATTTGTATCATCTCTTTTGTCTTGGGACCTACGTGAATTCTTTGGATCTCTATTGGCTATTATTCTTTCTCATTTTTGGTATGTAAGATCTTAATTCCTTACCCGATTTAATTGCTATAACGTTTTCTACGGTAGAAACTATGTTTTTATTTATCGTAATCGCTATGTGTGAGTAGTTTTCCCTAGGGCTGATTGGTTAGCCCTAAGACTCTAGGAAAGAGATATAGATCTGAATTTCTAGGTTGTATTGGGAATACAGGGGATTATTTCGGTCGATCCATCCAAATCACTAGGAGAACTCGTACTGAGATCATGCCCACGGTCGGTGGAATTGATGAGCTTAAGAAGTATCTTTGGGATTTAAATAGGGAGTTAGTGGATCCAACCAAAGCTCGTGACCATGCCCGACTCGTGCCTTGAGGTGATCCACCGATAAACTATATCACTACATTGACGGCTACCGCCATTGCGTCAATGAGAGCCACCAAAATACCTCGAAATTCTAACCCACGAGAGTGGTATGAGTTGAGAGATCGACCCCCTAAATCCAATGCAACGTACGAATCCCATTCTAACATAAACCTCCAATGGTCTTAGCGATGATCCCTATGCCCTAGCTTCTCTTATTATCAAACCAACAACACCATCATAACCAAACTTTCCAAACCGACTGCCATCTCATTCTCAGATTTAAAGATAATCTGAGACCCCAATGCACTGTCACTGTCCCTGTGGGATTCGACAATCTTATATACTATAATTTGACACCGTTCGTTTGCGGATAGAGCCCAGAGTCAACACCTAGGAACTATATTGCGCTCGGCGATTGTGACACCACCAGGTGGATTTTAGGTGTGAGTTCGGGGTGCGTCAGGGAAACAATCTTGTCTTATGGTACATCAAGAAGCGGAATTCTATTTCCCTATCTATGGCTGAGGCTGAATACATAGCAGCAGGAAGTTGTTGTACTCAACTTCTATGGATGAAGCAGATGTTGACTGATTATGGGGTGGAGCAAGCGGTTTTGACAATTTTATGTGACAACCAGAGTGCGATCAACACGTCTAAGAATCTAGTTCAACACTCAAGAACAAAATATATAGACATCCGGCATCACTTCATCGGAGAATTGGTAGAGAAGAAAGTTCTAGTCATGGAATATGTTGCTACATCTAGCCAATTAGCTGATATTTTCATGAAACCCCTTGATTCGGGAAGATTTGAAGAGCTACGACAGACTCTTGGGCTATGTCGTCTCTAATGTTGCACATGATGTTGCAACATAGGATGAGATGTGTTGGGTTGGTAAGAGCCGTAGTTTGGGTCGGGTCTTTATTTTTAAGTTTTCTTTTCGACGCTCTTTCCAACTTCTATTTTCAGTTTCCAAAGAAAAGAAGAGCAGTTCTTCTAGGGTTTCTTGGTGATTCCTTGATCTATTCTCCCTCTTCTCTGCTGAAATGGCTCGCGATCAAGATCAAAAATCAGCACAAAGACCTCGCCGTTATTCTCGCTGATCATCCTCATCGAAATCGGCTGCGTCTTCTTCCTCTCCGCCTCCTGTTAAGTGAAAAAGGGTGGTTTCTCAATCTGCCCATGTATGCTCCCAAGGTTCATCTCCTCCCTCTTCATCTCAGCTTTCTTCCTGGCATTGCATTGTCCCATTGTGGCAAATTGGGAAATGGTTCCATTTTCCCCAATTTCGGTTTAATGCGAGGAACCCTCGTCTTCCGATTCCGAATTTTCTACTCCAGTCACAGTTTAAGACTGGTTCTTATGAGGACTGGGAAGAAATTGAACATGTCCTATATGGATTTATCTGGGGTTTGCCTTGGTCCTTATAAATTTGACAAGTTGAAGGGAAAATTGATGAGTGTTGAAGTGCCCGATGATGATGAAATTAGAATTACCACTTTTCGGCGAAGACGGTCTTCCCTAAAATAAACTGAAATTGTTGTTCTGGAGATATCAGATTCTGATATGTCCATCCCTGCTGAAGGAGCTGGTGCAAGTGTTGATGTTGAGGTGAACTCTGGGCCTGCTGTTGTAGATGATCAACCTCATGTTGTTAATGTTCAAGATGGCAATCATGTCCCTGGTGTTCATGTTGATAAAGAAGAGGTCCATCATATGGAGGACACCAACATGGTGGAAGATTCTGGTGCTCCTTCTGATACCCATACTCCTCAGATTCCTGTGGAAGATCCTGTTCAGGGGGCAGGTGATTACTCTTATGTTGCAATACAGACCGAGGATGCTCCTGATGTTGTACTAGAGGATGCTCCTGATGTTGCAACATCCTTTTGCGTTGGTGCTGAGGATGCCCTACATGATCATGTTGCTCCTCAAGCCGCTGCTACTGTTTCGTCCTTTGATGTTGTACATGATGTTGCAATACATGGTCCAACACAAGATGCAACATGTAGTCATGCTATACAAGATGTTGCTGATTCTTCTTCCCTGCCTTCCTTATCTAGAACTGATCTGATTCCCCCATCTCATAATTGCAAGCCCAGGTCTGCTTCCAGGAAATGTGCTGCTCCTTCTAGTCCTGCCTCTCCATCTTCTTCCAAGAGGGCCAAGTTCCATGCTGCACCAGGTTCTACATCTTCCCCCTATTTACAACGTCTGATGCTATAAGCAATGTATTTTTTGATCAGGCATGCAAAAAGAGATGGCCCCTATACCCTGAGAGGGCCATCCTTGTTGAGAAGAACCTGTCTGTTTCTTCTTTTTCCAAGACCAAGTTTGTCTCCATTTTGAAGGAGCTCAAGCTGTTTCATGCTGCTACTTGTTTCAAATCATATAACCCTGTATTGGTCAGGGAGTTTTACTGTAATCTATCTAGGGGTGCAGGAGTCTCTTCTTCCAGATGGGCCTCTCGTGATTTTGTCAGAGGGAAAATTGTGTCCTTCTGACCCTCTGTTCTCAACAAGATTCTTCAGTGGGCATGTTCTCCATCTCTCTCATCCTTTGGTGATTCTGTTAGAAATGACTATGACACCTTCATAAAGGTGGTCACTGCTGGAAAGTTGGTGAGTTGGCCGAAGTCCACGTCATTTCCCTCATCCTCATTATCTGCAAAATATTTCCTGCTATATAGGATTACTATTTTCCTCAGACATCCATAAACATGACCTACTTATTGTGATGCTTGTTCTTTTCACACATATCTTACCATATGATGATTGTGCCACTAAATGCCAAAGGGGGAGTCTGTTGGGTCATATGTAGTGTGACTATTTTGTCATTAGTGGCACTTGGATATTTCAGTAGTTCTTAACTATCCTTGTTTGAAAGATCTTATTTTTGGTCATGTTGTATGCCATGTTGTATGTCATGTTGAACGTCATGTTGCAACATGAGATCCAACATGCCGTTCTGAAGCTTTGGAAAGAATGACGGTCATCAAAAGTTTGAAGGTGGATTACTTCAGATCCTATTGCTTTTTCTTCAAGGGATTCTGTTATATGCTGCTAAGAAGAAGAACCGTTGAAGATGCATTAGGAAGCTGTTATCTCTCAGATATGATTGAAAGATCTATTGAAGATATATTTGCCCGTAAATATTGGTTGAAAGAGTTGTTGAAGATTTTTCAGAACCACTTGTCCGAAGTGATTCCTAAATTTGCGGGCCGCCGATCTGTATGGGATTCTATCAAGCGACCGGCCTTATCTACTCTGAGATTGAGGGGAAGCGCGGTATATATTGTAGTGCAGTTTGCGGCTAGGGTTTCACGACTTTCGAAAACGTTGTTTGAAGAACTCCGAGAGGGAGGCTGGCGGCTACACACGTAGGGATCAAGGGAGTTGATTCTTGTCAGTATTCTTGTCAGTATAGCAAGGGAATCTTGCATGCAAGGGGAGCTTGCATAGATTACTCCATGGTATTGGTAGAGACCACCCATCGCGGTTTGTATTGAGGACGAGTTTGTTCCTCCTCGTAGATATCCGGTATTAGTGATTGTATTCATTAATATTTGAGTGGATTAATTTTTTCTTTCTGGGCATGGCCCCGCAGATGTAGGTGTGCACACCGAACTGCGTTACCAAGTCTTGCGTGTCGTTGCTTGGTTTTAAGTTTAATCATTATGTTTAATTGATTAATCTCTATGTATTGAATTTCAGTTCATATTTAGAAAAGCAAAGCAGAGGAAATATCACAGATCCAACCTTTCTTATTAATAGAACAGGTCTACACTAAAGACAAATTTAGAGAGTGCACATTTATAATTATGTTATCATTTATCAAGAGAATCACAATTACAAACTTTAAAAATAAAGTAGGAAAATTTATTACATTAGATTAGCATTTAAAACATGCTAAATGAAAAAATACATAAATAAAAGAGAATGAAAAAAAATATGAATCATGATTGTAAGCTAAGGGGGAAACCCCATCCTGCATCATTCTTATATGTGGGAGTTTCTATGGAGTCTGTAAACACTTCAAGCAATAAACAAATCTGCCCCTTAACAACCACAACATCACCACACAAATATCGATAATAACAATAATCAGAGTATCATTAAACAGAAAAGCAGAAAAGCTCAGAAAAGAGAAGAGAATGAGTCGATTATCATATCATTTTTGGAAAATATTGCAGTTAGATCTAACATATAAGAGTATATACTGAGAGAAAAAGTTTGTTCTAGAAAATAATGGCACAGCCAAGCTAAATCTATTAGCAATGTTCAAAACTTCAATGACAACCGCAGGACTGTTGGTGTTAATTCAGACTGAAGTATGTTTGGCTGTTTAATATATGTATTCAGCCAGTTACATAAGTGTGTTCAAGATGAGAACAAGTGTGCACAGCTGTATACAAAGCAAGATAAGTATGTTCAGGTTGTGAACAAGTGTGTACAGCCGTAAAGCCAAGTGTGTCCAAGATGTGAACATGTGTGTTCAGCTGCTGAGAAAAAAGGAGATTAGTTGTGTGCATAACAAGTCCCTTGAGATTTGTATTTTGTCTGATATAGTAAATATTTGTACCTGTTGATGTAACCCTTGAAAGGGCATGGTTGTAGGTATGGGCACTGTAAGGCTGCAGAAGTAAAAATGATGTATATGTAATTAAAGGGGGGAGAGAGAGAGAGAGAGAGAGAGAGAGAGAGAGAGAGAGATCTAAGAGAAAAAGAAAAAACATCAAAAAATATCCAAGAAGAAGAAGAAAAAAAATCTTCATCTTTGCCTGAAATTCGTGTGAAAATTGCTGAAAAAATCTGTCTTCTTCGTTCTCTCAGATTTGAGTTCACAGTTTTGTTAACACAGTTATAGTTCATTGTGAACACAGTTAAGCGCACGATGTACACAGATATAGTGTAAACTGAACACAGTTGTTGCAGTTTTTTGCACACTTGTTTTTTCACAGATTCTTCTTTGTTCTCTCCTCCTCCCCTCAAAAGGTTCTGTCTTTGGGTGCTGAGCTTTGCCTCAACATCCAACACAGTGGTATCAGAGCTCCTTAGGTTGATATTAAGCCATGGATTCGGATCAATCATCTATTTCTCACCTTCCAATCTTGAGCAATAAGGAGAATAAGATCAACTACCAGTATTGGAGCATCAAGATGAAAACTTTCTTCATTTCCAAGGATGTGTGGGAGCATGTAGAAGATGGTGTTACTGATTTGGCAGATGGAGCCACAACAGCTCAAAAGAATGCTCATAAAGAGAAGATCAAGAAGGATGCTAAATTTTTCTACTGGATTCAGCAAGCTGTGGATGAAACTATCTTTCCCAGAATCATGAATGCTATAAGATCTAAAGAGGCTTGGGATATCTTGAAGAAGGAGTTCCTTGGATCAGCAAAGGTAATCAATGTAAAGCTTCAAACCTTGAGAAAAGATTTCGAAAATATGAAAATGAAGCCATCCGAATCTATACATGACTTCTTTTCAAGGATCACAACCACTGTTAATCAAATGAGGTCATTGGGTGAAGATCTTTCTTAGCAAAAGGTAGTTGAGAAAGTTTTGAGAAGCTTGACACTAAAATTCGATTTTGTAGCAGCAGCAATTGAAGAATCAAAAGATCTCTCTGTTTATACATCAAGTGATTTACTAGCCTCACTTTCTGCTTAGGAGGATAGACTCAACAGAGGCAAGGATGATGAAGGAATAAACCAAGCTTTTTACTCAAAAGTAATAATAAGTACACGAGTTAGCAATGACAGACCCTTTGGTGGTTATGCAAGAAATCATGGCTCAAATAACTTCAGAGGAGGAAGAGGAAGAAGTAATTGGAGAGATGGAAGAACTGGTAGACAACAAATGTATCAGCCTAGATCAGAAGTTCAGAACAGATTTAAGCCCAAAGAACCCATGATGAAAGGGTGCTCTCATTGTGGAAGAACTGGCCACAAAATTGAAAACTATTGGTTCAAAAACAATACAACTCCAAAGTGCTGGAAATGTCAGAAGTATGGACATTATGAGAAGGATTGCATAGAAAACAAAAGAAAGGAGAAAGCTAGCAGAGAAAATAGCGGAAAGGAGCAAGTCAACTATGTGGAAGAAGAAGCTCATGAAGTTGATAACTTGTTCATGGCAAAATTTGATGATATTCCAGTCCACAACTCCCTCACTTGGTATCTTGATAGTGGTTGCAGCAATCACATGACACATAAGCAAGATTTATTCATCAATTTTGAACCTATCAATGCTAGAGATGTAAGACTTAGCAATGATAAGAAAGCTAGCGTAGAAGGAATTGGTGACATTGTTGTGTTTACTAATGAAGGGAGGAAATCAATTAAAGATGTGTTGTATGTGCCTGATCTAAAACATAATTTGATAAGTGTTAGTCAATTAGTGAAGAATGGCCTTTGTGCTACATTTGATGAAGATCAATGCAGGATATATGATAAGAAGAAGAGGAAACTTGTTTGTGTGAGTAAAATGACAAATAACAAGATGTTTCCTGTTATGTTTGCTGCTCCTAACAATACCAACTTTCTAAGCACCATAATTGAAGATGAATTAGAACTTTGGCATAAAAGATTTAATCATTTCAATGTGGCTGGCTTAGGTGAATTATCTGAGAAGAAGCTAGTGTATGGTTTGCCATCACTAAAGCAAGGAAAAGGGAAGCATGTCACGCCCCGCTTCCCAAAATATGGAGGCGAAGCGTGAGAAGGTCCGCTCAGACTTGAAGCTGCAAAGCTGCAAGTCCGATAAGCGTCAATCAAATTTAAAACTGCAGGCCCTTGCAACGCGAACGAAACAAAGATAATAATAATGAAATGAGACAAAAGAAGCATCTCAGAATATCCATAAAATAAGTTTCCAACATCACAGAAAAACCACCAAGCTAAAAGTAAGAGACTAAAGGCCCAAACATGGCCAACAAAAGTACAGAGTACAACGACGGTGCTACGCACCAACAAAACTAACAAAAGGCCTAAAACAACATAAAGCTCAACAAAACTCAAAGCAAGGTCACCGGTGTCCACCAAAATCCTCATGTGCAATCATGGACTCAGACTCAGCGTCAGCAACACATCACGTACGCAGCAACGATCTCTGGCTCAGGTCTAACATGTGTCACCCAAAAGAGCAAGGGGCACATGTCAGCAAGTCTGGAAGACTTGTGCAAGTGAAACTGAAAGTACAAGTAAGAGCAACCTAAAAGTTCTAGCATGATGCAATGACATGGCAGTTAAAGTAATGAGTGCAACAGGTAAAGTAAAGCGAAGTAAGGTACGAGCATGGCATGACATTCACAAGACAAGTACAAGACAAGAAAAGTAAGCACCTCGTGCACAGAGATTCCGTCCTTTGGCTAGAGGGCTGATCAAGCCACTCCTAAGCTCAAGTGACCGTTTATCCCTACCCCTCCACGTGTGTCGAGCCAGGGCCTTACCCCCGAACACGGAATGCTCGCTTCTGGACCACGAGCCAGGAAGTGTGTAAACAAGTATGGCCTAGGGGTGCACCTAGCCAGGAACACGGAAACACGGATTTGTACAAGTATTTTGTAGCGTGTGCTACGATGCAACAATCAAGTTGGATGACATGTAAGATGCAATGCATGGCAGTTAAAAGTACGTACAGTTTAAGGAAAGTAAACGTGACAGTTTAGTATGCATGAACAACAAGTTTAAAGGGTTGGATCTAGCTTCGTTGTCAAGCTAGATCAATTAGGTGACGGATCTAGTTTCGTTGTCAAACTAGATCAAGTAGGCGTCTAGCCAGCTATCATTTCACTGACTAGTCTCTTTTACGCTAGGAAACAAGGAAGTGGCCTAAAAACATGGCCCTACACCAGAGTTGGCAAGTTTCACTTGCCTGCAACTATCACGTCAAGAAAACACCGTCCAACGAGTCCAAAGTCACGATTCCTACGTGCACAAGTCCACCGGCCTAAAGTCCATATTATTAATCTTGATTAGTGAATTTAAAATATTTAAAATACTTTGAAAATACTGATTTTAGTCTTGATTAGCATGCATTGGGTTGGGGGTCCTAGGGGTGCAAAGCGTTACCTCAACACGACGCGAAAGCTACACCGGCGTCGGGAAGCGACGCCGGGGGTTGGAATAATATGATCGCGCTCCAAGTCCAGATTCCAATTAGTTTCCTCGCTGGAAATTCAGAGCAATCAACTCGGGGCAACGATTCCAGATTCCAAAGCTCGCACGTGCGACGACGGGCTACGACGTGCGACGACGTCGTACGCGACGAATCCTCGAAGAGCAAGCACCTTGGTGGGGCCCACAGTACTCCTAGGGGCCTTTGGGGGACCCACAATAACTCTGGAGAACTTGGGGGGCCCACGGTGGCAAGCGGTGCGACGGATGCGGGGTTGCGACAAGTGACCCTCGGTCGTACCCCTCCAATGCGGGAGAAACCCTCGGTCGTGCGCTGAGAATGCGGGCTGCGACGATTTGGGGCGTGCAACGGCTGCGGGGTGGCTGGGTGCGAGAGCTTCCGTCGGTCAGGTCGAGAGAACGGGTCGGTCAGGCGCTTGGATTGCGGGCGGGCGACGATGCAACGCTGCAGCACTTGGGCGCTCGGTCACAGCGGGCGGGGCCTTCGGTCGGGCACGGAGCGGAGCGGGGGACGAAGCGGGCGACAGCTGCGGTGCGGGGCGGGCGCTTGAGCTCTCTGTCTGACCGAGAGCTCCCTTCGGTCGGTGCGGAGGAATTGAGCGGAGCGGCTGTGCAGCGATGCGGGCCAAGCTTGGTGCGGGGGCGGCCAGCGGTCGGAGCGGGGGTTTTGGCCTCGTTTCTTCGGTCGTGCGGCCGCCGTTCGTCGCAACGTTGCGACGAATCGTCGCAACGTCCAAAATGAGTTTGGAAGAGGCTAGGGCTAATTTCTTTGGAAAATAGGACTTGCTAGGGGTTGCTTATATAGTATAGGTGGGTTGACTTGGTCTAGGGCTAAATCTAATAGGATTAGAAGTTCAAAAAGATTTAAAATTTGAATTTAAACTTCTCCAACCCAATCTAGGATTTGACCTGGTCCAAATGAGCTGGAAATTGGCTCAAAAATTCTTTAAAACGTTTTAAACTCAAATAAATTTTATTTGGCCGAAATTAATTTAAAAATAAATTATTAAAAATAATATAAAGCTTGTAAAAATTATAAAAGTGGTCAAATAAACTCCAAAAATTATAAAATAAATATCGTTGTGATCGTGGCGACGAATGTGAGCTAACTAAGAAGACGGATCTCAAATTCGGCGTCGGACGACGAAACTAAAAATAGAAACGTCCCCCGTCAAAAGTGAAAATCGTCACGTCTCATCGAGTAAGTTTAAATTGTGGAAAAACGACTCGAGAAGTGTCGTTCCAAGATAGTGCCACTATTTAATACTCTCAGAGACGTTCACAACGGCATATCACACAAAAGTGTTCACCAGCAAACAAAGTCTAAAACAAACACGTGCACGGTCAAAAGCACGTGCACGAACAACGTACCACGAGAAGTGGTCGTTACATCCTCCCCACCTTAGAATAAAGTCCGTCCTCGGACTTTCTAATATATCTAGTCGCTCTAATAACTACCCCAGTCAAGCCACATTATAATTTAAACCAAGTATAGTCATTGCAAGTGCTTATATATGCACTAAGTAGTCAAACATTAATACCACCAACACGTATATACATTCACATACGTATACACTTATACCTATTATATTCAGTCAAATTCATACATGTATTTCAATCAGGTATATAAACATACATCCCTTATATAACTACTACTCACAAACAATAATTCAGGTACTCACATAAGAATAGTGTCACACTTAGCAAATACAACCATTGCTCTACATATAGATAGCTACCTATGCACAAACATCAAGAGTACACTACCCTCTAATATTCATCCAATACCAAACATCTCAGCACATATAGTCACACCATACCATTATTAAATCAAGTTCACTATATCTAATATACATTCACCGCTACTATAATTTCACAATATATAGTCATTCAAATACATGCAAATAGTTCACCATATATTCACATCACGTACGGTCCTATAACTGTATTTACGACACGCCACATATACCATAGTCATCAAAACCTATAACTAAGCACATACTTACCCGTGCATGGTGCACACCCATACACGCTAACATTTCATTTACATACACCAATCATACCATTATATAACTAGCACCCATACATACCTAGTTTTAGCTAGTACACATACGTTCACATAACAAGTCCTTAGTATTTAGCTATATCACAAGACCAACACCTATAACTATATACTGGCGTAGCGACCCACAATCATGTGCGTAGCACAACCAGGCACAAACACTTCTATCACCATACATACATCAAGCATTTCTATATTCAAACTACAATCATACATTCAATATACTTAGAGTATACTCACTCAAGCTTGAGTGAGACTCAATACACATATCAGGATATTCTATATACGTAACACTGCATTCGTACTTATACCAATATCACTCCAATATTTATATATATACCTACCAATACAACCATATACATACCATAAGTCAATCACACTTAATATTAGCCCGGTAATACTTACATAGTTCGGTCATTTTATACGCCATAATAATAATAATATAGACATCAACATGCGTATAATTATAATACACTCCCTAGTACACGCATACGTATTCATCGTATAGTCACACACACATGTAACTTATATATATATATATATTCACACCATAGCCTACTACCTATAATTAGTATACTAACTCATCCACACATACATAATTAAGATGTGCAATAGTCGTGTATACCTCACGGTATGCACTCATGCAACATCCCGTAAAAGCAAGCAATACCAATCAAAATTATAATCCTACTACCATATGTACATCACCTATATACTCATGCAACAAAACATAACTACTTACATATAAGCACCATATATATCTACCTACGAGCACATACTCACTCGTACTAGTATATAGGTCACACAATAGACCTACTTACTTATATATATATGTTCACCCATTATCATCACACCTAGCATATACATAGCTTTACCAATCATTTATTTCAACCATTATAAGTATTACATACACTACTTAGATATTCCAACGCTAATTCAAATATACACAAGCATCCCTAGTATAGTATATCTAACCACTCACAAGTCTATACATTCTAGCACACAAACAACTTCATAATATCACGAATAACTCTAAGTACATATATATATCACACAATAGGCAAGCATCAATATACTATGGGGGTACACTCATTCAAGCCCACGTACACAACTTAGGTACGTGCACAACGACACCTCACAAGGGTCCAAGGGTCTACTAACAACTAAGGGTTGACACAGACATTGACGGTCCCTAAGGCCTAAGCAATAAAGAGAGATCGAGGGCGAGACGAGGGAAGGATCGACAAGCACGAGTTCAGATAGGACGAATACGAGGAGACGGCTTGGTTGGACGAAACATTGACTCAAAGGTGAGGTTTAGGTTGAGGGAAAAAGGAGATGTAGTGATGCTTGAATAGAGTACAGAAAAGCAACTAGGATAAATAGCATAAGCTAAAATACGCAAAATTGAAAACGGTTGTACTTTAAAATCCTCATCTGAGAAGAAATGTTTGGGGATCGATAAAACGAGTTGTTCAAAATAAATCTGAGTCGAATATTCAAAATAATAGAAAATGGCCTATTGGTTTTTAAAAAAATCCTTTTAAAAGGAAGTAAAATCATTTACGCGAATATTAAAGACATGGTTTGGAAAATTCTATCCGTCGGTAATTTAATATAATGTTGTCAAAAGTTTTGGAAAGTCGAAGAATGAATTCGAGTAACGGAAGAATTTAAACTCATGTTAAATGCTTTCAAAACTTTTAGGCTATGGAAAATTTAAAATAATCAATTTTGAAAATTCTTTTAGAGAACCAGTGTTTGCCAAAAATCAGAAACTGATTTACATAAGGTTCTTAATATACGAGCACACAAGTCTGGCACGGATAAAAATAGTTGAAAGTAGGTATGGTGCACGGAAAAAATAATAATATTGACTTAGTATAAGAATTATCGAAGTCGAATAGTAAGTCTTTAAAATCAAATCACGGAGGGTCTAAATCAGGAAGTGGTTATGAAAATAGTAATTTCAAAAATCTGAAACAGGGAAAACGATGAGCAAAAACCAACTTGCTGAAAGCTGAAATTCCATGTGTCTTGAAAAGTATATTAAAAGTAAACACGATGTGTTATTCGAATGGCATAAATAAGAAGGGAAATTATAAATCGAATTGAGCAAAATAAAAGTACGGTTCAGAATAAAATTAATATATGAAAGAACAACACACTTACACAAGTACGAAAAGCATAGACTGGGAAAATACTATAAACTAGCATTCAAAAATTCCTACAAACATTTTTAAAAATTTAAATCAATGAAGAAGTATGAAGTATAAGTATATTAAAATTTTGAACAAGTTTAAACCTAGGGAAAGAGAAAATCGAAAGATAGTTTTGGAAGATTCAAGATTGTAACGGAAAGGTTTGAAAATTGACGACAATCGTCATGAGGCGATCTCGTGAATCGAGGCAAGGGAATTGGTCGGAGATCAGACATTCATAAGCCTAGGATATGAACCAGAGGAGGCTACGGAGAAACTCCTACGGTCGACCAACTAAAGATTAGGAACTAGGCGCTAAGACTTCTAAGGATTAGACGGTAAAGAAATGCGTTCAGCTTGGTCCGAAATCGATGAACCCAAAAGCGAACGACTAAGGGGATTCTAGAAGCCTAATATGGTCAGGGTTAGGCAAGGACCACTAAGGTAACTCCTACGACGATTAGATCAATTGCTAAAAGGGAGTCTAACTACAGTCAGGGCCTCTAACTAGCAAGCACAGACGTCTAACTAAGCCTTCTTATCACCTAGTGTCCTAAGAAAGCGACTAGACTCGGGGCTTTATAACTCGGATGTTGCAATTTATTTAATGGACATTCTGTTATTATCGTTGTTCCGTTAATTCACAATTGCAAGATAGGACCTGCATGGGCCACCAACAAAACCTGTCACGCCCCGCTTCCCAAAATATGGAGGCGAAGCGTGAGAAGGTCCGCTCAGACTTGAAGCTGCAAAGCTGCAAGTCCGATAAGCGTCAATCAAATTTAAAACTGCAGGCCCTTGCAACGCGAACGAAACAAAGATAATAATAATGAAATGAGACAAAAGAAGCATCTCAGAATATCCATAAAATAAGTTTCCAACATCACAGAAAAACCACCAAGCTAAAAGTAAGAGACTAAAGGCCCAAACATGGCCAACAAAAGTACAGAGTACAACGACGGTGCTACGCACCAACAAAACTAACAAAAGGCCTAAAACAACATAAAGCTCAACAAAACTCAAAGCAAGGTCACCGGTGTCCACCAAAATCCTCATGTGCAATCATGGACTCAGACTCAGCGTCAGCAACACATCACGTACGCAGCAACGATCTCTGGCTCAGGTCTAACATGTGTCACCCAAAAGAGCAAGGGGCACATGTCAGCAAGTCTGGAAGACTTGTGCAAGTGAAACTGAAAGTACAAGTAAGAGCAACCTAAAAGTTCTAGCATGATGCAATGACATGGCAGTTAAAGTAATGAGTGCAACAGGTAAAGTAAAGCGAAGTAAGGTACGAGCATGGCATGACATTCACAAGACAAGTACAAGACAAGAAAAGTAAGCACCTCGTGCACAGAGATTCCGTCCTTTGGCTAGAGGGCTGATCAAGCCACTCCTAAGCTCAAGTGACCGTTTATCCCTACCCCTCCACGTGTGTCGAGCCAGGGCCTTACCCCCGAACACGGAATGCTCGCTTCTGGACCACGAGCCAGGAAGTGTGTAAACAAGTATGGCCTAGGGGTGCACCTAGCCAGGAACACGGAAACACGGATTTGTACAAGTATTTTGTAGCGTGTGCTACGATGCAACAATCAAGTTGGATGACATGTAAGATGCAATGCATGGCAGTTAAAAGTACGTACAGTTTAAGGAAAGTAAACGTGACAGTTTAGTATGCATGAACAACAAGTTTAAAGGGTTGGATCTAGCTTCGTTGTCAAGCTAGATCAATTAGGTGACGGATCTAGTTTCGTTGTCAAACTAGATCAAGTAGGCGTCTAGCCAGCTATCATTTCACTGACTAGTCTCTTTTACGCTAGGAAACAAGGAAGTGGCCTAAAAACATGGCCCTACACCAGAGTTGGCAAGTTTCACTTGCCTGCAACTATCACGTCAAGAAAACACCGTCCAACGAGTCCAAAGTCACGATTCCTACGTGCACAAGTCCACCGGCCTAAAGTCCATATTATTAATCTTGATTAGTGAATTTAAAATATTTAAAATACTTTGAAAATACTGATTTTAGTCTTGATTAGCATGCATTGGGTTGGGGGTCCTAGGGGTGCAAAGCGTTACCTCAACACGACGCGAAAGCTACACCGGCGTCGGGAAGCGACGCCGGGGGTTGGAATAATATGATCGCGCTCCAAGTCCAGATTCCAATTAGTTTCCTCGCTGGAAATTCAGAGCAATCAACTCGGGGCAACGATTCCAGATTCCAAAGCTCGCACGTGCGACGACGGGCTACGACGTGCGACGACGTCGTACGCGACGAATCCTCGAAGAGCAAGCACCTTGGTGGGGCCCACAGTACTCCTAGGGGCCTTTGGGGGACCCACAATAACTCTGGAGAACTTGGGGGGCCCACGGTGGCAAGCGGTGCGACGGATGCGGGGTTGCGACAAGTGACCCTCGGTCGTACCCCTCCAATGCGGGAGAAACCCTCGGTCGTGCGCTGAGAATGCGGGCTGCGACGATTTGGGGCGTGCAACGGCTGCGGGGTGGCTGGGTGCGAGAGCTTCCGTCGGTCAGGTCGAGAGAACGGGTCGGTCAGGCGCTTGGATTGCGGGCGGGCGACGATGCAACGCTGCAGCACTTGGGCGCTCGGTCACAGCGGGCGGGGCCTTCGGTCGGGCACGGAGCGGAGCGGGGGACGAAGCGGGCGACAGCTGCGGTGCGGGGCGGGCGCTTGAGCTCTCTGTCTGACCGAGAGCTCCCTTCGGTCGGTGCGGAGGAATTGAGCGGAGCGGCTGTGCAGCGATGCGGGCCAAGCTTGGTGCGGGGGCGGCCAGCGGTCGGAGCGGGGGTTTTGGCCTCGTTTCTTCGGTCGTGCGGCCGCCGTTCGTCGCAACGTTGCGACGAATCGTCGCAACGTCCAAAATGAGTTTGGAAGAGGCTAGGGCTAATTTCTTTGGAAAATAGGACTTGCTAGGGGTTGCTTATATAGTATAGGTGGGTTGACTTGGTCTAGGGCTAAATCTAATAGGATTAGAAGTTCAAAAAGATTTAAAATTTGAATTTAAACTTCTCCAACCCAATCTAGGATTTGACCTGGTCCAAATGAGCTGGAAATTGGCTCAAAAATTCTTTAAAACGTTTTAAACTCAAATAAATTTTATTTGGCCGAAATTAATTTAAAAATAAATTATTAAAAATAATATAAAGCTTGTAAAAATTATAAAAGTGGTCAAATAAACTCCAAAAATTATAAAATAAATATCGTTGTGATCGTGGCGACGAATGTGAGCTAACTAAGAAGACGGATCTCAAATTCGGCGTCGGACGACGAAACTAAAAATAGAAACGTCCCCCGTCAAAAGTGAAAATCGTCACGTCTCATCGAGTAAGTTTAAATTGTGGAAAAACGACTCGAGAAGTGTCGTTCCAAGATAGTGCCACTATTTAATACTCTCAGAGACGTTCACAACGGAATATCACACAAAAGTGTTCACCAGCAAACAAAGTCTAAAACAAACACGTGCACGGTCAAAAGCACGTGCACGAACAACGTACCACGAGAAGTGGTCGTTACAAAGCATGAATTTGAAGCTTGTATTTTAGGCAAGCAACAGAAGAATAAATCACCTTCACATTCAAATTGGAGAGCCTCAAGACCATTGGAATTGGTTCATACAGACCTGTGTGGCCCAATGTCTGTTAATTCCCTTGGTGGTTCAAAATACTTCATGATAGTAGTGGATGATTTCAATAGATAATGCTGGATTGATTTCCTTGCAGAAAAGTCTCAAGCCTTGAGTTTCTTCAAAAGGTTTAAATATGAAGCTGAAGGGAAGTTGGCATGCAAAATATGCACTCTCAGATCAGATAGATGTGGAGAATTTTGCAGCAGAGAGTTTAATGCTTTCTGTGAAGAAAATGGCATAAGGAGGCAATTGACAGCAAGTTATACACCTCATCAAAATGGTGTTGCTGAAAGGAAGAATAGAGTGATTATGGAGTTAGCAAGGAGTGCTATGAAGGATAAGAATATGCCTCTTGAGTTTTAGGCAGAAGCATGTGCAACAGCTATATTTGTCATAAACAGAAGTCCCACTTCAGCTTTGAAGAATAAGACCCCTTATGAAGCACTCAATGGAGACAAGCCCAAAGTTACTAACATGAAGGTATTTGGTTGCAAAGCTTATGTGTTGAAGCCTGCCAATGCAGGAGGAAAGCTTAATGATAAAAGCAGGAAGGGAATATTTATATGCTACAGCATTGAATCCAAAGCGTATAAAATTTATGACCCAAATACAAGAAGTGTGATTACTAGCAAAGATGTGGAGTTCATTGAAACTAAAGCATGGGAATGGAATGGAAAGGAACCAACTGTGACAGACTATAACAGGTTGGAGGTGGATGTATTGACTGAAGCAGATCAGCCAGATACAAATCATAGCTTAAGTGCCACAAATCACAGTTCAGATACAACAAATGACAGTTCAGATGCTACAAATAGTAGTTCACATGCTAGTAGTTCTAGCAGCAGTTCCTCAATCTCCAAGTGAAAACCAGAATGTGAGAACAAGATTATTGGGAGATATCTATAATGAGACTTATGAACTATTTGCTTGTTTTACTTCAGAACCTGCAGATTTTAATGAAGCTTGTGCTGAAGATGAATGGAGGACAGCCATGCAAGAGGAGAGTAATGCCATTGAGAAGAACAAAACATGGAGCTTGTGTGAGCTACCACAAGGAAAGAAGGCAGTGGATGTTAAGTGGTTGTATAAGACTAAATACAACACTGATGGCTCCATAAACAAGCTAAAGGCAAGGCTTGTGGCTAGAGGATTCACTCAAGTCTATGGAGAAGATTATGAAGATACTTTTGCATCAGTTGCCAAATATGAAACTATAAGAACCTTACTTGCAGTTTCAGCCTCCAAAGGATGGGAAGTTAGACAGCTGGATGTGAAATCAGTATTTCTGAATGGTGCATTACATGAAGAAATTTATGTGAAACAGCCTCCAGGATTTGTTAGAGAAAATCAAAGCTCAAAAGTCTATAAACTTCACAAAGCCCTGTATGGATTGAAGCAAGCACCTAGAGCATGGTACCAAAAAATACATGAATTCCTGATCAAACAAAGATATACAAGGAGTGACTCTGAAGCTACAGTCTATGTCAAGTCAGAAAATGGTAATTTTCTAGCTTTATGTCTCTATGTGGATGACATTATTTATACCAGCAATGAAGAGTCGTGGTTTGACAAATTTAAAAGACAAATATAGCATGAATTTGAAATGAGTGATTTAGGAAAGCTGCATTACTTCTTGGGACTAGAAATCAAACAAATAGTGCATGGAATACATGTGTCTCATCAGAAGTATGCTCAATCTATGCTGAACAGATTGAAAATGGCAAATTGCAAATTTGTGGAAACCCCTTTCAATGCCAAAGAAAAACTTGTAGTAGATGAGTCTTTTTCTTGAGTAAATAAGAAGCATTTCAGAAGTATAGTTGGAGGTTTGATGTATTTGGCACACACAAGACCAGATCTGTCATATGCTGTAAATCAATTGTCAAGAGTTATGCATAAGCCTAATGAGATTCACCTGACAGCAGCCAAAAGAGTACTGAGATATATTGCAAAAACCAAAGAACTTGGTCTGTTTTATGGTAGAGATGAAGATTGCAAGCTGATAGCATATTCAGACAGTGATTGGGGAAGCAGTGAAGAAGATAGAAGGAGTTTGACATGATATACATTACTACTGGAAAAATCATGTATCACATGGGGCACCAAAAGACAGAATTTAGTTGCTCTCTCCACAGTAGAAGCTGAGTATATGGCCTTGTCCTATACATCATGCCAAATAGTATGGATGAAGAGAATTCTGAAAGATCTGAAGCAAGATCAAGGTGAAGGTACTGTTATTTTGTGTGATAACAAGTCCACAATCCATCTTGCAAAGAATTTCATTAATCAAGGAAGAACCAAGCACATTGATACAAGGTATCACTTCATAAGAAAATTGGTTTCAGAAAAAGCAATTGTGATTCAACATTGCAAGTCATTTGATCAACTAGCTGATAGGTTTACGAAAGCTTTGGACATCAAACAATTCATCAAATTCAGAAATGAGCTTGGGCTTAGACCCAGTCTGAATTAAAGGGAGGATATGTTGGTGTTAATTCAGACTGAAGTATGTTTGGCTGTTTAATATGTGTATTCAGCCAGTTACATAAGTGTGTTCAAGATGAGAACAAGTGTGTACAGCTGTTGAAGAAAAGGAGATCAGCTGTATACAAAGCAAGATAAGTATGTTCAGGTTGTGAACAAGTGTGTACAGCCGTAAAGCCAAGTGCGTCTAAGATGTAAACATGTGGGTTCAGCTGCTGAGAAAAAAGGAGATTTGTTGTGTGCATAACAAGTCACTTGAGATTTGTATTTTGTCTGATGTAGTAAATATTTGTACCTGTTGATGTAGCCCTTGACAGGGCATGGTTGTAGGTATGTGCACTGTAAGGCTGCAGAAGTAAAAATGATGTATATTTAATTAAAAGGGGAGAGAGAGAGAGAGAGAGAGAGAGAGAGAGAGAGAGAGAGATCTAAGAGAAAAAGAAAAAAACATCAAAAAATATCCAAGAAGAAGAAGAAGAAAAGCTTCAGCTTTGCCTGAAATTCATGTGAAAATTGCTGAAAAAATCATTCTTCTCCATTCTCTCAGATTTGAGTTCACAGTTTTGTGAACACAGTTATAGTTCATTGTGAACACAGTTAAGCGCACGATGTAGACAGATATAGTGTAAGCTGAACACAGTTGTTGCAGTTTCCTGCACACTTGTTTTTTACAGATTCTTCTTTGTTCTCTCCTCCTCCCCTCAAAAAGTTCTGTCTTTGGGTGCTGAGCTTTGCCTCAACATCCAACAAGGACCAAATCATCAAAATCATGGCAGAAGTGAAAAGTGACACTGTCAATTATAATAATCTTCGCCTTTAGAAACGATCAAATTAAACAATGAAAAAAAATGGAGTAATAGAAAGGCAATATGCTAAGATTTACAGAATAACTTAATTCAACAAGCGCTACAGGAAGCAATTGCAATGGAAACATGGCCTGTCATGCGTAGTTAAACGAAAACCATATAATTTTCAAAGAGGAAAAAAACTATAGAAATTTTCTACAAGTTTACCATTAGAAGGAGCTGCATCGTGGAAGACGTCCAGAAATGATGACAGCTTCGTTGCATTTAGAAAGTAAGTTTTCAATTGTTTATGCAAGAAATCAGTCATTAATGTTTTATCAAAAATATTTCAGCGGGAGCCAAACCTGCCATGACATAGCTATTGAAACAATAGCAAAATATAGATTTTTGGTCATTTGAACCAACACATCATATATTTTTTAAAACATGACATAAAAAGTTTACTTATGCATCAAGATAAAACTTTTTACAATAATGTTAAATTTTTAAGATATCAGTCAAAAGAATACGGCATATTTTCCTAGTAGCATCTGCCCTCCTAAGCATAAATAAAAACAAGTTTAGCATATCAAACCAGTAGTATTAGCAGAGTCACAATATATCCGAGCATGTCCACAGCATACTCACAGCATACATCTTTCTGCTCTGCAAGGAATTTGTCTATGTAGTTTATGACATCAATTTGATCAGTGTAACTGCAGACACGGAAGTAGAATATATTAGCTAGAAATTGTTAGGGTGCATCGTTTTGGGACTATTATGGAGATCCTTTTGACGATATACGGAATTAGTCCAAGTATATGTAATGCATACTTCAGCAATCTGATAAGCACGCTCAGCCATGAAACTACCTTCCGTATCTGGAACTGTTTCGGGGTGTTTTCTCACCACTGTTTGATAGTCTCGAGGGTCGGAGGTCGACGTGGACACGTGAGACACGTGCGTCCTCCGAGATCAGGAGGCGGCGCGTTCGCTCGGTCGGGAATGCACAGATCTGTGCGGCAGTATCCCGAAGGGTAGCTTCGGGAGTACGACGTCCTCCTCGAGTGAAGAGATGAACGAGCTCGGGGTCGAGACCGCTCGGCTCCGATGAATGATGCGCCGAAGGGTAGCTCCGGCGAGGTGAAGTCTCCTTGACCTGCGTGGATGAGAAAGCTCGCCAGGGGGTCAGGCCTTGGTTCCGACCAAGTCCTGTCCGATGCCTAAATCAGATATGATCTGAGGGGTATCCGGTGGGATCGAGAGCGGTTCACGGATAGACCGATGCACAAATCCTCAGGCCGGACAATGGAGGAGAATTATGAGGTGGAAGACAAGGTTGTAAGAGGAAAAATACATGAGTGCAGAGTATTCAGAATTTGGTCCCTTCGTCTTTTGATCTTCGGGTCGTTTGTAGGGGCTGAACCGTCCACGTCCCCCTCATCCTCCCCCATCTCGCCCCGCGTACCCGCTGCTTTGATCGTCCCTTGATGGGTCATCAAGGTGGGCGTAATGAGGCTCTTGAATGGTAATGAAGGTTGGCGCAGGAGCGGTTAGCTCAACTTACAAGGGTCAGCGGTTCCCTCCACGCCAGTTTGGTGCCACCATGGCTCGAGGCCTTCGCGGGGCTTTTGGGCCGACGCCTAATCCCGTCGTGGCCCATGGGCTCGGATCGTGGGCTCGGCTCGTTCTGTCTTAGCCCGTTTTGGGAGGGTCGTATCAGGAACCACAATAAGCATTATGACCCGAGATCATCAAAGTGGAAGTGGAAATGTAAACAAATGCTCCTATATTCAACCATAGCGTTTGCCTTCTTGTGTGTGCACACAAATGAAAGTCCAAGTTAAACCTTGGCCGTACTTCCTTCATAATGGCAAATTTCATTCAAAACATAGGAAAATATCCACATTAGAGGTGGGGGAAATACAAATTTCAGTAGCCTCTCTGCAGTGGATCATACCTCCAAATACACTATATAGATATTCACAACGTGTACATATATGTTTCAAAGTCTGTTCCTTTGACAGCGTATCCCAAAGCCAATTGAGCTCCTAAAAATTACTTATGTGAATAAGAGGCCCTCAGAAGACAGGAAAAAAGCATGCTAACATAAATGGAATGTAGGAAAGATAATTGATGCAAACGGAACAAATCTCAAACATATGGGTTGCTGTACGTCGACACTGTCAGGCATCTCACAGGATGCATCTGATTTCCACTTCTCATTATCCCTGAAGTCTGATTTTTACATTTGATGATGTGAACATGAGTCATCCCTTCGCGCAGTTCCAAGGAAAGTTCCTCGTGATACTTGTGTTCATATATTACAAAGTCTGACATAAAAATGTGGCGGAGCCACATGGGAGGCAAAGGGGGCAATTGCCCCCACTGCCTTTATTTTAAAAAATGACTATTATGTAGTATGTATATTAGATTATCCAATCAAAAAGAGTAATATTTGCACCCATATTAATTCTCTTTAATAGGCAATTAGCTTGTATGTATATTAGATGTATATTAGACACTGAGATACTGACTTTGCCCCATGTTAATTGCCTCCCTTTGTTAATTGCCTAGTATTCACATTAATTATTCTGACTTTTAATTGCCCCTATGTTAATTAGCTAGTATCCATATTAATTGCCCCCTTTGACCCAGTGTAGCTAGCTCCATCACTGTATGCAAGAATAAAAGCCAACATAATAAAAAAGAAACACAACTACTATATCTCTTTATATCAACTAGTGCAGGCCTCATTTAAATGTAATTATGATCTTCAAATACAATGGTCAAATTGAAAGCTCAAATTTTGCTCGAAAATAGAGCCACTCGTTTTATGTTATCATTTTCTTCTTTATAAATTTTTAAAGGGAAACTCTCAACTAAAGATGAAAGAATTGAAAGAGAACTTTTTACTAATATTATCGTCAAGTTATTTTTAATTATAAATTTATTTCTATGTTTTCTTGTTACTTTATTCAAAACTTTTTATTGCTATATTGTCCTTAGCCCTAATGGTTATTCTTCAACACATTGAATCTTGCAAAATATGCATTTGCTAAACTTCTACATGGATTCTACAAATGCTAACATTTGAATAGATTGGTCTTTTTTATGTTTTTGCAACTTCTTTGAAAATGATGATATAGATTATATGTTTGGTTCTATTTTTGAATTAAACAAATACCGATCACCTTATCCATTTCTTACTACAGTATTGTGTACATGTTTCAACATTTCTAATTCAATCTTTCTGGAATTTTGTTGCATAAGTTTCCATTTTTTCTTCTTGCACCCATTATTCTTTACGCATTACAAAATATTAGATAGCTAAAATTCATTTTGTATGCAAATAACAAAGTCTCTTTGTAGTATAATTTCTTTTTTGTTTCATTTTGTTCTTAGAAATTTGTATCAATAAAACTATGAATTTTGCATGTACCCTCCTTTTTTTCCCAAAAGAAGTTTTTTTCATTAAGTTTTTTCCCCCACTAGGAAAGTTTTCTAGCTCCACCACTGGACATAATCATGTTGGTCCGTGATTAAGCTCCAGAAAATTTATATGAACAAGTATTACGGATCTTGTAAACATTGTTGGATTTTTTTCCGTTTCCAACCGATTGTGATCCACAAACTAATTTCCCCCAAATAACTGCAAGAATCAGTTTGATAACTATTGATGGAACGGTTTCAAACGATGATAAATATATGTTAGGTCACGTGATGTGCTTGTTAATATTGTCAATAGTGGCAATTGAACTTTGTCTTGTTTACAGTGGTGGCATAAACTTTGTCTTGTTTACAGTGGTATCTTGGGTAGTTGGTATATGACATGAGTCATGTTGTATGTTACGTCGTAACACTGTCTACAACATGCAGCATCTGGAGTTCTTGTTGGAAGTTCATGTTGTAAGTCATGTTGTAACATTGTTCACAACATACTTATTCGACTGTCATATGCAGGATTTCTGGTCTCAGGAATATAGATCTAATCTTGATGTTCCATTCTGATCTATTGTTATTCTCACAGAATCTCGGTGTAATCTTGATGGTTGCTATATTCATTGAGGAAATATTCGATCGAGATTTGTTTTACCTGTTTACCCAAAATGGTTAAGTGGTTCCTTGATTTTTGGAATTACTTGCCCGAAGTGGTTCTTAGATATATGTGCTGAAAATCTGCATGAGATTTTATTGAACTGTTTTTCCGAAATAGTTGCTAAATTGATGGATGCTGGTTTATAAGGCACTCATGCTGATTCTACTAGTGTTTTATCTATTTCGGGAAGATTATTGATCGACATCCTAGGAAGGAGGCCGACGGCTACAAAGGTAGAGCTTTTATCGAATCTCTTGATGAAAAATCTTGAATTACTGTCGTTGAAGGATGGTCCACACCTATTGGAGTTGACAAAGATGGCAAGGAACATCTCAAGCCAGCAAAAGAATGGAGTCAAGATGAAGATCGTACAGCTCTTGGAAATTCTAAAGCTGTTAACGCCATTTTCACGGCTGTAGATGAAGAACAATTCAAACTCATCTCTACTTGTGAATATGCTAAAAAGCTTCGGACATTCTTTGGAATGTTCAAGAAGGAACTAATACGGTAAGAGTCTCAAAACTTCAAATGCTTGCGTCAAAGTTTGATGAATTAAGAATGGGTGATGATGAGACTATTGCTGAATTTAATGGAAAATTGAGAGATATAGCTAATCAGGCTTATCAACTTGGAAAGAAATATCGCATCGAAGTTGGAAATGTCGACTATCATAAAATCTGCGAACAACTCGTGTCCACAAATCACAATAGGGCAAGATCGACAGCCAGAAGAAGTCATCACTACTCCACTCGTAGTAGTGATGCTCAGGTGATTCGGTAGAGGGTCGACATGAATAGAATGTCTCTCTACAAATCCTCGGGATACGAAGCAGTGAGTGGCTCCCGAATCAAAAAGGATAGGGCGGGATGTGAGGCTATCAATACAACACCTAGTGCATAGGAAATATCTTAGCAAAAGATAAACAAGTAACATATGCATATAATATAAGCATTATAAAAGAAGGGTTCAAGTAATACCTGATATCACTTGCTCATCTGTCTCAGCCTCTGCGGCTGTCATGGTGAAGATCTGACGTCTCGACTGGTTCTGCCTCGCCTGTGCAAAAGCCTTCTGTTGTGGGGCCAGAGGAGGTCCATACTGAGTAGGTACAGGAACTCCATGCTGAACGGTCCCAGAAGGTCCAGCAGCCATCGGCTTGTTGGTGCGGCGAGGGCAGTCTCTGGTAGCATGTGCAGATGCTCCACATATCATGCATAGATTCAGCAGCTCTCTGCAGTCTTTCTTGACATGACCCATACGATTGCAGTGGAAGCACACCAGCTGGGGTCGATTGTTGGTAGGGCAGCAGGCCTCTTGAACTGTGCAGTTTGAGTAGGTAGGAGGTTTCCCCTGGGTGGCTCCGGTGGACGCCTACTTCCTCCAATCTGAAGTGCCTTCTTAGGATTCACAATAATTTCATGCTTCTTAGCAGCATCCAACACTTCCTGATGTGTAGTCGGATTAACCGAAGACATTGATCACTGAATGTCCAGGTCTAGCCCCTGGAGGAACTGATAAGCACAGTCTTCGGGATCT